>CM053622.1:783789581-783845774 GCA_028646595.1 Phalanger gymnotis
GGGGCCCTACTTCCCTCTGCCACTTTGTGGGTTCTGCAGCTCTAGAATTGGTTCAGAGCCATTGTTTTATAGGTTTTTGGATGGACTTGGTGGGGAGCTCACGCCAGTCACTGCTTCCCAGCCGCCATCTTGGCTCTGCCCCTGATTCAAAGATTTCTTATGATATAATTGTATCTCTATTCCTAATTCTGTCTATGGTGGAGAGAGAGACAGACAGAGAGACAAAGAGATAGAGATAGAGAGATAGAGACAGACAGAGACAGACAGAAACAGAGATAGACAAAGAGACAGAGACAGGCAGAGAGACAGAGACAGAGAGAAAAAGAGACTGAGACACACAAACACAGAGAGAGAGACAGACAGGGGCAGACAGAGTCAGAGAGAAAGAGAGTGACGGATCCTCTTTCTCCTTTTGCAGAAATTTATAACATTATAAATTATAGTTATTCCATTTTGACTCGTTTTATCTGTTCAATGTGAATTTTCAAATTATAATTCTGCATCTGTTTCGAATGTTTTTCCTAAACTAAAATATCTCAGTGTATTTTTTTTCATTCAGCAGTTCTCCTTCCTAAAAGTGTAATCTATATGCCCATATATATATATCTAGATCATTCTGTCTTCCTATCCCTCTTTCTATGTTTTCCTCACTTCCTCTTTCTTGTTTCTTCTCTTTATCAATACTTATATAAGTATTAGTATATTTACACAATCTAACTTTTTCAGCTTAAATCTCCTGCTTTCTGTCTCCACAGCTATATCTAATAGCAAAAAATGTTTCCCTCTCTGAAATTAAAAACTATATTATTCTAATTAATAAAAATGTGAAAATCATTGGCCAAATAGAGCTTATAGCACATATGATGAACAGACCAAGACCTTTTTTTTTTTTTTAGCTCTAAGCCATCCTATTTACCCACCATATACAATTTAATAAAAATCTTTAGTTATAATGACAAGACTAGCTAATGAAGCCCTCGTTTAGAGAACTTTCACATGTTCCTTGCACGTGGGTTATAGAAAGAATGCACTGATGTCCAAAGCTCAGTTTTATTCCAACAAATGAAACTGCGGAGCTTATTTCTAAGCATTGTGTAGCTGAGGGTACTGTACTAGTGGGCAAAAGTCTCTTAACTAGTTAAGGAATTAGCGGGATTAAAGACTCAAGAACTGTGGAATCAAAACAGGGTTTGCACACGACTGGGACACTTTTTTTGTAGCAGTGAGTGAAGCACCTTTTCTGTGAGTTACTGAATAAGAAGATGAGGCAGCTGCTCTTGTCCCATCACATCAACATGTGTTCTGTGAGCATATATTACTTCTATTTATCTCGTATTTACTCTTTACTGAACTTCAGTCAATTTCGGTCCAAGTAGGCAATGGTCAGGTAAGTGGCAGATCCATCAGAAACTTCAGATCCATCAGAAACTAGTGCCATTAGCAGAGTCCCTAGAGGCAGTAGTGCCTCTAGAAAGGTACTTGTATGATTTGGATTGTTTTAGTTATTACTTTTTTTTTCCAACGAAGACAATATTTAACCCAAACTCCCCCAAATACATGTATGGACATGAATGTCAATATCCTTTTGTTGTTGTTTTTTATATAATATTTTATTTTCCCCACTCACATGTAAAGATAATTTTTAACATTCATTTTTTAAAAATTGAGTTCTAAAGTCTCTCTATTCTTCCCTTATCTCCCTGAGGCAGTCGGCAATTTATTATAGTTTATATATGTTCAGTCACATATTGCATATTAATATATTGGTCATGTTGTGAAAGAAAACACAGACCCACAGGAGAAAAAAAAAACAACTTGTTATCCACCACAGATCAGGACCTTTTTTGCTTTGTTTTTTTTTTTTTGTTGTTGTTGTTTATTCTCATTCTTAAAGAGGACCATGACATCAGGTAAGTGATACCATGACATGTTTTGAGTCTAAAACAGGTGGCTGGGATGCTGAGAGGGGAGGGACTTGCCCAGAGTCACAAAGCCACTATGTGTCAGAGGTTGCATTTGAATGTATCTGTCCCCCATACCTAGCCAGTCACTCTGTCCATGGGACCCCATTGCTCCCTCAGTTGTTTTAATACATATTACCATGTTATACTTTTACAGGTTTGGTAAAGCAAAAACCTCTTCTCAAGTTCCATTTTCCTTATATTTTCTTGATACTCTTGTCTGTTGTTTCTATAGGGATTTTGATATGGCTTTATTTAGTTTATCCAGTGGTCTAATAAATTTTGAATGTTATTGTTTTCAATCTATAAATTAATCTATGAAACTCATTAATCTAGGCAAGTTCTATGATCAGCCTACTGACATCAACTACTTCTTATAATGTTAATTTTGCTATTTTGAAACTCTAAAAGTATCAAATTCATTTAAATTACCCAATTTCATGGAATACATATTGGATAATTTTTATTTTAACCTTCTTCTAAATTACTCTTTCTACTTTCAAAATTTGGTCATTTCCTTTTTTTAAAGAAAACTATTTTTGATAATTAACTTTTATTTTATGTTCTTTCCTTAATTAGCTCTTGCTTTTCTTTAAATTGCTTTATTATCCTATAATGTCTTAATTTCTATTGTTTTCTTGGTTGTTTTTCTCTGTCTTATTTTCTGTGTATACATCATTGTTTCTTTAATATTTAACAAAATTCTCATCATTAAATTTCTTACTATTTTCATGAGTTTTCACTGTGATAAATTTTACTCACTTTTCCATGTTCACACCATTCTAGTGATTTTTGTATTTGGTATTTGTGTTGCTGATGTCTTATGTAATCTGATTTTTTTTATAAGTCATCTTTTACTTAGGCATTTATAGAGTACATTTTAAAAGTTTCTTTGAATTATTTTGTTATTGTTAGAACCATTCTTTATTTGTTGCAATAAGGTCTTAAATATAGCATATGATTCCTGTTTCTAAATACGTCTACCTACTTTTGCTGTAGCAGATAATTAATGTATTTTTTCCTCCGTGTTTACTTCAGTAATATGTTTTCTTTACATTACATTTTCTTCAAATATGTATTTAGATCTAGTTTCTTTAATTATCTGTTCAGCTCTTTCATTTTTCATTTTCTTTTTGTTGAACTTTTAGCCTGTTTTAATATGATAGTGCCTTAGCTGTCTTTCCATTATAGGCTTCTGGATTAAAATGTAGTATTCAGTTTCTAAGCCTCATTGATTATCGTCAGTGGGCTGAAAAAAAGTCTCCTGGTGGCCTGGGTAAATTGTAGTGTATTACTTTTTAGTACTTTAGTCCTTCTGCTCACTACAAAAGTCAAATTCAGGAAATATGTGCTCAGGTTGAGCATCGCAAGTCTGAATTTCTCAATAGGAAATGGTCCCCAAGAATGTTAGAAAACTTCCTTCCTTCCTTCCTTCCTTCCTTCCTTCCTTCCTTCCTTCCTTCCTTCCTTCCTTCCTTCCTTCCTTCCTTCCTTCCTTCCTTCCTTCCTTCCTTCCCCCTTTCCCCCTTCTCTCTTTCCCCTTTCCCCCTCCCTTCCCTTTCTTTCTTTCTTTCTTTCTTTCTTTGTTTCTTTGTTTCTTTGTTTCTTTCTTTCTTTGTTTCTTTGTTTCTTTCTTTGTTTCTTTGTTTCTTTCTTTCTTCGTTTCTTTCTTTCTTTGTTTCTTTGTTTCTTTCTTTGTTTCTTTCTTTCTTTGTTTCTTTCTTCCTCTTTCTTTCTCTCTCTCTCTCTCTCTCTCTCTCTCTCTCTCTCTCTCTCTCTCTCTCCCTCCCTCCCTCCCTCTTCCTCTTTCTATCTTTCTCATCATATAGAATGTATTGTAGCTAGGACACAGAGCAAATTTTTTAAGCTCTAATCTATCCTATTTTCCCCACCATATATGATCCAATAAAAATTTTAAATTATAATAACAATACTAGTCAATGTAACCTCAGCCTTAGAAAATACATCTTCCCTTCCTGGTGTTTATAGAAAGAATGCACTGAAATCCCCTCCCTGTCATCATTCCATTAAGTTGAATTTTGGGGAGCATTTCTTGACATTGTGTAGCTGAGGGTACTGTGCCAGTGGTAAAAATTCTCCTAATTGGTTAAGAAATCAGCAGGACCAATGACTCAAGCAATGTTGAAGCCAAATGGGGACATCATTTCTTAATAGTGAATGCCCTCTTGTGAGTTTCTGAATGGGAATATTGGGCAGCTGCCCTTGTACCATCAAGTCAACATGTGTTTTGTGTGCACATAATACTTCTTTTTGTCTTATGTTTATTCTTTACTGAATTTAGGTGAACTTAGGTCCAATAAGGCAACGATCAAATGAATTGAAGATCCATCAGAACCTTCAGAGCTTCCACCTAAAACTGGAGTTATTAGAAGAGTCATTAAGGGCAGTAGTACCTCTAGAAAGCTATCAGTATAATATGATTTCTCTTACTTCTTTTTTGTTTATTTTATAGTTTATTTTCCCTCAATTACATGTAAAAATGATTTTAACTTTCCTTTTCAAATTTTGAGTTCCAAATTTTCTCTCTCCTCCTCCCTCATTGAGAAAGCAAGCAATTTGAAATATGTTACATTATATATGTGTAGTTGTACAAAACACATTTCCATGTAAGTCATTTTGTTGGAAAAAACACAGACAAAAATCCCCAAGAACAGTAAAGTAAAGAAAAGGTATCTTTGATCTGCATTCAGGCTCTATTAGTTCTTTCTCTGGAGATGGACAGCACCTTTCATCATAAGTATTTCAGAATTGTCTTGGATCGTTATATTGCTGAGAATAGCTAAGTTACTAATAGTAAATCATAAAACAATATTGCAGTTACTGTGTGTAATATTCTCCTGGTTCTGCTTATTTCACTTTGTATCAGTTCATGTAAATCTTTCCATGTTTTTCTGAGAGCATCCTGCTCATCACTTCTTTTTTTAAATAGTATTTTATTTTTTTTCCCCAAATTACAAATCAAGAAAATTTTTAGCATTCACTATTGCAAGGTTTTGAGTTTAAATATTTTCCGCTCCCTTGTTCTTCTCCCCTCGTCTGAAAACAGAAGACATTTTGATATAGTTTATGCATATGTTATTATGTTTTTGATCCACTCTGCTATCCACTTATGTTTTATGGGAGAGTTCATCCCATTCACATTCGCTGTTATGATTACTACTTTTGTGTTTCCCTTTATCTTATTCTTCCACCTGTTTTGTCATCTCTCTCCTTTCACCCTTTCCCACATCACCAACATTTTGCTTCTGTCTACCACCTTGCCTGATCTGCCCTCCCTTCTGTCAGTCCCCACCTCCACCTTTATTTAATCCTCCCCTCCTACTTTCCTGGTGGGTAAGATATATTTCTATATTCATCTAATTGTGTATATTATTCCCTCTCTGAGAAACTACTGATTGAGAGTAAGTTTCAAGCAATGTCCATCACCCGTCCCCATCTTCCCCTCCATTGTATTAGATCTTTCTTGCCTCTTCATGTGAGATAATTTACTCCATTTTACCACTTCCTTCCTTTTGCAACCATTTTTCTCCCGTTTTTCATTTCTTATTTTTTTATGTCAGTCCCTCAACTCTACCTTATACCCATACCCTCTGTCTATGTTTATTCTTTCTATCTGTACTACTAGTGATACAACTTTTAAGACTTACCAATATCATCTTCCCGTGTAGGGATGTAAACAGCTTAGCTCTGTTGAACTCTTTCTGTTTTTATTTTTTGCCTCTTTTCTTCTCTTGGGTCTTAATATTGGAGGTCAAAATTTGGGTTTAGTTTTGGCCTTCTCCTTATGAAAGGTTGAATTCCTTCTATTTTGTCGAATCACCATTTTCCCCTTGATGCATTATGCTTAATTTTCCTTGGTAAGTCATTCCGGTTATAGTCCTAGCTCCTTTGCCCTCCAGAATTTCATATTCTATGAACTCTGATCTTTAATGTTGCAGCTGCCAAGTCCTGTGTGATCCTGATTGTGACTCCCCACAAATGAATTGTTTCTTTCTGGCCACTTGCAGTATTTTTTCTTTGACCCGATAGTTCTGAAATTTAGCTATAATATTCCTTAGGGTTTTTAATTTGAGGATCTCTTTCCTGATGTGATTGGTGGATTCTTTCAATGCCTGTTTTGCCCTCTGGTTCCAGGACATCAGGTTAATTTTCCTTGATAATTTCTTGAAAGATTCTGTCCCAGTCCTCTCTGATTCTGATATCGTCTCTCCTGGATCTATTTTCCAGGTCACTTGTTTTTCCCATGAGGTATTTTACATTTTCTTTCACTTTCTTATTCTTTTAAAATTGTTTGATTCATGATGCCTCATAGAGTCATTAGCTTCTACTTGCCCAATTCTAACTTTTAAGGTGTTGTTTTCTTCAATTAGCTTTTGTATTTTCTTTTCCATTTGGCCAATTGTACTCTTTAAGGAGTTGTTTTCTTCAGTGGATTTTCGTATCTCCTTTTCTGTTTGGCCAATTCTACTTTTTAAGCAGATTTCTAAGCTGTCAAGTCTTTTTCATAATTCTCTTGCATTCCTCTCATGTCTTTTCCCTTTTTTTCTTCTACCTCTCTAATATGATTTTTAAGCTTCTTTTTGAGCTCTTCTATAAATTCTTTCTGAGGTTGAGATGACATCCAACTTTTCTTTGGGATTTTGCTCATAGGTGTTTTGGCATTGTCGTCCTCTTCTGAGTTTATGTCTTGGCCTTCTATGTCACCATAAAATCTTCTTATGTTCACATTCATTTTTTTGTTGTTGTTGTCTGCTCACCCCACCTTTTTTGGCCTTTTTCCTTTCTTTTAAATTTGAGGTCTGCTTGCAGGGTGGAAGGGGCACTGTCTCTGGCTTCTTGTGCTTGTGGCTGCAGGTCCTAGCTGTTTACCTGGTGCTGCATTGATGTTGCCCTGAGGATCAGAGAGGACTCTCATGTATGGTGCTGTGTTGCGGATGTGGGGTGGGGGTTGGCTGGTGCTGCTGGAGGACATAGGAGTCTAGCAGGTTGCCTGGTGCTGAGTTAGGGTACTAGTGGTGGCGGGTGGTGTGTGTGGAAGCCTGGTGGGGCTTTTCTACATTTCCCTGGGGCTACACTGAAGCCCATGGAGGTCATGCCACTGGAAGATGCCTGATCACCCAGAATCTCACTGAAGCAGGTGGAGGTCTGGCTGCTGGGGATGCCCACCAGCTGGAGCTAGACCAAAGCACGTGCATGTTCAGTTATCATAGGACACCCACCTGGGGCAACACTGAAGCATTCAGAGGTCCAGCCACAGCAGGGCTGCACCAAAGGACATGGTGGTTCTCAAAGCTGGAGCCTACCAGTTCCCCAGGTATACTAAGGCATGCAGGGGTCCTGGTGCTGGCATATGCCTACTTCACCATACTGGGTCTCAGGAACTCCCACTGGTTTGCTGAGGTGAGGCTTGCTGCTGGCTTGCTGGGATGCTTCCTGTCCTGGAATGTGCTCCCCTTTTATCTGCAGGAAAGGAACCTTTCTTGCTGATCCTCCAAGTCTCCTGGTCTAATAGACCTCTCCACCCTGTTTTTCTTCTCACTCCACTGCTCCAGGATCTGTTCTGGGGTGCTATTTTATGGTCGCTTCTCTTTTTTGGAGGTGAATATGGGAGAGCTACAGCAATTTACTGCTTACTCCACAATCTTGGCTCCCAGAAGTTTTGCTATTCTTTCTTGTTACACCTCTTTAGGAAATCCATTTTCTAAAAGATAATTGGGCAAGGGTTGGCTTATTATAGATACCACAACAGGTGGAGACTCACGAGTGTGCTAGAAAACTCCAACCTCTCTGAGTTATCCTTAGGTAACTGAAAGAGTCATTCTCTAGGCACCCAATCTGTCTTTGCAAATAGGAGATTTAAGAATGATTTGTTTGCTTTAGTTTATGGTGAGAAAAAGATAGAAACACAATGCCTGCTTTCAAGAAACATACACTTTACTTGGAATAGTTAATAACAATTTTTATTAGAAAATAATGGGGAAAATCCTTTCTGCATGTTTTCAATTTTCTTTTGTCATAGGTTTTATAGGATCAATGGATTTGGGTACAGAAGGTAGTTTGATATAATTTACTTCAACCTCCTCATTTTAATGATGAAGGGGAAAACCATTTATAGAGCATCTCTTATGTGGACAATATATGAGGAAATTGAGCCTAGAACGATCTGTTGAATGTCATATTGGTAGTAGTAGGTTGCCCCACAAGGATGTGAACCCAATTTATTCTGACTTCATTTATAGCACTCTTTCTACAGGTGCTACTCAATAAGAAAACAAATTTCCTCCACTGATTCCTCATGTGTTTTTGTTATTGAATGCACCTGCTTTCTTTTTCTTCATATACCTCTTTGCCTTTAAATAATGAATCGATACTTACACACGAAATCTTTTCAGTCCCATTTTTGACTTATGTATTTTTCTTGTTTTTCTATTAACATGAACAATAGCAGCAGTAGCAAAAATAAAAATAAAATCACCACCAATAATGACTGTAACAACAATAATCATGATGAGCATTTGTCTCTAAGATTTCTGTGGTGCAAGAAACTCCCAATGAGGAACTTGCCTTATGATTCCAGATCAGTACCTTTTCTCAACCTTTGAGTCTCAAAGAAGTGTCTTTGATGGTGAGAAGGTGAGTGATTTGCTCAGGGTCACAAAGCTGCTTTATGGCAGAGGTCCCACTTCAATGTATCTGTTCCTGATACCTAGGCCATCACTCTATCCATGATACCACACAGCTCTCTACATACTTTTAATACATGTTCACCTTTCCAGGCTTGGTAAACAAATACTATCTCTCAAATTCCATTTCCTTACATTTTCTTGATCCTTTTGTGCATTGTTTTTATGTGAATTTTGATATGGCTTTATTTGTTTATCAAGTAGCCTGATGATATTTTGAATGCTACTACTTTCAATTTATAAATTAATCTAGGACCCTCATTAATTCAGACAAGTGCTATGATCAGCCTGCTTGTGGCATCTACTTGCCATATTAATTAAGAATTTCTAAAACTTTCAGATTGATTTAGGATATTAAATTTCATGGAATATATATTGGAAAATTTTCATTTTAAGTTTCTTTTAATCTTTCTTTGCTCTCTTCAAAATTTCAACATTCTAGTTTCCTTTTTTTCTTAGAAAAATATATTTGGTAATTACCTTTCATTTAATCTTATTTTCTTAATCAGATGATGCTTTTATTTAAATTGTTTTATTATCATTTATTGTTTAATTTCCATTTTTGTCTTGGTTATTTTTCTCTATGCGACTTTAGTCTGGGTCCCTCATTCTGTTTGCTTAATACTTAACAGCATACTCATTATTAAAATTCTTAGTATTATCATGGAATTTCATTTATTTCATTTTTAGTTATTAATTAAATTAAAATTTACCCAATTTTTCATATAAGCAAAATTGAAGAGATTTTTGTATATGGTATTCCTGTTTCTAATGTCTGATATAATCTGATATTCTTTTATAATTCATCTTTTACTAAAGCTTTGTGTAGTATATTTTTAAAGTTTCAACTTGGATTAACTTTTATCACGCTAAGAACAACTATTTAGTTCTTGATTTATGATTTTAAGTATAGTGTATCATTTGGCTATGTCTCAACAAATCTACATACTTTTGTCCCAGCACATGAATAATGCATATTTTTCTTTCATCTTTATTTAAATAATATATTTTCCTTCCTATAAGCTTTTTTTTCTATGTAGATGTTAGACCTAGTTTCTTCAATAATTTATTCAGATCTGTCCATTTTCATTTTGCTGAATTTTAGCCTGTTTCAATAGTGGATTGCAATAACTGTCTTTCCATTCCGGACTTTTGTATTGAAATCTATCATCCATTTTCTCAGCCTCACTGATCACTATTAATGACTGAAAAAAGTCTCCTGATGGCCTGGGTAAATTGTGATGTCTCAAAAACATTACTTTTTAATATTTAGGTATCTGCTCTCTGCTCACTACCAAAGGAAAATTCAGGAAATACAATCAAGTTGAGCATAACCAGTCTTAATTTCTTAATTGAAAATTGTCTCCAGGAATAATGTTGGAAAACCCTTCCTTCCTTCCTTCCTTCCTTCCTTCCTTCCTTCCTTCCTTCCTTTCTTCCTTCCTTCCTTCCTTCCTTCCTTCCTTCCTTCCTTCCTTCCTTCCTTCCTTCCTTCCTTCCCTTTCCTCCTTCCCTTTCCTCCTTCCCTTCCCTCCCTTCCTCCCTCCCTTCTTTCTTTCCTTCCTTCCTTCCTTCCCTGTCTCTGAGAACAGTTCTACTTGAGTCATTGAGAAAATTATTTTTTCTTGACTTAGTTCTAGGTATTGTCTTCTTCATCCAGACAGGAGCAGGTGTACTGGGAAACTTCTTTCTCCTCTGCCATTATACCATCGGTTTCCTAAATGGGAATAGACTGAGGCCCATAGACTCCATTTTTTTCCACTTGGCTTTGGCCAACTCCATAGTGCTTATTTCCAAAGGCATCCCTCAGACAATGGTTGGTTTGGGGCTGAAAAATTTCCTGGATCGTGTTGGGTGTAAACTGATTCTTTTCCTCCACCGAGTGGTCCGTAATGTTTCTCTTGCCATCACTTGTCTTCTGAGTGGTTTTCAGATTATCACCATCAGTCCCATTACCTTTTCCATATGGCCAAAACTCAAAACTCAAGCCTCAGATTATATTGTCCCCTTCTGCCTTTTCTTTTGGATCCTATATATAACGATAAATAGCTTTATGCTTGTCAATATGCAGAAGTTTACAGAGACAAGTAACAACACAAGGATATGGAATATAGGATTCTGTTCAGATTTTGCTCCAGCGTCATTCAAAGTCTCAATATTTGTAATTGTGTACTGTATTCCTGATTTACTATGTGTAGGATTTATGGTCATGGCCAGTGGCTACCTGGTGCTTCTCCTGCAAAGACACCATCAACAAGTCCAGCATATTCACAGCTCCAGCCAATTATCAAGAAGGTCCCCTGAGATTAAAGCCACCCACACCATCTTGGTGTTGGTGAGCACCTATGTCTCTTTCTACTCAGTCAATTCTATTTTGTCAATTTTTCTCTTTCTTTTTGATAAATATTATCAGTGGTTGATTCCCACATCAGCCTTCTTGGCTGCATGTTTCCCAGCCATCAGCCCATTTGTGCTTATTATCCAGGATTCCCGAATTCTACATTTATTCTGCTCACTCTGGGAAAAGAAAAGATTTCAAAACTCTTTTTCCTTGATATTCAACTGCCCAGTATTCTATTTCCATTCTATATCTATTTCTTTAAGAAGCTAATGAGAGCAGGCCCGCACACAATAACATCAAAGAATCATATGGTTTAGAAACTAGAAGGGACATTAATGGTAACAATATTCGTTATTATGGTCATCATGTCTAGCATTTGTATAGAGCTTCAAGGTTTGAAAAATACTTTACATATAGCCTACATTTAGCTTATCTTGGTGTCCTTTAATTGAGAACCTCCTCATCTCTCTTGTTTCAGACTATTTTACACTCTCATTCTTGAAATGTTTATTAAGTAGTCTCCTACTTCAGAAATTATTTTTGTTATAGAATTGAATGAGATGTTGAGAAAAACTGTTTGTACTGACAGTGGAGGGAATTGAGAAATATCTATCAATTGCTTCTGCACATAAATGAAGTAAAGGACAAATTTTGTTTTACCTGTGATCTACAAAGACAAATAATATCTAGAGAAAAGAGAGAAGATTTTGTGAATCTTGACCCTCATCAGGACTGGCATAATGTTGTATATTATGTTGCAATTGAAATTTAATAACAGTGTAAATTGAGGAAATTCTCTGAGCAAGATAATCTTAACTCAGTCATGCTGTCTTTCAATAAATGGGACAATCACATGCCTCCATTTATACAAAAGACCCAGAGCAAGACAGATTTTGCAGAGTGTAGACGAAATAACAGAATAAGGTGGAAGACACCCTATGGTTGATGGCTACATGATTGGTTACAGGGCATAAATCAAGGAAACACCATGAGTGGTTGGAAGTTTGCTTATGGGGGCTAGCAAGCAAACAAACAAATGTCTACCTCCTTCACTACTGAGCATCCAGGTACAAGATAACAAATCAGATATCCTTGATGGTGTAAAGACATTGGACCCAACTCTCTGGTGTTGAGAAACATTCCTCAAGGTCAGCTAAATTCCTTGAGGCAAGAATAGATCAGTGAATATGAAAAGAGCTGGATTTCTAAAATTAACCCATTACAGGCAAGTTGAATTTTGTACTAAGTTCAGTGACAAAGAACTATGACTTTAGCAGTTACAGGACAAAATTAATTACTTGTAAATAGGATCAATGATATTAGAAAAAATCATCTTAGCAAAAAATTTCACTTGGCTATGAGACAATTTAGAAAAAAAAAGATCTTTGTTTCCTGTCATTATCTAAAGGGTGACTTGGCCTCTGCCCCTTCTGAAAAAGGACCCAGATCAAGCACACGTTAAGCTAGTTACAGAAACCCGTTATAATTCATCCAGATTCGAATTTCCCAACTTGAACTCCATTGCTCAGCATTTCAGGGTTCACTAAAGGCCACTCCCACATGGATCTCCACACCTGAAAGGAATTCCCTTAATTGATTAGAGGCCAAGCCCAGGACATTTTAAGCTTCCTTCACCATTAACATCAGAGTAATGAAATTCTCCTCTGGCCTTTGAAGTTGTGGATTCTATCTAAAGTACAAGGCAGGAGTTGTTTGCCTATAGATGTGCAAATTAGGAGGTGCCCACATCCTTGTGGAGTGGAGAGTTAATCAACATTTCCAACACTTTCTAATACATTCATTCTCCTGCCTTTCCTAACAAGTGACATTTTCTATGCAAACAAAAGCTTGGTTCTTTTCTTACAATAAGAAAATGACAATTCTTTTTGATAATTTCAGTTCCCCTCTTTGATCAATGAGACATTCATATCTCTCACAGATCACTTAACTATGCACTAATCATGTAAGATCTTTAACATAGTCATTATCAACTGTAGGCACAGGAACAGAAGGCCCATGTCCCCAACCCCCACCATAGAAGTTCAAAACAAACTTTATTACAGTAACCAATGCAAAGTTGAAAAAGAATAACAAGGCTGATATAGCACAAGGAATAGAAAATTATCTAAAATCATAGACTAAATTTAGAAGGGAGGTTTACATGTTTTAAGGCAACTGAGATAACAGCAAAAATAGATGCTTGAGAAACCAAAAACATAGTAATACAATAATGTTAGAAACACACTTGACATGAAATTCAGGTATCAATGACAATGTATTATGGAAGAATCCAAAAGAGTTGGACTACATTTCTGGCCATATGCGGACCAGACTCTTCTTTAGGAAGAGGGAGTGGTGAGTACAGAAGCGAGAACTTTAATATGTTGGTTTGGTGCAGTACCTCCTTTTAGAGAACAGATTGGTCCGTTCCCTTCCAGGTTACACTCTTCCTGGAAAGCCCATTGTATATTTCCCCTAAATATGTATAAGCATGTCCCCCCTGCCTCATCATACATCCCATGTTGGGTTAATGAGGCTCTAATTTTATTCCTGGTAGGTCTGGCGATACGTTTGAGGTTCATTAAACGTGCTCAGGTGTTAAACACTTGTTGAGCAGGAGTTAACCCTGGCTGGTTTGCGCTGGTTCAGTTAGCATTCTGCACCTGCGGTTTTTCAAAACCACTAGTTGTTTTCTGATTGACTGTTCCCCCCATATCTTGGTTAATTTTTCACTCCTTTCTTTGTTCAAGTTTTCTGAGTAGCTGTCACTTAATTATTCTGTGGAAAACTTTCATTAATCTCTCACAATAATGATCAACGACATTAACAAACATCAAGTCTTGTATCCCGGTAGCCCAATCCCAATTTCTGTTTAATTGCACATTTCTTCTTGAATCTCAGATGTCCCGACATGTTGACTGGTCCTCTGGTAGAAATTCTTTTGGAAATGTTGAGGTATAGGGGCGCTGGGACACTGAAATAGCGACAAGATAAGGGTCCCCACAAATCAGCAGTGAATGGAAGGGGCTCAGAAAGCACAAACCCAGGGGCCATAGGCAAACTGGCTGAAACTGGCTGACATTAACTCCTGGTCAGCAGCTGTCCGGTAACTGGGCATGCTTAATGAACTTCATGCATAATTACCCTCCCCGCCCCAAATAGGATTAGGACCTCATTAAGTGAACATGGGATGTATGACCAGGGTAGGGGAACATATCAAGGAGTTACATGAGATGGGCATATAAGGAAGATTGTAGCTCAGAAGGGTCAGGACCAATCCTGATCCAGAAGGGAGGAGTTATAGTTACTAATCCTATGAAGCTTGCTCTTGCTTCTGTACTCTACACACTCTTCCTTACTAAGGAGGCATGTCCACTTCTTAAGAGAACCTAAGGGAAAAGTACTCCAGCCTCTCTAATAAAATAAACAAGGCTTGAGACACTACCTCTGAAATTGAGTCTAGGGTCTTCTTTATAACAAACCTTTCAGCCAAAGAAAAACAAAGCTTATTAAAAATCTGCCGTATTGGCAGACTCTTAAGGAATCTGAGCATTTGTGATGCTTGTCTATACAAGTGGGCCAGAGTGAATCTGAGCCCTTGTGTTGAGGGCCAGAATGAGTCTGAGCACCTTCATGGAGGCAAGATGGGTATTATATATAGAAAGACTGTGGAAGAGATCTAGAGGTGGCCAAGGGGTCTGGGGTAATGGGAGGAGGGGTCCAGGAAGGATCTTGATAGTACTGAGTAACTAGAGGTCTGACTCCAGGAACCAAGAGAATAAGATTAAGGGTGGGAAGTAGCTGAAGGCTACCTGGAGATAACAGACAATGGAGGGCTAAACTAGGTTAAGGGTAATGGAAAGCTTATGGCCTCAGGTAAATGCCAGATCAAGTGGGAATATTCAAGGGGGTTCCCAGAGCCTATACTCCATCAGAAATTCTGGAATAGGTCTTATCCTCAGGGTGGCTCTGAGGGGGACTCCTCTTTAGTAGAGTTTTTTTTTCCTCTGATTCCATAACTCTTGTAGACTCTTAGAAGCTCTTGCTACAGTCTATTATAAAACAGATCACAAAACAATTTAGTACAACCTCTTAAATTTTACTTCTACTAACTTCTAAACTTTATTTCTTAGCTACTACAGCTCAAAAATTGTAATTCTGATATTAACAATAAGAGAGCTATAAGATCAATAAATTAGAAACTAATAGTATACTTGAAACTTCAGAGAACTTAAATTTTACAATTCCCTTTGCTATTTCTATCCTTACCTAAACTCTAGATTTGATGTAAGCACTGGTAACTATGAGAATCTGACTCATTATATGTCATTCTGGTTCAAGATTTTATATTTACCAAAGAGAGATCTAAGAATGCCTTTTAAAATTATCATTGAGTCCATTATAATTAACTTTCTTTGATTCAAGTTAGCAAATTGTTACAATGATATATTGAAAAAATTCAAATACCAACTAAAAATCAAAAGCTAAATATTTTAAAATATCGCAGAAGGCAGAGAACTGTGAAACCTTTTAGTTTACATGTAATCATTTAATCCTTTTTTCTAAAAAATCTACTCAATTTTTACGGTATTAATTTCATTTTTTCTTTTAGAACTCTAATTACTTCCAATTCAATTCTTTCCTTAAAAAGAGTTGAGACTCATAATAATCTAATACTCACAGGAAAACATAGATAATAAAACACTTTTTAGATAACCTCTAATATATAAATGAATTTACTTGAAAAATTGATTGTATGCCAATAGGAGCCAAAAAATCCTGGAATGAGATCACTAAATAATTTAAATAATTAATTCCAAGTTGTATGCAAAGAATAGTGTACATCAAAAGAGTTGTTTTATAGGAAGACATCTGCATTTTAGGATATGCTCTAGAAATGTGTGTTAATCCAACATTAAATATTAAACCTAAGTTAAGTGGACTTTTCTTTTGATGTAATACAAGATATTCCATAAGTTACTCTCTTCTAAGAAAACTGATTACACTGAAAGTCTTTTCTTTAAAAGAAAAATGAAGGAATTTCTGTTTTTAACTTGAAGTAATTTATAGATTTACATTTTGGTCCCACCAACTTTTCCATCATTGCTTAATTATTCCTATACCCTTCTGAGATATTTCAAGGACCATATCTTAGGCACAAGTATATAATTATGAGCAGGCAGATGACAAGGACAAATACTCATCTGTGTAGTTTAGGGTAAAGATATGTGTATAATCTCAGACTGAAAATGGTCAGAACTAAGAACTTAGATGCCTACATCCTAAATTAATGCAGAGGTACCAAAATATAATAGCAACAAGATATACTATAACATGACTGAGTCAAATTTGTAAGAATATGTCATTCCTCAATCAATAAATGATACAGGATATGAACAGTTTTCAGATGAAATTTAAGCTATCTGTAGCCATATAAAAAAATGGTCTAAATCACTGTTGTTTAGACAAATGCAAATTAAAATAATTCTGAGGTACTACCTCACACTGAACTCATATATCAGAAAAAGCAAATTATTGATGTTGGAGAAAATGTGGGAAAATTGGGGCACTAGGGTATTGTTAGTGGAGTCATGAACTGACCCAACCACTCTGAACAGCAATTTGGAACTATGCCCAAAGGGCAATCAAACTGTGTATACCTTTTGATCTAGCAATGCCACTACTAGGTCTGTATCCCAAAGGGATCATTAAGAAGGGAAAAGGAACTACATGTACAAGAATATTTGTAGCAGATCTTTTTGTGTTGCCAAAGAAATGGAAGTTCAAGGAATGTCCATCAATTGGAGAATGGCTGTACAAGTCGTGGTATATAAATGTAATGGAATACTATTGTGCTATAAGAAATGATGAGCAGGTGGATTTCAGAAAAACCAGGAAAGACTTGTACAACCTGATTCTGAAAGAAGTGAGCAGAACCAGGAGAACACTATACAATGCTGTGTGATGACCAACTTTGATAGACTTACCTCTTTTCAACACTACAATGATCCAAGACAATTGCAAAAAATCTCATGATGGAAAATACTATCCATATCCAGAGAATGAACTATGGAATCTGAATGCAGACTGAAGCATACAATTTTCTTTTTTTTTCTTTGTGGTTTTCCCCTTTTGTTTTATTTCCATTTTCACAATATGACTAATGTGGAAATACATTTAACATGATTGCACATGTATAACCTATTTCAGATTGCTGGCTATCTTGGGGAGGAGGAATGAGTTTCCGATTGGGCAAAAAACTCTAAAATTCAGTAATAAGTGAAAATCCATAAAAACTTAAACTCTGTGAAAGGTAGAAAGCCTAACATGGTGACCTGTTTCCAATTATGGCTTAGGTACAAAAATATATTTTAGTCACTGAATCAAAACTTAAGATACTTGACCTATGAAAACCATAACAAGAATATCTGACCTATATATGACCAGGGCATGATCATTTAAAAAAACTTATGTTTGTGCATAACATTGGCTTAGATCTCAAGCTCATTACTAAGCAGAAAATTAAAAATATTCACCAATCAGTAGTTATTCACTTAGTAACTCCTCCTTCTTTTGTCCATTTTCTATAATAATCACTGGCCTTTTCTGGGGTCTTAGAGAAGAGGGGGATTTATCCATTATTGACATTGTTTTCTTCTGGGAGCCACTCCACAAAAGTTCCATATATGTAAGTGATTTTATTAAACTAACACTATTATCAAACTGGATCCATTGGCCTTTTTCTTCAGAATTAGATGGTTATAGCCATAGAGAAATGTGACTCAACTCGACAAGCATTCATTAAGCACCTAGAGCATACCTGGAACTGCGCTAGGTTTTGAAGATAGAAAGATAAAAGAATCTTCCTCCTAAAGGAGCTTACATTCCAGAGGCAGGAAACAACTTGTACATACTACACACACAAATACAAATCATATTCAATAGATGCTTAGTCAGAAGAAGAGATCAAGGGGGAAAACGTGATATTCATCCACAGATGTTTGACAGGTGTCAAGGGAAAGGAATGAGACTTATTCTGCTTGAACCAGATGGCAGAATAATGGGCCACGGATGAAAGGTACAAAGTGGCAAAATTAGGCTTGTGGTTAAGGACAAACTTTTTAGATCATTCCACAAACACCATTAAAAACCAATGGAGTGTCTTGGAATAGATAACTCTCTTCACTCAGCATAACATCTGCAGACCTGGAAGGGTCCTCAGAGACCTTCTGGTCCCTTCTAATTTTTACAGATGATTAATTAGGTCCAGGGATGTTAATGACTTGACCAAAGCAAAAGGGAGTAGGCAATACATCTTGGATTTGAACCCAGGTCCTCTGATTTCAAGGTCAGTGCTCATCCAACTTTGCTATACTATCTTGCATTAGATTGTAAATTCTGGGAGGGCAGGGATTGTGTTTTGTTTCTTTTTGTATCCTCAGCACTAAGCACAGTGTATGGCATACAGTAGGTGCTTTATACATGTTTTGTAGATTGAATTGCCTTAGTAGAGGTGTTCAAGTTAAAAGTGGATGAACACATTTCCCCCGGTGGTTGTGTGACCATGGGAAAAGCTTAAGAGAGCAAGAGAGAGAATTAGAGGACTTATCTTACTCACATCAAGAGTTCCTGATAGTATCTATTGGTTACACATTGTGGTAATCTATCTAATGCATATTAAGCCTGTCTGTTGTAATAGAATCCCCAGAGGATTGGTTTGTAGGTCACTTGTTGTAGGGCAGTCATACTGTTGAGTAGTTTTTGTGAGCTGGTGCCTGTTGTTGATGCTCAAAGGGTAACAAAATATGTATGGTCCATGTGTATGTGCAGAATGCTAGCTTTTAATAACTAAGAATATTGGTAAATAAATGGGAATCTGTTCATATCTTTACTACTTAGCCAAAGAATAAGCATGGTACAACAGAGAAAATATATGGTCTTATTTACCTGAAATGTCTGTTTTTTTAATCCCTCGTCTGAATCAGATTTGCTTTCTGTGACACAAAGGAAACCTCTTTGTTGAGTTTGCTGAGATGAATGACTTTCATCTTCACTCTGCCCACCTTCTGGGCCAACTTATGCAATATTTGGCCGTGATTTTGATCAATTTTCTCCTTTTGCACCCATCAGTCTCAGAGGCTACCCTGTGAACAGGCACGTTGCTGAGACTTTTCCCAACAGTCCAATAGCTTTCCTTTGGTCTTCTAACTTGCACATTCCATGAATGCCAAGATTTATTAGCAGGATTTCACCATCTTGTGAAAAGTCTGGGCAATGAACATGAACTTCACGTCTCTGTTCATTTCTTCCAACGTCCTTGCTGGTTAAGGATATTTCTAGGCAGTAAGCTTTTAATATCTCTCTCAACTATGATATGCTAGTTCTTCATATCTCCAGTTTCTCTCCTCAGTGAACCAAAATACAGGCTTGGGATTGAATAGGAGAGGTTCATTTCAGTAAGGGCAGTTATGTGCCATAGTGAGGGGACTACTGGACCTGGATTCAGGAAGATTCATCTTCGTAGAGTTCAAATCTGGCTTCAGACACCTACTGGCTGTGTGACCCTTGGCAAGTCACTCAATCCTGTTTGCCTCCATTTTCTCATTTTTAAAATAAGATGGAGAAGGAAATGGCAAACCAATGTCTTTGTCAAGAAAACCCAAATGGGGTCACAAAGAGTCACACATGATCAAAAATGACTGAATAACCAGCAGTGGCTAAGACACAGCCATCAACAGGTATGTACGAAACATCTTTTGGGATAGAATTGTACACATGTACTACAAAACCCACATACTGTCTCCACTGAGAATTTTGTTTTATTCTCAGGATCGCTGACATGTTCATCAAAATGCAGCTGAAGCATTCGGGTCTCTTTGAGAAAGTTCAACTGTTTTCATATATAGTGGAAGTCAGAGACAAAATTGGCTGTGGCCTTAGCAACTCCCCTTAGGACCCTGAGGGCTTCACGCCCACATAGGCTTAGCACCTAGTAGATAGGGGTTTGGGCCTGCAGCTTTGCACCTGTTAAGGCTCAATCAAAGACATTTAATTAATCATTTTAAAACAGTAAGAAAGTCCCAAATTAATTGATATTACAAAAAATAAGAGCCATTCCTACATTGCTAAATGGTCAAAAGATATGAACAGGCAGGTTTTCGATGAAGTAATCAAAGCTATCTATAGTCATATAAATATGCTTTAAAACACTGTTGATTAGAGAAATGCAAATTAAAACCAGTCTGATCTACCATTCCCCACCTATCATATTGGCTAATATGATAGAAAAGGAAAATGAAAAATGTTGGAGGGGATAGTGGGAAAATTTGCCCCATTCTACCTCTCCCTTTCCTCTTAACCCAGCGTATTCTCCTTTTTCACCACTTAATTTTATTTTTTTTGATAATTATTACATCACATCCAACTCATATTCTGCCCCCTGTATGTATACTACTTCAAACTGCATTAATAATGAAAAAGTTCTTATGAGTTACAAGTATCATCTTCTCACATAGGAATGTAAACACTTCAAATTTGTCAAATTCCTTATGATTTCTCTTTGCTGTTTCCCTTTTTATGTTTCTCTTGAATTTTTAATTTGAAAATCAAATTTTTGATTCAGCTCTGGTCTGTTTATCAGAGATGTTTCAAAGTCCTCTATTTCACCAAAGTACTGTTGGTGAAGTTGTATACTAATTCCACTATTCTGGAGAGCAATCTGAAACTATGTGTAAAGGATTGTAAAACCATGTATAAGTTTTGACCAAATAATACCACTACTAGGCCTCTATCCAAAAGAGATTAGAAACAAAAAGGGAAATAATCTGTATGTGCTAAAATATTTATTGTAGCTCCTTTTTTGGTGGAAAAGGACTGGAACTGGAGGGGATATCCATCAGTTGGAGAGTGACTGAACAAATTGTTGCATATGATTGCTATGGAATACTATTATGCTGTTAGAAATGACGAGCAGGATACTCTCAAAAAATTCTGTAAAGATTTATATGAACTGATGCAAAGTGAAATGAGCAGAACCAAGAAAAAATTGTATATAATAACAGAAATATTGTCTGATTAACACCTATAAATGACAGCCAATCTCAGCAATCTCATGATCCAAGAAAATTCTGAAGGACTCATGAAAAAAAATGCTATCCATTTCCAGAGAAAGAATTGATGGAGTCTGAAGGAAGATTGAAGAATGCTTTTTCTTTTTTTCTTGAATTTTTTGTCTGTGTTTTCTTTCACAACATGACTAACATGGAAATATCATTTGCATAACTGCACATGCATAACCTACATCAAATTTCTTTCCTTCTCAGTGTGGGGGAATAAAAATTTGAGAAGAAATAGGGAATACACAAGTCAAAATTTAAAAAAAAGTAAATGTTAAAAATTGTCTGTGTAATTAGGGAAACATAAAATATTAAATAAAAATATATATCACCTAGAAGGAAACAAAAGGGGAAACCAAAATTCCCATTAATAATATCTACACCCTCTGAAAAGCCACCTTGTGAGTTACTACTAACCTTTGTATAAAATTCATTCCACATTATAACATTCTCATGGATGGAAAAATCTTCACCAAAGGGAACATGAGACATAAATTCTCCCACCTTCACCAGCACTTCTGTACCATTATGAAAGTCTACAAAATTTGCAGTATCATAGTTTGCCATGGGGATCCTTTTTTCATCCATGAACACCTGGTCACCAGCACTGTTGTTAAACTCGATGTTTCTAAGAAAGGAGTACAGCTATTCGAATGGGAAAAGAACTAGAAGTGATTCTTCAATTCAAGAATACCCAAAAGATTTTGAATTGTTAAGATATCTTTCCTCCTCATCAGTCAAACATAAGGAAAAATCACAATCTGCCTCTCAACCCTATGAAACCCCCAAGGATTCTGCTTCCTTAGTCAAACATTTTCAATTCCTTTATTTGATGAAAACTTTCTATTGGTTCATTTCTCACTATGCCTCACCTTCTTAAACCTTTTTTCATCACCTTGGCTCCACCCCTCTTCCTTTTCTAAATGATTAAGGTCTGGAGTGGAAGAAATCATTGTAGATGCTAATTTGATTTCTTGGATCTTTCTTCACTCTGGCGTGAACCTCAGAATTTTGCAGGAGTCTGTATGTAGGAACTGTATGGTTTGTTTCTTGTCCAGGAATCCATCTTGGCTGGAGATCTTTTCAGTTTACCTTTGATAATCCAATTTTAAATTCCGATGCAGGTAATTAGGTCAAGCTTAATGGTCCATCATTTTCCAAATCTACCCTTCTATTTTGGTAATTAAAAACAATATTTGCCCTTCTTCAATGCTGATTTCATCTCTCTTATTCTCAGTTATTTCAGATTTCACAGAGAATAGCCCAGCCACTAAAATCATTATCTGTTTCAGTCTGAGTTTCCCAATGTATTGTTCTCATACCCAAATTGTGAGGTATGTGTCACAGGACACTTTTCCATGTTTTGCAAATGAAATAACTGAGGCTTAAAGTGGTTAATAATAACGATAATTATACTGATAATAATAATAATAATAATGATAATAATGATACTATTTCATTTCTATCATGGGATTCCATTTCCCCACAGAATTAGAAAGCTTGGAAGTAAAAAGGGACAACATAGGCTATCAAGTAATACCACATATGAAAGTAATTCTCAATATGACACTCAACAAACTATTGTCCAGCTTCTGCATGAAAACATCCAAGGAAAGAAACCATGTCATCTAATGAGGTAGCTTATTATATTGTTGTCTAAATCTAATTTTCAAAAAATTGCTGCTGCCATTATTCATTTATTTACTCTTTGATTTATTGTTGTTTTTCTCTTGACATCAAACCTAAATTGTCCTCTTTTCAGCTTCTAACTATAACTCCAAGTTTAGCCCTCATCATAAAATGAGATAATTTCAACCCTATATAACAATGTGGATATCCAAATACTTGAACATCGTGCATCTCCTCCTGAGTAATACCACCCTTCCCAAAGCTAAAAATGCCAAGTCCATTCATCTGAACCTCATAAGTCATGAATTCAAGATCTTTTTTTCTATGGGTACACTCTTCTTGTCAACACCCAACTTATCAATGTTCATCGTTACTTATGATTACCAGAACTGAACACTATGTACCCTTTTTTAGTCTCCCGACTACACAAAAACCAGGTGAAAGGACAAATTAGCCCCTGGAGCATTAGTGTGGTAACCTTGTCTAACCTGGGTCTTCTCACATCATTTATGTATCCTGAATCCCATCAGCTAAACCCTGCATCTATCTGTCAGGAACTATTGTGTCAAAGATTATTTTCTGCCAAAGATTCCTTTGACAATGTGGTGATACCAACAGGACATTCTAAGGGTGGATGTGCTACATATTATGGATGGGAAATAGCTAGGTTGTGAGTCCACTGACTTGTCTCTGTCTTCAAATTGGGATAACAGAGCAGAAAATGCATTATGTACAGGCTTTAGTACCACTTTTCAGACACTCATAGCTCACTTTACAGTCTCTCTGATCAGTCTAGAAATTAAAAACCAAAATATGTTACCTATTGTTGACATCACTCCTAAGCTCCTGTTGATTTGGAAAGTCTTAAACATGACTGAGAGTGACCTCTGAAAGAGCCAGTACTGGCATCATCAAATCAGAAAAATGCAGGCCTGGGTCTTAGAAGAAAATAGTCGATAAGCCACTTAGCTGAGTAAATAACTCCCTATTTTCTAGAGATAGCAGTCCTATGAATGAGATAGAAGTTTAGACATGTCAACCCTCTGGTGCTATAAATGGAAACTTACCTTCCAGGGATATAGAACTGGGCTGCCTCCATCTGTCAGGTATTCCATTTCTGATCTAGTTAAGAGTATTTTGTGGAGAGCCCAGGACACAGCATACACAGCATTGTAGATGTTGTAACTCTGCCTAGCCATAGACATGTCAAAATACCACAAAGGCAGCATCTCTAAAGAAGAGTTTTGTGAACAATCCTCTTCCTCCCCACTTTTATGGTCAAATGGACACAGAAAAGCTGAGTTCCAAAATCTCTTAAGGAAAATATCTTCTGGATATTTGGCTGGTTTAACTGTCCTTAAGAATGGCTTAAAACTTGGAATCTCTTTTGTCTGACCTGAAAATATCAGAGCTCTATTGAAACTTTCAACATCCATGCCATGGGGTTTTATGGTAAAATCCCAGTGAGAGGTGGTAATCCACACTTTTTTATAAATTATGTAAAGCACTTGTGAATATTGCAACGTCATTAATGAATTGTTATCCCCATAATAATGATTACATTTGCAGAAGATCCATCAATTCTTCTCATGATATCATAATGGGAATTAATAGTGTATTTCTCACTGGGAGGAATCTTCTCTATAAAGTTCACACAGACACCCTTCCTGGTCATCTCTTCTTGTATATCCCAGAGGAATGTTTCACCCCTGATATTGTCTGTTATAACCAGTCCCACCCACGTCCAGTTGAATGCACCATTAATCGGACCATTCCCAGGGCAAGGGTAGAATCCTTGGGTGCCACTTGATAAACACTTGGAAAATGGACCTTGTCAGTCAGGATGGAATCAAATGGGCCATAAGTGATCTGAATATAGAAAAAAACCCCATTATTCCAGTTGAGAATAAAGTATGCCCTAAAGAATACCGTATAACAGATCTCAAACCTTTCAATTTTCTTAACATTTCATCTTTTTTTGGCCATATGTTTGCATAGACCAATCAGCATTCCTGGAATTTGACCCTCCATCTTCTCAGCCTGTTATTGTCTCCCTCCCCACTTTTAAAGGCTCATCTCATTTCTAAAATAGATGTTGGCACCTGTGACCAGGTGCCACATCTTCTAAGAAACTTGCCTCAATGCAACCATCACAATTTTCTTTCCTTGATCCATAGATTTTTTGTGAGATAACTTTTTCCTCTGTAGCTCACATTTATCTCAGTTTCAGTGGACATTCTATGATACCTTAAGGTATCTCTCATGAAGTAAGTCAGTCCAAAGGGGTGATCATTCTTTTTAAAAATTTTTCCTTTCCCACAGCTGCCTGCCAGCAGAATTATTGAGCCCAATTGAGCACTATATATTCCATGTAAGGAATTTTATAAATGCTCATTCATTCTGGCTAACCTACATTGGTAGATACACTTATATACACATACATACGTACCTATACATACACACATATATGCATATACTTTGCAGTTACATTATACTACAATGAATTATATTGGTGCATATATTTATTTTGTTGCTTTTCAGTTTTTTCCATCATGTCCAAATATTCATGACTGCATTTGGGATGTTTTTGGCAAAGATACTGGAATGGTTTGCCATTTACTTTCTTCAGCTCATTTTACTGGGGAAATGAGGAAAACAGGGTCAAATGACTTACCTGAAGTCACACAGCTAGTGTCTGAGGCCAGATTTGAACTCATGGAGATGAGTCTTCCTGATTCCTAGCCCAGTTCTTTATCCAGTGTGCCATATAGATTCCCATTTATATATTTAAATACATGTAAAATACACAGTTGTACATGTATATTTATACATAATATATAAATGCTAACATGAGTGTGATCATTGTAATGTAGTGTAAATTTTACCTTAATGAAATAGAACAGGAGATAGATAGATAGATAGATAGATAGATAGATAGATAGATAGATAGATGTACACATTAGTAATGCCAGCAGGAATAAATCCTAGTAGAATAGGCAATGGTGATCACTCATTTCAATATCTCAACTCTGTATCTTCAATGCTCTGAGCTCCAGCTGAAGAATAATTCTAGAAGACAGGATTTTCTAATTTTTACCATGTCATATAGGCAGTTTGAGTCCTTGGTGTTACCCCCTCCCAACCATCAATATTCTCCTGACAATCCAGGCTATTTTCCTGATGATTATTGCCTGTGGAAACTTGTAGAGTTCAAGTAGGGAAGCCATTTGGACTGACAATTCAGAATAGGCTCCTCCAATGACAGCCAAGGACTTAGCCTGCTTCTCACAGTGGTAGTTTGGAACAGCCAGTCCTTGTCCTGACAGCCACATTATGGAACTCTCCAGGGCTCCGACATCACTGGGGTAGGTGTTATAGATGTAGAATCCTAGAGTGATATTGGGTAACAGATTGGGGTCCTTGTTGATCTCCTCTACAGCAAACACCAAGGCCAGGACTTGATTGTAGTGTTTTTCCGGTAACCTCAGTTGAGACCAATAGTGTCAGGACTTAGGAAATTTTTCTATTCCCAAGAAGTTACTTCTTTCACAAAAAGAATACCTAGTAATCACTCTAATTTTAGAGTCTATAGTTCAGTCAACTTAATGTGATTCTCCTCCCTAACTCTTAAGTCTTTATAAAAACACTATTTTACCCTCTTCTAGTAATCTCACCATCATAAAATTCATGTATTCATGTGTATGTATGTTTGTATGTATGTTGACACACACACGAACATTCTGTCCATTTGTGTGGTTATCTATATATCAATCTATCATCTGTCCCTTAATATTGCCAAATCTACTAATCTGTGCCAAGAAAAATACATGACAAGGATGAATGCTGTGAGTCATGTCACGATGCTTTTTCTTACACAAACCAAAGAATGGTTATCTCTTAAAGGGGCAGATGAGGTTGCTTTTTCTCACCAAGAAAGAGAAAGTTTTCTGATATTCAGTTCCATAATAATGAAGTGGAGGATGAAATACTGCTACAGCAAGAGGCTAGTTTTGCCTTTAATGACTGGTGGGAAGTGTCACTCTGATGATATTTATTTCTACAACAGCAATTACCAGCAGGAGAGCATAGGAAGGGGGCTGTGGAGGGAGGAAACTAAAATCATGACCATAGAAAAAGACTAATCCCTGTGCCTGATAGACCTAACTCCAATGATTTACTTTCCTTGCATGAGCCAACAACCCTACTATGGGATGGTTGGAATGGAATGGTAGGAATGATAGTGGTAACTTCTTGAAGACCAATCCCAAAAGGTAAACATGACTTTTGGTGCTTTTCACTAGATGACTCTTTTTATGTGATTTTTTTTCTTTCCTTAAATTATTTCTATTGCCTGATTTTGTTGAATATAAAAAGTATTACTTATCATAAGTGTTTTGTGATGGAGTTGGTTAAGTGAGTTGTGTGTAATTCAGTCCATCCACATTTGTTGATTGCTTGTCTACCTGGTACTGTGCCAAACAGGAATTTCAAAGGGAGGATGTTGGCACCTACTTTGATATATACAGAAAGAAAACATAGATCAGGGGATTATGTTTCTGTGTAGAATGTAGCAGTAAGTAAGTTTGGGGTTGAGCTGACTGTAAGAAGACTGTAGTGTTTTCTGTTTCTATCAGCTAATTCTATGAACACCTGAATGCAGAGACAGATAAAGTACATGAAATTTGAAACATTGTACCCTTGGTCTTAAGTAGGCATTTTAAAATCCATTTCATCTATCTTAATATACAGGCCATTAAGAGATATAACAAGGTAGTGACTCACATTCTGGGCTTTCTCCCAGAAACATCAGAAGGTGTGGTCTGGTAAATAAGGTCATACCTGAGGCAAATTAAAAAAATTCAATCGAGTTAAGTTATCCCTGTACTTCAAATCTCTAAAAGTCACTACATAGTAACCTTGGTGTATATTTTCAGATCTGTGATTTCTTTGGGATTAGTAATTCTTACTCATTTTAGAAATTACTTCACCCACATCAAATATACAACTTACAGACCTAGACAGTTTCCAGGGCACTGAGAAGCTGAATTATTTGCCTATTGCTGTGAAGCTAGTAGATATCAGTGGTAGAATGAGAACTAAGTTCTAAAGTCTCTGTTGTCTCTGTCTCTGTCTCTGTCTCTGTCTCTGTGTCTCCTCTCTCTCTTTCTCCTCTCCCCTTCCCCCCAATATATCACCTAGCTGCCTCATACAGATATAGATTGATACCAATACCATATTTTCACATAGATTAGATTCATACCAATACCATATTTCCATATAAGTTATCAGTATATGAAATATAATAATATCATGTTATTCTAAATAAAATTAACAAAATGTAGTACATTTAATATATGCAAGTGTCAGACTGTAGATTCACAGCAAGAAAGTACCTGAGTGTTCATTTACCCAAATCTTCTTATTTGACATGAAGGGAACTGACACCTGTTAAAGGGACTTGACTTGTCAAGGTCAAAATTTAAAAGTTCTGAAAAAAAAACAAGCACGAACGGGTAACTCCCTCAAATAGTAGAGAAAATATAGAAATGGAAAACAGTATAAAAATTAAAAAATCGACAAAAACTCAGTATTTTGAAAAAGACTGACAGCCAATCCTTTATTCAAAGAAAAAGTTTTTCAATACTTCTATGGGCTAAAGATTGTGCTAAACTCAAGGGATACAAAAGAAATAAAAACTAACAAAGCAAGGTTTCTGACATAAAGGAGCTCACAATATAGTGGGAAACATAGTATGCAAAATACTGTGTACAAAAAATGCAATATTCTTTGGAAATAATCTCTTAAGAATACCACTGGCAGTAAGCACATTAGGGAAAGACTTCTTGCAGAAGGTTAGATTTTAGCTGAGGCTTGAAGCAAATGAATCCAATGAATCCAGAATGTGTGGGTGAGAAAGGAAAACTTTCCAGGGATGAGAAGTAGTCAGTGAAAACAGAGCAGTAGGAAAATGGAGTGTCTTGTGTGAGGACCAGCGAGTGTGTGGGTGCATCTGGGATCTGAGCATATGTAGGTGGGAGTAAGGTAGAAGAAGACTGGAAAGGTGGCAACCTGATGGGTCATGAAGGGCTTTAAAATCCAGCTGACATATTGTATATTTGATCCTGGAGCTAAGAAGGAGGCATAGGAGATCATAGAATAGGTGTGTGACATAGGTATGATTTAGAAAGATAATTTTAGGAACTGAGAGGAGGCTTTACTGCAGTAGGGACAGAGACTACCTTTAGAAACTTTGATTTAACTGAATTAAAAAGATGGATAATATTCAAATAAAATATTAAAAAGAACTATGTACAGTTATAATGAAATGAGAATAAATTAAAAAATGGATGAGAATTGAATATTAAGGGCAGCTAAGTGGCACAGAGGATAAAGTTCTGAACTTATACTCAGGAATTGATATATCATCTCAGACAGTTGTTTCGTGAAATTAGGCAATTTCTCAACTACTTTCTGCCTCAGTTTCCTCATCTGTATAATGTGGGTGGTACTAGCACCTATATGTCACGAGAACTTACGAGGATCAACTGAAATAAGAAAAAAAGTAATTCAGAATCCCGATCCTGGTAGATTATGAGAAAATTCTCTCTTATTTTTTAAATGTGAAAAGCAGTAACATTAAAAGTATAAAATATTGAGAATGAATGCACTCTACCACACTGCTTAAATAAAACAATTGTAGTCCTGAAACTTAATAATGTAAGGGAGAGACAGAGACACAGACAGAAAGACAGAGAGACAGAGACAGAGACAGAGACAGAGAGAGGTACCAGGCTGAACTGAGAATCAGGAAAACCTGGGTTAAAAGTTTTGATTGAAAAATACCAGCTATATAATCATGAGCAATTCACTTAATCTCCCAGTGAATCAGGCAACAGTCTAACAGAGTAAGTTATTCTTATGCTGCCAGTCAGCATCGTAATTACTCAGAGACATGTAAATATTGAGTTACATATAATTATATAATTAAATTAATTGTTATATTTTCATACATAGCTATACAAAAATCTGTCTCAAAACTACCATATATTTTTGTTACATAATAATTCTATATAAGATGTCACAATCACATACGTTATATATGTATATGCTCATAAAATCATACATATACGCATATACACACATATGCAGCTCTCTGTGTGTATATTATAGACTGCACAGTGTAATGAAGTAGCTATAGTGAATGATGTTTGTAATGCATTTCTCACAGGGTCCATATGGGGCTGAAATGGAAATAAATTATATATTCAGAGCATTTATTTGGCATTTAATTTCTCCAAGAATGTCAACAGTTAGCAGTGTAAGGGCAGGCAAGGCAGATGGAGCTTATCCTTCATAAGGGAGGGAGCTGCCAAGTCCTCCTCTGTCCGAACCTTTCCAGAAACAGAACAAAAATCATAAAGATCCTGGTTGACTACTCTGTGGGCTGGAGCGTGTGTAGGTCTTTGTGAGTGGAAGGCGAGAGGGCTTGTTTCTTTATTGGCGTTTTAAAAGGAAGTAGACTGACACATTAAAGGCACGAAAGGTAGACAACAGGACAGGAAATGATACTTGTCCATGCAAATGTTTTAAAATTTACTTTTTAATCACCTTCCCCTTAAAAATACTTCTTAAAATAATAACCCAAACTTACTGATAATCGTTCAGAATTTTCTCAGGATGAATATGAAAATATAGAAAAAATAGAAAAAGAAAAATATAGAAAAAATAGAAAAAGAAGTAAGAGCATCAAGAACACCTCTTTTCAAGTCTAACACATGGAGAAGTCATAGTCAGACTAAGGTGGAGCTATGGTCTAGATCAGACCTCATCACAGCATAACTAGGATTATAAAGAACTCTCTAAAGGTGAAACTCGTCTTCAGGCAAGCTTCATTTCCTTTACAAAATCTGAATTCCTCTTTTCTTCCTGACACCTGTGAAGACGAATGGAAAATGATTCAGACCCTTGCCCAAAACAAGGGTAATGAGGGAAGAAGCAGGGGATATTTGTAAGGGTTCGAGTTTGCTTAGTTATTACTCCAGGCATATTTATTGGAAGCCATGCATAGGATCCTCACCACCCTCCTCTTCCTGCCCCAAATGCAATCGAAACGAGCCAAACCAATGGGTGCTCTGGGACCATCCCTCTTTGGGGTTCTGCACCTAAGTTCCCATGTCTCAGTGATAAACATATTTTCCTCTTTCTCTTTCCAGGTATTCTTAGCAGAATACACTGGGAAGAAGGGAAGGATACCCAGGGATTTATCTTGAGGTGTTGTTGTGTCCCAGCCTGTGTGACAGCGTATCACCAATCAAGATTCTTACAATGACTCTGGAGTTGACAGAAGTTGTATCAGGCAGAAGTCTGTGTGAGATGATGAAGTTAGAGGGTCAGGGACTGGGTGAAAGTGGAGGATTCCCTCCCACAGGGTTCCATCAGGAATCCTGGCAGCTCTCATGCTCCTGGGGTCCAAGGTGTTTGCTTCCCAAGTCCTCACTTTTCATCTAGTTGTTATACAGAGGTCCTTTTCCCCAGTTACCCCAGCATCACATAGAGACTGTTCCAAATGTTGCCTGTCTTAGAAAGAGTACAGGGACAACTAGGTAGTGCAGTAAGTAGAGCACCCACCCTGGAGTCAGGAAGACCTGAGTTCAAATCTGGCGTCAGACACTCAACACTTACTGCTGGGTGATCTTAAGCAAGACACTTAACCCCAATTGCCTTCTTCCTTCCAAAAACAGAGTACAAATTGACAGACACTTTGCATGGGCCTTTCTCTTAATACCTGGTTGTTGAGAAGACATCTCTCAAAGATTTCTCTCTGAATGCATTGAATCAGAGTTGTATCTCCTTCCATTGACCAATGTCTCAGCCAGGTGCTGAGCTAGCTACACTCATCACAGTGTATTCCTTTTCAGTCCTTTTGCTAAAATAATATAGCCTCTGACGAACTAGGACATCCAAAGAACAACGATCTTGTTGACATTTAGGGACTGAAGATGAAATGATGTTATCCTTTAAGGAACCTGATAACAGGAAAAAAATTAACAAGCACAGAGAGATATTTCTTGGAAGGAAGACATCATCATAATTTATACATTTTATTTGTAATGCTGCCAGCTTTTTGCTGGGGAAAGAGAAATCTTGCTGAATCTTTGCTTTTGAACATGATGCCCTTAGAACAGTGTGTCTGTGAGTTCACAAGCCCATCACTCTCCATTTAGGAGAGTCTCAATAAGTTCAACTTCTTTACTTATATGTAAAAATGTTGTGCTCTCATGATGGTCATCATTCTTTAGGTAGTTTGAAAGAAAGGCTTGGGCTAAGCTATGGATGATGGGGTCATTCTTAGAAAATAAAACTGAGTAGGGAGATATAACAAGGAGTAGTTATCTCATACAAATGAGGTGAGAAAGGAAGGATTGATAACAGGAAAAGCACTGGTGGGGGAGGGTGGGTAAATTCAATTTGGTCCTGATTTTTTTCCTTAGTAAGCTCATTTATAAATTGTTCAATTTCTATTTCTGAAATAAGTTTATTTAAATATTCTATTTCCTCTTCTTTTAATCTAGGGTGTTTATAGTTTTGTAAACATTCTTCCATTTCTCTTTAATTGTTAAATTTATTGGCACATAATTGGGGAAATAAGTCCTTAGAATTACTTAGATTTCATTTGCATTAGCACATATAGCACTAATGTGCTATATACACTCCTTTCATTTCTTTGTAAACTATCTTTACTCTTTAAATATTTTTCTTTTTTATTATGATCTTAAGTATTAAACATAAAACATTTAAAAATAAGATTTTATGCAAAGCTGTGAACTTCTATTACACATAGTTTTTTAAACTGTATGTTGAATTTAAAACATTATTTTTTCTACTCTACTTTTCTGCTTCCCATGATCTGATTATCTTTGCTTTAGGATTCTTATTGTGAGATACACATATAAACATAGACACACACTTGCATACATAGTTAAATTTCTTTTGATATATAATTGCATTTTGATATAATCAATTTCCTTTGAAACTGGATGCATTTTATGTTATACACTTGAAAATATATTTTTTTTCTGAGAATGGGTTCATAGGCTTTCCCAATCTTCCACAGGGGTCTGCAATACACAAAAACTTGAGGATGTCCTCTATACTGTTTCAGTTGATCAGTCATTTCAGCCACATCCAACTTTTCATGAGCCCGTTTTGGGGTTTTCTTGGCAAAGGTACTGGAGTGGTTTGCAGTTCCTTCTTCAGCTCATTTAACAGATGAGGAAATTGATACAAACAGGGTTAAGTGACTTACCCAGGGTCACACAGCTAGTAAGTATCTGAGGCCAGATTTGAACTCAAGAAGACAGATCTCCCTGACTCTAGGTCTAGCCAGGGGAGTACAATCTTTAATTGGTAAAAAGAATCTACTTAGACCTTCCAGAAAAGCACTTTTAAAACTCATTCATTGGAAAACTACTTTCCAAGAGGGAGACCCTAACCTCAGGCTTATACCATTTTACAGTACAGTTCTGTGACTTTATTGTAGACAAGGTCATCATTACCCAGTACATTTTGTTTTTCAGGGTTTTGAATATATTTAATGTTGACCATAACTGAGGGGAAGGGTGCAGAGTGAAGGAGGAAACAATGTTTTGATTTAGCTTGGTTTGTTTTCCACTGCTTCCTACTGCCTCATGACTATTCCCCAGAAACCTGAAGAAATAATGTACAGTAAAAATATGATGTACTTCTTCCTGGGACACAGTCATCCACTTTCAAATTTTTCAACACTTGAGAGATAAGCTCATCAGTTCATTCTTAAGAGCCTAGAATATCACTCCGTATTGACACATGTCTACCATTTTTGTTACTCCACTTTCAATGACTTTGTTTTCTTTTCTTTTAAATCTATGAATTAAAACAAACATTTCAATAACATAATGTAATAAAAAAACCAAACTTTTTAAATGTTAGTGATTTGGTTTTCTTTCTCTTTTAAAAATCATGTTATCAAACAGAAAATCCCCTCTCTGGAATTCAAAACCTTTCATAACCTAGTCCCCTCCTAGCTTTCCAGTCTTCTTACTCCTTACTCCCCACGTTCACTTGCTACCCTTTGATTCAGTCACACTGGCCTCCTTAATCTTCCAAAAACACCACACTCTTTCTCTTAATTCCAGGATTTTTTTTTCTGGTTGTCCCATTTGCCCAGCATCCTTTTCTTCCTTAACTCTACCTACTAACTTTCTTGGTTTCTTTTTAGTCCTAATTAAAATCCTGTCTTCTACAGGAAGGCTTTTCCAACACCTCTTAATTCTGACAACTTCCCTCTTCAAATTGTCTCCTATTTATTCCCTAGGACAGGTAGGACTCTTGGTGGATAGAGTGCCCCACTTGAAATCAGGAAAACTCATTTTTCTGAGTCTAAATCTTGCCTCAGACACTAATTAGTTGTGTGATCGTGGGAAAGTCAATTATCACTGTTTGCCACATTTCCTCATCTGTAAAAGAAGCTTGAGAAAGCTAAGGAAACCCCAAGTAGGGTCTCAAAGAGTTGGATGTGACCGAATAACAAAAATGCATCCTCTACATGGCTTGTGTGCACATATCTCCTTATTTGTAATCTCCTCCATGAGATTCTGACCTCCTTGAGGGAAGGGACTATACTTCCCCCTTACTGTCTTTCTAATGCTTGGCATAGTGCCTAGCACTGGATTTCTTAACTAACTTATTGCTGTTACTGTTATCATCATCACTTTGTGTGGTTGTTATTAATATATGTAGTTGTTATTATATATGAATTAATAGCTAATTAATATAGATTATATACATTGTTATTATATATGTATATGTATATAGTTGTTACATATGTAGTTGTTATTAATCTCCTTCCTATTCTTTCTACCTTCAGAATTTACAGGAAGTTTTCCTTGATCCTTCTTATTTCTGAAACCTTCTTTATGTTTCTTATTGTCAACTTATCCTGTATGTACCTTCTTTGTATATTGTTGTTTTCATGTTGAGCTCCTTGAGAGCAGAACTCTCTTTTATCTTTCTTTGTATCCTCATCACTGTGCCTGTTACCAAGTAGACCCTTAAGAAGTATTTATGAACTGACTCATTGGGGGGTGGTGGTGGTGGTGATGTAAACCTGTCATTGACATTTCCCCCCTAATTGACTTTCCTTCTGCACAAAGACACAAAGAAACACCCTGTTTTTGGAACATGGGCTCTTACTAAAACCCTTCTATGAATTGTTCCCAGACAATGACCCCAAATTAATGCAAATGAAGACAATTAGGAAAGAGTCCCACTGGCTGTAGGCATAAGAATTTGATCTTGACCTAGTATTGCAGACCCCCAGTCTCATCTCCAAACTATGTAGTATGCTCTGCATCGTGAGTTCTGCTTTGTACAGGCAGGAGAAAATGAGTAGTTTCCCTTACTCACTGAAAAAAATATCCTGGAAAAGAACAAAGGAGTTCCAATTCCTTGAGATTTTCATGTTCATGATATAGGGCATGACAATTACTTAAGAATAGAAAAGCTAAAAATAGGAAAATGAGAACATTTAAGCAATGTACTGTCTCTGACCTCTCTCTCCTTCTGTAATTTCCTTAGGCTGAGGAGAAAAGAGACCTCAGACCTGAGCAAAGAAATGAGAGGTAAGAAAAGAGGATGCAATAGTATGGAAAGGGGTGGGCATCAAAAAAAGGAAAGAAAAAGATAAAGAATAGATGATCTCAAGTATACAAAGACTAAAGAGAAGAAAGCAGTTAGAGTGAGCAAAGTTGGGGGAAAACAGAGGAAGGAAAAGAATCGACAGGAGAGAATCAAAAGTCTCAGAGGTTCCTCAAAGAAAGAATAAGAAAGAGAGGCAACAGACATCAGAGCAGTTCATAGCAGAGAGAGATTTCCTAAAAGGAGAGAGAAAAGGAGGAAAAGTGGAGGGTAGGAAATGGAACACAGAAGAAAGACAAAGCTTCCCTCTGACTGTCAGGAAAATATAAATGTTGACATAATAGTCACAATGCAGAGAAGATAGGATCAGAGTCTTTAAAAGCCAAAAGAACCGGAGGAGTGATATGAGGAGGCTGGGGTTTGAGAAAAAGCCCTTCAAAATGTGTTTAACAAATACCTAGGCACATAGAGGCACAAGAAATACAAGGCACAGACAAACTATTAAGGAACTATTAAGGGAATATATAGGGAACACATATATGGGGAAAAAGCCCTTCATAATGTGTTTAACAAATACCTAGGCACATATAGGCACACATAGGCACAACAAATACAAGGCACAGACAAACTATTAAGGGATGTTGGAACATTTCCTAGAGAGCTGATGAGGTTGTGGACTAGGAGAGATAATCTCAGTAAAGACAGGGGTGCACTAAGATACCATGGAAAATCCCAAGGTCTCTTCCACAGTTTTTTCAAGACCCTTTTCCTGTCCCTAGGCTGACAAGTCCTGAACAACACTCTAACTATCTTCTGGAAGAGATTTTCTGCTGATAAGCTGCTAGATGTAAAACAGAGATATTAGAAGATACCCACCTAATTATTTTCTACCTCCAGAATAGAGGAAAAGGCTTCATAAAACATATATGTGTGTGTGTGTGTATGTGTGTGTGTATGTTTGTGTGTGTGATGTGTGTGCAGGTGCAGTGTGCATTCATGTGTGAAGGCATAGGCAGGTGCTACTTACAAGAACTGGATTGCTTGAGCCCATCCACCTCCAGAGCTCTGAATATCATGGCAAGACCAGTGACATTATTCTGCCATGGTAAAAAGAGATGTGTCTAAAAGAAGGAATTTTTGTCCCAGATAAAAGTGTTTTCAAAGATTCGTGCTAATTAAGAATTCCTTATCTTCAATTGCTAATGAATTATGACAATGGTCCAGTCATCAATTAACACAAATAGGAGAGAAACTTTCCTGGGCTCCATGAGACCAGAGGTACAGCTGTTAATGAGGTTGGCACAGGCAGAAGAAAGAGAACTAACACTTTATTATGTGTATTTTCAGAAATAATCTTGGCCTGGCTTGGGCTTTGGAACTTGTCTTGAGGGATCCTAGGCCTTGCATCTGAATTCTTTTTCATTCAAGTTCCTACCCTCCCAATACGGTGTCAGAATATCAATTTCTGCATAAAGCTAATATTCCTAAGTGTGCAAGTGGTGGTTTTTTGTGTGCCTTTATGTCTTTTTCTATTTAATCCCTAGGATACAATTACCTCCCTTCTCCTTCCTATATTATCATTAGCAAGAAATGGACTTTATTGTTGGTAGGAAAGGTTACACACATCTCAATAAAGGCCCAACTTCCTTCAATTTCTGATAAAGTCCACATTTCTGGTAAACATTATAATTGAGTCAAAATAAAAATGAAATTTTGAACCTTTTGTTATGTTTTTATTTCTTAGGCAATTTTATGAGTGTGTGTGTTGAGTTATTTTACCATTTGAGTTATCTGCGTCCGCATGAAACTGTCTATATGTGGTTTGCAGGAAAGCAAGAATGCATATCTCTAGTCACCTTTCTCCATCCTTCTTTAAGAAAACTTTGCCTTTTTAAAAGAAAGCAGGAAGTTGAGGCCAGAGGTTAGCCACTCAGCTCTACTCAGAGAGAGGGAGCACGGGGCTAGAATTAGATCTCCTTTACAGATAAGTAGTCTACAGGAAGTAATTTTTAGGTTCAAGTTGTTCTTCTGACTGTTATCCGTTAAGAGGAAAGGATTATCTCAAGTTTCTTTTTATCCAAGACTGGACTCTCTTCCCACCAAATTCCAGTTCGACAATGAATATGTATAATGAACAGCAAATAAATCCACTTGGCCAAATCAATAGCAAAACAAAAATCAGAAAATGTATACGCAGGAGATTATATATCAGATGATAAAGAGTGAATAATCTGTCTCATTGGGAGCAAGATCACTCAGCTCAACTGAGAAAGAGAGAGAGAGAGAAAGGGAGTCTTAGATCCTTTCCAAAGGTCAAACAAATATTATCAAGATGTCAGCTCTCTTCCATGTTGGTTTCTTCCAGTCACTTTCTCCCTTCAAGTGTTTGAAGAGAGTCTGAAACAAGATGACTTTTCTCTCCAAGATAGAAGCCAAAAAACCAGAATCTCTCTTCTCTCTAGTTTTCATCAACTCCTCACTTGACAAAGACATCGTGCATTGAGTAATCAGTCTCTGGCAATGAGGAGAGTTTTTTTTTTAATATGGTCCTCTGATTCATAGGTTATACCCATGTAGACGAAGACATGCATACACACACTTCAGAAAATGGTGACATGCCAACTTTCTCCTCTATAAATTGAGATGTGGAATTTGTTTCTTTTTTTTTTTTTTTAACAAATTAGCCAAATGTTAAATGAACCAATACAAGACGAAGGAGGAATCACTAAGAAACAGAAAAGAAATATGTATAACAAAAATTGCGTCACAATCTTATTTTCATTTCAAGCTAGCATAGGGAGAAATTCTAAATAGATGTAAAGAGCACAAACATGCATATGTTAAACATATGCTTTGTAAGATATATCAAAATATTATAGAAAGTAAAAAAAAGATAAGAACCTGATTCTGAATACTTAACATATCCTAAATAAGGCCTGGGTTAAAGAAAAAAATATAGAAAAATAATTAAATACATGAATGATTACACAGATTAGATGGAGCACCCAGAAAAATGATAAAAACAAAAAATAACATTTATAGGGTTAATCAATGTTGGAAGAGTTGCAGAAAGGTAAAAAAAAACAAACCTTAGTGCATCATTGGTTGAACTATGAATTAGTAATTCCAACACAACCACCACCAACAACATAAGGTTTGGTGTAATTACCACAGTCGGGCAGTGCCAAGATAGTGGAAAAATAGCAGAATTTTTTCTGGCTGGCTACCTAACCCACAAAAGCACACAGTGAAACAATTTTCCGACTCAAGATATCTTAGAAGATTTGCAGGTAAGGTCTGTCTCACTTGGGTAAAAGGGAAGCACAGAATATATTATGCTTCAGCTGAAGTAGAAGAAAAAGTAGGTGTAGCAATCAGGATTGCAGACAATACAAAAGCAAAAATAGACATAAATAAGCGATATGGAAGGAAGCTACATCTTGCTAAAAGGTACCTTAGACAATAAAGTAGTGTCAATACTAAAAGTACCAAATGGTATAGCATCCAAATTTCTAGAGGAAGTGCTAAATGAGTTATAGAAAGAAGTAGACAGCAAAACCTTTCCCGTAGGGGACCTCAACTTTCCCCTCTTAGAACTAGATAATCTAACCAAAAAAATGAACAAGAAACAAGTTAAGGAAATGAATACAATTTTTAAAAAGTTAGATATGATAGGCCTTTGGAAAAAAACTGAATGGGGATATAAAGGAATATACCATTTTTCCCTCAGTGGTATATGGCACATACACAAAAATTGGCCATGTATTAGGGCACAAAAACCTTACATTTGAATGCAGAAAGGCAGAAATATTAGATGCATACTTTCCTTATCATGATGCAATAAAATCATATTTAACAAAGGGCTTTCAAAAGGTAGATAATTAATTGGAACCTAAATAATCTAATCTTGGAGAATGAGTGGCTCAAAGGACAAATCATAGAAACAATCAATAATTTCATCCAAGAGAATGACAACAATAAGACAACATACCCAAATCCATGGGATGCAGCCAATTTAGTACTTGTATTTTTTTTAAATTTATGGAATTGAGCTAGCATTTCCACAAAATAGTACAATAAAAAAGACGATTGCACATGAAATTGCAAATCTATGACGCACAACTTACTATTCCTTTCAAACATACAACAGATTATGATGTAGATTTCTTCTTTTTCTTCTCCTCCTCCAGAGATGGCTACCATTAACACAATATATTATATATATGTATGCATATATATATGTGTGTGTGTGTATAAAACATATGTATATGTATATTTATATATATATTCCATACATACTTCTATTTCTCAATTCTTTCTCTGCATGTAAATATTAACTTTCTCCATACATCCTTTATAGTTAATTTGGGTACTTAGACAAAATAACTTTTTAACTCATAATTGTTCCTAAAATACTGTTGCTGTTACTCGATGCCATGTTCCCTTGGTTATGCTCACTTTACTCTTCATTATTTCATGAACATCCTTCTATGTTCTTTCTAAAATCATTGAGCTCATCATTTCTTGTAGCACACTAGTACTCCATCACAATCATATACCACCACTTATTCAGCCATTCCCCGACTGATGGACATCCCTGAAATTTTCAGTTCTTTGCCACCACAAAGAGAACTGCTAGAAACATTTTAGAACATATAGGTTCTTTTCCCTTTTCCAAAATTATCTTCATAAATAGACCAAGTAGTGGTATTGCTAGGTCAAAAATCTAGGTAGCTTAATAACACTTTGAGCATAATTCCAGATTGCTCTCCAAAATGTTTAGATTAATTCACAATTCCACCAACAATGAATTAGAGTCCTAGTTTTTCCACATTTCCTCCAACATTGGTCACTTTCCACTTCTACCATTTTAGCCAATCTGGAAGGTATAAAATGATATCTCAAGGTTGTTTTAATTTTCATCCTCTAATCGGTTAGTAATTTAGAAATTTCTTTTTCACGTGACTACTTTTATAAATTTATTCATTGGAAAACTGCCTATTCATATCTTTTGACCATTTATCAATTGGGTAATGACTTGTATTCTAGTAGATTTGGCAAACTTCTTTATATATTTTAGACATGAGATCTTTATCTGTTAAACTGTTTATAAAAAGTTTTCTGCTTTTCTTCAGATCTTGGCTACATTTGTTTTATTTGTACAAAAATTTTTTTAAAAAAATTTAACATATTTGAAATTATCCATTTTATATCTAACTTTGTTCTCTATGTTTTGTGTATCAACAAACTTTTCACCTGTTTGTGAGTCTATTAATATTTCTCCAATTATTTTAATCTCATTTTATTTGTGTAAAAAGTTTTTCACAATTTGTTTATAGAGTTCCTGAATTTGTTTTGGCAGGTGTACTCCTAGGTATCTTATGCTGCCTACAGTTGTTTTAAAAGGTTTATTTCTTTTTACTGTCTCTTCTTTTAGAGTTTTGTTTGTGGCATATAGGAATGCTTATGATGAAAGTAGATTTACTTTACTTACTGCTACTTTGCTAAAATTGTTGTTTTGACTAACTTTTTGATTGAGTCTTTGAGATCTTGCAGGTATATCATAGGCAAAAGAAATATTTTTATTACCTCATTCCCTGTTCTGATTTACTCTATTTTATTTTTCTCTTATTGCTATTATTAGGTTTATCAATACCATATTAAATAATATTGGTGATGGTGGACATCCTTGTTTTACACCCGATCCTACAGGCAAAGCCTTCACTTTATCTCAATTAAAAATAATGCTTGCTGATGGTTTTAGATTTTTTTTGTCTATTTAAGGAAGAATTCATTTATACCAATACTTTCAAGTGTTTTTAATTAGAAATGAATGGTGAACTTTTCAAAAGGTTTTTCTAAATCTATCAGTATAGTCATATTTATTTTACTTTTATTATTGATGCAATCCATTGTGCTAATAGTTTTTTAAACCATCCCTGCATTCCTTATACAAATCTCACTTGATCATAATGTATAATCTTTTTGATAAATTGCTGTTATCTTTTGCTAATTTTTTATTTAAGATTTTTGTGTCCATATTCATTAATGGAATCGGTCTTCAAATTTTTTTCTCTATTTTTATCCTGCCTATTTTAGTTATCAATATAATATTTGTTTCATAAAAAAGAGTTTGATAGAATCTTTTCTTTATGTATTATTCCAAATAATTTATTTAATATAGGAATTAGTTTAAATATTTGATAGAATTCACTTGTGAATCCATCTGGTTCTGGTGCTTTTCTCTTAGGAAGCTCATTTATGGTCTGCTTAATTTCTTTTTCAAAAATGTCTATTTAGATACTCTATTTCCTTTTATGCTAATACAGGAAATTTAATTTTTTTTGTAAATATTCTTCCATTTCACTAAAATTGTTAAATTTATTGGCATATAATTAGGCAAAATAACACCTTATAATTCCTTTAATTTCATCTTTGTTGGTGATATATTCACCCTTTTCATTTTTAATTCTAGTGATTTGGTTTTCTTCTCTCTTTTTTTAAAAATTCAAATTTACCACATTTTTATTTTTTTCATAAAAAATTCTACGTTTTATTTATTCATTAATTTAATTTTTTACTCTCAATTTTATTCACACCTTTAATTTTTAAGATTTCTGACATAATATTTAATTAGGGATTTTTAATTTGTTCTAATTTTAAAATTGAATACCCAATTGATTATTCTGTTCTTTCTCTACCTTATTGATATTACAATTATTACAATTATTTATTATATTGCAATTTAAAAATTTCTTGATATTTACATTTAGAGATGTAAATTTCCTCTAATCATTGTTTATGCTGTATCTCATAGGTTATGATATGTTGTGTCAATATTTTCATTCTCTTGAATGAAATTATTGTTTCTATGATTTGATCTTTAACCTACTCACTCTTTAAGATTAGGTTGTTTTAAGGGCAGGTAGGTGTTGCAGTGAGTAGAGCACTGGCCCTGGAGTCAGGAGGAGCTGAGGTCAAATCTGGCCTCAGACACCTGACATACTTACTAGCTGTGTGACCTTGGGCAAGTCATGTAACCCCAACTACCTTGCTTTGCCTTCTGCCCTCCAAAAAGGAAAGGATTAGGTTATTTAATCTCCAATTGGTTTTATATATATATGTATGTCTACATATATATATTTCCTTAGTCCCTCATTCAATATAATTTTTATTGCATTATGATATTAAAATGATACTTTAAATACTTTTATTTTTCTGCTTTTAACTATAATATTTTTTGCATACTAACATATGGTCAATCTTTGTAAAGATATCACAAAGCTGCAGAGAAAATGGTATATTCCTTTATATCTCCATTCAATTGTCTGTAGATATATATCATATCTAGTTTATAAAAAATTCTATTCATTTAATTAACTTCTTTCTCATTTATTTATTTTTGTTAGATTTATCTAGTTCTGAGAGGGGGAGATTAAAGTCCCCTTCTATTATAGTACTACTATCAATCTCTACCCATTCATTTAAATTTTCCTTTTAAAATTTGGATGCCATAGTATTTGGTGCATGTACATTTGGTATTGATATCACTTGATTGTCTATGGTACCTTTATCAAAATGTATGTGGCAATTAAAATAATTTTGAGAGACAGAGTTTCTGGGTAATTTAATTTTTTATTAATAAAGCTAACACATTATTAATATAAGTATTGTGGTTTGGCTATCTCTCTTAGACCAAAGACTCCTGATGGTGGTAGGCTCAGAGTTTATATGCCCTCCAAAGAATAGGTGTTCCTGATTGGTTAACGCACTGGGAAGTGGGCTATATTAAAATGAGGGGCTTGGGGTATATGACTTAGGTCACCCAAATCTTGGTCAAGGAGACATTAACTTCCATATCACCTATCTTGACAATAGGAGGAATCAACATTTTCCCAGACTTGTCTGAGCAAACACAATGAGCAGGAATATACCCCTTAGCCCAAACTTAGAAATTCTTTTACTGTTTGGTTAGATCTTGGCCTGGGTAAATCTTTAAGAGAGATTTTCCACACTGGTAGGTTTCTAGATGTGAAAATAGAAAAAGAGAAAAACCTTGGTTCTAATACACTAATTATTTATTAAATACAAGAGAGAAATATTTATTTCTCACCATTAGTTACCCCATTTATCTCTTTTAATTAAATCTATTTTAGCCATAACTTTGCCTGAGAGTATAATTGCCATCCCTGCCTTTTTTCTTTACATCACCTGACACATAATAAATTCTACTCCAACCTTATATTTTAACTCTTTGTGTATCTCTCATTTTTAAATGTTTTTTTCCTTGTATACAACATATTGTTGGATTCTGATTTTCAGTCCATTCTGCTTTTAGTTTCCATTTTATGGGTGAGTTTATCCCATTCACATTTAAAGTTATAACTACTATTTGTGAGTTTCTTTTGTTTTTTCCTTTTTTCTTTTCCTGTTTTTCTTTTCTGCCCCCTCTTTTTACCCTTTCCTTGTCACCTTATCTTTTCCCCTTACTCTCTTACTCCTTATTTTACCAACCCCTATAAAATGCCTTTGCTTTTCTTCTTCTCCACCATCCTAATCTTATTCTATACTCCATTTTAAAAGTCCCTCCCACACACTATCCTCTAGTTATCTCACTTCTCTAGAAGTTCAGAAGATTTCTAAACCTCTTTAGACATATGTTTTTTCCTCTATGACCCACATGAGAGTCAGGTTTCAATATTACCAGCTCTCCACCTGCTTCCTCCTTTTTAGTTCTTCCTTTCATATCCTATTTTTATGAGATAATTTTTCCTGTTAATGTTTTCCTACCCAATTTTGTTTATCAGAATCACCTCATCATATGCAGCTTAGACCCAGCCTTTCTTTTAAATTACCGTAGTAATATCAATTTTAAATATTATTATTAATAATAAATAATAATGACTACTATTAATAATACTTTATATATCATAAGTACACAGTTTTACCTTAGTACTTTATAGCTGGCCTTTAATGATTTTTTTATATTTCTTCTGGAACTTTTATATCGAGTTTTCCATTGAGTTCTGGCCTTTTAGTTAGAAATACTGGAAAGTTCATCAAATATCCATTTTTCCCCATTCAGGATTATACTCAACTTAGCTGGATAAGTTATTCTTGGGTGCAACCTAGATCCTTTGATTTTTGAAATATAATGTTCCTAGGCCTATGGTCTTTTAGTGTAGAAGGTCATAGGTCTTATGAAATCCTGATTGCTTTTTGTATTATTTAACTTGGTTTATTTCCCATGTTGCTTGTAATATTTTCTCCTTAACTTGGGAATTTTGAAAGTTGGCTATGTCATTCCCATAAGTTTTGTTCCTAGGATCTCTTTGAGGTGGTGATTGAGAGATTCTTTCTATTTCTACTTTACCGTCTTGTTCTAGAATTTCAAGGAAACTTTCTTTAATAATTTCTTGTAATATTGGATCCAGATTCATTTTTTACCATAACTTTCAAGTATTCTGACATTTTTTGTCTCTCCTTGACCTCTTCTCTAGATCAGTTTTTTAATGAGATGTTTCAGATTCTCTTCTATTTTTTCTAGTTTTATCATTTCTTGGTTTCTTATAATGTCATTCAATTCTATTTTCCCACTTCTAGTTTTCAAGGAATTATTTTCTTCTTTAAGATTTTGTATTACTTTTTCCAGTTGGTTAGGCTTCCCTTAATAATTTTCTTGAATTGTTTTATTTTTTCCTAATTTTTCCTCATTCTCTCTCATTGATTTTTAAATTCCTTTTTATTTTTTCCTTTAAATTTTGTATCTCTTTTTCCCATTGGTTAACTATTTTTTTCTAATTTTATCTCATTTGTTCTTATTTAATTTTTTAAATTCCTCTTTAAGTTATTCCAATATTTCTTTTTGGGCTTGTGAACACTTGATGCTATCTTTAGGGTTGGAGTGACTTTTTTTGTAACCTCACTAAAGAAAGAAAAGAAAAAAAAAGAAAGGAAAGGAGAGGCAAGGAGATGGAAGGAAAGATTTGAATTTAAAGGTATAAAAATTCTGGAATAAGAATAGATTGTAAAATTATTGCATCTGAAAAAAGTGGCAAAAGAAATTACCTCAGAAATCCTAGACAGAATGAAATGAAGCAGGACGAAGTGAGAACCAGAACACTTTATACAATGAAAAGACTTCATACAAAAAAAAAGACTTTGAAAAACTCAATAATATTGATGAACTAAATGATAAACCTTATTTCTGGGGGACTGATGATGAATCATGTTATTGGCCACTTGAGGGAGAGGCGATGTGAGAGGTCATTGACATTCGAAATGCCATTAAGTTCCTCTCAAAATTCGTGGTACTCATCATATTCCAGCTGAGATTTACAAGGGAGGTTTCCACCATTCTATAAAAACTGACTGAAATCTTCTGGGTTATATGGCAAGAAGAGGTTATTACCCAGAAGTTCAAGGATGCCCCCATTATCCATCTCTCTAAAGGAAAAGGAAATAGGTTGTCCCATGACAATTATTGGGAGGTCTCTTAGTTATAACCGGCCAGATTCTTGGCTGAGTCCTTCTTAATCAACTGGTCCTTTGATGGTCATCTTCCCCAGAACCATTGAGGTTTCAGAAAAAAGCCAAGAAATGGTTGGTATAGTGTTTGCTGCCAGACAAATCCAGGAGAAATGTCAGGAGCAAAATAGAAGCCTGTACACATTTGTTGATCTAACCAAGGCCTTTGATACTGTCAGTCATGAGGGCTTGTTGAAGATCATGGCAAAGTTTCTGAGAGAAGTTTTTCAGTATTGTAAATCAGTTTCATAACAGTATACTCGCTGGAATTCTGGATAGTAGAGGATGTTCTCCTGTTTTTCTAGTCACGAATGGAGTGAAGCAAGGCTATGTGTTTGCTCCTATGCTTTTTTAGTATGATGTTTTCAGCAATATTGTCAGACATCTACAACGAGGATGAAAATGCCATCAAAGTCGGCTATAGTACTGACAGCTAATTATTTCGTTTGAAGAAGTTACAAGCCACGACTAAAGTGGAGAGAGAGTTGGTGTGCAACTTTCTGTTCACATATGATTGTGCACTCAAGGCAGCATCTAAGGCTGAGATTCAACAGAGTAGAGATCAATTCTTTGGTAATTATGGATTGGCAATTATCACCATGAAAAGAGAGGTTCTACACCAGGAAGCCCCACAGCATCCATATGTGGAACCATCTGTTATGGCAAATGGAGAAATTTTGAAAGCTGTGGATAGATTCACTTACCTTGACAGGATACTATCCAGGGATGCACGAGTTGATGATGAGGCTTACAACTGCATTTTTAAAACTAGCTCAATGTTTCAGAGGCTCTGAAGGAAAGTGTGCGAGAGAAGAGGTATTAGGCTATCTACCAAACCGAAGGTCTACAGAGCCTCTGTCCTGACCTCATTGTTGTATGCCTGTGAAACCCAGATGGTATGTGAGTGCCACGCTAGGAAACTGAGTCACTTCCATTTGAATTGTCTTAGGAAGATTCTGAAGATCACCTTATAAATTAAGGGACTGGACACTGAGGTCCTTTCTTAAGCTGAACTACCAAGAATTTGAATTCTACTGCAAAGAGCACAACTCTGATGGGCTGGCCACTTCATTCAAATGCTAAAGTTGTTTGCCTAAAAGACTATTTTATGGAGAGCTCACAAAAGGCAACTTCTCACATGGAGGTCAGAAGAAGTGATACAAGGACAGTCAAGGTTTCTCTTCAGAACTATAGAATCCATAGTAGACATGGGTGACACTGGTATAGGACTGTCCAGCATGGTACGCCTGCATCCAAGAAGGTGCTCTACTCTATGGGCCAAGCAGAATTGCAGTACCTTAAAAGAAATATGTTGTGCACAAATTTAAAGACATCTCTACTCTAAGTGTTCATATAGACCAGGCCTGTACAACATATAGCTGGCCGGCCAGATATTGGTGCAGGCCTCTTTTACATTCTCTACATTTTCATGGGCTGCCTGAAATCCTTTGGCAGGCCACAAATGGTGCTCAGGTGGTATGTTGTGCAGACTTGCCCTAAAGGAACTTTTCATGGTCAGTTTTTTTTTGTTTTGGCAGGGCAATTGGGGTTCAGTGACTTGCCCAAGGGCACACAGCTAGTACATGTGTCAAGTGTCTGAGGCCATATTTGGACTCAGGTACTCTTGACTCCAGGGCCAGTGCTCTTCTCACTGCACCACCTAGCTGCCCCTTGCATAGTCAGTTTTGCTGAGGGATTTGCATTTTTTGCAGGCCTCCAAAATCCTTTGGTGGGCCACAAGTGGGGTGTGGGCCATAAGTGACCCATGATGTTGTGCAGGCCTGATACAGACTATTTTCCCCACCTATGGCACAGCCTTCTGAGCTCATATTGTTCTGATCAGCCACAGGTGGAAATCATGTACCTTGACCCTAACATGCTGATGTCATTTAGGTCCTCTTCAAGTACAAAGGACAATAACCAATCAAACAACTAACCAACCAATACCCAAGCAAATAAGATGTAAAAGCTTTCCATCCCCAAGTGCCGCAAATACCTACGTGCTTTCTAGGTTTATTTTTGTTATTATTTCTGGTTGGGTGGTTAGGTGGTTTGTTTCATGCTATTATTTTCAATTCTTCCCATTGGCCCCATTGATTGCACAATAAAAATATAATAATCATAACAAAAATAAATACCACATCAAAACAAATTCCCACATTGGCTAGGCCTAACATTGTGTCTCTGCTTTAGAAGTCTCTCATCTCTCAGGAGGTGGGCATTGTGCTTATCCTTGAGTCCTTGGCTTTGTGCTTTATCCTTTCATTGCTCAGAGTTCTGAAGTCTTCCAAAGTAGTTTTTCTTTATGCTATTACATATTCTCCTTGCTCTGCTCACTTCATTCTGAATCAATTCATGACAATCCTTTTAATTTCCCTTAAATTTGTCCATTTCATAATTTTTATGGCATAATAATATTCCATGCCACCTATAGTCTGTGTCACCAAGAGCAGGACACTTAATTTCTGAACATTGTTATGAAAGAGGCAAGTGTCTGAATACATGATCTCAGAGGTCCTTTCTAGCATTAGGTCCTATAATCATTAGATTCCAGTGACCTTGCCCCTGTCCCACCAGCTTCTGAAAGAAATTTGTTTGTCACAGTTTTGGGGCAGGATACTGGGATGGGGTGAGGTTGAGGACACTGTGGCATAGGAGATAGGAACAAACATTTTCTATGCCATAGAGCATTCCAGGATTTGAGGATTTGGGAGTCAGAGAAGATCAGCACGAAAGGACTCAAGGCTGGGTACCATGTTCCTAGGAGATCTAAGGTGGCCACGAACCAAGACTCATGTTTCTGCATTTGAAAGAAGTAAAATGACAAGCTAGAATTAATGGAATAAAAGGAGACATATGTGCTCACTAGCAGGAGGACAGCATGGGTGGCTCTTTTCTTAGGGAATATTCTGGAAGAGAGGTGAGGATTGTGAATATGTTTCACTTGCTGGTGGTGTCTGTGCAGGAGAAGCATCAAGTAGGCACTGGCCCAGATCATGAATCCCACACACATAACATCAGGAATAGAAAAGATAAGCACAAAAAGAGCAGCATTAAAAGAGACAGGAGTTAATGTTGAACAATATCCCAGATTCCACATCTTCGTATTATTAGTCAGATACCTTGAGTCATGCATTGTCCCAATCAAAGTGAAATTGATCAGCAGATAGAAACACCGGCAGAGGAAGCAGGAGGGGACAATATACTTTTGAACTTGGGTCTTGAGTTCTGCCCACCTGGAGTTACTGGGACTGATGCTGATGACCTGAAAGCCACTCAAGAGGCAGGTGGTGCTGAGGGAAACATTCCGGGCCACATTTTGAAGACAAATGATAAGTTTACACCCAACACGATCCAAGAAATTTTTTAAGTCAAAACAGGCAATCATATGAGGGATTCCTTTGGAGAGAAGCGCTTCTGCGTTGGCCAAAGCTAAATGGACAAAAATGCACTCTATGGGCCTCAGCCTTTGGCTGGTGAGGAAAGTGAAGGTGTATAGGCCCAGGAGGAAGAAATTCCCAAGAAGGCCAACTCCCAACTGAACAAGGAAGAAAATACCCAACACCAAGTCACTAAGTATCATTTTATCCAAGTTTTGGGAAGAAGAATTGTGGTAAGTGCTGGAAATTCCTAGGGCAAAATGAGAGAACCATTTAATTTCTACAGTATATTACTGAAGGTAATGGGGCTTCATTTAGGGAACATTAGCATAATCTGTATGTTGGGCTAAATTCTGCCACAATTGAACTCAAATCACTAAGCCTGGATTGTATTTCCTGTATTTTTCCTTAGTAGCCAAGAAATGAAAATTAGCAAAATATTAGGAAATAACAAAGATCTGACACCAGAAGCCCATTTTGCAATCCAGAGTTGTTTTTTTCTAGTGGGGCTTTTGATCCAAATAATGGAAAAACGAATTCAGGGGATGGAGCCAAGATGGTAGTGTGAAAACAGGGACTTGCTTGAGCTCTCCCCCAAATCCCTCCAAACACCTGTAAAAAAAGACACTAAACAAATTTTAGAGATACAGAACCCATGAAATGACAGAGTGAAACAAGTATATAGCCCAAGATAGCCTAGCTGGTCACTGAGAAGGGTCTATCACACAGTGTTGGTCACAGCATGGGCTATACCAGGGCAGACCAGGCCAGTGCAGAATAGGTGGAGCAGGCCTCAGGGCACTGAATCACTGGCAGCTGAGGTGGTTTTTAGACTTCTCAACCCATAAACAACAAAGACAACATAGCAGGTCAGCGGGAAAACTGTTGGACCTGGGTGAGAGAAGGGTGCAGTTAGGTCTCAGCCCTACGCCAGTGGAGGTGGCAGCAGCAGCAGCCACAGCAGCAGTGGTGGAGGCTGCTTCTAGAGCTCCAGGCCCACAGGTGATGTGGGGAATCAAGTGGCTGACCATAGTGAGAGTGCCGGGATCTCTTTGCTGGTGCAGAGGCAGAGTTGTCTTGCTTTGCCCTGCTTGGAAATGAGTTGCAGTCCTGATTTGTGGTCCTTAGGGAAGGAGGATTGCTGTTGTGGCAGAGTTTGTGGTGGCTATGGAGAGGTAGTCCTCCTGGTAGTTCTACAGCAGAAAGGAGTTCTTGAACTCACAGACTACAGCAAGGCCAGTGGAGGAGTATCATAGCACCTCAAAGTAGAATTAGCTCAAAACAGCAGTGCAAAACCCCTAAAGCTTGGGACAGAGCATTCTCCATTCTGAAAGGTGTAATACTCTGACAAAGAGCTCAAAAGTCAAGTAATTGACTGGGAAAATGAGCAGGCAGCATAAAAGAACTCAGACTATAGAAACTTTCTTTGGTGACAAAGAAGATCAAAACATACAGACAGAAGAAGTCAACAAAGTCAAAAGTCCTCCAAGAAAAATATGAATTGTCTCAGGCCATGGAAGAGCTTGAAAAAGATTTGGAAAGTCAAGTAAGAGAAGTAGAGGAAAAATTGGGAAGAGAAATAAGAGTGATGCAAGAAAATAAAGAAAAATGAATCAAGAGCTTGCTAAAGGAGACCCAAAAATACTGAAGAAAATAACACCTTAAAAATATACTAACTCAAATGGCAAAATAACTCCAAAATCCAGTGAGGAGAAGAATGCCTTAAAAGGCAGAATTAGTCAGATGGAAAAGGAAGTTCAAAAGATCACTGAAGAAAATAATTCCTTAAAATTATAATGGAGCAACTGGAATCTAGTAACTTTATGAGAAATCAAGAAATTATAAAATAAAACCAGAAGAAAGAAAACATGGAAGATAATGTCTAATAACCCATTGGAAAAACCACTGATCTGGAGAATAGATCCAGGAGAGATAATTTAAAAATTATTGGACTACCTGAAAGCCATGATCAGAAAAAGAGCCTAGACATCACCTTTCAAGAAATTATCAAGGAAAACTGTCCTGATATTCTAGAATCAGAGGGTAAAATAGAAATTGAAAGAATCCAACGATCACCTCTTGAAAAAAAATCCCAAAAAGAAAACACCTAGGATTATTATAGTCAAATTCCAGAGTTCCCAGGTCAAGGAGGAAATACTGCAAGCAGCCAGAAAGAAACAATTTTAGTATTGTGGAAACAGAATCAGGATAACACAAAATTTAGTAGGCTCTCCACTAAGGGATTGAAAGGCTTGGAATATGATATTTCAGAGGTCAAAGGAGCTAGGATTAAAATCAAGAATCCCCTACCTAGCATAACTGTGAATAATACTTCAGGGCAAAATATGGATTTTCAATGAAATAGAGGACTTTCAAGCATTCTTGATGAAAAGACCAGAGCTGAATAGAAAATTTGAGTTCCAAATACAAGAATCAAGAGAAATACAAAAAGGTAAGCAGGAAAGAGAAATCATAAGGAACTTACAAACATTGAACTGTTTACATTCCCACATGAAAAGATGGTATTTGTAACTCATGAGACCTTTCTCAGTATTAGGGTAGTTGAAGGGAATAAACGTATAAATAGACAGAGGGCACAGAGTGAGTTTAATATGGAGGGATGACATCTGAAAAACTAAACTTAATGGGTAAAAGAGGAATATATTGGGAGAAGGAGAGAGGGAGAGATAGAATGGGGTAGATTATCTCACATAAAAGTGGCAAGAAAAAGCTGTTATAATGGAAGGGAAGAGGGATTAGGTTATAGGGAATGAGTGAACCTTGCTCTCATCAGATTTCATTTGAGGAGGGAATAACATACACATTCAACTGGATATCTTACCCTACAGGAAAGTGGGGGGAAGGGGATAAAGTGGATGATAGAAAGGAGGGCAAATTGGGGGAGGAGTCAGTCAAAATTAAACACTTTTGAAAAGAGACTGGGCCAAAGGAGAAAATTGAATAAAGGGGGACAGGATAGGATGTAGGGAAATATAGTTAGTCTTTCACAACATGACTATTATGGAAGTGTTTTGCATAACAATACATGTATAACATATATTGAATTGCTTTTCTTCTCAAGGAAGTGGGGTATGGGAGGTAAGAAAGGAGAGAATTTTGAACTCAAAGTTCTAAAACCAAATGGTAAAAATAAATTGTTTTTACATGCAACAGGGAAATAAGATATACAAGCAATGGGGTATAGAAATCTGTCTCGCACTACAAGAAAGTAAGGGAAAAGGGGATTGGGAGAGTGGGGTGATAGAAGGGAGGGCAGACTAAGGAAAGGGGCAATCAGAATACATGCCATCTTGGGGTGGGAGGAAGGTCAGAGATGGGGAGAAAATTTGTACCTTAAAATCTTGTGGAAATGAATGTTGAAAACTAAAAATAAATTTTAAAAAAAGAATGAATTCACAAGTTTAGTTCCAAAAGGCTAGATGAGTAGAAATATTTTCACAAAACATGATTAAAATGCCATGAACAAAAATAAGATTATAAAAAAATGACAGCATAAATTAAGAAATTACCACAGGAAATCATGTTACCATGAGCACCAGAGTCAAGTTTTCTCATCCTCAGTTGCCTCTTGTATTAAGTGTGATAATAGAAACTACATTACAAGGTGTTGTGGAGAACAAATGCGATAATATGACAACTGTTTTACAAGCCCTAAAACTCTATAAATGTATTAATTTATTACTATGTATTAATGTTCCTCATCTCTATTCATTATAATCCAGTAACTTTAGCTTGAAAAAATGATGAAATTTAACAGGAGAGATGTCCAGGAAAAGACATTGTATTATATTTTTGTTGCAGTTAAGATGGCCAGAAGTTTTTTAAACCTTAAATTGAAAATATTTTAGAAATCACAAAACTCATTCAAACATTTAATCCAATAAATTATTTTTAAAAACAGGAAATTTAGCTATCTGTCCCCTAAATATGAATAGTTGGTTAATTTTAATTAAATCCAAAGCAACCAGAAGTCCATCAATTTTGTAACATTTTGTAAATTTTGTATACTAATGTAAAATGTTATCGTCCTGTAAAAAAGGCAATAGTTCCATAAAAAGACAATAAATAAACATTTATTAAATAAAACTATATGAAAGATAATGTCTAAGGTTCTTGGGATGCAAATTAAAAAAAAGATAATTCCTACTTCCAATTAACTTAAGGCCTATGAAGAATACAAGAACATATAAAAAGTGATACAAATGAGAATTATAGTATTATACACATTGTCTATATTATATAAAATAAATAGAAGGGCAGAAGGCATGGAAACACAAGAATAAACACAACAATGCAAGAATAACAACAACAATATTAACAACAATGTAAGCTACCATTTAAATAGTGCCTAACACTTTCCAGTCACTGTGCTAAGTGCTTCAGAAATATCTCAGACAGCAGTGAGCAAATGCATAGCTTATACATATAAAACATTCTGTTATTTTTCTCTATATAATTACTTAAAATTTTCTCATTTTCATCCTGGTATAGAAGGAAGTCTGGGTTCTCCTAGCTTTTCATTGTGGAACACATTTTCTACTTTATTCTACCACTATGACAAATCTTCAAATAGGGTCCTAAAAACAGAATGAATCTTTTCTTTGGTCATGGCAACTCATAAAATAAAAAAAAATAGACAATCTTCATTATCATTGTTCAATGACTTCTATTTCTTTAATATAAATTTATTTTCAGTTTTCAACATTCACTTCCACAAGATTCTGGATTCCAAATTTTCTTCCCGTCTCTCCCCTCCCCCCACACCAGCATAGCATGCCTTTTTATTTCCTCTTCCTCCCATCTGCCCTCCTTTCTATTCCCTCCTCCCCCCCTTTTGTTATCCCCTTCCCTCCTATTTTCCTGTAAGGCAAGATAGATTTCTATATTGCATTGACTATATATCTTATTTCCCAGTTCCATGTAAAAACGGTTTTCAACATTCATTTTTAAAGCCTTGAGTTCTATATTCTCTCCCTTCCTACCTCCCTACCACCCTCATTGATTATAGACATAGATTATACATGTGTAGTCATTCAAAACACTTCCCTAACAGTCATGTTGTGAAACCCTCTATCCTGTCCCACCCTCCATTTATTCTATTCTCTCCTTTGACCTGTCCCTCCACAAAAATGTTTGCTTCTGATTGCCCCTTCCCCCAATCTGCTGTCCCTTCTATTATCTCTCCTCTCTTATAACCCTTCCCTCCTGCTTTCCTGTAGAGTAAGATAGATCTCCATACCCAATTGAGTGTGTATGTTATTGCCTCCTTAAGCCAAATCCAATGAGAGTAAGGCTCACTTATTCCCTCTCCCTTCCCCCCTCTTCCCCTCTATTGTGAAAGCTCTTTCTGGTCTCCTTTATGTGAGATGATTTACTACATTCTACCTCTCTTTTTCTCTTTCTCCCAGTACATTCCTCTCAATAATTAATTATATTTTTCAGGTTTCATCCCTTCACTTTTATCTCACTCTGTGCTCTCTGTCTACATATATGCATACACACATTCACACACACATATATACATATACATATATACAGGCACAAACACACATATACATACATATGTACACATACACATACACATATATACACACACATACATACACATACACACACATATATTCCCTCTAACTACCCTAATACTGAGAAAGGTCTCTTGAGTTATGAATGTCATCTTTCCATGTGGAATGTAAACAGTTCAATTTTAATAAATCCATTATGTCTTCTCTTTCCTATTCACATTTTCATGCTTGTCTTGATTCTTGTATTGGAAAGTGAAATTTCCAATTTACCTCCAAGCCTTTCAACTAAAATGCTTGGAAGTCCTCCATTTCATTGAAATTCCATTTTCCCCCTGAAATATTAAACTTAGTTTTGCTGGGTATGTGATTCTTGGTTTTAATCCTATCTGCTTTGTCCGGTAGAAAGCCCTTCAATCCATTAGTGTAGAAGCCACTAAATCTTGTGTTATCCTGATTGTGTTTCCACAATACTTGAATTGTTTCTTTCTAACCATTTGTATTATTTTCTACTTGACCTGGGAATTCTGGAATTTGACTACAATATTCCTAGGGGTTTTCCTTTTGGGATCTCTTTCAGGAGGTGATCGGTAGATTCTTTCCATTTCTATTTTACCCCCTGGTTCTAGAATATCAGGGTAGTTTTCCTTGATAATTTTTTGAAAGATGATGTAATAAGGCAAAAAATTGTCTCCTTAGCATTTAGTTCAACAAGTGCCCTTGTAGAGTATGGCTTTTGTCACTGAATCTTGCTAAGCTCTAAGCCCCAGGCCCAAACCCCTATTAGGTGTAACATTAACATTATTATGGAATAGTAATTAAGGTGGGACATTTTGCTTTCCTTCTCTTAAGTGCCTTTAATGATTCTGGGGCAGATAAAGTGGGATCTTTTTGTCTTGGAGCATTTCTCAGAACTGAGACAAGTAGGAGTCATTGATTTGTATGTTATGTGATCCTGGGGATGGAGAACTTTCCCAGACCCAGCCTGGGTGAGGTCAAAGCCTTCAGGGCTCCAAAAACTGGATATAACTGGGGAGAGCTTGGGATTTGATTTTTGGGGCACACTCATGGAAGGAGTGTTGAGACTCTGGGCAAGCTGCAAACTGCCCCCCAGCTTTGAAACCCAGGTGTTGGGCTCTTGAGACAGTGTTGATGTTAAGACTCTGGGCAGCTGTAGCTAAGGAGCCCTCCAGCTTGTAAACCCTGATGCTGAGACTTTGTTGAACTCTGGTAACTACGTATTGGGATTTGAATCAGACAAGGTCTGTCTGTTGAAGTTTGTAATTTGCTTGTATTTTGTTCTGAAGTTCGGGGTGCTGGC
>CM053622.1:783845874-783871614 GCA_028646595.1 Phalanger gymnotis
TAGTTTTGTTTTATATTATTCTTGATTTCTCATAAAGTCATTAGCTTCCATTTGCTCTATTCTAATTCTTAAAGAATTATTTTCATCAATGAACTTTTGGACACCTTTTCCATTTGGCCAATTCTGCTTTTCACAGCATTCTTCTCCTCATTGGCTTTGTGGGTCTCTTTAGTCATTTGGGTTAGTCTATTTTTAAAGGTGTTATTTTCTTCAGCATTTTTTGGGTCTCCTTCAACAAGTTGTTGACTCATTTTTCATGATTTTCTTGCATCACTCTCATTTCTCTTCCTAATTTGTCCTCCACTCCTCTTATTGATTTTCAAAATCTTTTTGAGTTCTTCCATGGCCTGAGAGCGTTTCATATTTTTCTTGGAGGCTTTGGATGTAGGAGCCTTGACCTTGTTGTCTTCCTCTGATGCATATCTTGATCTTCCTTGTCATTGAAGGTATAAGAAATCATCTTTTCATCAAGAAAGTAACCTTCTATAGTCTTATTCTTTCCCCCCTGTTTCCTCATTTACCCAACCAATTATTTGACTTTTGAGCTCTTTGTTAAGTGGAGGGTGTACTTCCCCAATTTTCAAGAGTTTTGTGCAGATGTTAACTCTAGGGACCTGTAAATTCTCAGTTCCTCCAAAGTGGTGCAATCAAAAGAGAAGTGTTGACTCCTCTCCTAGACTGAGCTCTGTCTTTTTTTTTCAAACACTTTTTTTCTGCCCTGGGACTGGGAGGATGGTTCCCTCTCCACACCCACCACAAGCTCTGCCATGCCAGTGCTCTTCCTCACCCCCAGACCTCACTGTGGCCCAGATCAGCCACTCAGTTCTCCCACCTTCTGTGAGCTGAGAGCTCTACAGGTAGCTGCCACTGTGGCAGTGGATCTGCCACCCTGGGACTGGGGCTGAGGCTGTGGCTGGACCAAGCTCCCCTCTAACCCAGGTGAGAGGGCTTTCCCACTGACCCTTGAAGCTGTCTTTGGCGTTTGTGGGTTGAGAAGTCTGGAAACCACTGCAGCTGTCAGTGATTCAGTGCCCTGAGGCCTGCTCTAGTCCTGTCTGTGCTTGTGGGTCTCAGGATGGGCTGCACTTTGCTCTGAGCACACTGTGACAGACCTTTCCTGTCAGTATTCCAGATTGTCTTGGGCTGGAAATCAGCTTCACTTCATTTTGTGGCTTCTACTGCTCTAGAATTTATTTAGAATCATTTTTTATAGGTATTTTGAGGAATTTGTGGTGAGAGCTCAATCAGTTTCCTGTTTCTACTCTGCCATCTTGGTTCTGCCCCCCGCCCATAACTTCTATTTCTATGCTGACAAGAAGAAAGTAAGGGACAGCAGGGCTACCTGTGTTAAAAACTGCAAAGGTTTTATACAACATGGAACCATTAGCTTATATCTTATTAGTCTAAATGTGAGATGCTCATGCAGTGATCATAAAAATGGGTTCAGTACTCATCTAAATGGACTGCATCAATCTTGACATTCTTGGTATAAACGAAAGCAGAAGACAAAAAAGGAAATTAGAGCTAAATGAAAAACTGGTTAAAAGGCTCTCCTTGATGACATCAATGAAGTAGGTGACAAAATGCACACATAGGCTGGAAATATCACATCGTGGTACATGTTATCATTTTATATTGCAATATTCAAAATAAGTATGGGGGTGGGTAGGGGAAGACTACCATTGAAAATAATTGGAGCTTACACATCAATTATCAGGGATAATGTTGTATCACAAACTTAATGGTGCAATGAAACTTAGAAGCCATTTAGTCACTCAGTCATTCAACAAACATTCATTCAGTGTTTATTATGTGCCAAACACTAGAAGAAATTTTGCAAAAAATGCAAATGACACAGAAACAACAATGTATAATAAAACTATGTATTGCATAAATGGGAGACAATAAACAAAGAGAAATCGGCAGAACTAATGGGGATCAGAAAAGGCATTAGCCAATTCCTGTACATTGCCACCTGATGATGGGATTTTATTGGGAATTTGGCAGAATGCAGTGAAGAAGAAGGCAGAGAGGCATAGAGAAATAATTCCAGGAATGGGGGATAGAGGTGAAAATGCCCAGAGTCAGGAGGTTGACTATCTTATTTGAGAAAGAGCATGACAGCTAATGTCACAGAATCATGGAATACCTGTAAGAGGGAAGAGAGCATGTAAGGTTCAGAAAAAACTGGAAAGATAGGAAGGGGAAGTTAACATGGACTTGGAATGACAAAGATAGGATTTCATATTTGATCTGGAAGGTCATGGGGAACCATTGTAATCTAATGTGTATGACAGAGACATGGTCAGGCCTGAACTTTAGGAAGATAATCTAATTAACTGAGTGAAAAATGAAACTGAGTAAAGAAAGACCTTTGGCCAGCAGACCAACTAGCACACTATTCTAACAGCCCAAGGTAATAAGGTCTTCCCCCAGAGTGGTGGCAGTATTAGATGAAAGCAGGAGTTGTATAGAACTGATACTATAAAGGTAAAATCAACAGGTCTTAACAACAGATTGGATATAGAGTATGTGTGAGAGAGAGTATAGGTACAAAATAATGAAACCTAGTTTCTGAGCCTGGGTGACTACACAAATTTTGATAGCCTAAGAATTAATAGGGAAGTTATGAACAAGGGAGACCTTTGAGGGAAAGATAATGGGTTCAGCTTTGGACTTGTTATATTTAAGAGGTCAACAGGACATCCAGTTCAAAATGTCTAATAAACAAGTGGGGTTGTGAGATGAGAAGTCAGTAGAGAGGTTAGGGCTGTCTGAATGGTTTTGAGAATCATCAGCATAGAGATAATAACATAATCTGCAGGAGCTGATAAGATAACCAAGTGAATCTTATAAAGGGAGAATTGAAGAGAGTCAATGAGAGAATGCCAATATTAAGTAGGCATGGCCTGAATGAAGTTTCAGCATAGGAGGATTAGAAGGAGCAGTCAGGTAGGCAGTAGGAATACCAGGAGAGTTTAGAGTCATAAAAATACAAACAGCGTCAAGGAGAAGGTCATCTACAGTGTCAAATGTTGCAGAGATATCAATAGGATTGAGAAACACACATTCATGGTAATTAAGAAATTATTAGCAACTTGGAAGAGAACGGATTCAGTTGAACAGTAAGCTTAGAAGACAAATTATAGTGAGTCAAGAAGAAAGAAAGAAGATAAGAGAAGGGACCTACTATAGATAGCCTTATCATAGAAGTTAACCAAAAATGGGAGGAGAGATAAGGAATGAGACCTAACAGGAATAGATCAAATGAGTTCTTTTGTTGTTGTTATTGTATTGTTGATATTTTGTTGGGTTTTCCTTGCCTATGGGAGATGAGGGTATATTTGTAGGCATTAGGGAAGCAGCCAGAACATATGGAGAGATTGAACATAAGTGAGAGTGTGGATGATAGCAGGGATAATATGCTGGAGAAGACATGACATAATAGGATTCACTTGTGCATGTAGAGATGTCTGCCTTAACAAGGAGAAGGGCAACATCTTAATGTGAGATGAACAAAAGAGGAGATAGAAATGGAAGGCATCTGAGTGATTTAAAATGAAGAAGAGAGGAGAAGGAAAAGCTCTTGCATAATGGTATTTTTTTCAATCAAAAAATGATACAAAGTTCTCATGGGAAGAGGAGGAGATCAGAGATATGGGAATCTTGAGGTTGGATGAAAAATTTTGGAATGACCACTTTAGTGAATGGGGTACTGAGTAAGTGAACAAAGTGTGAAAATACGTCCTTGTTAGAGTGAAGACTGGGTTGAGATTATATAACAAAAAAGAGATAGAAGTCAAAAAAGTATAATATTCCCTCATTTGGTTCAGACAGACCTTTCATCAGAATGGAAAATGAGTCTGAGAAAATTTAGTAGCTTATCCAAGAACACACAAAAAATAAGAAGCAGATTTATCAATTGTCACACATGAAAATTCACACAAAGCTAGAATAATCAAAATGAGAAATAAATGTACATTTCATGAAAATTGAACAACTAAAAGTTATCCTAAAGAGCTATAAAAATAATAATGTTTACAGGTAATATTTAGGTAATGATTACTATGTGCCAAGCACTTCCCAATTATTGTTTCACGATCATGATAGGAGGCAGGTACTATTACTACCATAATTTTACAGATGAGGAAACTGTGACAAACAGGTTAAAAGCCTTGCTTTGTGTCATGCAACAAGTAAGTCATTGTGTCTGGAATCTGAATCAGGTGTTCCTAACTTCAGGCCCAGTGTTCTATCTACCATGCCATCTAGGTAAGTTTATCTTAGTAATGAATAAATTGGAAATTAATAGAATGAAAATTGACCTTACTTATAGATTATAGATTTTATAGACTCTCTTAAGGAAGGTTGAAAGAGAAACCAGATCGCAGAGAATTAGGGAAAACATTAAAAGAATGAAGGAGGCTAGAGGAGTAAGGACTTGATGAAGGCTAAATAAAAAAAAAAAGTAGCTTCCAATAAATGGTAAGCTCAAAAAAAAGTAAATGGAAATTGTGAGGATTAACCAAATGGATAGATTAAATGAGTGGGTAAAGAAGATGAGAAAAAGAGATAGCATGCAGATGCCAGCTTTACAGAGTGATGAGAAAGGCGACAATTGCAATAGAAACTGCGGAAAGGATAATGAGTAAGTGTGAAAAGTACAATGAGACAATAATTGACTACAAACATTTTTAGCCAAGTCTTTAGAGCGGAAGTGGAATGATTCATAGAAAGTTTAGGAAAGACAATTAGACTGGAAATCTCAACCAATATCAGTATGAAATGTAAGTATAATTGTGGCCTGACTAATATTGCATGCTCTTTTTCTGCCTTTGGACAAGTCAAAAAATTACTGTCACTAATGAGTGTAGGCTCAATCTCTCCAAAAGCCAAAGGTGAAGGGATACAGGAATTAGCTCTTCACACTCCAAGTTGTTAGGGACAGTGGGACAATGAAGGGCTCCTAAAGGGAACAGAATTGATAGTTCACTGAGAAAAATGGAGCCCTAAGATGGAATAGTGCAGATTTCAGGAGGCTGAAATAATGAAATTTTGTTATATAGGAAATATTGGGAATATAAATGCATCTGATCATATATGGCTTTAAAAAAGATTTGATCCTCTTGCTGAGGAGAATGGAGGCAGATAATGTGAGGAGGAAGGTAGGCATTTAGGGTTAGGGTTATGGTTAGAGTTGGGAGGTGGGAGGCAAGAGTCAGGAGGTGGGAATCTTGAGGCTGGAGTCATGTACAGCCAGAGAGCAACTGAAATTATGATGATCATCCATGAAGAATTAGAGGAAGAACAAGGATATCGTGGTGGTTGGGTAGTTCTAGTTCATGGTTACTGACAACTACCTTTCTTCCTTCCTTCTTTTTGCCAGATTTCTGTTAATAGGAAAGTAATGAAGAGTAATGTTGTCGTCCTGACTTATCACGACAAGTGATACTGGGAGAAAAAAATGTGTTACAAATATTATGAAGTTTTGGGGAAGAAAATTAAAGCAGCAGGGACAAGATTATTTTCCTCTCTGTGCCAATTTAAAGAAAGAAATACAGAAGAAAAATTTTAATTTGGACAGTGAAGGATACAGCAAGAATGTGAGGCCTTAGAATGGGATTAGGACTTTTGGACCATGGTTTGTCATATGGGCATAATAGATTTTTGTTTCACAGACCATGTCTGTGAAGCATTAAGCCATTCTTCAGTCACTCACACTTTGTGACCATGCTTTGTCACCCTAATTAGATATTTAGAACAGCCTGAAATTATATCATTAGGAACTGAACACCCTTTCTTTTCATTTGTACCCTCAAAAATCCTTAGGGAAAAATGTAACTTTGCTATGAGACCTGAGATTTCTCTGAGTTTGGACAAGGTGCCTCAGAGTTTACAAGGGCACCACTAATATCCTCATACCTTAGCATAGTAATTGACACAAAGTAGTTAGTTGAGTCTTTTCTTCCTTCCTTCCTTCCTTCTTTCCTTCCTTCAATATTTCCTTAAAGGATTTTAAAAACATGCATACCGTATTTTTTACAAATCTAGTAAAAAGAAATTGCTCCAAAAAGAAAAGAAAAAGCAAAGGTAATATATATATATGTATATATATATATGTGTGTATATATATATGTGTATGCACACACACATATATATACATATATACACATACATACATACATACATATATATATATGTATATATAAAAGGAGGTTGGTAAATAAACTGCAACCTGGGCACCAAGGCATAGCTTCATAATAATGTTTGACTTCAAAATCTAAACTTTTCCTGGAGAACTTCTTCTGCCTGTAATATAAGAACAAATAAATTTTTGACCTGTTATGACAATGAATTTATTCTTTAAAATTGAAGAATTGAAAAGTAGAAATCCTTTACTGGATCTCATTTCATTAACAGGTGGAGATTGATGATTTGGGTAAAAATTATGAGAAATCTTGTATTGAGTGACCACTTCCTGTTAAAAGCACCACAGAACTTAGATTTTGTTGTAGCTGACATGCTAGAAATGGGAGAAAGAGATTTCAGAGTTCAAAGGAAAGATAGGAAGGATGTCAAGACCTCCAACTGGGGGAAAGTTAGCTGAAGAATGGTTAACTCCCCAGAATGAAATTGTTAATGCAGAGAGGTTAACATTTCCAATATAGAGGAATAATGAGAGATATAAGGAGACCAATGTGTATATACATGGAATTCTTTTACTAATATAGAATTTTAATAGAATTTTAAAAGAAACACATATAGATGGACAGTGCAGCAGGCAAAAAGAGAAAAATGTAAGTGCACAGAACATCATGGTAAAAAGTAGTATCACTGAGGTAAGGGTGCTGAAGGACATTGAGAACAGCCAAAGGAGCCTTTTAGCCAGTATTTGGAGAAAAGTGAGAAACAAAAAAGGATGGGTCCTTTGATTAGGGCATATGTGATAAACTTAACAGAAAAGAAGAAAATACAAAGCCGCTACTTAATTATTATTAGATTTCTGTTTTCTCTCCAAAAGAAAAATGGCCTCATACTGCAAATGCCAAAAGAAAAATGGCTCACATGGAGTTGATCTCAAAGAAAAGTAAGTAGGAATGACCTAGTTGCCCTTATGAATACAACTCCCTTGACCCAAGTTGATTATGGTTTCACATGTGGAAAAGTGTTGATTTTCATCATTAAATCACTTCGTATGGAAGAAAAGTGAAAAACCTTGAGCAATATTGAGCTATCAGAAAAAAGGTTGCTGTAAATATACAGAATAGCCATTATCCTTAACGTTAAAATCTTCCTGGTCAGACAACACTTAAGGTAGAGTGTGATATTTTAACAGCCCCTCCCCCCAACCTCGAAATGTGAATTAATGACAACCTTTGCAATATCTCTAAGTACACTCCCTTCTGTCTTCTAATACTGCCACCACTCATGCCCTGACTATTGTAGTAGCCTGCAGGTTGGTGCCTCCAGAGACAAACAACCAGTATGGTGAAAGGACAAAAGCTCATGATGTGAGCACTGGCTAAGAAAGCAGAATTATTTAGGTTGGAGAAAAGAATGTTAACAAAGGATATGCTAACTGTCTTCAAGGCTTTGAAATGTTGTCAAAGAGGTGTGCCATGACTCTATTCTTTTTTAAAGTTATTTTATTTATTTTTAGTTTTCAACATTTACTTCCATAAATTTTAAATTTTCTCCCCCTCTCTCCTTTCCACCTCCCCAAGATGGCATGCAATCTCATAGTCTCTACATACACCTTCCTATTAAACATATTTTCACATTAGTCATGCTGTATAGAAGAATTAGAATGAATGTGAGGAACCATGAGAAAAGAAAACATAAAACAAAACAAAACAAAAAAAGAAAGTAGTATGCCTCGATCTGAATTCAGACTCCATATTTATTTTTCTGGATTTGGATGGTATTTTCCATCGTGAAGCTTTTGGAATTGTTTTAGGTCCTTGCATTTCTGAGAAGAGCTAAGTCTATCAAAGTCAGTCATTGCATGCTGTGACTGTTACTGTGGACAATGTTCTCCTGGATCTGCTCACTTTACTCAGCATCAGTTCATATAGGTCTTTCCAGGTGTTTCTAAAGTCCTCTTGTGGATCATTTCTTATAGCACAATAGTATGTGCTTATAGCACAATAGAATGTGGTTATAGCACATTCATATACCACAACATGTTCAGTCATTCCCCAATTGATGGACATCCCCTCAGTTTCCAGTTCTTAGCCACCACTAAAAGAGCTAATGTAAATATTTTTGTACATGTGGGTCCTTTTCACATTTTTATGATTTCTTTGGGATGCAGCCCTAGAAGTGGTATTGCTGGGTCAAAGGGTATGCACATTTTTATAGCCCTTTGGGCACAGTTCCAAATTGCTCTCCAGAATTGTTGGATCAGTTCATAACTCCACCAACAACAAATTAGTGTTCCAATTTTCCTATACCTTCTCCAACATTTATCATTCTCCTATTTTGTCATGTTAGCCAATCTGATAGGTGTGATGTGGTACCTCAGAATTGTTTTGATTTGCATTTCCCTAATCAATAGTGATTTAGAGCGTTTTTTCATATTAATATAGATAGCTTTTAATTTCTTCCCCTGGAAAGTGACTGTTCGTATCCTTCAATTATTTATTAATTGGGGAATGACTTGTATTCTTGTAAATTTGACTCAGGTCTCTATCTATTTTAGCAATAAGGCCTTTGTCAGAGATTCTAGGCTTAAAAATTATTTCCCATTTTTCTGCTTCCCTCCTAATCTTGGTTGCATTGGCTTTCTTTGTGCAAAAACATTTTAATTTAATGTAGTCAAAATTATCCATTTTTCATTTCATAATGTTCTCTATCTCTTGTTTGGTCATAAATTACTCCAATCTCCATAAATCTGACAGGTAAACTATTCCTTGCTCCCTTAATTTGCCTATACTATCAGCCTTTATATCTAAATCATGTACCAATTTGGACTTTGTTTTGGTATATAGTGTCAGACATTGGTCTATGGCCAGTTACTGCCATACTTTTTTCCAGTTTTCCCAGTAGTTTTTGTCAAATAGAGTTCTTATCCCAGAAGCTGGGGTCTTTGAGTTTATCAAACAGGACATTTCTATAATCATTGAGTACTGTGTCTTGTGAACCATACCTATTCCACTGATCTACCCCTCTATTTCTTAGCCAGTACCAATAGTTTTGTTGATTACTACTTTATAATGCAATTTAAGATCTGGCATGGCTAGGCCACCTTCCCTACCATTTCTTTTCATTAGTGTCCTTGATATTCTGGACTTTTTGTTCTTCCAAATGAATTTTGTTATTTTTTTCTAGCTCTATAAAAATTTTTTTGGTAGTTTGATTGGTATGGCACTGAATAAGTAAACCAATTTAGGTGGAATTGTCATTTTTATTATATTAGCTTGGCTTGTCCATGAGCAAATGATGTTGTCTTCTAATTATTTAGATCTGACTTTATTTGTGTGACAAGTGTTTTGCAATTGCTGGATTTGTTTTGACAGGTATAGTCCCACATACTAGTCTTCTTACTCCTTTCTCCCCACATCTTCTTTCTATTCTTTGATTCATCACACTAGCCTCTTTGCTATTCCAAAAACAAGGTCTTTCTCTTAATTCCAGGCATTTTTTCCAGCTGCCTACTTAATCTGGAATCCTTTTTTTCTTCAATGCTACCAACTGACTTCCCAGGTGTCTTTTTTGTCCCACTCAAAAGCCCACCTTCTACAGGAAGGCTTTCCCAACTGCTCTTAATTCTAGCAACTACTCTCTCAATTATTTCTTATTTATCCTCTAGAGTAGCTAGGTGGCTGAGCAGAAGGATTATCTCATCTGAAGTCAGGAAAACTCACCTTTGTAAGCTCAAATCTGGCTCAGACACTTACTAGTTGTATGACCCTGTATAAGTCACTTAACTCTTTTTTCCTCAGCTCCTCATTTCTAAAATGATCTGGAGAAGGCCAAGGAAAATCTTCATGGGGTCCCAAAGAGTTGGACATGTTTTAACAAAAAAATGTATTCTCTGTATAGTTTGTTCACACATATTTCCTTGCTTGTAATCTGCTCCAGGGAATTCTGAACTCCACAAAGGCAAAAACAATCTTTTCCCTCTTATTGTATCCCTAATGTTTAGCACAGTGGCTGGCACTGTATTTATGGACTAACTTACTGCTGCTACTGTTATCATCATCATTATCATCATTGTTTTTTCATAATTCTCTTTTTTGTTCTGTCCTCCTCCAGATTTTACAAGAAGTTTTAGGAAGCCTTTCCTGATCCTTCTTATTTCCAATGCCCTTCTCAAATTTATTGTTTTAACTTATCTTGTATATAGCTTCTTTATGTATTGTTGCTTTCATGTTGTCTCTGCAATTAGACCATGAGCTTTGTGAGACCAAGAATTATCTTTTAGCTTCCTTTGTATCCCCAGCACTTAGCCCAGTGCTGGTACCTAGTAGGCCCTTAATAATTATGTCTAAACTGACTGATTGGACAGGGGGTGGTGGTGGTATGAATGTGTTCACTGGTATTTCCCCCACAATTGACTTTCCTTCTGCCCAAAAGCACAAAGAGACACCCATTTTTTGACTATGGGCCCTTACTAGAATCATTTGACAATATTTCCTCACACAATAATTCCAGATTAATGCAAATGAAGGTAAATAGAAAAGAGTCCCACTGGAGAATCCAAAAGAACTCAATCCTAACATAGTATTCTAAATTTCTAATCTCATCCTCAAACTATGTACTATTTTCTGCACCCAGAGTTCTGCTTTGTACAGACAGAGGAAAATGAGTCATTTCCCTTATTCATTGAAAAAGAAAGCTTGGAAAAGAGCAAAGGAGTTATCATTCCCTGAGTACAGTCAAGATTTTCATATATATGCCACAAGATATGACAATTACTTAAGAATAGGAAGGCTAAGACTAGGACTATGAGAGCATTAAACTAATAACCTGTCTTTGTCCTCTCAAGACAGGAAGAACAGATAAGGGATGTTGAAACATTACCTATGAGAGTTGAGGAAGTCAAGAACTAGGAGACAGAATCTCAATAAACATGGGGAGGCATTAAGACAGCCAGGAAAAATTCCAAGGCCTGTTTCATCACCTTTGTAAGTTTCTTTTCCTGTCCCTAGGCATATAGGGCCTGGACAACACTCTAATTCTCTAATGTCTCCTGCAAGAGATTTTCCTAGCTGTAAAACTGGGATATAAGAAGATGCTCACCTGAGTGTTCTCCGCTGATGGGATGGATTAAAGATCTTCATTAAATATAATACATTCTGTGTGTGTATGTGTGTTGTGTGTGTGGGTGCGAATGCATATGAGTGTGTGTGTGCATGTGCGCCTTTGTGCGTGCATGGGGTGCATTTATGATGGCACAGGCAGGTCCCAGTTTTAAAGACTGGAATCTTCAAGCCCATCTGCCTCCACAACTGTGATTATCACGTCATGGGCAGGATCAATGACATTAGTCTGCCAAGGGAAAAAGGGATCTGTCTAAAAAAGTAAACTTTTTCCCGGTTGAAAATGTCTTCAAGGATTCCTACTGATTAAGAATTCCCCATCTGCAATCACTAATGAATAATGACAGTGGCCAAGTTGTCAACTAAACACAAAGAGGAAAGAAACTTTCCTGGGCTCTAAGACACCAGAGGTGCAACTGTTAAAGAGATTGGCAGAGGCAGAGACTGGAGTACCAACATCTTATTATGAGTACTTTCATTAGGAACCATGACCTGGCTTGAGCTTTGGGGTTGTCCTGAAGCATTCCACACCTCGCATTCATCTTTTTTTTTTTTCATCAAGTTCTCAGCTCCCAATGCAGTCTCTGAATAGGAATTCCTGCATAAAACTAATATTCCTCACTAGAGTAGTGGTGTGTTTTTTGTATCTTTATGTCTATTTTTTGTTCAATTCTCATGATCTGATAATTTCCCTTCCTCTCCTTTACAGTAATGACCAGCAAGAAGTGGACATTATTGTCAGTAAGGAAGGTTACACACACCTCAATAAAGGCCCCACTTTCTTCAATCTCTGATAAAGTCCTCATTTCTGGAAGACATTGTAATTCAGTCAAAAGAGTAATGAAGTTGTGGACCCTTTGTTAAAGTCTTATCTCTCATGTAAGGTGTTATACGTGTGTGTGTGAGTGTATGTATGTGTGTGTGTGTGTGTATACTGTGTTTAATTGTTTTGCCATGTGGGTTACTGGTGTCCACAAGAATCTGTCTAGATGTAGCATGCTGGGAAGCAAGAATACATATCTTTATATTCACCTTCCTCCATCATTTTCAAAGGAGACTTTGATTTCCTCGAAGCAGTTGCTTTAGGGCAGAAGTTGTCCACTCTTCTCTATACACACAGAGAGAAAGTACTGGGCTAGAATTAGATCTATCTTCTTCCTTAAAGATGATTAGTCTTTACCAGAAGACTCATGGGTATGGCAGTATTTCATGGGTATTTCTAGTCAATATAATGTGCTTATATTTTGCTTTTTTGTCTTAAACTTTCCTACTTCTAAATAAACATAACTAAAAAAAAAGATTAGTCTAGGGGAAGTAAATTTTAGATTCAAATTCTTCATCTGATTATTATTCCTTAAGAAGAAAGTACCATCCCAAGTAATTTATCAAGACTGGACTCCCTTCTGTAGTAGCAATTTAGATTTCAAAATCTTTCCCACTCATTAATAGGCCATGGACATGGCCTATTAATCCTGCTTACATCACAGGAAGCCTAAGTCACATTTGGTGGGAGGAGCTTCCTGACAAGAAAAGGAAGTTAATGTCACAGGAAATGCAGAGACAGAGAGAGAGCAAGAGAGAGAGCGAGCAGTTATGGCTGCTAACGTCTGCTAATGGCAGCTGACGTGATAGTTAGAACTGAACAGGCTGACTTAGCTGTACTGTGAGTTTGTCTTTGTCTTTGGGAAGACCCCAGCAGGGGGTCAGAGAGGTTTTGGGATGGTGAGACTCCATGGTGTGATATTATGTATTAAATGTTTTACTGCTCTGTTAGATTGGATAAATGGCTTGTGGAATATGGTTCCCTGGTATCTGAATAAATGGTTTACTTCTTCTACTTTCTATGTGGAGAGTCTCATATACTTTGCAATACAGAACCACATAGGCATTGTGACAATTATCATCTACATTGTTATTATTGACTTACTGATCCACCTTCCCACCAGTTCCATAATGAATATGCATAATAAACAACAAATAAACCCATTTATCCAAATCAATAGCAAAACAGAAATTAGAGAAAATATGTGTAACATATTATACATCAAATGATAAAGAGTGAATGATCATTGAAAGCAACATCACTCAGCTCAACTAAGAGAGAGAGAGAGAGAGAGAGAGAGAAAGAGAGAGAGAGAGAGAGGCTTAGATCTTTCACAAAGGGAATAGGGGTATGATCAAAGTGACAACTCTTCTACATGTTGGTTTCCTCCCAGTCTCTTTCTCCCTTCAACTGTCTAAAGAGAGTCTGAAACATGACTTTTATCCCCAAGCCGGAAGCCAAAAAAGCAAGATCTTTTCTCTTTCTAGTGCTCACAATCTTCTCACTTCACACAGGCATGATGCATTGGTAATGAGTTTCAGCCAATGAAAAGAGTCTTGTAAAAACGATCCTTTGAATTGTAGGTTACATTTACTTTGGAAAGCTATGTGACATGTTAGTTTTCACTATAAAATGAGACATGCAATTTGTTTAAAATGTGTATGTTTATACATACATGCATACACATATATTTACATATAAATATTTACAAGTTACTCGAAAATTAACTGAACAACTACAGGATAAAGGAGAAATGACTAGGAAAAAGAAAAGAAATATGTACAGAAAAAATAGTTCTAACACAATTGTGTTTTCATTTCATGCTAGGGCAGGGAGAAATTATAATTAGATATAAAAAGAGAGATATGTTAAATATATGCTTTATATGCTACATCATATGAGGTGGTAACACAGTTTAAGAAGTACTGAAGGGAATGTGAGTGGAAAAAGTTTAAGAATCCCTGAACAATATTAAACAGAAACAATAATAAATGGTGTAAATAATTGTACATATCATACGGGACATGCAGAAAAATGTTAAAAGACAAAAATAACATTTATAGATTTAGTCAATGTTGGAAGAGTTATGGAAAGGTAGAAGCTTTAATGCATTATTGGTGGAACTATGAAGTAGTAGTAGTAGTGTAGTAGTAGTAGCAGTAGTAGTAGTAGTAGTAATATAATAATATAGTAATAGTAGTAGTACATACAAGGTTAGCTATAATAATGATTTGATTTACATAGAGAACATTATATGTCAGACAATGGGGCTAAAATTTGATAACATTATTATCTCTTTTGATCCTAAAGACAACACTGAAAGACAGGAACTCTTATTATTCCCATTTTGAGGTTGAGGAAACTGAGGCAAAGAAAGAGTAAGGAATTTGTTCAAGGTCAGAGAGTCAAAGGTTCTCTATGAAAACATAAATGAAGTAATTGACAAAATGTGTCCAGACAAAGGAAAAAGCCATCCTGGCACATGTTATCTTGCGTTACAGTATGTACAATATACATTGGCAATAAGACCACTAAGCAAAATATCTGGAGCTTGCACATCAGTTACCAAGAATAATCTTATAGCATCGATTTAGAGGTGGAATAGCCTTTAGAGGCCATTTAGCAAGTCATTTGATCAATAATCCTTTTTCATTACTTATAATGTGCTATGTGCAGGGGATGCAAAGATAAGCAAAAGACAATCCTTAAATTGAAGGTGAGGTTAATAAAACTGACAGTTTACAAATATTGCATTACTAAGCAAAACTAGGAGTTGGTTTTAGGGGAAAAAAGAAATAAAGTAAACAATTGGTTAATTTCATTGAAAAAGATAGAAGAAAATTAAATAAGTCATATCAAAAATGAAAAGGGAGAATATGGCACTAATGAAGATAAAATTAAAGCAGTTATAAGGAGTTATTTTGCCAATTGATTTAACAATTTAAGTGAAATGGAAAAATAATTACCAAAAAAATAAATTACCTAGATTAGCAGAAGAGGAAATAAAAGCTACAAATAGACTTATTTTAGAAAAAGAAATTGAAGAGACCATAAATGAGCTTCCTAAGAGAAAAGCACCAGGGTCAGTTGGATTTATGAGTGAATTTTATCAAACATTTAAAGATTTAGCAATTCTAATATTAAATAAATTACTTAGAATAATAAGAAGGAATTCTGCCAAACTCCTTTTATGAAACAAGCATTATGCTGATACTTAAACCAGGAATAGTAGCAACAGACAAAGAAAATTATAGACCAATTTCATTAATGAATATGGATGTAAAAATCCTAAATAAAATACTAGCTAGAAGATTAAAGCAATATATTACAAAGATTATACATTATGATCAAGTAGGATTTGTACCAGGAATGCAAGGATGGTTTACATAAGGAAAACTATTAACATAATGCATTACATCAATAATGAAAGATTTTTAAAAAACACATGATTACATCAATAGATGCAGAAAAAGTTTTTGATAAAGTCCAGCACTCATTTCTTTTAAAAACACTTTGAACTTATTGGTATAAATGGATTTTTCCTTAAATTGATAAAAAAAATCTAAAACCATCAGCCAACATTATTTTTAATCTGGATTGGAAGACTTTGCCAGTAATATCTGGTGTGAAAAAAAAGATGTCCATAATCACCAATATTATTTAATATTGTATTGGAAATCCTAGCAACAGCAATGAGAGAAGGAAAAGAAACTGAAGAATCAGAATAGGGAATGAGATGATTAAACTGTCTCTTTTTTTAGTAGATATGATGATGGTCTTGAAAAATCCCATAGAATCAACTTAAAAGTTTCTTGAAACAATGAATAATTTTAGCAAGGTAGCAGGATCGAAAGCAAATCTACACAAATCATAAGCATTCCTCCATATCACAAATAATACTCTGCAAGAAAAGATAGTTTTAAAAAAGCCCATTTAAAGTAACTCTAAAAATAAAAATATCTCGGAGTACACATGGCAAAATAAACCCAGGAACTATGTAAACCAAATTATTTAATAAAACCTTTTTATACAAATAAAATAAGTTTTAAATAATTGCCTAAAGGGCTACAAAAATGTTCATATCCTTTGACCCAGCAATACCACTTCTAGGGTTGTATCCCAAAGAGATCACACAAGTGGGAAAAGGACCCATATGTACAAAAATGTTTATAACAGCTCTTTTTGTAGTAGGAAAGAATTGGAAATCAAGGGGATGCCCATTAATTGAGAAGTGGCTGAGCAAGTTGTGGTATATGAAGGTAATGGAATACTATTGTGCTATAAGAAATGGGGATGATAGGGACTTCATAACAACCTGGAAGAACCTACACAACATAATGCTGAGTGAGCAGAGCAGAGCCAGGAGAACATTATACACAACCACAGATACATGGATTCTGTGATGACTAACCCTGATAGACTTTGCTTTTCTCAGCAATACAAGATGCAAAGACAACTCCAAAGGACAAACGATGGAGAGAGCTATCTACATCCAGAGAAAGAACTATGGAGTCCGAATGCAGATTGAGGCACACTGTTTGCTTTCCTTTTTTTCCCTTTTATATTTTTTTTCTCTTTTGTTTTGTTTTTTGGTTTTGTTTCTTCTTTCTCATGATTCATTGCATTGGTCATAATTCTTCTTTACAACTGGACTATTGTGTAATAAGTTCAATGTGAAGTTATATGTAGAAGATATATCAGATTCCATGCCATCTTGGGAAGGGAGGGGTGGAAGGGGGGAAGAAAATCTGGAACTCAAAATTATGTGGAACTGAGTGTTGCAAACTAAAAATAAAAAAATCTTAATTATAAAATATAAATAATTGGAGAGATATTGCTCATGGGTAGGTGGGATCAAATGATAAAAATGACCATTTTACCCAAATGAATGTATGTACTCAATGCCATCCAATTAAATTCCCAAAAAATATTTTACCAAATTATAAAAAATAACAAATTTCATTTGGATAAACAAAAAGTCAAGAATATCAAAGGAAATAATGAAAAAATATAGAAGGGGGATTAGCAGTATGATATTTTAAACTGTAGTATAAGAAAGTAATTATCAAAACTATTTGGTAATGGCTAAGAAATAGAAAGGTAGATCAATGGGATAGAGTAGACATACAATTTACAGCAACAAATAAACATAACATCCTTGTATTTGACAAGCATAAAAACTTAAGATTTTTGGATAAGAATTCATTATTTGATAAAAAACAATATTGGGACAACTGGAAAGCAGTTTGGCAGAAACTGGGTGTAGTCCAATGTCTGACACCATTTACCAAGATAAGGTCAAAATGGATACATGACCTAGATACAAAGAAAGATTTTATAAGACATCGAAAGTGATACAGAACATATTACTTATCAGATTTATAGATAGGCAAACAATTTGTGTATCAACAAGAGATAGAGAGCAAGTTAGGTGTGAAATGGATAATTTTTATTACATTAAATTAACAAGCTATTATGTAAATAAAACAAATGTAGCCAAGATAAAAAGGAAAGCAAAAACTTGGGAAATTTTTTTATAGACAGTTTTGGCATATGATTGTAATGAATTATGTCCATAACATTATTAAAGTACCTATACACTTTGACTCAGCAATACCACTATCTAGTCTATTTGTGAAGATAATTAGAGGAAAGGGAAAAGAATATATCTGTTATAAAGTGTTTTTAGTGGCTCTCTTTGTGGTGGCAAAGAACTGGAATTTGCAGAGATGCTCATCAAATAGAGAATGACTGAACAAGTTGTGGTATATGATTGAGATGGAATACTACTATGCTATAAAAAATGATGAGCTCAATGATTTTAGAAAAACTTGGAATGACTTGCATGAAATAACGAAGAGCAAAATGGGCAGAAGCAAGAGAACATTGTATATAGTAACAGCAATAGGATTTTAAGGACAACATTGAGCAGATAAGTTATTTTGTCTGTTACAAGTAGCCATATTGATTATAAAAGACATATCAAGAAAGACACTATCTGCATTGAGAGAAGGAAGAAATAAACAGAAGTATGTATGGAATAATTTTACTATATATATGTATATATATACATATATACATATATATATATATATATATATATACATACACAACTATTTGTGTCTAATGGTCACCATCTCTAGGGACGGATGGGAGAGGGAAGAAAAAAAATAAAGAAATTTACATGATAATTTTGTTGTATATTTGAAAAGAACAAGTTGTCCTGGTAGATTTGCAGTTTCATGTACTATCATGTTTTTTATTTTACTATGTTATGAAAATGTTTATTTATTCCATAAATCCAAAGTTAAATGAAAAGATAAATTTAATTTTTTTAAAAAGGAATGATGAGCTCAATGATTTTAGAAAAAAATTGGAAAGACTTGAACAAAATAGCAAAGAGTGAAATGAGCAGGACCAAGAGAACATTGTATATAGTAACAGCAATACCATTTTAAGAACTACTTTGAGAGAACAAGTTATTTTGTCCATTATAAGTACCCAAGTTAACTATGAAGTACATATGAAGAAAGATGCTATCTGCATCCAGAGAAAGAACTGATAAATAAAAGTATGTATAGAAAAATTTTACATACATATACATATATAAGTACATATTCATATATGTGTATATATGTGTGGATTATACACACACCTATTTCTAATTGTAGTCATCTCTACAGTGAGGGGGAAAGAAGAAAAAAAGAAATATGGACAATAATTTTGTATTATATTTAAAAGGTATAGCAAGTTGTGCATAGTAGATTTGCAGTTTCATATACAACCACCTCTTTTTTATTGTACAATGTTACGGAAATGCTTGTTTTATTCCATAAATTAAAAATAAAATTAAAAAAAACCAAAATAGCCTTTGCATTGAAAATACCAAGAGAAAAATGGCCCAAATGGAGCTGATATTAAAGAAAAGTAAGGCTATTCTAAGAAATGACCCAGTTGCCCTCACGAATACAACTCCCCTGACCCATATTAACTACAGTTTCAGATGCAGAGAATGGTGATTAGAATCATTCAATTACTTTCAGTGAAAGATTATGATATGAGAAAGACTGTGAAAAATGGGAGAAGTGCTGAATGAGTTCAGGTCCTGAATCCACAATTTCCTATGACATCAAGAAATTCTTTCACCTCTGAACCTCAGCTGTGCCAGATTTCAAATTCAGGAGTCGCACCATGGTCTAATCAAAGTATCTCAAAACAGTCTATGTTATTGAATGCAGTCAGGTTTCTGGCCAAGATGAAGAAAAAATATTACAAAGTCAGAGATGTCCCCCAGAGGAATTAACTGATTCAAGCACTAGGAAGCTCTCTATCACTGGAAGTGTTCAAGCAGAAACTAGATGATCAACATCAGAATCTCTTGGATTCTAGTGGGATACTGTACAGAAGATTCCTATTTTATTAGGAGAGTAGAGTTTGGGAGGCTCAGAGGACCATTGAGACTTCTCCAGGTTTGAGATTCTCTTATTCTACAATTCTTACAAAGTTGTAAGACTTCAGGCAAGGAAGAGATAATATTTAGTTCTAATAATAGTAATACTCATCTGGTGTTTGAAGGTGTGTAAAGCACTTTGCAATGATCTCATTTTATCTTCACAATACTATGAGACAGGTGCAATTAATATCCCCCTTTTAGAGATGCAGAACCTAAGGCAGAAAGATATTAGCTTTATTAACCAGGATTGCACAGCTGTTAAAGTTCTGCTAGACTAGAACTCAAATAGTCCTCATTCTGGCTCTTACACTCTATCAAATGAAATAAGATATGTCAAATGCTTTGGAAATCTTAAAGTGATATATAAGTGACAGTTATTGATAGTTATTGATACTCACTGTCTTTCCATATAAACCCTTCTAGCCTCCTACTTTCCCTATTACTTTAGAGAACAACATTATTCTCCCAGTTTCTCATGATCACAAACTAGTTTTGTCATTGACTCATCGCTATCCCCCTTCCCACCATAAGCAATCTCTTGCCAAGGCTTCTCAATTTCACCTTTGCCTGGAGTATTGCAATAGCCTGCTGCTGTATTTTCTTGCCTCAAGTCTTTCCCCTCCATTCAACTTCCAAAGCCTGAATTCTCCATTCATTCCCCAATGTCATTTTCTTAAAATGCAGATCTGACCATATGTCTTCCTGCTCAATAAAGTGCCCTGGTTCTGGATCAAGCACCACATTCTCTGGATTTCAAAGCCTTTCATAACACAGCGCCTTTCTACCTTTCCAGTCTTCTTACTCCTCATTCCCCTCATGTCCTCCATATTCTTTAATTCACTCCCACTGGCCTCCTTGTGTTTCCAAAAACAAGAAGCTGAATTTTTTAGCTCCAGACATTTTTTTCCTGCTGTTCTTTTTGCCTTGAATCCTTTTCTTCCTCAACTCTACCTACTGATTTTCCAATTTCTTTTTTGTTCCAAGCAAAATCCCATCTTCCACAGAAAGTCTTTCCCAACCACTCTATCTTAGCAAGGGCCTCTCTTGATTATTTCCTATCTGTCCTCTAGGACAATTATGTGGCTCTGTGGATAAAGTGCCTGACCTACATGGCCTCAGACATTTAGCACTCGTATGACCTGGGCAAGTGACTTAACCATTTTTTCCCATTTCTTCATCTGTAAAATGAGCTGGAGAGGCCAAAAGACCCCAAATGGGTCAGACATAACTGAACAACAAACATTTACCCTGTATGTAGATTGTTTGGACACATTTGCTTGCTTTTTCTCCTCCACAATATTATGAGGTCCTTGAGGTCATGGACTGCCTTTTGCCTCTAATTGTATCCCTCTTGCTTAGCACTATATTTATTGACTGCCTTATTATTGTTACTTTTATCATCATCATCCTCATCTTCATCTTCATCATCGTTGTTGTTATTAATCTTCTTGTTCTCTCCACCTTGAGATTTTTTCAGGAGTTTATACGCCATGTTTCCCATTCCCTCTTAATTCTAATGTCTTCCATACCTTGATTATTTTCAATTTATCCTGCTTATAGCTTGTTTGTATCTTTTAATTTTCATGTTGTCTCTCCCATTAGTCTGTGAACTCCTTGAGGACACGGGCCATCTTTTACCATTCTTTGTAATTTCTGCTCTTAGCACAATTCCTGGTACCTAGTGGACCCTTAATAAATATTTATGAACTGATCAACTGGGAGGGGGGTAACATAAATGTGTCATATCATTTCCCCCATTATTGACTTTCCTTCAGCCCAAAAGCACAAAGATATCCCATACCCCATTTTTGGATCATGGGATTATGCAGAATGAAGTCAAGAGACATAATTTATGGTTAATTGAACATCAATTTTGTCAATTATGGCTAGCAAATAATTAATAAGATGATGCTCATCTGGGTTGCTCTTGTAATCAAAGATGAAGAATCATAGTGGTTGTTCAACACTTACATGTCCTTGGAAGAGTGGGTGTTCCCAAAAAGCTAAAATCAACCCTGACTGCTTAATAATTGAGAAAATAATGAATATTATAACTAGAGGTGAGCCTATTCTAATGAGGGACTGGGTGTGAGACTCTGATCATGTCACTCATGGACAGAGAGAAACCCATCTCAAGCCAGATCTATCCTCCTTTTCATTGTCAGTGAACAATGAACAATGGTATGGTAACAATTCCCCCTAACCCTAGATGGGTTAAATTTTTTGGCATGGTCAGAAATGTCCTTGAAAGATTGGGCTTTGAATAAGGAAGCAGAAAAGGAAAAAGAAAACCCTGGATCTCTTCACTATGTATTAGTAATTGGTTATTAACAATCAATTTTCTCAGGCTCTCACTAAAACCATTTGACAAAGTATTCCCAGACAATTATCCCAGTTTAATGCAAATGAAGGCTATTAGGAAAGAATCCCACTGGTATATTCAAAAGAACCTAGTATTGCAGACCCCCAGTCTCTTCTCAAAACTGTGTATTATGTTCTATACCCTGAGATGTACTTTACAGGCAGGAGAAAAGGGGTAGTTTCCCTTACTGGCTGAAAAAGAACGCCTGGAAAAGAACTAAGGAGTCTCCATTCCTTGAGTGTACCCAAGATTTTCATGTTTATAACAGAGGATATGACAATAACTTAGGAATAGAAAGGCTGAGGCTAGGACTGTGAGAACATTAAGTTACTACCCTGCCTTTGAGCTCCATACCTTTCTATGTTCTATTTATGCCAAACCAGCTCTGAGAGTCATTAGAAAAGGATGAAAAGAAGGGAGACCTTAGATGTGAGCAAAGAAGAGGTAAAAAAGGAGATCTGAGGAGATGCCACACTATAGGAATATATGGATCTCAAAAGAGGAAAAGAAAAGATCAGGAAGAAATGACTTCAGATATATGAAGAGTAATGAGACAAAAGCACTTAGAGATCTAAAAGGCCATGAGCAGCAGCTAGGGAAAACAAAACAAAGAAAAGGAGAGCAGCAACAGAGTCTCAGAAGTTTTGAAAAAGATAATAGATATCAGAACAGGGAGAAATAACATTAATGAAGAGAGGAAGAGACAGGAAGCAAAGGGAGGAAAAAGAAGAAAACAAAAGTTTCCATCTGACTCTTAGGAAAGGGAAAAAAAGACTGACATAATAGTCAGAATGCAGAGAAGAATAGTAACAGAGACTGTAAAAGCCAAGAAGAGCTGAGGAGTAAGGTCAGGAGACTGGGGTTTGGGAAAATGTCCCTGGCGGCACGTGCTGAATAAACATCCAGGAAGCTCTCTAACTGAGGAAAACAGATAAGTTGAAAATCCCCTGTTAGCGATGATGAGGTCATGGAGTAGGAGAGAGAATTTCAATAAAGACAGGGATGCACTAAGATACCAATGAAAAATTCCAAGGGCTCTTCCACAGCTTTTTCAAGGACCCTTTCCCATCCCTAGACAGACAGGGCCTGAATAGCAATCTAACTCTCTGTGTCCTGAGAGAGATTTTCAGCTTCTAAATTCCTAGATGTAAAACAGATATAAGAAGATACCTGATTGTTCTCTCTTTCTAGGATGGAGGAAAGGGCTTCACCAAACAAAATCTGCTCCTTTGTGTGCATGTATGTGTGTGTGCATGCGTGTCTGTGTGCATGTGTGATGGCACAGGCAGATTTTAGTTTATAACCTTATAATCTCAGATGATCTCAGATAACCTTATAGGCCCAGGTTATCTGAGATCATCTGCCTCCAGATCTGTGATTATCACGTCATGAATAGGACCAGGGACAATAATCTGCCAAGGGAAAAAGAGATTTCTAAAAAAGTGGACTTTTGCCCCAGATGAAAATGTCAGCAAGGATTCCCACTATTCAGAATTCCCCACCTGAAATTACTAATGAATAATGACAATGACCAAGTTATCGACTCAACTGAGAGAAGAGAAACTTTCCTGGACTCCAAGAGTCCAGAAGTGCAGCTGTTAAAGAGGTTGGCACAGGCTGAAAAGGGAGAACCAACACCTTATTATGGGAAATTCCATTAGTAACCTGGGCCTGGCCTGGGCTTTGGGGTTTGTCCTGAGGGATCCCAGGCCATGCATCTGCACTCTTTCCTTCAACTTCCCAGCCTCCCAATGCAGTTTCTGAACATGAATTCCTGCATAAAGCTAATATTCCTAAGTATAGTAGTAATGCCTTTTTTGTACCTTCATGTCTTTTTCTGTTCTATATGTCTGATAACCTTATCTACTCCAACCCTTACAATGATCACCAGGAAGAAACGGACTTTCTTGAATGGTTAAACATTCCTCAGTAAGGGACCACTTTCTTATACTCACTGATAAAATTCTCATTTCTAGAAGATGTAATTCAATCAAAAGAGAAATGAAGTTGTGGGTCTTTTCTTACAGTCTTATCTCTTCCTTAATGTGCTCTCTCTCTCTCTCTCTCTCTCTCTCTCTCTCTCTCTCTCTCTCTCTCTCTTCTCTCTCTCTCTCTCTCTTCTCTCTCTCTGTCTCTCTCTGTCTCTCTCTCTGTCTCTCTCTGTCTCTCTGTCTCTCTCTCTGTCTCTGTCTCTCTATCTCTCTCTGTCTCTCTCTCTGTCTCTCTGTCTCTCTCTGTCTCTCTCTCTGTCTCTCTCTCTCTCTCTGTGTGTGTGTGTGTGTGTGTGTGTGTGTGTGTGTGTGTGTGTGTGTATACTCTGGTAAGTTGATATGCCATGGGGGCTATCTGTGAACACATGAATGAAAATATGGCTTGCAGGGAAGCAAGAATAGATATCTCTAGTCACCCTCCTCCATCCTTCCCTAAGGAGACTGATCTCCCTTCTAAAGGGAAGCAGGAGGTTGAGGCCAAAGGTTGACTCTGCTCCACTCAGAGAGAGGGAGCTCTGGGCTTGAATTACATTTCTCTTCTCCCCTAAGAATGATTAGTCTAGGGGAAGTAATATTTAGGTTCAAGGTGTTCTTCAGGTTGTTATCCATTAACAAGGAAGGACTGCTCCAACTTATTTACCCAACACTAGACTCCATTCCCACCAGATGTCACCATAAATATGCAAAATAAATAGCAAATAAATCTACTTGACTAAATCAAAAGCAGAACAAAAATCAGAGAAAGTATACATAGGCCATTATATATCAGGCAATACAGAGAGAATAATTTGTCTAATTGGGAGCAAGATAACCCACCTCAGCCTAGAGAGTGAGGGCAGTCTTAGATCTTTCCCAAAGGGCATAGGGATATGATCAAGGAATCCGCTCTGCTATGTGTTGGTTCCCCCCAGTCACTTTCTCCCTTCAAGTGTCTGAAGAGAGTCTGAAACAATATGACTTCTCTCCAAGCCAGAAGCCAAACAGCACAACAACAAGCACAATAACAACAGGATCTCTTTTCTTTCTAGTTCCTATCAGCATTTTACTTCGCACAGGCATGTGGCATTGAGGAATCACACTCCACCAATGAAAAAAATTCTTATAAAAACAGCCCTTTGAGCGACGCGGTGACGGCGCAGTCCCCCGGCCGCCCGCGGGACCGGCCTCCGGCGCTGTGGGGTTGGACGGCGGCTCCGGAGGCGGCAGCATCCATCGCGGCGGCGGCCGTGCACGGGCCCTGACCTCCGCCCTCCAGGGGTCCCTGGAGCCCTAGAGAAGCGGCAGACATGGCAGACAAGGCGCTTTTCTTGCTCCTCCACAACGAGATGGTGACCGGCGTCTACAAGTCCGCGGACGAGGGGGAGGTGGAAAATGGAAGATGCATTACCAAGCTGGAGAACATGGGTTTTAGAGTAGGACAAGGATTGATAGAAAGGTTTACAAAGGACACTGCGAGGTTCAAGGATGAATTAGATATCATGAAGTTCATTTGCAAAGATTTTTGGACCACTGTTTTCAAGAAACAAATTGATAATCTAAGGACAAATCATCAGGGCATATATGTGCTTCAAGACAACAAATTTCGACTCCTGACTCAGATGTCGGCAGGAAAACAATATTTAGATCATGCTCCTAAGTATTTAGCATTTACATGTGGCTTAATCAGAGGTGGCTTATCAAATTTGGGAATAAAAAGTATTGGGACAGCTGAAGTGTCAGCAATGCCGGCATGTAAATTTCAAGTGATGATACAGAATATGTAGCATGTACTCGAATGCTTCTATAATGTAAAGAGGTTAAATTATTCACGTATAAAGATTTTTGAGTAGTAACTTTTGACTTACTGG
>CM053622.1:783879435-783908908 GCA_028646595.1 Phalanger gymnotis
AGCCTCAACAACTCCGTGAGTCGCTTCAAACTTCCAGTGGCCAAAAAGAACTATGACCTGAGGATCCTGGAGCGGGCCAGCTCCCAGTAGGCAGAGGAGGGGAAGAGGCCAGCACCACGGGTTGGGGCAGGGTGGCATGGGCAAGGGTTGCAGAAAAAGCACAGATAGAGATGCTGATCCAGACAGACATGAGACATGCATGGAGCTAGAGAGACAAGACATAGAAATGGAGACTGAGACCATAGAGACAGTGAGACAGACAGACCACACACACACACATACATACACACATGCACGCACACACACGTACACACACACACACACACACACAAACACACACACACGACTCAGTCTGGGGTTTTCTTTGCCACCTTTTTCCTCTCTTTCTCTGGGTGACTCCTCTCCTCTCAGCCTCCCTCTCTCTCCAGTCTTCTCTTCCTTTTTTGGACATCCCTTTTCCCCCATCCTGGCCCCCAATGCATTTCTTTTATTTTTGGGGGGTGGTATGGAGGGGTCCTACACTCCCCCATTCCTCCCCTTCTCCTGCCACCCCATCTCCTCTTCTTCTTTTTGGTCTTTATGAATATATTTATATGGACAGAATTAAGAAGAAAAAATAAATTGATTTTCCCCCTCCTTTCACTTCACCCCCATCTTGTCTCCCCTATCCCATGAATTAAACCTGTGCCTACCGCTCCTCTATCCACCCCAGCTCCCCAGAACACTTGTATATTGTTTGTTCGAGATTCGTGCCACAGTAACAGACACAGTATTTAATTGCACATACAGATGTTTGCTGGGTATGTTCACTGTAAATTTTATTTAATCTGGGTTTTTTGTTTGTTTTGGGGGGTTGTTTGGGGGGGTTTTATTTTATTTTATTTTTGTTTTGTTTTTAAATATAAAAAAATCATCTGTCAAAAAATTGCTAGTTTGCATTCTAGGGTAGAAGTAATTCTGGATTTTCCTGGACTTTGTGAGTGGAATTCATCTGTAATTGGTTTGACCACTCTGACAAATCTTTGAGTAGGGTCATAGAAATACAACAAAACTTTTCTTTGGTCGTAGCAACCTATAAAATAAAAAAAAAATGTCCCTAATCATTGTCCAATAACTTCTGTTTCTATGGTGACAACAAGAAAGTGATGGACAGTGAGGCTAAATGTGTTAAAAATTACAAAAATTTAAAATAACAGGGAACTACAAACTTAATTCTTGTTTTTCTAAGCACGAGATACTTACACAATGACCAGAAAAGTGCTTCATCACTGATAGAAATGGACTGTATTAATCTTAACATTTTTATATAAATTATATCAGAAGACAAAAAAGGGAGGGGGATCAGAGCTAAATGAAAGACTGGACTAAATATACTGCATAAAAATTTAAATGAAGTAGGTGACAACACTTTCCAGGTAAAGGAAAGAACACTTCATGGTACATGTTGTCATCTTCCATTGCAATACTGAAAATGTGTATTGGAAAAAAAAACCAAAAAAACAAGACGACCATGAAAAATAATTGGAGCTGGTATAACTCTTACCAGGGACAATCTATTTAGAGATAGAATGCAGCTTAGGGGCCACTTAATCATTCAATTTTTTAAAATGGTGAAAAAAATAGAGAAAACTAATCCTATATAAATGAAGGCTTTTGGGAGGGCAAAACATTTGTTAGAGTGTGAAGGGAGTCATGAAGATCCAAAAGTAAGGTTTGGGGTGGAGGGTAGGGATTAGAATATATTAGTATCCATGGCAAAGCCCTCTTATTGTCTTCTACTTGTAGATTCTGTGAAAGAAAATTGAAAGAGAAGCCAGAAAAAAAGAGGGGTAAGGGAGAATATAAAAAGCTGAAGGAGGATAGAAGTGTAAGGACTTGGTGAAGAATGAATAAGGAAAATTAAAAGGTAGCTGCCAAGAAATGGTAAACTGAAGGTGTACAGATCCACTGTGCTGACCTCATTGTTGTATGCCTGAGAAACCTGGACAGTCTACCAAGGCTATGCCAGGAAACCGAATTCTTCCATTTGAATTGTCTTGGGAAGATTTTGAAGATCACCTGGTAGGATAAGATACTGGATACTGAGGTCCTTTCTTTAACTAAGCTGCCAAGCACTCAAACTCTGCTTCAGAGAGCACAACTCTGATAGGCTGGCTAAGTTGTTCGACTGCTAAATATATGTTTGCCAAAAAGACTATTTTATGAAGAACTCACATACGGCAAGTGTTCACACAGTGGTCAGAAGCAATACAAGGATACTCTCGAGGTCTCTCTTAATAACTTCAAAATTGATTGTGTGACATGGGAGACACTGGCATGGGACAGCTCAGCATGGTGTGCCCACATCAGAGAAGGGGCTATGCAATATGAGCAAAGCAGAATTGGAACAGCTCAAAGGAAATACAGGATGCACAAATTTAGAGAATTTATCCCATATGTTCATATGGACCATTTGTGGCGGAACCTGTGGTAGAGAATTCCGAGCTCACATTGGTTTGACCAGGTAGTCAGACACATTGAAAATTGACTCTAGCATAGTGATATCATTTTGGTCCTCTTCAAGAATGAGGGACAACAACCAAACAACACACAAATATTCCTATATAGGTGCATTATTTGTGTGTGTGCATGTGCATACACACACATATATGAGTCTATATATATGTATACGCATACACATATTTGTATGTATATATACATATATATGTCCCTGTGTGCACAAGTATGTTTAATTGTATATAATATAAATTTATCTAACTCTCCACATACAACTCAATACATTATATTTATATTAAGTATGTCTACGTACATATATGCTACATATGTATGTATACACACACATATATACGTATCCAATATATCTACAAGTATATAAATACTTGTGTGTGCACATACATATACCGGCTTGTGTAACTGTATGTGTCTATAGATATTATAAACAAGTGGAATGAAATGGAGATTTACCATGTCATATGACATTCTCTTCTTAGATCCTGCTGTGAATATATAAATTCTCACTTTTTGCTTAAAAGTTAAGAATCAAAATAAGATGACCCTTGATATTACAAACATGACTTGAATAAAAGAAGTAGGCATGAAAACATGACCAAAAACACAATCATAATATAAGTGTATGTATTTCTATATTTGCATTAGAGGCAACTGGTAGAACAGAAAAAAATTCCAGTCCTGAAGTAAGGAAGACCTGAGTTCAAATTCAGTCTCAGACACTTGCTAGTTTTTTGACCCTGGCCAAGTCATTTAATCTCTGTTCAATTTAGTTTCCTCATCTGTAAAATGAGGACAATAGCAGCACCTACCTCCTGGATCTCTTGTGAGGATCAAATAATTTTGTAATTTTAAATGATTGGAACAGCACCTGGAACATAGCAATTGCTATAAAAATATTAACTGTCATCATCATCATCATTGTCCTCTTAATTATCATAATCATCATCATTAATGTGTACAAATATATGCATGCATATATATGTATATGAGAGTACATGTATAAATGTGAATGTATGCATACAGGCATTTGTATTCAAACAGGAGTTTGTATCCTTGCATAAATGATCATGTGAATATAAACTAAAACATATAACATAAAACAGAATGTGTTCTAACTTCCTATTGAATGTAGGAGAAAGTCGTGGTCATGACCTTGTATCCCTAATGCTGAAACAGCCAAAATTTGTATAGCTGTGCGAGATCTTGTGCCTAGGAGATAGTGAATGAATAGCAAATGCAGCTGAGTTACTATTTTCCTGCTTTCTAGAAATAATATTCTCAGTTAAAGATATTATAGAACCTTGGGCATTTGGATTGTCTACCTTTACAAATGGAAACTGTGTCAGATGGAATCTGAAAAGACTGAAGAAACAAATGTTTGCTCTTCTGAGCGTTTCAATTTATTAAGCAATGCATTGCTATTGCATAACAAATTTAGACCAAGCCTCTTCAGTTGGATCCTGGACCCTCAATACCCAGGGAGATAGATTTTTATGCATTAAAAATAAACCATTAAAAGGATACAACTGGATATAAATCATTATACAAGATTAGGTAATATGATTTCTAATTGAAGATTAGAAGCTTTCTGAGTTGAGAGTGGGATGAGTGAGTTTTTAGAATTTGGAGGAAGAAAGGGAACCGATTCAATTTCTTGAAATCAGAAGAAAAAAAAATGTCCCATTCCCCATAAGTGTATGTATTCACTCAAAGGACCATGGAAATAGTAAATAATTAAATGGTACAGGGAGAGTTTTCAGATAAGGAATATGGGTTGCTTGAGATTTGTAATTGTGAAAAAACACCTTGCATCAATCTTCAGACATCCCTGGGTCAGCATAACATTGCATCTTAGTTAAAGATCTCTAAGCAACAAGCAGAGGTGGACTAGTTTGTCAGATACACAGCACTTCATTCAAACAATACAATAGAGTTTTGTTGTAATTCAAATAATTGAATAAAGTTTTTTTTCCCACAAGACAGAAATTAAAGTAGTCTCATAATTGAATAGAAAGGGAACTGGATGTGATACAGAATTCAGTTACAAGATAGAGTCAGTTTAACTCACACATTTTTAACAATTCCCTCAAAATTTTCTTCACAGGTTTAAGTGACTCGGTTGCCTCTTTCTCCTGTGCATCCCATTTCATATCTAGTCAGGTGCATAAAAGGACAACTGAGGCCACAGAATAAACCATATTGTAAACAATAAAAATCTGGGCAGATGTAGATGTTTCAAAATACTGCAAAAGTAGCACCTCTAAGGAAACATTTTACAAGCAATAGTCTTGCTCTCTTTTTCCAGATTCATATGGACATTACAAAACTGAGTAACTGAGAATTTCTGAAGAAAAATATCTTCTGGTTATTAAGTAGGTGTACACTGTTGGGAGGAAAGATATGAAACTTCTAATCACTTTAGTCTGACCTTAAAATATAAGAGTCTCCTTGAACCTATGGAGACACACACACACACACACACATACACACACACACATACACACACACAAACACACACAGGAATATTTGTGTGAATATGTATATGTATGTGTATAGGTATGTATATGCACACCTTTGTTCATACACACACACACAGACTCATACTGTAATATTAATTAAGGTGAGCCTTTTTTTTTTTTTACTGTTTTCTCTTTTAGCACTTATTTAATCAAGTGCCCTTGCAGAGTCTGGCCTTTGTTTCTTTGATTAAATTTGGAGTCTTTGATGATCTCCTTGCCTCAAGGGAAAGCCTGATTTGCATGAGTTTGAGTGACATGTTTGTGATGCCACAGGCTTTTAGGCCATGTGTGTTTGAGTCCCAGGTTTGTGACATTTTTGGTCGTGTGGGTTTGAGTCGCACAGTGTGATGCCCTTTGATCCTGAACAAGATATACAAACCCAGAGGTTAGTGTTCTCCCTTGGGGCTCTCAGTCACTGGAAGAGTGACCTGGGACTCTGGCCAACCATTTTAAGAGCCTCTGTCTTATAAACCCAGATGTTGATGATTTCTTGGTAACTATGAATTGTGATTTGCTCCATTTGTATTGTATATGTTTGTAATTTGTTTGTATTTGCTCTAAAGTTCAGGTTGCTGGCTTTCCCTCCCGAAATAAGTGAGTTTATATATGTAAGTGTGATTAAAGTCAAATTGTTAAACCCTTAAAGTTAATTTCCTTAGTAAAGCAGATCAAAGAACCTGTACTGGCAGCTCTTGTTGCTATTCTGGTTGAGTATTGTACCTCAACAGCTGCTGCTAGCCAAATTATTGCTACACACACACACACACACACACACACACACACACACACACACACACTGTGGTGTTGATGTGATTAAAAATTTTCCTGGTCCATTTAATATGCCTCAGGTGGAGCTAGTTAAGGGAAGCTTGATTATAGTAGGCTTGTTTATAGGAAGGCCCACACTCTTTCGCTAACTAAGTGAGGCCCTAGATCCACACCCTTTTGCTGATTAGGTATGAAGCCTTTGGGCCCTAAGAAAGGTATACACACACACATACATAGGTATATGTATGTGTATATATGTATATACATACATATATATATATATATATATATATATATATACACGTATGTGTGTGTGAATACATATATATTCTGAGGATAGCCATTAAGCTTGGAGACAGAGAACTGGAAGAGACCGAGAGACAGAGAGACAGAGAGAGAACTGGATAGAGTGAGAGAGAGGATGAAAGAGACAGAGAAAGAGAGAGAGCTACAAGGGCTCTCCAAACTTCAAGAGGAGAGGATGCAGGCAAGCAGACAGTCAGGATTCATGAGTGAGTATTTACAGGAAGGCCCTAGCAGAGGGGAAGGTTATAGGATGCCTAGGCTCCTTGTTGCAATACTGTGTTTAAATTTCCTTGCTGTTACATTAAAGTGGACTCACTGGTTTGGGGATATGATTGCTGCTATGTCAAATTGGAATTATTGGTTTTGGGATTTGATCCTCTGGTGTCTGAATAAATATTTTACTTCTGCCTTCTATGTATAGAGTCTCTTATATTTTGCAATTCCAAATTATACAAGCATGTCCATGGCCACCACTAATATTGTGAATCTTGCCTTACTGATACACACACACAGAGTCCTATCATAATAGTCCAGAGAAATTAAGAAATAGTTATATGACTTTAAAAAAAAGATTGCTTGAGGGAGTTGTTTATATCTCATGCTCATTACTGAACCAGTACTTCTATAAACAATTATATTTACAGATTATTTTATGACGTTGATTTATGATGTTGGTCAATAAACCTGACTGTCATTACATATTGTGATTAAATATCACTGGCATCAATCTATATAAAAGCCACTCTGATGCCCTTCCTGACTTTCTTCTCTCATGTTCCAAGTATTTTCTTTTTTCTTTTTTAAACTTTAAAAAAAATTCTCTCTTTGGGGTGTAAAAGTATTCAGGGAAGACTAGTAACTCTGGCATGATGGCTGCAGAGTCATTTTACTGCTGCTTTCCACCATTGGTGTCTACCTGATGCACCCAGCTCTCACCTGTGAGTCCAGGATGTGCGATGGCCACACTGTGGTAAGGTACACCATTTCAGCAGACTGCTAAACCAAGCTGATTTTAACTGAGATGTCTCCAAATCATTGGTGAGTTAGGTGGGTGTCTACCCCAAGACTTCGCCCAGCAGAATGAGCCCTGAAAACAATTGGTTCCAATGGCCATGAAGGTAGCTAAAGGAGGTTCTGTGGATAGTGCAGAGCCACATTAATTAGAGATTAGTTACACATCAAAGGCAACAAAGTCATCCACTGCGCCATGAGACATCAGCAGTTGGCTTGACTTTTGTCTTGCCACTGGCCTTTGATGACTCTAGAAGAGAGAGTGAGGCTTATCACTTCATGAAACTGCCTCACCTAAATCCACTTTATGTGCTAGTCAAAAAATACTTCTCATAGCATTTTACCATTTTTAATGAATCTCAATTTTAAAGGTTTATTTTTTACTTTAAGGTGAAAAAGAAAGCTATCATTTTAAAAGTTTTCAACTAATTTTCTTCAGAAAAGTTTAGTGAATATTCCTCTTAAGATCAGGATAAATCTTAAAACTGTTTTAAAAGGATAAACAAGCTTGTGCAACAAGAATGTATATCCATTCAGTTGTAAGGTACAAGTCAGGAACCTCCTTTGTTTAAGGCAGCACAGTTACATTAGTGAAGAGTAACAACTTTAGCTATCTTGTCTATGCTAGAAATATAAAAGAAAGTGAAATATCTGAGTAATGAGTTAAGAAAGGAAAATTATGTAGCTTGATTTGAAAATTAATAGTTCAATCAAATTTGTACTAGTCCATACTCACCCCACTTCTGGTCATTTTCCTCTTATTCCTTTTTGGTCCTTGTTTGTTTGGTTAATCTCCTTGTCAGATTTGTCTCTTCTAGGCTCAGAACCCTCCACTTGCAGATGACAGCTCACGCTGGGTACAAACCTCTGTCCAAGGTCGTGACCCCCCCCCCCCCCCCCCGACCTGGTATGGACAAAGTCCCAAACACTGGCTACAGACACAACTCCTTGAATGAGGGACCTGGGGAGGCAAGGACAGCTCTGTGTGCTCTATCATATTTCTCCCTAGCCTCAAAACATTGTCCCTAGCAGTTTCTCTCTAGCAAAACAGGACAGCATGCTATAGAAAAATGCTTATCTCTGTTCCTGATCCAGTGGCTAGCTGCGCCTATAGAATTTATTAGTTTGTCCACTTGTATACATGCTGAACTGGCCATGTACTGGGTCAGAGAGATGTTTACTACTTACTGGCCTATCAGATGCATGCTAGACCTAGACTTATGTATATTCCCTTACATTTATCTTGTCTAACAAGACATTGATGGGAGCAGGCTAGGTATCTTCCAGTCAGCCTTGACCATTAGTTGATTTAGTGACATTTCAGGCCTAAAACTATACCTCCATGTCATCCTTTGGGCTATTTCTCAGTGAACTCTGGGTAAGATACCTGTGCAGTATATACAAAAAGTGTATGTTCCTTTAAGACCTGACCACGCTTAACCACTCCCTAATCCTACCCCAAAACAACTAATTAGCATATTTGGCAAAGGATTTACCCCTCAATATCCTATACAAACTTTACCTGCACCCCTGGAAGGTTGCAGGTTCCCTAAGAACTCTTGCCTGGTGAAAAATGTAATAAATCTTTGCCACCTTGACTTAAAGATTGCTTGGTTCCAAGAATTCATTCCAGGTGACATTGCCCTGGGAACTTTAGTTTCAGGATTCCTGAATCCCTCCGTTTCTCCCTCAACAGCCACACCAATTTATAGTACAGTTACCAGTAGTGCACTGAGGTGCCTGTATTACTTCAGACATTCATTATCTTAAGAAGTTAGGTGGCACAGTGGATAGAGAAGTGGACTTGGCAGCAAGTAATCCTGAGTTCAAATCCAGCCCCAGACACTTGTACTGATGCCAGTGCAAGTCACTTTAGCTCTCTGTGTCTGTTTCCTTCTCTGTAAAATTGAGGTAACAATACCATCTATTTCCCAGGATTCTTTGTGAGAATCATATAAAATATTATTTGTGAAGTTCCTTGGATATCTTTAAGTACTGTATCCATGCTAACTTTTGATATCACTATTTTCATCTTCGGTTATCTTGGCTTATTTAGCAAGCATGAAATGAAACTGCAGTTATTTCTATTTGCTTGTGAAGTATTTTTTGTATAGTTGTTGATAGCATTTATTTCATTCTTTGGAAGCTGCTTGTATATACTGTCATCCATTTATTTATTGGGAAATGTCTCCCAGTCTAATAAATTGAACTCAATTCTTTATGGATATTTTTATATGAGACTTTTTTTTAAAACAAACAAAAAGCTTCCAGCAAAGATTTTTCCTCCAGTTACTCATTTCCCTTCTGAATTTCATTAAATTATTATTATTTGTAGAAAATATTCTGAAGCATTATAAAATTATAGTTCTTTCTGTTCTACGCTGCAATTCACTCTATGATTTGGTCATGAACTCATACTTTGAAAATAAATCTAAAAGGTGCTTTGTTCCTTGCTCCCCTAATTTGCTTGCATGTCCTTCTACATACAAATTATGTATCTTTTTGTTGTTTTTCTTAATATTTGATTTAAGATGTTGGTCTCTACACGGTTTCTTCCAGACAGCTTTCCAGTTTTCCATCTTTTTTTAGTCAACTACTTAGCCAAGTAATTGGGACCTTTGGATGTATCAAACATGATTTTATATTTTCTTTTCCTTTTGTATGTTTTGTACTTAATTCATTCCAATGATAAATTTATGTTTATTCATCTGTACCAGCTTGTGTTAATGATAACTAAAATCTAGTATTACTTGAAATCTGATAGTTTTAGGCTCCCTTCCTTATCACATTTTTCATTTGAAAAAAAAATGAGATTCTTGTTCTTAAAAACATTCTACAAGATATGAACCAAACTTAACAAATTTCAAGGCTCACACAGATCATTGGTGAAGGAATGAGTGGAAATGGGATCATTAGGGTCTCTATACTTGTGAGTAGGCCTTCAGTTTTTGTTCTCCAGTAATTACCTTGTGGAGGATTCCTTAAATTTTCATCTTCCAAAACTCCCTTACTTCACAATTTTAGGTGCCAAAGTGCTTTTAAGGGTTATCTATGAAGGTTAAAGGAATAACTCTGTCAAAATTATCCATTACTTTGTAATGTTCCCAGGATAATCAATTTTTAACTTGAAAAGAATATAATTTTAAAAGAAAATATTTGATAGCTAGCAACAATCTGAAAATTCTGTAGATGCCATTTATTTATATCATTGTCCTAAGTAGAACACCAAATGAGTGTGTGTAATCCCTTTTCATACTTCTTCCAAACTATTTATTATCCCTACAACACAACAAGTTCCATGATTCTCTGGCTGTCTTACAGAAACTCAAGTGTAAATGAAAATGGGAACATTTCTTGAAGTTGGCTTCTTCACTTTGTCTTCTTATTTTAATTAATTATTATTTTACTATATTATATTACTATATATTACTATAATATAGTAATATATTATTAATATATTACTATATTAATATTATTATGTACTTCCCATATTACCATGATTTATTTTTTCAATTCTGACAATTATTCTTTTCCTTTTCTCTCCCATTGCAAAGCACTCATGAAAGTATACAAAGTAATGCAAAAAAAAATTATTCCTCTTTCCAGTGAAATAAATAGTAGCTAGATGATAGAGATAAATATCTAAAGATTGAAATGTAGACAGTGTGATGAGTAAATACAATAAAGTTAGACTGAGGTACAGATTGAGAAAGATCTGTCTATCAACAGTGGTCTGTATAACTGTTAGCAAAGAGGATGATTCTGGGAACTAAGCACAGCCAGTGCCCCCCTGAGAAAGAGGGCACCCTCTTCATTAAGAGACAATAAAGAAGGGGTCTTGGTAGGCATGGAAAAAATGTAATAGGTTTTTAGGATTTGTATAAAGACGTTGCGATTGAATGAGAAATATGTCTAGCATTCAGCTAAGGTACCACGGCATTCTGAGAAGGCTAATCTCTACTTTCTCTAAAGATTATGAAATGTTAATTGTTTTATAGGGCACATCTCTATCTTGTAGTTCTTACAAGGGATTATAACTAACAGACTTACTGTCTCCTTAGAAGAAATACAAACACCTTAACTACACAGAACAGAAAAGGGCAGATGACATATCTTTCGGGGATGGTAATTTTATAGGACCAAAAACATGGATATCCTTGAAATATCTAATGGGACACTGGAATGAGAAATAACAATCCATCTTTTAAATTAAACTATCTTTGAGTTAGCTCATGTGGATTCCTGAACTTAACTTTAGCTGGGAGGATACAGACAAAATTATAGAATTAAGTTTAATTTTACAGTCAATACAATAGAAATCAATCAAGAAGAAATGAGAAGTAATAAATATTTTCATTTTTTCACTATATATGTAAATACTTAAATCATTATATATACATATGTGCATTATTTATTCATGTATTTATATGTATTTATACATATTGTGAACCATTTTGAGACCCCCAAACCTGCAATTGGCCAAATCTGGAATGGCCAATCAAGAGAAAGACATTTTGGCCTACTCTGACCTTAACCTACCATAATGCTTTGTGTGGTCTGACATGCTTTGCTTTGCTCTTTGAGTGAACACAAGCTCTCCTTCTGAATTTTGCTGACCAGAAATATTGTTCTGACAAGGACAGGGCCCACTGGACATTTTCCTGATTTTATTTTAAGACTCTCCTTTGTTGGACACTATCGTGAGTAATGGCTTCCCTCTTTCCTGATGTTATATTATGTTATGTTATGTTATGTTATGTTATGTGATGTGATGTGATGTGATGTGATGTGATGTGATGTGATGTGATGTGATGTGATGTGATGTTATGCTATAATTTTGGCTGATACAGGAAGGGAAGGGAAGGGAGGAAAGGGAATCACTCTGAAAATACAAGGTCCCCTTTCTCTATCTGTCCTTGGGCTCATTTTCACAATGAGCTCCCATATATATCTTTATATGCATGATCTGCCAGAGAAATAAACAGGCACATTCAGCCTAATTTTATTCGTCTTTCCTAGAATGAACTCAGTAATGGCTGACAGTTCATATGGGCATATATCAAGATCTAGATATCTCTGTAAATCCACCTACATATGTATCTATCTAAAGCTTATAATTTTGCATTTGGATTTAATATCCTGCCTGTCAGAAGCTGGGGGAGGAAGAAGTGAGGAAGCTTGTTCATAAAACATGAGCTCTGATATTTACAATGCAGAGGTATCAGATAAACTGCCAATGCACCACATTGTGGCCCATGACATTCCTGAATATGACTTGAACTGGATTAAATTGTAGTTGGGAAATATTTAACAAAATTATTGAAAATACAATACAGATAGAATTACATTTTAAAACAACATCATTATGTGACCACAGGGAACCTTATGTGTGACTTAGAAGCCTTGGTTTATAATTGAGGCTGACATCACTGGTCTAATGGAAAGAAAAGTAAATTTGAAACCTTAATTCATGAATTGACTATGTTATTTGTAATGTGTGTTCCTACAAGCATAACATGCAATATCTGGACTAGAAAAATCTGTTCTCAAAGATAAAGGGTTTTGAATACAGGATCATAGAAATCCTTTCTAGTATTAAGACCTAAAATCCTTAGATTCCAGTGACTTTGCTCCTTCCCACCATCTTTGGGAAGACATTTATTTGTTTGTCAGTGTGAGGGCAGAATGCTAGGAGGGGGTATGGTTTGGGGACATTCTTGCAAAGGATACAGAAACATCTCCTAGGCCACAAAGCATACCAATATTTGAGGACTCTGGAATCAGAGAAGATCAGCACAAAAGGGCTGATGGTTGGGAACAATGCTGCTAAGAAATTTGAGGTAGCCATGAGAATAGGGAGAGGTTTGTCAGTTTTAAAGAGGTACAATGACAAGCTAGAATTAATGGAATAAAAGAAGACATATGTGCTCACTAGCAGGAGGATAGCATAGGTGGCTTTTGTCTCAGGGAAAGATTTGAGAGAAAGATGAGGACTGTGAATATATTTCACTTGCTGATGGTGTCTGTGCAAGAGAAACACTAAGTAGGCACTGGCCCAGATCATGAATCCCACACACACGATATCAGGAATAGAATAGACAATCGTAAAAACTGCAGTATTCAAAGAGGCAGGAGTTAAAATTGAACAATATCCCAAATTCCATATCTTGCTATTATTAATCATATTCTCTGCATTATGCATAGTCCCAACCAAACCTAAATGTATCAGCAAGTAGAAACACCAACAGAGGAAGCAGGAGGGGGCAATATAATTTGGGGCTTTGGTTTTGACTTCTGCCCACCTGAAGTTACTGATGGTGATGACCTGAAAAGCACTCAAGAGGCAGGTGATGCTGAGGGAAACACTTCGGGCCACATTATAAAGATAACAAATAAATTTACACCCAACATCATCCAAGAAATTTTTGATGCCAAAACAGACAATCGTTAGAGGGATTCCCTTGGAGAGAAGCACTTCTGAGTTGGCCAAGGCTAAGTGGGCAAAAATGCACTCTATGGGCCTCAGACTTTGGCCAATGAGTAAAGTGAAGGTGTATGGGCCCAGGAGGAAGAAATTCCCCACAATGCCAACTCCCAACTGAATAAGAAAGAGAATGCCAAACACCAAGTCACTAAGCATCATTTTCTCCAAGTCTGGTGAAGAAGAACTGTGGTCAGTGCTGGCAAATCCTATGGGAAATTGAGAGATGTGTTTAATTTCTAAACATTGTTACTGAAGAGAATGAGGCTTCATTTGGGGAACTGTGGGATAACCTGTGTGTTGGGCTTAACTTGAGCTTAAACCACTGAGAGTGGTTTTTATTTCCTGCATTTTCCCTTAGTAGACAGGATGTGAAAGTTAGCAAAATAATAGGAAATAACAGTTATGACACCATCTTCTAATGTGGAGAATATTTTTCTTTTCATGCTTTTGACCCTGATGCTAGAAGAATTAATTCACCAGTTCAATTCCAAAAGACTAAATATTTTGCAATATTTACATAATGCATTATTAAAATGAGATAAATAAAAATAACATAATAACGAATTACAACTTAAAATGAGGAATTGCTACTGAAAATCATGTGACCCTGGGCAAGACAATCAACTGCTCTCATTCTTAGTTGAAAAAATAGTTCTACTTTATAAGATCTTTGTGGAGATCAAATGAGAGAATATAGGACACTACAAATACAGTAAGTCATTATTATTTGTTAGTGAGTATTATTATCTTTATTAATGAAACTCCAGCAACTTAAAGGAGAAAACCGATGAAATTTTCCATCCAGATGGTGAGGGGAAAGACGTTTCATTGCATTTGTATTTTAATAAAAAAATATAGAAGTTTGGTTGAGCTTGCCATTCTTTTTGAGAAAAACCCCAGGGCCCCTCCAATTACTGAGTTTGGATCACTCTGGTAAAAACATCCTTTTTAAACTGTACATCTCCATTAATTGGCCTCTCTGTCTGCCTCTGCTGTTTTTAAACTGCACAGTCCTGTAAAATTGTACCTTCATGTCTCTGATTGTTGTTTAATGCACCGCTAGATAACTGTGTGCCTTAGCCAGCTCCCAACATTTTGTTAGAGGTGAACTGTGGAATGCCTACATTTGTTATTTAAGTGATGTCCTCATCTTTGTGAACTGTTTAACTTGTCAGTTAAGTGGTGTTTAAGTGGTATCCTTGTCTTCTTGTGATTGCACCTTTGATATGGCACTGGAAATGAGGTTGGGGGTTCTGTCAGTCCACTCCCTGAAAACACATGTCCCTTTCAATTGTAAAAGAAATAGGGCCCCAACTCTTCCTCGTACTACCAGACTTAGAGAATTTGAATAAGGACAATTCTAAATTCTGCTGTTCATGGAAGGACAGTTTTGATATGACCAAATTACCATATTTGAGACAGAAACTGATAAACAAGAAAACTCAGCTTCTTCAATTGGATAGCTTCAACATATGATGCTCAGATTCAAAAGAGAAAGAGAGAGAGAGAGAGAGAGAGAGAGAGAGCATAAATTTGAACGAGAGTCAATGAAGGAACACATCAAATTATTTGAAAAATCTCTCCCTACCAACCTACAAACCACCTAGCCACCTAAAATATACCCATTTTTACAAAAAAGGCTCCCCCAACTGCCCACTTTCTATCTTCCCCTTCAAGGTATAGTCCAAAGTTGTCCGGAGAAATGCCCCGTGGATGCAACCCACTGTTGTGGGTTGCTGTGTCTAGGGGTGCTGGGAACCCCAAAATTCAAGGGCAAAAGGTGTGTGTTTACCTGAAAAGAATTCAACTCAAGACTTCTTTCAGTCAGGGACAAAGTTAATGTGTTGCCATAGAAGCAGGCCAGACTTTAGGAATCTGATCAATTTAATAGTGGGCAAGATGGACCTTTTATACAGAAAGAGTGTGGGAAGATAGAATTTTTTCTTCTTGCAAATCCCCTCAATTGCAACAACCTCTTTCTCTTTGAATCCCTTCTACACCTTCATAAAAGGAAAGTATTGCCCCTATAATTAACAGGCTAGGAGTCTGTTATTAACGTAAAAAAAAACCTGGCAACCGGATGTCAGAATGAAGAATGGAAGCTAGGCCAAATGTTGAAACAGGAAAGGACCCCAGAAAGAATTGAGGACACCCTCACAATCTCAACCACTCAGCATGACAGGACTCTGGGGAGGGATGGCAAAGGGAAGAGTGGTACAAGGAGGGGATATTCAGAACATGTCTCTCACCCCTGTGCCTCCTATTGGGAATGTCTCATTGCTCATAAAAGGCCACTGACAGTTACCACTGGAACTTCATTTTTGGTTTTGCACCCCTCTACCTTCCCCACTCCCATTACACAGTCATGAGTGTATCTCTTTTGTGGGGATTGCTCACAAGACCATTGCAGCCCACATCTCTGAGCCTCTTCCCATTTTTATTGAAGGGATTATCCTTTCTTCCCTTCACCCTGGCCCCTGATGCCCCTAGTCATTTACCAGGGTGTCATCTGCTCCATAAATTACTTTCCACTATTTCTTTTCATCTCAAAGGAACTTCTTCCTTGTTCCTCTTGTCCCAAGACCCTGCACCTTGTGAACCATTTTGAGCCCCCCCCATGATCTAAGAAAGGCCTAAAACCTGGATTGGACAATGAGGACAAAGACATTTGTGGCCTACTCTGAGCTTAAGCCATGTGCTCTGATATAATCAACATGCTTTGCTTTGCCCTTTGAACCAAGTCAAAATGCCCCTCCCACATCAGCAACTACAGGGCCAGATGAGGTTCATCAGGGGCATTCCTCTGTTTATGACTGTCCAGGGCAAGACACCTTGAATCAGACACTATTTTGAATAATGGGACTTTCCTTATCTTTTATAGACACATGTTATAGTACATTTATTGTGACAATCCTAAGAGATTATTTGACCCTCAATAAGATCCAAATCCTGAATGAATCAACCAAATTGCTTTGTTCTACTCTAAAAATGCCCTTTCCTGTGTCAGCAACTTCAAAGACCAGATGAAGTTGACAAGGAGTATCTTTCCTGTCTGGGACAGAATGTTTGCAACCAAAACAGTGGGATTTCTCTTATCTTGGTATCCTAGGGACATTTGCATACAGAGGAGAAAGACAGACATTTTGGGATTGTAATTCCTAACTGATGCTACTTTGTCAATTGTCTTGCCTTATTTCATTTATGACTTATTCAATTAAGAAATTTCCTTTCTCATGATATGGAGACCATAAACTTGAGTTAGGATTATTCTAAAGTGTATTCAAACCTTCTCATTCTTTTGTCAATCAGTCAGAAGTTTCCTTCTGATTCCATGATCATGTATCTGCTAGCTTTAAGGAAATAAATAATATAAATATATATTACCTAGCTTGTTTACCTCCTTTAAGTAAACTTTCAGATTGACAATTGTCATGTTAATGATTAAAGAAACACAAATACCTTGGATCTATAATTTCAATTGACATTTTGACACATCTTATTTTATTTACAATCTATCCTATTAAGAAATCCCTTTCTCATAGTATGGTTAACACAATTGACCTGAAAGTCTGCTTAAAAGAGGCGAACAGACTAGGTGATATATACTTATATTATTTATTCCCTTAAAGCTAGAAGAATATATACATGTCTAGAGCCAGATAAAATCTGACAAAGGAATAAGAAAGTTTAAATACATTTTAGAACCATTCCAATTCACATTGGGTGTGCCACTCAAATTTATGATTTCTATGTATGGTTAATCATGGTATGAGAAATGAATTTTCTTAATTGAATAAGTGGTAACTACAATAAGATAAGAGAATTGACAAAGCGTCAATGGAAATTATGACTCAGGACATCTGTGTTTTCTTTACCATTAACATGCCATAACATAGTATATGTCCATAAAATATTAAGATAAGAAAAAATCCCATTATTAAAGATGGTGTCTCTGGTTAATGGTCTCATTCTTAAAGGCTATCAAGAGTGGAAAGTATGCTCTTAAGTGAGACCCCCTTCCTAGAAAGAGGACTTCCCTTGGGAGCTGTATCCCTTACTTTAAAATTAAACTTCTGTTTGATTCCTGTTCCTAGACTGCTCTGTTCATCTCTGACCATCTGTGGATTAGAGGCTGGTTTGGTCTGGTTGACCCTGCCTTCCTCCTGTCCTTCTTCTTTCCCTCCTTCCTTCCATTCCTCCCTCTACATGGGGAGTCATACGCTTACATGTGGGTGCTCTTCCCAAAGGAATATAAATTTCTAGAACTAGAGATCTATTTAACCAGGCTTTGATGAAGTCCATTAGGATTTAAATGGAGCTACTTGACTATGCCTTAAACCCAAATCACTCTGGCTCCCACTGATTGGCCAATAACAAGTCCCAGCCCAAACCTCTGCTGATCATTGCTTTTGTTAGCTCAGATGGAGTGTAAATAGCAAGTGGTTCTGTTCTGTCCAGAAACCCTGAGGGACTTCCTCTTCCAGACTGATTTTTTCATTTGTTTCTCATTTTTGGAGTAAGTAAAAGAGGCAAATTTTGGCCTCCATTTCTTACCTATTCTTAATCACTGAATGAGTGTTACCTCAGACAAACTGAGACATAAGAAAGAACTACAACCTGGATCATCTCTAGATTTCCTGACTTATGTCTTTCTACTGTACCTAGATGGCTCTGGAGGAGAGAGTGAGACTGGTGACTTTGCACAGCCCTGCCTCACTTAAATCCAATTCATTTGCAAGTCAAGAAATCACCTTCCTGATGTCATTGGTCCTCTTCCAGAATGAAAAATGACAAGAAGGCCAATATCACTGAATCTTGCAGTACCTGTAGGGGGGCAAGAGGGTGTAAGGTATGAGAAAACTGGAAAGGTAGGAGGAGGAAGTTATGATGGACTTGAAATGACAAAGAGAAGATCAGATATTTATCTGGCAGATGATAGGGAATTGCTGGATTCTGTCGTGTTGGGAAGAGACAGGGTAAGACCTGTGCTTAAGGAAGATAACTTTATGAACTGAGTGGAAGATGACTGGAGAGGAGAAAGACTTTTGGCAGGGAAACCAACTAGCATATTAATGCAATAGTCTAGGTGAGAGGTAATGAGATCCTGCCCCAGGGTGTTAGCAGTATTAGAGTTAAGAAAGGGTTGGTTGTAAAGAAAAAAATAAAGAGGTCTAGGTAACAGATTGGATATGTTAGGTGAGGGAATATAGATATAAAGATTGAAACGTAGTTTATCAGGCTGTTTGACTACAAAGATGTTGGTAGCCTTAAAAATAATAGGTATGTTTGAAAGAGGGGAGGGTTTTGAGGAAAGATAATGGGTGTTCAATTTTGGACATGTTAAGTTTCAGAGGTCAATAGGACATTTAGTTCAAAATGCCCAATAGGCAAATGGAGATATGAGACAAGAGCTCAGCAGTGAGGTTAGGATAAGTAGATTTGAGAATCATCAGCACAGAGATGATAATATAATTTGTAGGAGGTGGTGAGATCACCAAGTAAAATATTATGGGAGAACATAAGAGAAATAATGAGAGAGGCTATTAGAATGTCAATGTTAATTTATAGTACAATAGTATTCAGTTACCTTCACACACCACAATTGTTCAGCCATTCCCCAATTGATGGGCATCCCCTTGATTTCCAATTCTTTGCTACTACAAAAAGAGCTGCTATACATATTTTTGTACATATGGGTCCTTTTCCCACTTGTGTGATCTCTTTGGGATAGAACCCTAGAGGTGGTATTGCTGAGTCAATGGGTATGAACATTTTTGTAGCCCTTTGGGCATAAAATTGCTCTCCAGAATGGCTGGATCAGTTCACAACTCCACCAACAATGTAACAGTGTTCCAATTTTCCTACATCCTCTCTAGCATTTATCATTTTCTTGTTCTGTCATTTTAGCCAATCTGACAGGAGAGTTGTGGTACCTAGGAGTTGTTTTGATTTGTATTTCTCTAATCAGTAGTGATTTCGAGCATGTTTTTGTATGTCTATATATATCTTTAATTTCTTTCTCTGAAAACTGTCTGTTCACATCCTTTGACCATTTCTCAATTGGGGAATGACTTGTATTCCTATAAATTTGGCTCAGTTCCCTGTATATTTTAGAAATGAGGCCTTTATCAGAGATACAGGTTGTAAAGATTTTCTGCAAATTTTCTGCTTCTCTCCTAATCTTTGTTGCATTGGCTTTTTTATACAAAAACATTTCAATTATTATCCATTTTGCATTTTGTAATGCTCTCTATCTCTTGTTGTATCATGAAATCTTTTCTTTTCCATAAATCTGATAGGTAAACTATTCCTTGATTTCCCAAATTGCCTGTAGTATCAGCCTTTATTCCTATATCATGAACCCATTTTGACTTTATTTTGGTATATGGTGTAAGATATTGGTCTCCAAAATAACATGGAAAAACCTACATGATATAATGCTGAGTGAGTGGAGCAGAAACAGGAAAACATTACACACAAGCACAGATATATGGATTCTGTGATGACTAACCTTGATAGACTTCGGTCTTCTCAGCAATACAAGGTGCAAAGACAATGCCAAAGAACTCAGGATGGAGAGAGCTATTGACATCCAGAGAAAGAACTATGAAGTAAGAATGAAGATTGAGGCACACTGTTTGCTCTCCTTTTTGTCTCTTTGATTTTTTTCTTTTGTTTTTGGTTTATTTAGTTTTGTTTCATCTTTCTCCTGATTCATTCCATTGGTCAAAATTCTTCTTTACAACTAGACTATTGTTTAAATAAGTTCAGTGTGAAGTTATATGTAGAAGATGTATCAGATTCTATGCCTTCTTGGGGAGGGAGGAGAGAGGGGAAGAAAATCTGAAATTCAAAATTATATGGAACTGAGCATTGTAAACTAAAAATAAAAATTTTTTGTTATAAAAAAAGAACAACAATCTTTAACATGCACTTCCTTTTCAGAGTTTAGCAAAAAAAGGGAAGAAGAAATAAGGAATCTTAAGGGAAATGATAGATCAAATGAGTTTATGTTGCTGTTGTGTTTCTTTCTTCCCCCTTACATGTGGGAGATGAGGGATTATTTTTGGTTCCAAGGAAACAGACTGTAACAGATACATATGTGTGTATATATATATATATATATATATATGTGTGTGTGTGTGTGTGTGTGTGTGTGTGTGTATACATATACACATACAAATACATATATTATGTACATGGATGTATGGATGTGTATATATATATGTGTGTATATATATCAGAATATACAAGAATATAAGGAAAGATCGAAGAGCAAGGAGGACAGAGGAAACAATCTGCTGGAGAACATAGGATGCAATGGCATTCTGACTGATTTGAGATGAAGAAAGAGGATAACAGATAGCTCTTGGTTAATGCTCTCTTTTTCAATCAAATATGAGGCAAAGTTCTTATTTGGAAGAGGAGGGGTGATTGCTGGGAAGTTTGAAGTGGGATGACAAGTTTTGGAAGTATCACTGTAGTGAGTGAGGTGATGAGTCAATTAGGGAAATATGAAAGTATTGCTTTCTGCAGGAAGGACCCAGTGGAGGTTACATAACACAAATGAGATAAGAGCTAAAACTGAATAATATTCTCTCATTTGGTTCAGTCCATTCATTTTATAAGAATGAAAAATGAAGCCAAGAAAGGTCAAATGACTCTTCCAAGCCCACACAGACAATAAGAAGATTAATTGGAAGATATGAAAATTCACACAAAACTAGAAGAAATAAAAGGAGAAAGAAATCTACATTTTGAGAGAAAAATTACGATGAAAATGGTCCTAAAGAACTATAAGAATAACAATTATTATAGCTAACATGTATATAACACTATGTGCCAAGCACTTTACAAATATTATCTAATTTGATCTTAAAAACAACCCTGGTGAGTAGGAGCTATTATTTTCCCCATTTTATGGCTGAGGAACCTAAGGCAAATAGGTTAAATGATTTGCTCATGCTCACACAGCTAATAAGTTTCTGAGGCTGCATGTGAGGTCTCGCAATGGGATTAGGTACTAATGCCATGCAAGGGTGGGGAACCTGCTGCCACAAGGCTACATGTGACCCTCTAGGTCCTTGGGTTTTGCCTTTTGGCTGAGTCCAAGCCTTACAGAACAAATCTTTTTATTAAGGGGATTTTTCTCTGAAGTTTCCATTCAGTCAAAGGGCCACACTTGAGGACCTAGAGGGCCACATGTGGCCTCAAGGCTGAAGGTTGCCCACCCCTGGATTAGGATTTCTAGACCATGGTTTGCCATATGGGCATAACAGATTTCTGTGTGACAGACCCTATCTGGGATACATGAAGCCATTTTTCACCACTCACTTTGAAACCATACTTTTTCACCATAATTAAATGTTTATGGCAGATTAAGAATATAGCATTAGAGACTTATCTCCATGACTGTTCACCTGTATCTAACTGACCCTGAGAGACAGATGTAAGGTTAGGCTCAGACCTGAGCCTTTTTTTAATTAGGACAAGGTTTATCAGAGTTTACACAAACAATACTGAGCACTTAGAATGGTACTTGACACAGAATATATTTAATCTATCTTCCCTCCCTCCCCTTGTTCGTCCCCACCTCCCTCTTGCCTTCCCTTTCTCATTCCCTCTCTCTTTCCTTCCTTCCTTCCTTCTTTTATTTTCTCAAAGGATTTTGAGAATAAGAAAACTGGTTTTCCTGCAAATTTATTAAAAAGCATTTTACTGAAAAAATAAAAAGAAAGAAGAAAAGGGCAGAGATATATACAGGATATATAAGTATCTTGGTAAATAAACCACAACCTGGGCACCAAGGCATTGCTTCATATTAGTTGATGACTTCAATATCCCAACTTCTCCTGGTGAACTCTTTCTACTATAGTATAACAACAAATAAATTTTGACCTGTTAAAAGGATGGATTTATTCTTGTAAATCAAAAGAATCAAAAAATGAAAATCTTATTCTGGATATCATTTTAATTAACTGAAGACTGATGACCAGGTTAAAAATTATGAGAATTCTTGGAGGCAGTGTCTGCTCCCTGTTAAAATCACCAAAAGAAATCTGATTGTAGCTGACATGCTAGAAATGCAGGAAAAAGATTTCCAAGCATTCATAGGAAAGACAGAAAAGACACCAGGGACTGAAATCAAGGGAAAATTGACCAAGGAGTAATAAACTCTCTAGAAAGAACTTCTTAATGTACAGAACTTAACATTTCCAATTAAGAGGAACAATAAGAAATATAAAGAGACCAGTGAGCAGTCAGTGAAAGTTAGGTTTCCACAGAGTAATTTTCAGCCTGTACAAACAAGGGAGTAAAAATTAACCAAGGCAGGTGAGCCCAGTCACTCAGAAAACAATTAGTGGTTTTGAGAAAACTGCAGGTCCAGGATATCAGTAGAACTAGTTCAAACCAGCCAGAAATCAGGGTTAAAATCAGGACAAAGCTAAACCACTATTGTGCCTGCTTAATGAAACTCATGAATGCAAGCAGACAAGCCCCCCAATAAAATTAGAGCCTCATTAACTGAATATGAGAGGTATGCAGAGGGAGGTGGGGACATGCTTATGTACATTTAGGGGAAACAAACAATAACCATACAATGAAATTCCCAGGAAGAGTATAACCCAGAAGGGAACAGACCAATCCATTCTCTGAAGGGCAGGAATGCACTAAACTAGCCTATAAAGCTTTTCTGGTTTCAATATTCCTCACTCCCTCTTCCTAAAGAAGAGCAGACTCTGCTTCTGGCCAGAAATGTATTCCAGTTACTTTGGATTCTTCCAGAATAAATTGTCCTTGACAACTGAGTTTTTCAGTGTGAAGCCTGTTTCTAACAATACACAGAATTTTCTTACCACTGTGAATTTTAAATAAATACATATAGATTGACAATGCAGCAGGCAAAAAGAGAAGAATGTAAGTGGACAGCACATTGTTATAAAAAGTATTTTTAATAGTGTTAACACTTAGTATGAGATGAGGTTGGTGAAGAACACTAAGAACAGCAAAAAAAAGCCTTTCACAAGTATTGGTAGAAATTAGCAGAATGAAAAATGAATGGGATTTTTGACTAAGTTATAATTTGTGAAGCTAATACATACTAGAGAGAATACAAAGCTGTTATAATCATTGTCGACCTGAAAGATTTGTTAAAGAGGGATACAAGACAGGTGATATGTAAATTCATATTGTTTATTCCCTTAAAGCTAGCAAAGCCAGCAAACTCGTACGTATGTACAAGGAGCCAGAGCATAAGTTCTGACTATCTGAACAAAACAATGAGAAGGCTTAAATACATTTTAGGACAGTCTCAACTCAGCATGTCTGTGTTACTCAAATTTATGATCTCCATTTTCTTAAATGAATAGGTGGTAGATACAATAAGATAAGAGGGTTGACAAACTGTCTATTGAAATTACTCAGGATCTCTGTGTTTAATTTACAATTAATATGTCATAACATAGTATACACCCACAAAAAATTTAAGATGAAAAAGTCACATTATTCAAGAAAGTGTCTCAGGTTAAGTGTCTCATCCCTAATGGCCATAGACAGAGGAAAGAATGCTCATAAGTCAGCCCCATTTGGCCTTGTTGACATAGGGAGAGGTATTATCGGAGTAAACTCAGATAACAAATAAGCTCTTAGGTCTAGGCTCTTCTTCTGGTTGATTGGTTCAGGTTCTGGCCCTTACCGAGGTTATTAAATTGATATTAAATGATCATCATTGTTTAGCTTCTGTTTTCTTGTCAAAAGAAAATGGTCCTTGTACTGAAAATGCCAAGAGAAAAATAGCTTACATGGAGCTGATATCAAAGGAAAGTAAGGCTATTCTAAGAAATTACCTAGTTGCCCTCATGAATACAACTCTCTTGACCCATGTTAATTAGTTTCTGATGTAGAAAATGATGATTATGATCATTAAATCACTTTCAGTGGTAAAGGGATGCTATAAATATAGAGATTAGCCTATATCCTTAATATTAAAACCTGTCCTGGTCGGACAATACCTAGGGTAGAGTCTGATATTTTAGGACTCATCCCCCTAACGCTAGAATGAAATTAATAAGTGGGAGTGTATCCAGTGGTGAGCAACCAGTATGGGGAGGGGACTGAAAACAATAGTGCAAATACTGGTTAAAGAAAGAAGGGAAAGTCTAGAGAAGGGAAAGTTTACAAGTTATGATCACTATCTTGAAATGTCATCAAGGATGTATGCCATGATCCTGTCTCAATTATCTCCATAAGGTAAGGTTGCAAACAAGGTAAGGAATATAACATCTAATGTCTAAGGCTTAAGAAGAGCAGAGTCCTGGAAGTGATAAATATTGAATTCAGGTTCTGAAACTACCATTCTGGTGACATCAAGGAATGTTTTCACCTTTGAACCTCAGCTATCTCAGATTTGAGATTCAGGAATTGTACCATCATCTAGTCAAAAGTTTTCAAAGTAATCTATATATTGAAGGCAGTCAGCTTTCTGGCCAAGGTAAAGCAAAAAAAAAAATCACAAAGGAAGGAACTGATTCAAAGACTAGGAAGCTCTCTAGCACTGGTATTTATTCATGCAGAAGCTAGATGATCAGTATCAGAATCCCTTGGATTCTGGCAGGATATTGTAGGAAAGATTCCTACTCAAGAGAATATCTTTTAGGAGGCTAGGAGAGCCTTTGAGGTTTCTCCAGGTTTGACATTCCATGATTCTCCGAAATTATAAGATTTCAGAGAAGGAAAAGATAATATTCAATTATAACAACAACAACAATAATAATACCCATCTGGTGCTCGAAGGGGTATGCAACTCTTGTAATTATCATCTCATTTCATCCTCACAATGCCAAGAGACAAGTGTTTTAATATTCCCCTTTTAGAGATGAAGAACCCAAGGTGGGATGCTGCTAAATTTAATAACCAGGATCACACAGCTATTACATGTGTCTGAAGCTAGATTAGAACTCAAATAGTCCTCATTCTGGTTCTTACACTCTATCAAATGAAATAATATATGTCAAATGCTTTCAATTCATAAAGTGTTTTATGTTTCACCTTCCTAAGCTCAAATCTGGTTTCATATACCTATTAGTTGTGGGATCCTTAGCAAGTCATTTAACTCTGTTAAATGTCATTTGTAAAAGGAGCTGGAAAAGGCCAATGAAGCCTCACATGGGACTCCAATGGGGCAACAAAGGGTTTTATGTGACTGAACAACCAAACTTTTTATGATCTATGTTGACAGCAGAATTTTGGAAGAGTGGTAGCAGTGTGGAAGAATTCATTTAGACCTGTAGATCTGTAGCCATTGGGAAGTTTATTCATTGGTGTGAGAGATTAGTAAAAGTTAGGGAAAGTTAGGTTTCTTCAGAAGTTAATTGATTTCCACAGAATAGTTAATGAAGTGACAGCATGAACAAAGAAGGGAATAAAAATTAACTAAGGTAGATGGACCCAGCCAATGAGAGAATAACTAGTGGCTTTCTGAAAACCACAGATTCAGGGTGTTAGGAAAACTGGTCTTAACTGGTCAGAAACTGGGTCAAATGGCTACTATGCACGCTTAACTGGCTAATTGAATATTACCTTTCACACCCACAGAGAGGAGTTTTCCACCATTTTTGAACATGGGACAAAAGTTGGCGGGGGGGGGGGGGGGGCGTGCCGTGGAATGGATCAGACCAAGGAGTTGTGTGTAGGGGACGTGTAGGGAAGATTGTAACCCAGAAGGGAATAGACCAAACTGTTCTCTGAAGGGAGGTACTGAGGTGAAGGTGCATCAATCTTCATCAGTCTAACAGAATAAAGCTGGTCTCACTCCTGTGTTCCCTACTCCCTCTTCCTAAAGCGGGGCGGAGTCTGTTCCTGGCCAGAAATGTTTACCAATTAGTTTGGATTCCTCAAAAATAATCAATTTCCCTTGATACCTGAATTTCAGTGTCAAGCGTATTTTTAACAATTTGATGCCAAAACCTGGGAAAGACTCACATATCTTAGATGGGGGAAGGTAAGATACCTCAGGAAGAGCACTCCCATTGACTTTGAGTGTCCTGGAAATTGAACCCCACCCCCTTCTGAACTCGTGACTCAGAACGTGGACATTGAGATGGTTATACTGGCCTGGAGGAGTCCAAAGGATAGGAGAGGGGGAGTCTGTACAGGTCAGTCATTGACTGATGCCAGACTTAGATGACTGTAGACCATGTAAGCTGATATATCTGGCAAAGGGTAGAAATGTCCTTTGTTGGTTGGGGCACCCACTACCCAAGGAGTGCTGGTACATTTGGATAGGTCATTGACTGACCCCAGGCTTCACTATGGGAGTGTGGATGTCTGGGCCCAGGGTGGGGGCCGAAATCCCTCCAGGTAGAACTCTCTCCTGAAAACTTCTGGGGGAGGATGTTGAAAGGCTTGGAAGACTCTCCCATAACTAGGGGAAGAAAAAGAGTAAAAGAAAACAAAAGGAAAAAAAAAAGAAAAAAGCTTTTGGATTCTGTATAGACCTGTCTGTGTCTTTGTGTGTCTATGTGTGAATTAGTGAGAGTGCAGCCTGTCAGCAAGCAGCAGCAGCATCAGTGGGAGTGGTTAGTAAATTCCCCCTTCCCCCTCCCTATCTCACTGGCATTCCTGAGGAGATGGGCTGAAGCAGCAGCAGTAGAAGGAGGGGTGGAGCAGAGAAGGAAATTCAGTTTCATTTTGAGTGTTGTAGTTTGGTTAACATTCACCATTTTGAGGGAAAAAACACCCACAAGTTACTGTCAGTGAAAATCCAGTTGTGAGGGTTGAGACTGATTTATGTCAAAAATGGGGAGAAAACAGGGCATGTGAGAACCAAGTTCTCAAGGCTTGGATGTTTATTATTCCCTTTGCTTAAGAGGTAGAGTAATCTGAGCCAGAGGACGACTTAAAGGAGCATTGGAAAAGATTCTTTTTTAATTTCCCTGCACTAAAGAAGATTCAAGGTAAGAAAGGGTTATGGCTGCTATAGAGATAAGGAAGAAAGGAAGGGGTGGTCTTTTCCCTCAGATCAAAGGGAGGCAGGCTAGACAAGTATTTTAACCCTTTTTCTGCCTACCTGAAAGAGAGAAGTTTTTGTGTAATGGGACCCAACCAGAAAGAAATTGAACTCATTCTAGTTGTATTTAGAAATATGAAAAGTGAAGATGTGGCACTCCTAATTTAATGCTTAAGATAAATTAGAGTTTATTTTACTATTTGGCACTAAAGTTTATGGGAAAAAGGCAAGGAGTGACTGTGATAAAAGTGGAAGATTAGTAAATGAAAATCTTAAGCAGGGAGCTTGGAGTAAAGGTAGATAGCCAGATTAAAAAAAGCAATAGATGGAGTTATGGAAAGGCAGAAGGAATTATGTCCACCCACCTTATGGGCTAGATCTGTGGGTGGGTTCTATTAAATTTAATATGAATATTGGCCTGGCACATCATTTTAAACTGACCTGATTATAATAGCTGATTCCAAACTGTTTGTAAACTTTCCCAAGAAGAAAAATGTGAATATGAATGGAGAACTGAAAAATTAAGGAAATATATGAAATTGTGGATAATAATTTTTGAGGGCCAGTGATGTTAGACTTAGAAATGTATATTTGTATAATTTTAAAAGTACATTTTGCTCTTTGGCATTGAAAAAATTATTAATTGTATGGCCCTAAGAAAATTCTCTTTACCTTCATTTACTGTTCAGTGAGGGCATGAGGGTAGAATTCACTTGCAGAGATAACATGAGAGTCTCATGATTATAAAAGTATTTGGCACAGTGATTGGTAAAAACAAGTGTTTAAGTCAAATATAATTGCTTCATATGTGGCTTTTCTTAGATGTGAAGTTTATGTTAATGGTGATGAGATGGAGCTGGAATACATCCAGCCCTGATTGATAATTGATTAATTTTGGTTTTAAAAGGTTTAAATACATGACAATTGTTTATGGTATCGTTGTATACCTAAAAAAATTGTTTTATGGTTTGGTAAATTAGTATTGTCTGGGCAGAGCCAAGATGGTGGCTGGAAAGCAGGGACTTGTGTGAAGTGCCAAGTGCCTCCAAAAACCTATAAAAAAAGTCTCTGAACCAAATCTAAAACTGCAGAACCCACAAAACAGCAGAGGGAGACAGGGATCCAGCCCAGGATAGGCTGGATGGTCTCTGGGTAAGGTCGAGGGAAGCAGAACACAGCTCAGCGTGGGCAGCGCAGAGCAACGAGACCAGGAGCTGGGCAGAGCATGCCCTAGCGCCCTGAATCAGTGAGCTGTGGCAGTTACCAGACTTCTCAACTCACAAACACCAAAGACAACAGAGAAGGTTACTGGGAAAAGCTGCTGGGGAAAGGGAGTTTGCAGTTGGGCCACCACCACAGGGGCAGCAGAGTTGGGGCTGCTACAGAACTACAGCTACAGTTGCTTCCGGCCTCAGCCCACCTGGTGGGAGGAATTAAGTGGCAGATCAGAGCAGGAGTGCAGAGCCTGCTGAAGATCTAAGTCCAGTCCTGGTTGGGGGCTCTTGGGGAAGTAGGAGTGCTGGCATGGCAGAGCTGGGGCATCCCCCCAAGATTGGAACATAGAACTCTGTACTCTACAAGCAGTCATACCCTGCTGAAAAACTCAAGGGTCAAGTAAGTTGGCTGGGAACATGGTCAGGCAGCGAAAATGCACCCAGATTCAGTCTCAGACTCTGGAATCTTTCTTTGGTGACAAAGAAAACCAAAACATACAGCCAGAAGAAATCAACAAAGTCAAAGAGCCTACAACAAAAGCCTCCAAGGAAAACATGAACTGGTCTCAAGCCATGGAAGAGCTCAAAAAGGATTTGGAAAAGCAAGTTAGAGAAGTAGAGGAAAAATTGGCAAGAAAAATGAGAAGGATGA
>CM053622.1:783909408-783924811 GCA_028646595.1 Phalanger gymnotis
GATATCTAAAAGAAATGAAATCAAATTAAGGGATGAGAGAAGAATATATTGAGAGAGGGAGATAGAGAGAGATAGAATGGGGCAAATTATCTCGCATAAAAGTGGCAAGAAAAAGCAGATCTGTAGGAAGAGAAGAGAAGGCAGGTGAGAGGGAATGAGTGAATCTTGCTCTCATCAGATTTGACCTGAGGCGGGAATAACATACATACTCAATTGGGTATCTTATCCCACAGAAAAGAAGAAGGAAGAAGATAAAAAAGGGGGGATAATAGAAGAGTGGGCAGATGGGGGTGGAGATAATCAAAAACAAATACACTCGAAATGGGACAAGGTCAAGGGAGAAAATTCAATGAAGGGGGATTGGTTAGGAAGAAGCAAAATATAGTTAGGCTTTCACAACTTGAGTATTGTGGAAGGGTTATACATAATGATACGCATGTGGCCCATGTTGAATTGCTTGACTTCTTAGAGAGGGAGGGTGGGTGGCAAGGGAAGAGGGGAGAGAATTTGGAACTCAAAGTTTTAAAAATAGAAGTTCAAAAATAAAAAAAAAATTTGCATGCAACTAGAAAGTAAGATACACAGGCAATGGGGCACAGAAATTTATCTTGCCCTGCAGGAAAGGAAGGGAAAAGGGGATGGGAGGGGAGTAGAGTGACAGAAAGGAGGGCTGACTGGGGAACAGGGCAACCAGAATATACGCCATCTTGGAGGGGGGGAGGGTAGAAATGGGGACAAAATTTGTAATTCAAACTCTTGTGAAAATCAATGCTGGAACTAAATATATTAAATAAAAAAAAAGGGAGGGCCAAAACATTTTATGCGGATTTTCCAGATTCAGGGAGTGTTGCATCCCTAACCCCACAATGTGGAGGGGATAACTGTAGTTGCAAAGCCAGAGCATGATGACCATTTTCTAGTGACAATCAGTTTTGAAAAGGTCATCATTGTCTCCTATTTGTGCAAATGCACGTGTGATGCAGCATAAGAGAATATGGAAAATAAATGGCCCCAATGTTTCAGGTCAAAGCACAATCAAGTTTCAGGTAAATACATAATTGGGCATGAAAAATTCTATTAACTCAGGATCAATAACTGGCCATGTAAAGCAATGCCCTATTTTTCATCATATATTTTAATATCTTATTTCAATTAACCAGCACAATACAATAAAACAGATAAAACCAACTGAGCTCTAAAAATTCCAGTTCATACACTCATCCCTGCTGCCTCTTGAAATCTCTAGCTTCCTTCAAAATACAGCTCAGGAACCAAGTCCTGATCCGCCCCACAGCCCCCCAGTTATTAATTTTCTCTCCTGAAATTTCTTTGTATTATTGTTTATAGCTTCCATTCACTTATGCATGCATGTCGTGTCCCTCCAGTAGGACCTAAGAGTATTGGGGTGGACAGACTGCTGGAGTAGGAATTAGAAGACCACAATTCAAATACTGTCTCAGACCATTACTAGCTATGGGACCCTGAGCAAAGCACTTACTCTGACCCTCAGTTTCTTCTTTTTTAAAATGGGGAGAATAACAGTACCCACCTCACAAGGTTGTTAGGAATATCAAACGGTGTAACACATAAAGGGTTGGCTTTGCTTTGTTTAGCAGGGTTTAATGGTGCACACCTGGAATCCCTGCTTTCCAGGAAGCCAAGGCTGGCGAGTCACCTGAGTTCTGTGCTACACGGGGCTAAATGTGGGTATTTTGCACCAATTTCGACAGTGGTATGATGAGCCCCTAAGAGTGAGGGGCCACCAGGATGCCTAAGGAGAGACAAACCGACCCAAGTCAAAATCTGGGCAGGTCAAAGCTCCTGTGCCAATGAGAATGGAAATGGGCCCAGGAGCAGCCCCTCTACTGCAACCTGGGCAAGATGGGAAGACCTAGTTTTAAGTGTTTTATAAACTTTAAACTCTACATAAATATAAGCTATTGTTACTGTAATTGAGGGCAGAAACTGTTTTGTTATTTTCTGTCTTTGCATCCTCCTCACCTAGGGTAAGGCCCAGCACATTAGCAAATGATTAATAAATATTTATTGAAATAAATTGAATTCATGTACTAAAAAAAAAGTTTATTGGAAAATAATTGGGCAAAATGAATTAATATTTGCTTTGAGTTGATTTTCATTAGTGACATATTTACCTTTTGCTTTTTTGATACTAGTGATTTGTTTATTTTCTCTCTTTTTAAAATCATATTCACCGATGGTTTATCTATTTTTTTCATAAAATTAACTCCTAGTTTCATTTATTAATTCAATTCTTTTCTTACATGGAAATTTATTAATCTTACCTTTAATTTTTGGGAATTCCAATTTGGTGGGAATAGGGCTCTTAATTTGTTCTTTTCCTAGTTTTATTAGTCACATACCCAATTTATTTGTCTGTTCTTTCTCCACTTTGTTGATACAAATATTTAGAGATATAAGTTATCCTCTCATTATGATTGTGTATGCATCCATTAGATTTTGGTATGTTGTCTCATTATTGTAAGTGCCTTTAATAAAATTATTATTTCCATGACTTGTTCTTAATCTACTCATTCTTTAAGATTAGACTATTTAGGCTCCAGTTGATTTTTAATTTGTTTTTCCATGGTCCCTTCTTCAACATGATTTTATTGAATTAGTATTTGGAATGGATACATTAAATATTTCTTCCTTTCCACATTTAATTATGAATTTTTGTGCCCTATTATATAATCATTTTTTGTAAAGTCACATGTAACACTAAGAAAAAGGTATATTCATTTCTATACTCATTGCATTAGGGCTTTTAAAGTTACTTACAGCCCTGCTGTTTCCCCATCATCCTCTACCCATTACAATTTTCTGCATTCCCATGAATGAGTATTTCACTGTGGGGGCCTTCATTGGTGAAAGACATGAATTTATAAGAGCAGCAGCAAAAGAAACTATGTGAAGTTTGTGGGTTTGGGGAAGAGGATTTACTATAGGCCTAATTCCACTGGTATCCCTCTATTTCCTCCACTGCATTCTAATTAAGGCATTCATTAGCAGAGTGGTCTGTCAATAAAAATATAGAGTTCCTCATCTAGCCTCCAAATCTTTTCATAATGTAAGAGTGAAGGATGAGTCTCATCCTGTGGCATGTATTTCTGGTTGTCAGGCAGAGGCAGTGAAAATTTTCAAATATGAGCTATACAGAGAAGAAAAAAATGATCCACAATAGGAATTTAATGAGCATTCTATTGACAGAGAGTTGTGAATGAAGACTAGAATGGACAAAGTTGACCTGAAGACACTGTTCATTTAAACAAGTTTCAGTGAAATCCAAGTTCTGTTTTAACAAAAGAAATGTGTTGGTATATTTGTATACTGATCCTTCCTTTAGTTCCAGTTTACACAGTCATAATTTGATGACCTACTGTATTGAGGATACTCAAACAACTCAGGAAATTCCACAGCAACCCAACTGATATATAAAGTTTTAAATATAGTAAATAGAATGGTCCATTGAGTGAACTGAATACTATGGAAGTTGATAAAGAATTCCACTTTCATTCAGGTGGCATATCGGAGAAGTACGTGAGCAATGATCCACAGATGGATGAAAATAATTATTAAGTTCTTTCAACTGGCCAGAGAATTTGAGGGGGCACAAAGCTGATTGGATCTTCATTCAGGCATATTGTTCAACTCTGAAGGTAGAATTTTCCTCATGAACTATTTTTTCTAACCCTACTAAGTTTCGTTTTTTTACACAAGGAAGTGTTACAAGTTTACAATGGATGAAAGAAGGCTGAAAGTTGTTTTGTTTCCCATACTCAGAGATTTAGTGAGTCCAAACCTGTTATAATCTATGCCAGAGTCCTTCTGGGCTTATTGGGGACGTAAGAGAAAGGACTAGAATATAGCATAAGCAGTAAGAAGTACAAATATTCATATATTAAGTGTCATCTCCTTATAAAAAGCATGTTGAGAAGTTTAGATTATTATGACTCTCTAATTCTCCTAAGGAAGAAATGGAATTTGAATTAATTGGAACTTTAGAAGGAAAAAAATTAAGTGGAAAAATTTGGAGTTCTAAATAATTGCAGTAAGAGATTGTGATTTTTTAGAGAACAATAAAAACAAGCAATTATATATGATTTACAAGATTTTCATAGTTCTTCCTTCCGTGATATTTTAAAATATTTACCTTTACTTTTTCAGCCAGGATTAGAATTTCTTCAATATATCAGTGTACCAATTTGCTAAGTTATATCACTGAAAGCTAATGATAAAGTCAGTGATATTTGAGGAAGGCACTCTTAGCTTTGGTAAATATTAAATTTTAAACCAGAAGGAATCATTTTCCAAGTCAGATTTTTATATTGTTTTAAGATTCTTCCTTTAGTTTGTTGTTAGCAGTATTTAAATCAAGTACAGAGCTTAGAAAAAGATGGAAACAGCAAGGAGTATTTAAGAATTTAATTCTCAGAAGTTTCCAGTGCACTACTGGTTCTTCAGCCATGATCTTTTAATAGCTCTGTTATTAATAGCATCAGAACCATGAAGTTTCAGCTTATTTTAACTCGTTATTGGAGAAGTAAAATTTAAGAGGATGTAAATTGTGAAGAAGATAAAGTAAGAACTTCTAAAAATCTAAAAGAGATATGGAAGTAGAGAAACAACTCTGCAGAAGACTTACACTTCAGAGCTACCCTGAGCATGAGATCTATGCCAGAATGTGCAAGAGAGTTGCTACCCATAGGCCACAAGATTATATGGGACATCTGGGATCCAAGATGAAATGTACTGATTAAATGGACATTGGGAATGGGTTACTAGGATAGAAGAAGACCGTGTTATTTAATATTGTTGATTGTCATTGTATTATTTTAGACTTTTGCTTCACAAGTATCTATGTTTGCTCGGTGTTCTCAGTTGCTTTTAAATATGGAAACCCCCCCCCTCTAAATTCAGTCTATGGTTTTAGATACATTTTTTAAATTATGGCTTGGGCTATGGTTAATAAACTTTGTTATTCTATTGCAACTTCGTGTCAGATGCTGTGTTAAAGACTGTTTTGAAATTTCACCAGAAAATAAAATTGTTTTAGTGTGCCCTACTGTTGATAATGACAGTTACCCATCTTATAGGATTAACTTAGAGCTAAGTGATCTATGAGACATATATATCTCTCATTGATCAAAGGGGGGATTGAAATGATCAATATATATTCTGTATCATTTTGTTATTGATCCTATTTAAAAGTACTTGATTTTGTCTGTAACTGATTTTGTCCTGAAACAGCTTAAGTCATGGTTCTTTGTTCTGGACTTAGTTCAGCCTTCAGTTGCTCAGTTATATGCTAATTGTGGAAATTCAGCTCTCTTGCTGATCATTGATCTGTTCTTGACTCAAGGAATTTAGCTGACCTTGGGGGATGTGTTTGAACACAAAGGAGTAGGGTCAAATATACCACCATTCTATCTTTCAAAAGATTTTGTTTAGTTATCTTGCACTTGCCCCTTTAAAAGGGAAGGAGGGGATTTTTGGTAACCTTCATTGTCAAACTTCCAACTAATCACGTTGTTTCCTGTGCCTCAGCTCTGTAACCAATCATGTTGCCCTCAACCATATGATGTCACCTACTCTGTTCTGTTCTTTGTTCTACACTCTGCAAAACCTATTAAATAAGCATGGTCCTTTTTTCTCTGGGTCTTTGGCATATATGGAAGGAATCAATTGACCCACTTACACCATGCCCCTTTTAATAAATGTTATCTTGCTGGAAGAATTGCCTCAGTTTACCTTTGGTTAAATTTCACTTATGACAATGTATTCCTTATACTAGTCCTGATGAGGGACAAGTTTCACAAAACCTTCTCCTTCTCTGTCTTCTCCAGATAATTCTTATCTATCTTTGTAGATCACAGGTAAAATGTAATATTTTCCCCTTCATATGTAGAAACAATTGATAGACATTTCTCCACTATCCCTCCATTGTCAGTACAAACTGCTGTTCTGAAGATCTCATTTGATTCTGTGACAAACACAAATTTCCATAGTAGAATGGGAATACTTAATAAACATTTCAGGAATGAGAGTCAAAATGGTCTTTAGAAACTGAGACTGAGGTTCACAACAAAAGGACATCGGAGTAGGCTAGATGTAAGGTATATATATATATATATATATATATATATATATATATATATATATATGTCGCTTTTTTAACTTTAAAGCTCTATACAAATGCCAGATATGATGAAGGTTATCATTGTCACTAATGTCCCTTATAGGTTATAAGACCTATAATTCTTTGATCTTATGAGGGCTGGCTTGTTCTCATCACCTTCTTAAAGATATCTTCTTTTAAGTGTGGAAGCAGAATGCTGGGAAGTGGAACATCTAAGGAAAAGAGTCTTGGGCTTTTTTCTTTCCCCAGAGTGAATAAAATAAATGGTAAATTTGGGAATCAGAGCCGATAAGTACAAATGGGCTGATGGTTGGGAAATACGCATCCAAGAGAGTTGATATGGGAATCAGCCATTGATATTTATCAAACTGAAAGAGATAAAATGAAAAAATGGAATTGATTATGTAGAAGGAGACATAGGTGCTCACCCATACCAAAATGGTGTAAGTGGCTTTAATCTCAGGTGACTTTCTTGACAAGAGGCTGGAGCTATGAATATGCTGGACTTGTTGATGGTGTCTTTGCAAGAGATGCACCAGGTAGCCACTGGCCATGACCATAAAACCCACACACAACAAATCATGAATATAGTACATAATTACAGATAGTGACACTTGGAATGAGGTTGATGCATAATCTGAACAGAATCCTATATTCCATATCTTTGTGTTGTTACTTCTTTCTGTAAAGTTCTGCATAGTCACAAACAAAGAGATATTCATCAGTATGTGTAGGACCCAGCAGAAAAGACAGAAGGAGAAAATGTATTTTGAGGTACAAATTTTGACTTCTGACCATATGGAAGAAGAAATAGGACTGATGACGATAATCTGGAAACCACTCAGAAGGCAGGTGATGCTGACAGAAAGACTATGGGCGACTCGGTGGAGAAAAACAGTAACTCTACACCCAACACGACCCAGGAAAATTTTCAGCCCTAAATCTACCATTGTTTGAGGGACTCCCTTGGAAATGAGCCCTAAAGAGTTGGCCAAGGCTAAGTGGGCAAAAATGTAGTCCACAGGCCTCATCCGGCTGCCACTTAGGAAACTGCATATACAATGGCAAAGGAGGAAGAAGTTTCCCAGTAGACCAGCTCCTGTCTGCATGAAGAAGAAAATGCCTAGAACTAAGTCAAGAAAAATAATTGTTTCATTGAAAGAAATAGAGTTCCCACAGAGAAAAGTAATGAAAAGAAAAAAAAAGAAAGTTTTCAAACATTGTTGGAGAGCATTTGCTATTGAGATTGATTCAGACGCGGAATACTCAACCCGATTTGTATTTCCTCAATCTGCCTTTGGTTGTGGGCAAGGGCAGATACCTAAACACTTGAAAGTAATATAAGTCAAGCATCACAATTTTGCTAGGTTATCACAAAACTTTTTTCAGTCACTGAGAGTGATCAATGAGACTGAGAAATACATGTTCAATTTTAATAAAAAAATCCAGAATGCAAAGACAGTTAATCCAATCCATTATTGAAATAGGCAAAAATTCAATAAAAAAGAACCATGACAAATGATATAGCTGAATAGATTATTAAAGAAATTACATCTGATACCTATATGAAGAAAGCTTAATGGAAATAAAATGCATTATTTAAGTAAAGCTGGAAGAAAATATGCATTGTTCATGTTTTGAGACAAAAGTACATAGATATATTTAGAAGGTAAGGAATCCTGTGCTATACTTAAGATCACATTGTGACGAACATATCGTGGTTCTAAGGAGAACAAATTAAATAAATGGGGAATATTTTAAATTGTACTTCACAAATGGCTCAGTAAAAGGTGAGTTATAAAAGAATATCATATTACATCAGACATCAGGAACACAAATACTACATTTTAAAATCTCGAATTGGATAAAATTGGGCAATATTTATCACACTGAAAATCCATGAGAATAATAAATTTAATGATGAGTATGTTGTTAAACACTAAACAAAAACAATGATGTACATAGAGAAAATGGGGGAAAATAGCCCAGACCATAACAGAAATTAAGCAAATATAATAAAACAAAATAATTTGTATTAAGGCAAGACTTCATAAAAAAGAATGAGATGAAATGACAGGTAATTATCAAAAATAGTTTTCTTTTAAAAAAGGAAACTCAAATGATCAAATTTTGAAAGGAAATAGAGGAAATTGGATCAAGGTTAAAATGAAAATTATCCAATAAATATTCCATTAAATTTAACAATTTAAATAAATTTGATAGTTCTAGAGATTCAAAATACCAAAATTACCACGAGAAGAAGTAGATCACATGAGCAGGATGGTCATAGAACTTATCTGGATTAATGAGGTTCCTAGATTTAATTATGGATTGAAAGAAAGAGCATTCAAAACATTATTGGGGGACTTGATAGAATAAAGTCATATCAAACTTCTTATTGAAAACAATAGATGGCGGTTTCGAGAAAGTACATGAAAATTGGAAATTAAGAGGCAGTATTTGCTTTCCCAGGGCTGTAAAACTGTAACATACCAGTATGTATTAACATACTTATGGAAACAGTTTGGTCTTATAGATGGAGTGACTGCCTAGGAATCAGGAACAGATATGTTCAAGGGCAACCTCTGAGAAATAGTGGCTTAAGACACTTAGCAAGTCAGTCACTTTTGCACCATACCAGACAACTCTCTTAGTCTCAGTGGTTCAGAAAAGGTAGCAGTTTGTGGTGGAAGGCACTTTCCTCAAGAAATCTCAGACAGAGACAAATGCTACTACTATTTCTATTGCCTACTTATACTACTACTATTACTACTACTACCACTGCTACTACTGCTACTACTACTACTGCTGCTGCTGCTGCTGCTGCTACTACAACCACTAGGATTTCCAAGACTTCTTTCTGGTTGACCATTTTTGTTGGTGGTGGTGCTGTTATTTTTGTTGTTGCTATTGTTGATGCTGTTATTAATGTTAATAGAAAAATAAATAATTAAAAAATGAAACAAAATGATTTTGTGTAAAAGCATTGTTTCATAATTTTAAGGCAAGGAGGAACACAGAGGAAGAAAGCAGGTGCATTAAATTACATTGAAATGTGGGAAATCAGTGAAGGAAGTTGTTTTTCTTTTTAAGAAGCACATGTAGAGAGAATGCTATATTCAGAGTAAAAACAAACTCAGTTCACAACCCTGTTGTGCAAACAACTAATACTGATATGATATTCAACCAATCATTCTAGGAAGAATTTTTTCACATATAGCACATATAATAAGTGCTATGTGAATGCTTTTTCCCCATCTCTTCATCAATAAAATAACGAGGTTGGAGTAAATTATACCAGAACTACCTTTTGGATCCAAATCTAATGATCCTATAAAATCTATGACAGAAGAAAAACTAAAATAAGCAGAAAGGGTTTTCTGCATTATCTTCTAACAAAAATTTGTATTAACTACTTAGAGTAGAGTATAAGTTTCTTGAAAGCAATCATTGTGTTTCTCTTTTTATCGCTATCAGCTAGACAAATTTCTATTTCCCATTTGTACTGGCTGACAATGAACCTAGAAATGCTTCTCTTCAGTTATCTAAGGATAATTCTGAAGGGTTGGAGATTTTTTTTTTTTAGGATTCTCATGAATGGCCAACTGCTATGATCTCTACAGTAAACCAATTAGGATAATTCAGTGATCATTTAGAAAAGGAATTTCCTAAGAAGGAGTAAAATGAAGAAATAACATAATCTATATCACACTGGTACCTTTCTAGATGTGCTATTGCCCCTAATGATTCTGCTAATGACCGCAGTTGTAGGTGGAAACTCTCAAGTCTCCGATGAATCTTCCAGTCACCTGTCCATTGCCTTCTTAGATCTATGTTCTCCCAATTTTTATGTGTTATATATATATGTATATATATATACACATATATATATAATTATATATATGTATATATACACATATATAATTATATTTATATTATATAGAAATATATTAATATTGCATGTAATTATATAACTATTATGTTATATATTATATATGTTATATATATATAATGTATAAGTATCACCTAATATTAAACTGAAGAAAAATAAAAATGATATGTTTTCACAGAACACATGTAGACTCAGTGGGACAAGTGTAGGTGTCAGATCTTCCCATTCAGTAATTCATAACAGGAGTGCATGCACTAACTTCCAGGAAAGGATGTACCTGTTGTACAAAAACACTCTTTTAATTCAGAAATTTTTGAATCATTAGTCCAGCAGATTCCTTAATCAATTAGGAGACTTTTACCACTAGCAGAGTACCCTCAACTGCACGATTTCTAAAAAATAAGCTCCCCAAAGCTCCACTTATTGGAATGAGTGCGGGGACAGGATTTCAGTACATTCTCTCTATAACCCATCAGGAATGGCAAATGATGTCTAAGAATGGGACTATAACTATATTTTAGTTCGTTTTGTCACTGTAACTCTTAAAACCATTATTAAATTGTACATAGTGGGGAAACCAGGATAGTTTAGACCTTAAAATCCAAAAGATTTTAGTTTGGCTATCATGCCTACAATATACTGTATTTGGTCAATTATCCTCATTTTTTAATTAAATATTCAGAAAAATATATTTCTCAGTTTCAAAGGGGAAAACATTTTTACCTATCAAATATCATGATTGTGGACATAGAAAACAATATATTCAATTTCACAAAGTTATATGGGGTAAACACACTCATACTTATATAAATATAGATATATGTGAATTCTAAGATAGAGGAAAAAGAAGAAATGAGGAAAAAAGACAGGGAGAAAAATCTGAAAGCATATTTGAATAAAGATACCAATGTCTTGTTTGTTTTTTTTAACTCCTAGGAATGAGAAATACTGAATTAAGAAACACACTAAAATTTTTTTAACATGTGAACAATGAAAAATCATTGAAAAAGTGCATTGAAAAGATAATATTTGAGTCACAACTAGGGTCACTATAATTTGCAATGTCATAATTCTTAAAGAAATGGAAACAGGCTCTCTCTGTCTCCCTCTCTCTCTCTCTCTGTCTCTCTCTCTCTCCCTCTCTGCCTCCCTCTCTCCTGACCTGACAGAATTAGCAATAGAGATGCAATTACATCATCTGCAATCCTTGAATCATTAATCTAAAGAGTTTTCATTCTTTTTACCTTTTGCCTTGGAGGATCAGAGTAGATGTAAAAAGAAGCCTGTCAAATTACCAATCCAAAGTACAAAGACATATGCTGATAAATTATACTCTATACCAAATAAAAACAAATTACAAAGAAACCCAATCTTGATCTCTTTTATTCTCCCTAGAGGCTCACAGTAGAAATCTTTTATTAGGGTCCTAAATTCCCATGTCCAGTGGTACTATGGGAATTTAGACAAAAAAAAATCAAAACAAAAACACAAAAACAAAGACAGAACAAGCAGATAACCATAAATAGAGTGACTTTATATAGTAGATCTTTCCATCTAATTCTGTGACTTGTCATCTTCATTTAAAAAATCCTACAAATAGGTCAACTTATCCAATTCAAATGACCCCACATCTTTCTATTTCTAAAGGAAAGCAGACATGATATTCCTGTGCCCTTTATGACAGATGAAAGATTAAGAATTTTATAGATACTCATGATTGACCCACCAAGGCTGGCCGTAAAATGTTTCACTATACATTTCATCGTACTCCCAATGTTGGGCTTACTGTGTTGATTACTCATGGTCTACTTTATCCTCACATTAAGCCAGAGTCTCTGAAAAAGTCACCTTAACTTTCATCTAGATTATCCTCATTGTAGACTGGAGCTAGCTTGACAGGGCCACCTTGTAAGGATCAAAATGATAAGTTCTAAAGGAAAACCTATACCCAGACTTTCTCCAAGGAACCTGGAAGACCTTCTTTTAGTAAATATTCACTGCTTATACTCACCCACATAATGACTCAGGCAGATTTCTATAATTTTCTCTTAATTACTTTTAATATGATTTTTGCTTAAAATGTTTAAAGTAGTATCATGCAAGAAAAGACAATTTAAAGGGAAAATGATACTCACTGCTCCAGAGAACAAAAAGACTCAAACTGAAGCAAGGAAGTCTAGCAAAGATAAGGAACTTTACCTAAGTGGTTCAGTTCCAATGAGCTGGTTTCATTTCCATCACTCTGTGGCCTTCGATTAGTTGCAGTCATCTTATTTTTAAATTGTTGGGGAAATTTTAATCTTGGTTCCAAGATAAATGAAAGGGAAATTTCACACTCCAGGTTGACCTGCTAACTGGAAGTTAATAATTTCAGAGACTAACTGAAAAAGAAACAAGTTTATTTGAAATTACCTTATGGTGCCACTCACTGAAAAGTGACTCTCCAGTGCAAGCATTTGTCTTTCTTTAAGAAGAACTTGGGACTCAGTATGTAGCCTTTCCTGGAAAAGTTAAAGTCAATAAGCAGCATTCTACAGAGATTTTAGTCCAATAGTAATACCGTTCAAAGGAGAGGGAAGCAAAGTGTGAAAAAGAGGGGCTTTAGCAAGCCATTTGACATTCAGCAAACAAAATAAATATCACTGAGTAGGACAATCTTTGTTCAAGAAAAAAAAGGTGAACTTTAGAAAGTTTTACCACCATTACAAATGCAGTCTATTCAAGGATGGCAAAGTACAAGAAATTTTGCTTTCTATTTTGCTGTAGTAATGGAGACCACCTGCATTATTTTTTTCTCTCTTTGAGGGTTGGACTATATAACTTCTCTGAATCACTTCCCCCTCGAACCAATCAACAAGGATTACCAATAGAATGAAAGAAATATTCCTTCCTGAACCAGTGATTTATGGATCAATGAAATAAAAGGGATTGGATATAATGAAAATTGGGCTTTGGATTGAAAATATGCTAGAATATGTATAAGGTGCTATGAAGGGCACTAGAACCCAGAAGATTAATAAGAGGACTGCTGCAGCAGCTCAGATGGGCTGCAATGGGGACTTGGAGTAGGAGGGAAGACCTCCATCCAGATGGTGTCTCACTAGCACTCTGAAGGGCAATGCCAGAGCCTATTTCAGAGTGCCTTCCCTATTGGCAGCAAATGAAGGATGTGGATTCCACTCTGCCTCCCCTTTTGGTCTGCTGGAAGAGAAGTGCTTCTCTGCCTCTAAGTTCCTGACTCTAAGAATCAGATGTAGGAAGACATTCACCATGCTGGGCTCTGCCACTTAGAGGATGGATATGGGAAGGGGCAGACAGAAGTAAGTTATAGACTCAAGATTCTATCTGCCTCCAGAGATGGAATTATCTTGTCAGCTGCAAGACAAGGGACCCTGACTTCATGGGATCTCAGGAGTGTCATTAAAGGCTTGAATTTTGTCCCAGGTGCCAATCATCATCAGCTATTTTATTGACTAATGATAATTCGCCCAACAACAATAACTTACTAATAATGAGTATGGGCAAAAAATGATTAAAAAATGCATCTGGGAGTAGCTTGAGGAGAAACTTTTGCAAGTTCCCCAGAAGAGAGGGGTGTGAAAGTTAACATCCTGAAGGATGGAGATGAAGAGAACACTGAAACCCCAGTGAAGCACTTTCAGGATTTTTTCTCAACTGGTCTGGATTTTCAAGCACCTTCCTGAGCTTCCTCTGTGGAGAATCTTCCCTTCTATTCATTTCAGTCCCAGTCCTGCCATTTGTGTCACTGGCTATGACTTCCTGCATAGGGCCAATATCATTAAAGGTGCCATGTGTCCTTATCTGACAAAAATTATCGCGCAATTTTTTACAGTTTTTAAAGACTTCTCCTCCACCTACTGATGACAAAAATACACCATCAACAAAGCAAAATCTTGAATTGTCAGTAGAGAAGAGGAGAAGAGATCCACTCCCACAGTAACAATTCTGTGTGTGTGTGTGTGTGTGTGTGTGTGTGTGTGTGTGTGTCTGTATGTGTCTGTGTGAAAATCTTCAAGGGAAAGATTCTTCAAGTTGGAATAACTGTGTTCAAATTCCAGGTCTGAAACTTAACAGCTTCATTATTCCCACTGAATCAACTAACCTGATTCATGTTCTTCTTTGCTATAAAATTAGCTAATGATGACTGTCAAAGGTACCTCAGAGTAAAGAAAAAAAAGAGTATGAGAGTGGAAAGAGGTAGTGTCTGGAATGAAAGCACTTGGGTTCAAATCTTCCCTCTGACATGAGTGGATTCACTTAATCTCTGTGGGACTCAGTTTCTTCCTCATCAAACCCAACCCTCCAGACTTTTCCACTTCCTCTCTAGCAGTCTGGCCCAGAGTGGTGACTCTCTCTTCCCTCCAGCTTCTAGGGCCCTTTTATGTTTTGATTTCCTCCATTAGAATGTAGTTCCTGTGTCAGTAAGGCAAAATGGGCTCCTTAGCACTTGAGGAGTTTGGCTTTTGTTTACTTTGTTTACTTTGAGTGAAAGTACTTTCAGCTGTTAGATGCTAAGCCCCAGGCCCAACACCCTATCAGGTGTGAAACCTGCATGGGTGTAGATTAATGACTTAAGAGGGACCAACTCAGGAACCAATGGTCTCTGCTTGTTGAGGCGGGGCTTGAGAACACCAGAGCCTTGGCTTTGAGGAGAGGCAAGCTAAGACACAACTACAGCTGAAGCTGAAAAAAGCCAAAGCCGAAGCAGGAGCTGCAGAAGCAGAGCTGACCTGAGTGTAGACCCAGGAGTTCGAGCAAGAACCTGAGGCCAGTAAATATATTTTGGCTAAATACTATCTTGTTTTTACGTGGCCCCCTGGTTACTCTTATGAGGCTGGCCTACTGGGCCTGGGGTTTTTTGGTCAAGATGTCAGAATGGGGAGGCTGGTTTGCAGATCTGCTGCTGTGGGGCCTAAATAAATATTTTGTTGCTTTCTACTTAGAGAATCCCTCATGCCTTGCGATTCCGAACCATTCAAACATATACATGATTATATTTGAGATCATAAATTCGGCCTTCCTACTACATTTGGTGATGAGGATGGGATTGGTAGGTATAAGATCTCTATTTAGAAGCAGAAGAACTTCAGAGGAAGAGATGAATATCCCAGGGTGGGAGGATCCATTTTATTCCTCCCTAGCAAAGGAATTGGCTAAAAGAGCTGGACCCTGTGAAAACTGGGAACCAAGGCTACAGAGAGGAGATCCTAGGGATTTGGAAAGGTGTTTACAAGAGGTTGGAATTCAGTCAAGGGCATCACTATCTAGGCAAAGCTGGATAGTGTTATCAGCCTACCGGCTAGTATATGAAAGATTGAGATTAAGTGAAAGAG
>CM053622.1:783925311-783942705 GCA_028646595.1 Phalanger gymnotis
TAAAGACTAAAGAGTTCTATGTTCCACTCTTGGGTGGATGCGCTGCCTTATCAGCACTCCTCCTTCCCCAAAATCCCCTACCCGAAATTGGCTTAAATCTTCAGCAGGCTCTTCACTCCTGCTCTGATCAGCCACTTAATTCCTCCCACCAGGTGGGCCTGGGGCCAGAAGCAACTGCAGCCTAGTTCTAAAGCTGCCCCACCTCTGCTGCCCCAGGGGCAAGTGGCTGGAACCACAAACTCAGGCACGCAGCTTTTCCCACTAACCTTCTCTGATGTCTTTGCTCTTTGTGGGTTGAGATGTCTGGTACATGCCACAGCTCAGTATTTCAGGATGCCAGGGCACTTTCCGGTCGTCTCCTGGTCTGGTAGGTCCGCGTCTGGTCTTTTCACTGAGAAAGCTTGAAAATCTTCTGTTTCATTGAAAGCCCAGATTTTGCCTTGGAGGATTATACTCACTTTTACTGGGTAGGTTATTCCTAATTCCTTTGACCTCTGGAATATCATATTCCAAGACCTTCTATCCCTTAATGTGGAAGCTGCTAGATCTTGTGTTATCTTGATTGTGTTTCCACAATACTCAAATTGTTTCTTTCTGGCTGCTTGCAGTATTTTCTCCTTGATCTGGGAGCTCTGCCATTTGGCAGCAATATTCCTAGGAGTTTTCTTTTGGGGATCTTTTTCAAGAAGCGATCGGTGGATTCTTGCAATTTCTATTTTACCCTCTGGCTCTAGAATATCAGGGCAATTTTCTTTGATGATTTCTTGAAATATGATATCTAGGCTCTTTTTTTTGATCATGGCTTTCAGGTTGTCCAATAATTTTTAAGTTATCTCCCCTGGATCTATTTTCCACATCAGTGGTTTTTCCAAACAGATATTTCACACTGTCTTCCATTTTTTCATTCCTTTGGTTTTGTTTTATAATATCTTGATTTCTCATAAAGTCACTAGCTTCCACTTGCTCCAATCTAATTTTTAAGGTAGTATTTTCTTCAGTAGTCTTTTGGACCTCCTTTTCCATTTGGCTAATTCTGCCTTTCAAGGCATTCCTCTCCACATTGGCTTTTGGAGCTCTTTTCCCGTTTGAGTTAGTCTATTTTTAAGGTGTTATTTTCTTCAGTATTTTTTGGTTCTCCTTTAGCAAATCATTGACTTGGTTTGGGTGATTTTTTTTTGCATCACTCTCATTCCTTTACTCAATTTTTCTTTACTTCTCTAACTTGCTTTTCCAAATCCTTTTTGAGGTCTTCCATGGCCTGAGACCAACTCATATTTTTCTTGGAGCCTTTGGTGTAGGATCTTTGACTTCGTTGACTTCTTCTGGCTGTATGTTTTCATCTACTTTGTCACCAAAAATGACTCCAAAGTCTGAGTCTGAATTTGAGTCTGTTTTCGCGCCTGGCCAGGTTGTCAGCCAACTACTTGACCCTTGAGCTTTTTGACGGCATATGACTGCTCACAGAGTAAAGAGTACTTTGTCCCAAGCTTTAGGGGCCTTGCTGCTCTTTTCAGAGGTACTTCTACACAACAAACTGCCACACCTGTCCCCTTCCTCCCCCAGGTACCTCCAACCAGCACTGTGACCCAGATCCAAGCAGGCTCCGCACTCCCGCTCTGATCTGCCGCTTAATTCCTCTCTCAGGGTGGACCTAGGGGCAGAAGCAACAGCATCTAGAGCTCTGGAAGCAGCCCTGGAGCTGCACCAGGCCTGCGCCCCCAGGGCTATGGCCAACCATACACTTCTTTCACTCCAGCTGGTTGGTCCTGGTGTGGCCCATGCTGTTCTGTGTTCTGCTCCACTCCTTGCTCTGTGTGATAGACCCTTCCCAGTGACCATCCAAGTCTCATATCTCATATGGCTAGGCCACCTTCCCTAGCATTTCTTTTCATTAATTCCCTTGATATTTTGGACCTTTTGTTCTTCTAGATGAATTTTGTTATTATTTTATCCAGCTCTGTAAATTTTGATTTTGATTAGTATGGCACTTGTTAGAAATACACTTGACACTGAAATTCAGGTATCAAGTGCCACTTGTTATTATTGAGGAATCCAAAGGAACTGGCAAACATTCCTGGCCAGGAGCAGACTCTGACCTTCTTAAGGAAGAGGGAGTGGGGAATACAACAGTGAGATAAACTTTATTCTGTTAGACTGACATAGATTGATGCACCATCACCTCAGTACCTCCCTTCAGAGAATGGATTGGTCTGCTCCCTTCTGGGTTACAATGTGCCCTCCACACCCCCCAACATGCAACTCCTTGCATGTTCTACACACCCCTCAACATATGTCCTATCTTCAGAAATGACCGAAAACTCCTCCCTGTGGGTAAGGTAATATTCAATTAGTCAGTTAAGCATGTATGGTAGCTATTTGACCCAGTTTTTTCTTCAACCTTGACCATTATCTGGCTGGTTTAGACCAGTTTTCCTAACATCCTGAATCTATGGTTTTCAGAAAGCCACTAGCTATTCTGTCATTGGCTGGGTCCATCTTCCTTAGGTAATTTTTATTCCCTGCTTTGTTCAAGCTGACTGTGTGAGGTTAATAAAATGTGAAGACTTCACAGGGAAGATGTGTGTGTGTACATATATATATCATATATATGTATATGATATATATGTATATACACACTAAGAAATATTTCAAAAAAAATCAAGAAATAGGGAAGTGGAAAAATTCTGAGGCTGTGAGAGTCTGATGGCTCAGCCTCTGGGAAAGCTTACCCTGAAACTTTTTGTTCTATCTTCTGGTTCTGGTTTGTAGATTTGGTCAGTAAGAACAGGGTCATAAAGAGCTATTTTTCTCTACTGTAAAGAATGGAGAGGGTCTCCCCCTCCCCTTATCCTATTCTCCTTCTTTAGATTTATACATGTCACCTCAGTTGTAATCATTATGTAATTATATAATGTATAATATATATAAGGGAATGAGAATTGGAGTTTCTGTGCTGCAATTTCCCAGTTTTGTCTAGCTTTCATGCTCAGATTGTAAGCCCACCTCCCAGCCAATGGTGAGAAGGGTCGGAGGTGGGCAGGAATTCTCTTGTGTTAGGTATAATTATGGGTGCTTTGCCCCTTGTAAAGTGCCTCCCTTGCTGCATTTGTTCTAGCAGGGGATGCCCAGTTCTCCAGAATTGAATAAAATTTATTTCTGTCCCCACACTTAGATGACTCCTTATTATAAATTTAATTGGTGAAGGTCTTTCATCCCACACACTGACACTTCATTAATTATTCTGTGGACCTTAATTAACTCTTCTGTACAAACCTGACTTTCCCTAACTTTTACCCATATACCACACACTGAATAAGTAAATTAATTTACATAATATTTTCATTTTTATTATGTTAGCTTGGCCTAACCATGAGCTGATGTTTCCATTTATTTATATCTGCCTTTATTTGTGTGAAATGTGTTAACAATCTTGTATTTTTAATGTAGGAATCTTCAATAGGAACATTCTGAAGTTAGACACATTGTGTTCAAATTTGAGCTCTGCAACTTAATAGCTTCATGATCCTCACTCAAGCAATTAACCATACTTTCATTTTTCTCCATTATAAAACTGGTTAATGAAGGTTATCTGAAGTACTTCACAGTAAAAACTTAATAGATGAAATGAAAGGGCAGTGTCTGGAGTGAGATTCCCTGTGTTCAAATCCTCCCTCTGACCTTTATGACCTGTGTGATCATGGGTAATTCATTTAACCTCTGTGGGACTCAGTTTCTTCAACATCAAAACAAACCCTTTTGACTTTTTCTTTTTTTCCCCTAGCAGTCTAGCTCACAGTGCTCACCCTCTCCTCCCTCCCACTTCCTCCCACTTTTGGCTTCTTCCATTACAATGGAAGTTCCTTGAGAATGGAAATTATCTCATTTCGATTTTGTAAGAACCCTCGGCAAAGCATTAGCTTTGCCATAAAGTCCCTGAAAGTCACATTTCCTCTCATTTTAGGAATAAAGGAAGTTAACACCAGTTCGAATGAGATCGTATTTGCAAATCATTTAGCATTTTGCTCTGCACATAGTAAATTTTATGAATTCTTCTTCTTCTTTATTATTTTTACTCTTGTTATTGTTGTTGTTACTTAAGACCACAAAAGGGAAAGCTGAGGTCTTTCAGTTTCTGTGTAAGACAGAAGTTTGAGAAACTGTCCAGAAAAAAAGAAAGGCAGTGAAGGCTACCTTATGGAAGTACAACTACTGAAGCTGAAGCTTAAATATTTTGGCCACATAAAGAGCAGACAGGAAATGATCCTGATGTCAGGAAAGTTTGAAGGCAAAGAGAGAAAGGGATGTCAGGAGATGAGATGAAAAGAGACATAATGGAAGCAACAAAAATAAACTTAGAGAGGCTTTGGTATGTAGCGGAGTATAGGAGGGCCTGACATGCTATGTTCTATAGGGGCATGAAGAGTCAGAAATGATTGAACAAAATACCTCTGAAGAATCATTTCCCATGGACCTTTCACAAACTGGAATGTCTTTTTGTCACCAGTCCACTGCTGCCATTGGGTACCTCCATTTTCAGGATATACTATTATTGAGATAATAAGCTTTGCTGTGCGGACTGTTTTAGCAGCATCTTAGAAATATAGCAAGTTATAGAGCACTGACCTTGGAGTCAGGAGGATCTGAGTTCAAATCTGGCCTCAGACACTTGACACTTACTAGCTGTGTGACCTTAGGCAAGTCACAGTTGCTTCACCTCCCTTCTCCAAAAAAAAAAAGAAAAGAAAAGAAAACAAACAAAGAAAGAAATATAGCAAGTCAACTGGCACTGTAGACAGAGTGTTGAACATGGAGTCAGGATGACCTGAGTTCATTTTTTTTGCCTCGTGTACTTAGTAATAGTATGACCATAAATAAATCACTTTAACAGTCTCTGCCTCTTAAATTGTCAGCTCCGTCATCTATAAAATGAGAATAATAGTGACTACCTCTCAAGCTTGTTGTGAATATCAAAGGAGTAAATATTTGAAAATGACCATGCAAACCTTTAAGTGCTATGTAAAAGCTAGCTAAAATTAGTATTATTAAATGGTATTTATTTGGACCTGGCCTATTTGTTTCTTGACTAAAGATGTCTGTTATTTGTTAATAGTTGTGTATTGATAATTTCCCTTTCAGCAAATCCCCAGTTCTACTGTTGCTGGCAGAAACCATTTCAGGGTAATTCTTTAGCCAGAAAGAAAAAAAATGTACTAACAAACTTAGATGTGAATATACATACAAATATGACATATATGTGTATCATGCATTTATGCAGTTTAACTATAAATTCATTTGGAAATTATTGATTGCTTATCAATTGACTCCCTGGGTCTTTTTTCAAAAGATAGAATTGTATTTCATTCATTTAATGTTTTCCAGAATTTTGTACTATATTTTTTACACATTAGATAATGAACAAATGTCTGGTGATTTATTAATCAATTGACTGATTGATTGGATCACTTAAAACATGGACCAGTTGGTCCCTCCTGAACTTAAAAACTTAAAAAAAATGGGTCAACTAGGTGGTACAGTAGATGAGCACCAGCTCTGGAGTTAGGAGAACCTGAGTTCTAATCCATTCTTAGATACTTACTAGCTGTGTGACCCTGGGCAAGTTGCTTAACCTCAATTGCCTTTAAAAAATAAAGAAATCTCTTAATGGTCCTACTTTAAAAAATAGAAATTCTACTACATGTATCTACTCACAACATCACTAATTCCCAAACTGCTATGCATCTTCTAGAGTTTACACTATTTGAATGATAAGCTCCTTCAAAGAACTTCCTCCTTCTCCAGACTCCTCAGTCTATCTGCCATGGATTTGTGGCCCTGGATATCAGAAATCTGCTCATGAGGGAGAGTTTATCTAATGCTTTGACTGTATTCTCTGTCTGGGGTGGGGGGAGATTTCCAACCAGACTGGTGAGTATTTGCAGAGAGATAATCTCCCTTCCCCTGTTTTATAAGAAAGAGTCATGCATATAGGGGAGTGGGAACAGATCTGGCATAGATTCTAAGTCACATATAATTCTCTGGAAGCCCCTCACTTGGAGCACATGTGAGGACAGCAGTGGAAAAACAGGGACAACTAAACTGGCAATGTAAAGTGGCCATTGTCAACATGATATTGGAAATGGGAATTTAGAAGTAGGACAAGATGAATGCCTTGGTGTGTAGGTTTGTGGTTGTGATGCTCAGGTACAAATTGAAGGAAAAGCTAAAAAACACACTAACCCCAAGCCAAATAAAAGTAGTGTACATATGTTCAGAATGTTATACCTAAAATGTAGAAAACAGGAATAATTGTTTATAAAAGTCTTTTACGTGGATGGTAAATCTCTTTTTTAAAACATGACGATCATTTTTTGGTAATATTTATTGATTGTTTTTGTTGTACAATAGCCAAATTTTTCCCATTATCCATCACCTTCTCTCCTCCCAGAGAGCCATACCATATAAGATCAATAAGTTTTAAGGAAAAAGGAAAAAAAAAGAAAAGAAGTAGAAGAAAATGAGCAAAACAGATCAATACCTTAAAATAATCTTAAAATATATGCAATATTATGGATGTTTGGGCCTCCTACCTCTGTCAAAAACACGTTGTAGATGTCTTCTCATATTTTAAATTTATTTTCAATATCTCTGTCTTAATACATGGTCACTATTTGTTTAATTCTACATTGTTCTGGGAAAATATGCATATTTTAACATGATGATTTGAAATGCATCTTGTCTTTTTTTCCTAGTTCACCCAACAATTTATTCAATCCTTCATTCACTGTGTTTAATGCTCTGTTAGATTTTTTCCAAAACAGAGAGAATATTAAAGTCTACAGCTCTATTTTGCCTTATTCTCTATTTCTTCTTTCAAATCAGTTCATTTTCCTTCATGATTTTAGATGTGAAGATATTTAGTCCATAGACACCGAGTATTGATTTTGCTGACCTGTCCACAGTTCTATCTAAGACATTGTAGTTTCTGTGCTCATCTCATGTAATGATAAAATTTTTCATTTATTTTATAAAATGGTTTCAAATATGGTATTTTTAAAAAACTTATGTAAATATTTTTTCGCTGGTCTCCATTTTTATTGTGTTTACATTTGCTTTTTAAGTGTTTTTCTTTTAAGAAACAGACAGATGTTTTTCTCATGTAACATTTCACCCTTTCTTTTTCTAAATCATAATCTAAATAATTAAGCTGATTTAATTACAATGTAATCTAATATAATATAATATATAATATGTTGTATGATGTGACATGACACAAATACAGTATAACATGCTGTGATATAATAGGCAGCTAGCTGGCACAGCAGATAGAGCGATTGCCTTGGAATCAGGAACACCTGAGTCCAAATTTGACTTCAGACATGTACCACTTATGTGGCAAGTCACTTAATTGTATTTGCTCATTTCCTCATCTGTAAAATGAGGTGGACAAGGAAATGATGAGCTGCTCTAGTCTCATCGCCAAATAAGAAACTCAAATGGGGTCATAGAGAGTTAGACACACCTCAAATGAATCCGGAGCAATGGTATGTCATGATTATAATGATAATTTTGATATCTTCTACTCTAATCAACATCTCTTCAGTTCTTTGGGATTTGATGGGCATCAGTGATTGTATTACTGAATTAAGCAGAATAGTATAAAGTTTAAGTGAGTCATGCATGTTAACACTGTCAGTATAAGAATAGTAAATGTTAGGACCAAATAATTTCTTTTTACATTATTGTTATTGACATTATGTATTAGTTATATCATTGTACGTTATTGCATAAAATCATATGAGTGTCTGCTATAGGGAATCATATTTCATTAACCCTTGAGCTTCAACACCCTTTCCCCTTATGGATCATTATCACTGCTACCTGGGGGCATGTTCTCTTCCCACAACTTCCTTAACTCCCAGGATCCTGCTGACCAAAATATCAGGTATTTGACCTTCTTGAAAACCCCATTTAGGTGGCAGGTGGAATGCCTTTACTGGGAAAAACCTGCAGTTAATGACTCAAAAGTCTGTTGATGAAGTGACTATGATTGATGGATATGCTCCTCGATCATAAAATTTTCCACATTTCTGGTGTTAACTAATCACAAAATAGTATTGCTTCATTCTACTTAGTTCTCTCCCAAGTGTATCAAAATACCTAGCACCTTACAGGAGGTGTCCATGATTTGGAGAAAGATTTTGAACCCAATTAATTAGGGACTCCCAGGTTTCCTAATAAATTGAACATGCTTAGAAAGCCTCACTCTCCTCTTGTTGCACCTTGGACAGGAATTTGGGGATGAAACAATATAATATGACCTAATAATATATAATGTGGTATGATAATGGCATGATATGATGTCATGGTAAGAGATGACATGAAGTGATAAGACATGATATACAATTATGCAATGTGAGATAGTTTAGTATGATATGATGCAATAAAATTTATGTGATATGATGTAACAATATTAATATAATACAATATAATTTAATATATACAGTATAATGTAGTGTAAAGTGATAAAACAGAACAAATTAGATTATTTAATCTCTAGTTATCAGAATTCATCTTCATATTTTGATACATTTGTTTCTAGTATTGATATCTTTGATGAATTGTTGTTGTTCTTTAGTTGAATTAGGATTATTCTTTCTTTTGCTATATCGCTTTAAAAAATCACAATTTGATCTCTCAGTTATTTTTGCTTAAACAATTTAAGGCAATTTCTTCCCATATTCTTCTTTCCTTTCTTTCAAACACTCATTTTGTCACCCTTCACAACGATTTGGAGTTTTATTCATTAATTCATTTTCTTCCACTCATTCATGTAGTTATCTGAATTTTCCCTCCTTATTTATCTCATTCTGTTAAATATTTAAGTAAAATCCACCTAATTCTTATTTCATCCAACTCATTATTTGTTATTTTTGTGATTTTTTTTTATTTTCCTAAAAAAAGTTTTCCCCCTTCATTTTCTTGAATTCTCTTCTCTTTGCCTCTATTCTAAATTGTCGATTACTGATTCATGGTGGTTTTGATTATTTATCCTGTTTCTAGACTCCATATTCTTTAAGGACCTAAAACTATGAATATCCCTATTTTGAGTACCCTCTTCTAAGACACTGCTGTGTTATTTCCTTATATCTTAGCCTTCTGTTCTTTTTTTATGAATCACTCTTAAAGTTGTCAATTCCTTCAGGAGATATGTGATAAAAGCATTCACACGTGATAGAAAATCTACTGAATATTTTATTATGTGTTTCAACTTTACTCCTTATCATTCCCATGATCATATTCTTTCCAATTTTCCATAATGATGTTGATGATGATGATGATGAAGAGGAGGAGGAGGAGGAGGTGGAGGAAGGGAAGGAGGAGGAGGAAAAGGAAGGAGATGGTGGTCACTGCGATGTTGCTGAAAATTAGTTCTAAGACAATGATAATAATAGAAATAGATCCTCTTCAAGAAGAGATATTACCCACAAGTTACAGAAAATAGCACTGAGATGCCAGTCAAAAGATATTAGAAGAAAATTGGGAGTAATTAATAAAAGTTCTCAGCATCTCATGTTTGTATAGCCCCATTTCTTTTCTATTTGAAGGTCTTTCTTCTCATGGATTCTAGAGTTTGCTGATTGTCATGGGAATTTTAAAATTTAATCACTATCTTCAGTTTGCAATATTGATTTTTTTTGTTTTGTTTTGTTTTCCTTCAGCAAGATCTGTGAATGCTTTTGATTTCCAATTTGTTTTCTGGATTCTGACACACTGCATAATTCTTGATTATAGCATTTAGTTTTTAGTCTGTAATATTCTTCTGGGAGACCTATCATCCAAAAGTTGCGTATTCTAATTTTGAAACACACCCATATATGAATAAATCATTTTTTGCACAGGATTTTGGACAGTTTTAGAGAGAAGATTATCTGAAATATTGATTTTAGGACTCACTTATAACTAAATAAAGTGAAAATGAGAAATCCCATAAAGAATTGCAAAACATTATTTTCAACCAAGTCATAAACCGGATAAACCAGAAATTAAAAGAAGATGGATGCAGAGAGGTTGTGAAAATCTTCCTGGCAGAATGTGGGATTTTAGTTGATACTTAAAGGAAACCATAGAAATTGATAGGCAGAGAGAAAGGAGAGTATACAAAGAATGGGGTAGGGGAGAGATGAGAAAAAAAAATGTCCAGGGCATATGGTAGAGAGTAAGAGATAAGAATACTGGAAATGCTGGAGGATGCTGGGGGATTTTTAATTTGATCCTTGGAGGAGCACAGGAGTTTATTGAGCAGAAGAGATGATATGGTCATCTTTAGGAAAGATGCTTTAGGAACATCACTTTAGTAGCTGGTTAGAAAATGGATTGAAGAGATACTTGAGTTATATAGAAAGTCTTTGTCAAACATTAAAGCTCTATTAAAATGCTCAATGTGATGATTATTGTCATCATTAATATCCCTTCTAGATTCTTAGTCTTAGGATTTTTGGTCCTATTGCTCACTAACCTGCTCTCATCAGCTACTGAAAGACATCTTTTTTTTTTAATAAAAGTGGAAATAGAATGCTGGGCAGTGGAACATCTAGGGCAGGTCTGGGGAAACTATGGCTTTCTAAGACCTTTTATTAAGGAAATTTGTTCTGTGAAGTATGTATTCAGTCAAAGAGCCATACCTGAGGACCAAGAGAGCCACATATGGTGTTCAGGTTCTCTAAGCCTGAGGTAGGGAAAAGAGAGTCTTAGGATCTTCTCTTTTGCCTGAATGAGTAAAAGAAACAGAGAATTTGAGAATCAGAGCTGATAAGTACAAATGGGCTGATGGCTGGGTAACATGCATCAAAGAAAGCTGTGGTGGGCATCAACCACTGATAATATTTAACAAACTGAAAGAGATAAAATGAAAAAATGGAATTGACTGAGTAGAATGAGACATAGGTGCTCACCAACACCAAAATGGTGTACATGGCTCTAATCTCAGGTGACTTTCTTGACAATTGGCTGGAGCTATGAATATGCTGGACTTGCTGATGGTGTCTTTGCAGGAGAAGGACCAAGTAGGCACTGGCCATGATCATAAATCCCACACACAGGAAATCAGGAATAGAGCACACAATTATAAATAGTGAGTCTTTGAATGAGGCTGTAGCACAATCTGAACAGAATCCTAGATTCCATATCCTTGTGTTGTTACTGATTTCTACTATGTTTTGCATATTTACAAATATATAGATATGTATCAGTATGTGTAGGATCCAGCAGAAAAGACAGAATTGAAAAATGTACATTGAGGCATAGGTTTTGAGTTGTGACCATATGGAAATGGTGAAGGGACTGATGGTGATAATCTGAAAACTACTCATAAGGCAAGAGTAGTTGACAGAAAGACTGAAGGCCACTCAGTGGAAGAAAATAATAAGTCTACACCCAACATGATTCACAAAATTTTTAAGGCCCAAACCAACCATTTTCTGAGGGACTCCCTTAGAAATAAGCCCTATGGAGTTGGCCAAGGCCAAGTAGAAAATAATGGAGTCTATTGGCTTTATCCTGCTGCCAGTTTGGAACGTAGAGATACAATGGCAAAGGAGGAAGAAGTTTCCCAGTAGACCAGCTCCTGTCTGCATGAAGAAGACAATGCCTAGAACTAAGCAAAGAAAAATAATTTTCTCACTGATCGAAAGAGAACTGTTCTTAGAGACAGAAATAGGAGAGAAAGGAAGGAAGGAAGGAAGGAAGGAAGGAAGGAAGGAAGGAAGGAAGGAAGGAAGGAAGGAAGGAAGGAAGGAAGACACATAGCTTTCAAACTTTCTGGGAGAACATTTCTAATGAGATGGTTAAGACTGGAGATGCTGAACCCGATTTTTATTTTTTGATTTTTCCTTTGATAGTGGGCAGATGGCAGATACCCAAATATTAGAAAGTAAAATAAGTGAAACACCAAAAAGCCATCAGGGGAGTTCTTTTCAGTCACTGAGGGAGACTGATGAATCTGGGAAAATAAAAGCTCAATTTTCATCCAAATGTCCAGAATGGAAACAAAGTCAATTCATTATTGAAATGACCTAAAATTAAATAAAAAGAAAAATGGAAAATAACAGTGCTGAAGTTACTAAATAAATAAGATTTAATATCTATATGAAAAAAGCTTAATGGAAAGAAAATATACTATTTTAGTAAATATGCAAAAAATATGCATTATTCATTTTATGGGACAAAAATTTATAGACATAATTACAAATAGAGAAATCTTACGCCATACTTAAAATCCTATTGCAACAAATAATAATGGATCAAAGTGTAATACTACTAATAATAACAATAATAAATTAATACTAATAATAACAATAATCAATGAATACTAAAATTTTGAAAATTTGCTACACAAATACTGTGGTAAAGATGAATGAAAAAAATCAGATTACATTAGACTTCAGCAACACAATTACCATATGGAAAAATCTCTAGAATGTTTTTTAACATGTCAAATTCAGTAAAATTTACTGCAAGGAAAACACATGATAAGAAATTTAAAGATGAGTTTGTTATTAAACATTAAACAAAAAAGGATGATATACCCACCGGAAATAGGAGAAAAATAGCCAATAAGAAATTAAGCAAACAATATCATAAAATAAATAAAATCATGAACTGGCTAAGAAAAGATCAATATGAAATGAAAGATAGCAACAAAAATACTTTTCTGTAAAAAAGGAAACTCAAATATCCCAATTTTGAAAGGAAAAATGGGAGATTTGAATAAGGTAAAAATGAAAATTATCCAATAAGTATTGTTTGAAACAGAATGATTTAAATGAATTTAATTGTTTCAAAAACTCAAAATATCAAAATTACCATGACAAAAACAGGTAACATAAGCCACTAGCTCATACAGCTAATCTGAATCAATGAGGCACCTAGATTAATTTGTAGATTGAAAGAAACAGCACTTAAAAGTGTTAATCTATTTGTTAGAATAACTAAAGCCCTATTAAAATTCCTATTAAAACAATGGAAAAGAATATCAAGAAAATATAAGGAAAATCAAACTTGAGAGATGCTATAGGCTATATCAATCCTGCAAAAAAAAAAACTAGCATATGACTATATGTAATAAAATAACCTGAGGAACAGTGTAGTGCCATGCATCAAGTGGCTGCCTTAGCAACAAGTATGTTCAAATGTACCCACTGGTAAAATGACTGGCCAAGTCACTCAGAAACTTACCAAGTCAGATAACTCAGAGGTTGACTCTGTGGTTCAGAAGAGGTACTGATCTATGGTGGTAAATCAAGTTCATCATTAGGAGTTCCTTACAACAAAGAAATTTCAGACAGAGATAAATATTATGTTCACACCTATGCCTATGCCTACGCTGACTACTACTAATGCTGCTGCTCCTACCTTTACCATGATGATCATCTATATATTTGTTCTTATCGTTCTTATTGGTTGTGATGTTATTTTTGTTGTCACTATAGTTGATGCTGTTATTCATGTTAATAAAAAAAAGAAAAATAAGTAGTACAAAAATGAAACTGCAAAGATTTTGTGTGAAAGCATTGATGGATGATTTTAAGACAAGGAAAGACCCAAAGAGGAAGAAATCAGGTGCATTATATTACAGTGGTATGCGGGGAATCCATGGGAAAAAAATGGTTTTCTTATTGAAGAGCACAGCAAAAGTGCTACATTTGGGGTCATAACAAATTGGGTTCATATCCCTGTTGTGCAACGACTGCGACTGCTGCAATGACATTGAACCAATCATTCTAAGATGAATTTCCTCATGGAAACCCAACATAGTAGGCGGCATATGAATGCTTTATTTCCTCTTATCATTCATCATTTTAAAAATGAGGCTGGAATTAATTGTGCCAGAACTACCAAATCAAAAAATTATATAAAGTCTATGATAAAAAAAACACAAGCAGAAAGTATTTCATCCATTGTTTTCTAATAAAAATTTTATTAAATAGTCTAAGTAGAAGGATTTTAGTACATTTTCTGTTACCTACCAGCAAGGACACATGCAAGTGTTCTCTAAGGATGGGGATGGTATCATTGGTTAGTCTTGTCACTACAACTTTTAAAATTGTTATTACAATATGCGTGATGGGGAAAATAGGATATCTTAGAGCTTAAAACATAAAAGGTTTTGGTCAGTCCTTCAAACCTACACTATTTTGTCAATGTCTTTCATATTTTAATAGTAATTAGAACAATATATCGCTCAATTTCAGAGTGGGAAATATTTTTAACTATCAGATATCACAATTTTGGAGTTAGAAAAAACATTTGATTTTACAACATTAAATATGTGTGTAAATATGCCCATACTTTGATAAATATTGATATATGTGAAGTATTGATTTAGAAGACAGAAGAAGCAAGAAAGAGAAAATGAGGAAATGACAAAAAGGAAATATCTGGGTGTATATTTGTGTACAGATTGCACTGTCTTGGTTTCTTAAACACCTAGGAAGGAGAACTGCTGAACTGAAAAAAAAATACACTACGTTGTTACAACTTATGTAAAACATATAAAACACACTCCCAATTATAATTTGAAAATTCACATTGAACAGATAATACTTGAGGAATAAATAGAGTTGCTATGATTTATTATGTCGTATATTTCTACAGAAAAACCTGTGTGTGTGTGTGTGTTTCTTCCTGTCTGCCTGTCTCTTTGTTCCTGTCTACGTATCTGTCTCTCTTTATTTGTATATCTCTGTCTCTATTAATGTCTCTGTCTCTGTATCTCTGTTTTTGTCTACCTCCATCTGTCTCTCTGTGTCTATCTCTCTGTGTCTCTCTCAGTGTTCCTTTCCTTGTTTCTGTCTCATCTCTCTGTGTCTCTATCTCTTCTGTCTCTGTCTCTGTCTCTAACTTTCCATCTGTCTCCCTTCCTCCCTCTCCTCCCTCGTCTTCTCCCTTTCCCTGACCCTCCCACCACTATCTCTCTCTCTCTGTCTCTCTGTCTCTGTCTCTGTCTCTCTCTCTCTCTCTCTGTCTCCCTCTCTCTCTCTCTTTCTGTCTCCCCTCCATCTCAATTCTCCAGGTAGAACTAGGAATAGGGATACAATCATATATTTTGAAATCTTTGACATATATTTTATGGGAATTTTTCCTTTAAAAATTACTCATTCTGGGGGGCAGAGCCAAGATGTCACCTGGAAAGCAGGGACTAGCATAAGCTCCCCAACAAGTCCCTCCAAAAACCTATACAGAATGGCTCTGAACCAGTTCTAGAACTGCAGAACACACAAAATAGCATAGGGAAGCAGGGTTCTAGCCCACGACAGCCTGAATGGTGTCTGGGTAAGGTCTATCTCGCACGGAGCTGGGAGCAGAGGGGAGCAGAGCTGAGCGAAGTAGAGCCCAGTGTGGGCTGCGCAGACCAACTACACAGGGAGCCAGCCAGAGCGTGCTCTAGCTCCCTGAATCAGTGAGCTGTGGCAGTCATCAGACTTCTCAACCCACAAACACCAAGGACAACAGAGTAGGTTAGTGGGAGAAGCTGCTGGGGACTGGGATAGACTTTGCAGTTCAGCCACGCTCCCCAGGGCAGTGGAGGTGGGGCAGCTTTAGAACTACAGCTGCAGTTGCTTCTGCCCCAGGCCCACCTGGTGGGAAGAATTAAGTGGCAGATCAGAGGAAGAGTGAAGAGCCTGCTGAAGATCTAAGTCCAGTCCAGGTTGGAGGTTCTTGGGGAAGGAGCAGTGCTGGTGTGGCAGAGCTGGCACATTGCCCCAGGCTTGAAACATAGAACTCTTTAGTCTATAAGCAGTCATACACCGCCGAAAAACTCAAGGGTCAAGTAAGTTGGCTGGGAACATGGCCAGGCAGTGAAAATGCACCCAGATTCAATCTCAGACTCTGGAATCCTTCTTTGGTGACAAAGAAGACCAAAATATACAGCCAGAAGAAGTCAACAAATTCAAAGAGCCTACATCAAAAATCTCCAAGAAAAACATGAACTGGTCTCAGGCCATGGAAGAGCTCAAAAAGGATTTGAAAAAGCAAGTTAGAGAAGTAGAGGAAGAATTGGGAAGAGAAATGAGAAGGATGAGAGAAAACCATGAAAAACAAGTGAATGGGCGGCTGGCCGGGAAACACATGTGGGAGACAGGCTGGGAGAAAGCTGGATGCCAGAAAACCAGCAGAGATCCCCAGGCCTCCCAACACAGGACGGCACTCTGTGGAAGCAACAAGAGGCAGCGCAACGCCACCAACCGTGAGATACCAACTTCTGAGGCTTGCAGCCAAAGGTATGAAATGCTTCTTGAGCATCTGAAAGACATAATGGCCAGGTAAATGGCTCTAATCCCTGCTCTCCCCACTCAGAGAATGCCCCGGGGGGAAAAAAAGAATAAAAAATGCTGGAATAGAGGAGACAGAAGTGGGGCTTCAGTGGCTGAGTAGTGGGAGTACCTGAGGCCCAGAACAGGGGTCAACACCAGGAGCCCAGACACACTCTTGCTCCCCCAGGGGAAGTGCCAGACATCCACCTGGAACAACAAAGAACTGAGACCGTTGCTGAAGAGCAACAGCACTGGAGAACAAGCCCAGGGAAAGAGGAGATTTTGGGCTGCCAGACCCCCTCCCCCGCACCTCAAGAAACTGAAGGCTATAATTCACAAAGCCACAACGAGATTCACAATCCCCAGAATAAGAAAGCTGGGACAGTGAGCCCTGAGCCCCAAAAGCAGAAATTTATTGTAAAGCCAGGAAAAGGCTAACCAACATGAAGAACACACACACACACCAAAAAAAAAAAACGAGGACCATTGATTCTTTTTATGGAGACAGGCAGGATCAAAATACCAATTTGGAAGAGGATAACAATGACATTATATTCACATCTGATACCTCAAAAGGTAATGTGAACTGGTCTCCAGCCTAAAAAGAATTACTGGAAGAGCTAGAGGAGGATTTTAAAAACCAAATTAGGGAGGTAAAAGAAAAAATGGAAAAAAACCAGAAAACAAAATACACATACATATACACACATACACACATATATATGTATATATATATACATAGACACACATAAACATATATACATACACATACATAAATATATACACATATATACATATGTATACACACATGCATATTCCCTTCAGCTACCCAAATATTGAGGTCTCATGAATCATACATATCATCCTTCCCTGTAGGAATGTAAACAAAACAGTTCAACTTTAGTAAGTCCCTTGCAGTTTCTTTTTCTTTTTCTTTGTTACCTTTTCATGCTTCTCTTGCTTCTTGTGTTTGAAGGTCAAATTTTCCATTCAACTCTGGTCTTTTCACTGCGAAAGCTTGAAAGTCCTCTATTTTATTGAAATTCTATATTTTGCCTTGGAGCATGATACTCAGTTTTGC
>CM053622.1:783950471-783973512 GCA_028646595.1 Phalanger gymnotis
GTACTAGAATTGTTAGCTGTAGCAATAAGAGAAGAAAAAGAAATCGAAGGAATCAGAATAGGCAAAGAAGAAGCTAAATTATCACTTTTTGCAGATGATATGATGATTTACTTTGAGAATCCTAGAGAATCAAGTAAAAAACTACTGGAAATAATAAATAACTTTAGCAAAGTTGCAGGATATAAAATAAACCCACACAAATCCTCAGCATTCCTATACATTACTAACAAAGCCCAACAGCATGAGATAGAAGGAGAAATTCCATTCAAAGTAACTGTAGACACTATAAAATATTTGGGAGTGTATCTGCCAAGAGACACTCAGGGCCTATATGAACTTAATTATGAAACACTCTCCACACAAATAAAATCAGATCTAAATAAATGGAATAATGTCAGTTGCTCATGATTAGGCCAAGCTAATATAATAAAAATGACAATTTAACCTAAATTAATCTGTTCAGTGCCATACCAATTGAACTACCAAAAAATATTTTACAGAGCTGGATAGAATAATAACAAAATTCATCTGGAAGAACAAGAGGTCTAGAATATCTAGGATATTAATGAAAAGAAATGCTAGAGGTGGTCTAGCCATACCAGATATTAAACTGTACTATAGAGCAGCAGTCATCAAAACTACCTGGTACTGCCTAAGAAACAGAGTTGTGGATCAATGGAATAGGATAGGTACACAAGATGGAGAAGTCAACAACTATAGCAATCTACTCTTTGATAAACCCAAAGAGGCCAGCTTCTGGGCTAAGAATTCACTATTTCACAAAAACTGCTGGGAAAATTGGAAAATGGTAGGGCAGAAACTGGTCATAAACCAATATCTTACACCATATCCCAAAATAAAGTCAAAATGTGTTCATGGTTTAGGAATAAGGGCTGAAACTATAAGTAATTTCAGAGAGCAAGGAATAGTTTTCCTATCAAATTTATGGAAAAGAAAAGAATCCATGACCCAACAAGAGATAGCATTACAAAATGCAAAATGGATAATTTTGATTATTTTAAATTAAACTGTTTCTGTACAAAAAAGCCAATGCAACAAAGATTAGGAGGGAGGCAGGAAATTGGGAGAAAATCCTTTACAACTCGTGTCACTGATGAAGTCCTCATTTCCAAAACATACAGGGAACTGAACCAAATATGTAGGAATACAAGTCATTCCCCAATTGAGAAGTGGTCAAAGATATGAACAAGCACTTTTCAGAGGAAGAAATTAAAGATATCTGTAGACATATGAAAAAATGCTGGAAATCACTATTGATTAGAGAAATGCAAATCAAAACAACTCTTAGATATCATCTCTCTCTTGTCACATTGGCTAAAATAACAAAATAGGAAAATGATAAATGCTGGAAAGAATGTGGGAAAATTGGAACATTGTTGCATTGCTGGTGGAGTTGTGAACTGATCCAGCCATTTTGGAGAGCAATTTGCAACTATGCCCAAAGGGCTATAAAAATGTTCATAGACTCTGACCAAGCAATACTACTCTTAAGGTTGTATCCGAAAGACATCACACAAGTGGGAAAAGGACCCATATGTACAAAAATATTTATAGGGGCTCTTTTTGTAGTAGGTAAGAATTGGAAATCAAAGGGATGCCCATCAATTGGAGAATGGCTGAACAAGCTGTGGTATATGAAGGGAATGGAATACTATTATGCTATAAAAAATGGGGATGATACGGACTTCGTAACAACCTGGAAGAACCTACACGACGTAATGCTGAGTGAGCAGAGCATACCCAGATCATTATACGCAACCACAGATATATGGATTCTGTGATGACTAACCCTGGCAGACTGCTCTTCTCAGCAACACAATATGCAGAGACACCTCCAAGGGACTCACGATGGAGAGTACTATCTACATCCAGAGAAGGAACTATGACGTATGAATGCAGATAGAGGCACACTTTATGCTCGCCTTTTTCTCCCCCCCCCCTTTTTTTCTCTCTTTCGTATTTGTTGTTGGATTGTGTTTTTGGTTTTATTTTTGGTTCTGTTTCTTCTTTCTCATGAATCATTCCATTGGTCACAATTCTTCTCCACAATTTGACTAGTGAGTAAATTAATTCAATCCCAAGTTATACATGGAAGTTATATGGGATTCCATGCCATCTTGGGGAGGGAGGCAGAGAGGGAGGGAAGAAAATCTGGAACTCAAAATTATGTAGAATCATGTGTTGCAAACTAAAAATAAAAATTAACATAACAAAATAAAATGTAAAGACTGTAAAAAAAGGAATGTTACAGACTAAAAACTAAATGCTATAATCAAGAAGTTATGAAATGTGTCAGAATCCAGAAAACAAATTGGAAATCAAAAGCATTCACAGATCTTGCTGAAGGAAAACAAAACAAAACCCCAAAAAATTCAATGTTGCGAACTGAAGATAGTGATTAAATTTTAAAATCCCCATGACAATCAGCAAACTCTAGAATCCATGAGAAGAAAGACCTTCAAATAGAAAAGAAATGGGGCTATACAAATATCAGATGCTGAGAACTTTTATTCATTATTCCAAATTTTCTTCTAATATCTTTTGATTGACATATCAATGCCATTTTCTGTAACTTGTGGGTAATATCCCTTCTCGAAGAGGATCTATTTCTATTATTATCATTGTCTTAGAACTAATTTTCAGCAACATCACAGTGACCACCATCCTCTTCCTTCTCCATCTCCTCTTTCCCTTCCTCCACCTGCTCCTTCTCCTCCTCCTCCTCCTCCTCCTCCTCCTCCTCCTTCTCCTCCTTCTCAGAAGAGGGTACTCAAAATAGGGATATTCATAGTTTTAGGTCCCTAAAGAGTATGGAGTCCAGAAATGGGATAAATAAAACCGCCATGAGTAAGTAATCGACAATTTAGAATACAGGCAAAGAGAAGAGAATTCAAGAAAATGAAGGGGAAAACTTTTTTTAGGAAAATAAAAAAATCACAAAAATAACAAATAATGAGTTGGATGAAATAAGAATTAGGTGGATTTTACTTAAATATTTAACAGAATGAGATAAATAAGGAGGGAAAATTCAGATAACTACACGAATGAGTGGAAGAAAAATTAATTAATGAATAAAACCTCAAATTCTTGTAAAGGGTGACAAAATGAGTGTTTGAAAGAAAAGCAAGAAGACTATGGGAAGAAATTGCCTTAAATTGTTTAAGCAAAAATAACTGAGATCAAATTGTGATTTTTTAAAGCGACATAGCAAAAGAAGGAAAGAAAAATCCTAATTCAACTAAACAACAATTCATCGAAGATATCAATATTAGAAACAAATGTATCAAAATATGAAGATGAATTCTGATAACTAGAGATTAAATAATCTAATTTGTTCTGTTATACAATTTTATACTACATTATACTGTATATATTAAATTATATTGTATTATATTAATATTGTTTCATCATATGACACAAATTTTATTGCATTATATCATACTAAACTATGTCATATTGCATAATTGTATATCATGTCTCATCACCTCATGTCATCTCTTAACATGACATCATATCATGCCATTATCATCCCACATTATATATTATTAGGTCATATTATATTATTTGATCCCCAAATTCCTGTAAAGGTGCAACAAAAGGAGAATTAGACTGTCTAAGCATTTTTTAATTTGTTAGGAAACCTGAGAGTCCCTAATTAATTGGGTTCAAAATCTTCCTCCAAATCATGGACACCTGCTGTAGGGTGCTAGCTATTTTCATACACTTGGGAGAGAACTAAGTAGAATGAAGCAATATCATTTCGTGATTAACACCAAAAATGTGGAAAATTTTATAATCGAGGAGCATACCCATCAATCAAAGTAACTTCGTCAACAGGCTTTTGAGTTAGTAACTGCAGGTTTTTCCCAGTAAAGGAATTCCACCTGCCACCTAAATGGGGTTTTCAAGAAGGTCAAATACCTGATGTTTTGGTCAGGAGGATCCTGGGAGTTAAGGAAGTGGTGGGAAGAGAATATATCCCCAGGTAGCAGTCATAATGATCCATAAGGGGAAAGGGTGTTGATGCTGTTATAACAAGCTCAAGGGTTAATGAAATATGATTCCCCATATCAGATATTTAGTTTTCAGCATTGATTTTCACAAGAGTTTGAATTACAAATTTTCTCCCCATTTCTACCTCCCCAACTCCAAGAAGGCATATATTCTGGTTGCCCTGTTCTGCAGTCAGCCCTCCTGTCTGTCACCCCACTCCCCTCCCATCCCCTTTTCCCTTCCTTTCTCGTAGGGCAAGATAAATTTCTATGCCCCATTGCCTGTGTATCTTATTTTCTAGTTATATGACAAAAAAAACTTTTTTGTTTTTGAACATCTATTTTTTAATACTTTGAGTGCCAAATTCTCTCCCCTCTTCCCTTCCCACCCACCCTCCCTCCCTAAGAAGACAAGCAATTCAACATGGGCCACATGCATATCATTAAGTATAACCCTTCTACAATACTCATGTTGTAAAAGACTAACTATATTTTGCTTCTTCTCAAACTATCCACCTTAATTGAATTTTCACCCTTGACCCTATCCCCTTTCAAAAGTGTTTGCTTTTGATTACCTCCACCCCTATGTGCCTCCTTCTTTTCTGTGGGGTAAGATACCCAATTGAGTATGTATGGTATTCCCTCTTCAGGTCAAATCTGATGAGGGCAAGATTCACTCATTCCCCCTCACCTGCCTTCTCTTCTCTTCCTACAGAACTGCTTTTCTTGCCACTTTTATGCGAGATAATGTACCCATTCTATCTTTCCCTATCTCCTTCTCTCAATATATTCCTCTCTCATCCCTTATTCATCTTCAACCCACCCTATGCCTGCTCTCTCTCTCTCTCCCTCCCCCCCTCTCTCTATATATATGTATATACATATATATATATACACATACATATATACATACATACACAGTCACATATAAATATATAAATAAACACACACACACACACACACACACACACACATATACACACGCATATTCCCTTCAGCTACCCTAATACTGAGGTCTCATGAATCATACACATCATCTTTCCATGTAAGAATGTAAACAAAACAGTTCAACTTTAGTAAGTCCCTTGAAATTTCTTTTTCTTGTTCTTTTTCTTAATTACCTTTTCATGCTTCTCTTGATTCTTGTGTTTGAAAGTCAAATTTTCTATTCAGCTGTGGTCTTTTCACTGAAAAAGCTTGAAAGTCCTCTATTTTATTGAAAATCCATATTTTGCCTTGGAGCATGATACTCAGTTTTGCTGAGTAGGTGATTCTTGGTTTCAATCCTAGCTCCATTGACCTCCGGAATATGATATTCCAAGCCTCTTCGATCTCTTAATGTAGAAGCTGCTAGATCTTAGGTTATTCTGATTGTGTTTCCACAATACTCAAATCGTTTCTTTCTGGCTTCTTGTAGCATTTTCTCCTTGACCTGGAAACTCTGAAACTTGGCGCCATTATTCCTAGGAGATTTCTTTTTGGGATCTATTTGAGGAGGCAATCTGTGGATACTGTCAATTTCTATTTTGCCGTGTGGCTCTAGAATATCAGGGCAGTTCTCCTTGATAATTTCTTGAAAGATGACATCTAGGCTCTTTTTTTGATCATGGCTTTCAGGTAGTCCAATAATTTTTAAATTATCTCTCCTGGATCTATTTTCCAGGTCAGTGGTTTTTCCAATGAGCTGTTTCACATTGTCTTCTATTTTTTCATTCCTTTGGTTCTGTTTGATAATATCTTGATTCTCATCAAGTCACTAGCTTCCACTTGCTCCAATCTAATTTTTAAGGTAATATTTTTTTCAGTGGTCTTTTGGATCTCCTTTTCCATTTGGCTAATTCTGCCTTTCAAGGCATTCTTCTCCTCATTGGCTTTTTGAAGCTTTTTGCCATTTGAGTTAGTCTATTTTTTAAGGCTTTGTTTTCTTCAGTATATTTGTCAGTATTTTTTGGGTCTCCTTTAGCAAGTCATTGACTTGTTTTTCACAGTTTTCTCGCATCCTTCTCATTTCTCTTCCCAATTTTTCGTCTACTTCTCTAACTTGCTTTTCCAAATCCTTTTTGAGCTCCTCCATGGCCTGAGACTTGTTCATATTTTTCTTGTAGGTTTTTGTTGTAGGCTCTGTGATTTTGTTGACTTCTTCTGGCTGTATGTTTTGGTCTTCTTTGTCACCAAAGAAGGATTCCAGAGTCTGAGACTGAATCTGGGTGTGTTTTTGCTGCCTGGCCATGTTCTGAGCCAACTCACTTGACCCTTGAGTTTTTCAGTGGTATATGACTGTTTGCAGACTAAAGAGTTCTATGTTCCACACTTGAGCAGATGCGCTTCTACACCAGCACTCCTCCTTCCCCAAGAACCCCCTACTCGGACTGGGCTTAGATCTTTAGCAGGCTCTTCACTCCTGCTCTGATAAGCCACTTAATTCATCCCACCAAGTTCGCCTGGGGCAAGAAGCAACTGCAGCTGTAGTTCTGTAGCTGTCCCACCTCCGCAGCCTCAGGTGTGGTCGCTGAACTGCAAACTCCCAGTCCCCAGAAGCTTTTCCCACTAATCTTCTCTGTTGTCTTTGGTGTTTGTGGGTTGAATGGTCTGGTAAATGCTACAGATCAGGAATTCAGGGCGCTAGGGCAATCTCCACCCGGCTCCCAGTCTGGTCGGTCCACGCCACCGACGCTGGGTTCCGCTCCTCTCAGCTCCTGTCCCCTCCACTCCCCTCCTCTCCCAGCTCCGTGTGGGATAGACCTTACCCAGAGACCATCCAGGCTGTCCTGGGCTAGAGCCCGGCTTCCCTCTGCTATTTCGTGGGTTCTACAGTTCTAGAATTGGTTCAGAGACATTTTTTATAGGTTTTTGGAGGGACCTGATGGGGAGCTCACACTAGTCCCTGCTTTCCAACCGCCATCTTCAGTCTCCTAGGAATATTGTCACCAAATTCCAGAGCTCCCAGGTCAAGAAGAAAATACTGCAAGCAGCCAGAAAGAAACAATTTGAGTATTGTGGAAACACAATCAGAATAACCCAAGATCTAGCAGCTTCTACATTAACAGATTGAAGGGCTTGGAATACGATATTCTGGAGGTCAATGGAGCTAGGATTAAAACCAAGAATCACCTACCCAGCAAAACTGAGTGTCAAGCTCCAAGGCAAAATATGGATTTTCGATAAAATAGAGGACTTTCAAGCTTTTTCAGTGAAAAGACCAGAGCTGAATAGAAAATTTGACTTTCAAACACAGGAATTAAGAGAAACATGAAAAGGTAATCAAGAAAAAGAACAAGAAAAAGAAATTGCAAGGCACTTACTAAAGTTGAACTGATTTGTTTACATTCCTACATAGAACGATGATGTGTATGATCCATGAGACCTCAGTATTAGGGTGGCTGAAGGGAATATGCATATATATATATATATAATTTATGTTTATTATATATATATGTATATTTGAGTGTGTATGTATGTATATGTATATATGTATGAGAATATATATAAATATATATATGTATATATATATACATATATATATATATACACACATGGAGAGAGAGAGAATGAGAGAGAGAGAGAGAGAGAGAGAGAGAGAGAGAGAGAGAGAGAATCAGTGAATCTGTGACCTGTGGCAGTTACCAGAATTCTCAACCCACAAACACCAAAGACAACAGAGAAGGTTAATGGGAAAAGCTACTGCGGACAGAGTGAAAGGATTTGGGGGTTTGGCTATGGCCCCGGGGTAAGCAGAGGTGGTGCAGCTACAGAACTACAGTTGCAGTTGCTTCCAGCCCCCATGCCCACCTGGCTGGAGGGATTAAGTGGCAGATCAGACGTGGACTGCAGCGCCTGCTTAAGATCTGAGTCAGGTTCTTGTTGGTGGTTCTTGGGGAAGGAGGAGTGCTGGTGTGGCAGAGCTGGCTGTGTAGAAATAGCTCTGAAAACAACAACACATGTCCTCAAGCTTGGAACTGAGTACTCTCTACTCTACAAGCAGCCATACCCCCATGAAAAACTCAAGGGTCAAGTAGTTGGCTCACAACACGGCCAGGCAACTAAAACAAATTAAGATTCAGACTCAAACTTTGGAATCTTTCTTTACTGACAGAGAAGACAAAAAACATACAGCAAGAACAATCAAGAATGTCAAAGAGCCTACATCAAAAGCCTCAAAGAAAAACATGAACTGGTCTCAGGCCACAAAAGAGCTCAAAAAGTATTTGGAAAAGCAAGTTAGAGCAGTAGAGGAAAAATTAGGAAGAGAAATGAGAAGTTTGCATGAAAACCATGATAAACAAGTCAGTAAATTGCTAAAGGATACCCAAAAAAATACTGAAGAAAACAACATCTTAAAAAAAAGACTAACTCAAATGGCAAAAGAACTCCTAAAAGCCAATGAGGAGAAGAATGCATTGAAAGGCAGAATTACCCAAATAGAAAAGCAGGAACAAAAGACCACTGAAGAAAACACCACCTAAAAAATTAGGTTGGAGGAAGTGGAATCTAGTGACTTTATGAGAAATCAAGATATTATAAAACAGAGCCAAAGGAATGAAAAAATGGAAGACAATGTGAAATATCTCATTGGAAAAAACACTCCCCTGAATAACAGATCCAGAAGAGATAATTAAAAAATTGTTGGACTACTTGAAGACAAAAAAGAGCCTAGAAATCATCTTTCAAGAAATTGTCAAGAACTGCCCTGATATTTTAGAGTCACAGTGTAAAACAGAAATTGAAAGAATCCAACGATTGCCTCCTGACAAAGATCTCAAAAGATAACTCCTAAGAACATTGTCGCCAAATTCCACAGCTCCCATACTGAGGAGAAATCACAGCAACCAGCCAGAAAGAAACAATTTGAGTACTGTGGAAACACAATCAGAATAACACAAGGTCTAGCAGCTTCTACATTAAGGGAACGATGGGCTTGGATATTATATTCCAGAGGTCTATGGAGCTAGGATTAAAACGAAGAATAACCTACCCAGCAAAAGTGAGTATCATGCTCCAAGGCAAAATATGGATTTTCAATAAAATAGAGGACTTTCAAGCTTTCTCAGTGAACAGACCAGAGCTGCATAGAAAATTTGACTTTCAAAAACAAGAATCAAAGAAACATGGAAAGCTAAACAAGAAAGAGAAATCACAAGGGACTTACTAAAGTTGAACTGTTTTCAGTAAATTCCTACGTGGAAAGATCATTTGTATAATTCATGAGACCTCAGTATTAGGGCAGCTGAAGGGAATATACATACATACATACATGCATGCATGCATATATATACACACACACATACACACATTTATATATGTATATATATACATAGACAGAGGGCACAGGTGAGTTGAATATGAAGGGATGATATCTAAAATTAAAGTAAAATTAAGAGATGAGAGATGAATATATTGAGAAGGTGAGAAAGGGAGAGATAGAATGGGGTAAATTATCTTGCATAAAAATGGCAAGAAAAATTAGTTCTGTTGGGCAAGAAGAGGGGACAGGTGAGGGGGAATGAGTGAATCTTGCTTGCATTGGATTTGACCTGAGGAGGGAATAACATACCCACTGAGCTGGATATCTTACCCCATAGGAAAGAAGGAAGAAGGAAATAAAAAGGAGGGACTATGTAAGGGGGAGCAGATAGGGGGAGGAAGTAATCAAAAGCAAGCATTTTTGAAAAGGAGCAGGGTCAAGGGAGAAAATTGAATAAAGGGGGAAAGGATAGGAAGGAGCAAAATATAGCTAGTCTTTCACAACATGAGTATTGTCGAAGGGTTTTGTATAATGATACTCATGTGGCCTATGTTGAATTGTTTGCTTTCTTAGGGAAGGTGAGTGGGGAGGGAAGAGGGGAGAGAATTTGGAACTCAAAGTTTTAAAAGAAGATGTTCAAAAAAAGTTTTTGCATGCAACTTGGAAATAAGGCATACAGGCAGTGGGGCATAATCATCTATCTTGCCCTACAAGAAAGCAAGGGAAAAGGGGATGGGGGGGAGTGGGCTGACAGAAGGGGTAGCTGACTCGGGAATGGGGCAATCAGAACACATGCCATCTTGCAGTGGGGGGGAAGGGTAAAAATGAGGAGAAAATTTGTAATTCAAACTCTCATGAAAATTAATGCTGAAAACTAAAAATATTAAATAAAAAAGAGGAAAAAAACAAATATACCTCCAACCATAATTCCAGAGGAATGATAATGAAGCATTCTATCCACCTTCAGACAAGGAGATGCAAAATGAAACAAGCTTTTTGGAAACGGCCAATGAAAGAATTTGTTTTGCTTGATTATGCATATTTGTTACAAGGGTTTTTTTTTCCTTTTTCAATCAGTAATGAGAGATTGAAGAGAAAAGGGATTTTTGTTCATGGAAAAAAATTGTAATTAAAAATAAGTACTAAATTTCTAGATCTTGCGAAATTCTTTTAAAAAGACCTAAGCCTAGAGCCCCTCCAGCTTCTCAGGAACTAGGAATATACAGATCTGGTTTGGAGATAGGTTCGCTGGGCCTATATTCTAGAGCTCAGTATACTAGCTATACTGCTTTGAAATTTTCCCACCAGGAAAATGGAAGATGCTTGAGACTCATCATAACTCATTACAATTCCATGTTCACGAAGCATATTTTTATGCTTGGATACACAGACATAGAAATAAATAGATGTTGTCATAGAGAAATGCAACTCAACTCAACAGTATTCACTAAGCACCTATAGTATACATGGAACAGTGCTATATGTTGGAGATACAAAGAAAAAAATGCCTTTCATCAAGGAAGTTACATTCTACTGGCAGGAAACAACATATACACAGACAAATATAAACCCATATTTAATAGGTGTTTGATCATGGGCGATAACACAGTATCTGTCCACAAATGTTTGAATGGACACAAGGGAGAGGAATGAGACTTATTCTGTTTCTCGCAGAGGGCATAACAAGAGGTCATTTGTAGAAGGTACAAAGTGGCCAAATTAGGCTCAGGTTAAGGGCAAACTTTGTAGATCTATCCACAAACAATTAAAAAAATAGGATGCTTTGGGATAGATCAAGGTCTTAAATCGCCATCATAGCTGTAAAGCTAGAAGGGTCCTTAGAGATGTTAGAGACCTGTCTAATTTTTAACAGATGATGAAATTGGTCCAGGGATGTTAAAGGACTTGACCAAGGCAACAGGAACCATGTAAAAAAATGCAAGATTTGAACTTGGGTCTTCTGATTTCAAGGTAATTGCTCATCTCACTTTACTATATTGCCTTACATTTAATTGTAAGCTTTATGAGGACAGAGACTGTCTTTTGACTCTTTTTGTATCCTCAGCACTTAGCAGCACAGTGTCTGACACATAGTAATCAGAAAAAACGTTGGTTAAATGGAATTGCCTCACTAGTCATGTTCAAGTGAAAAATTGGATGAACACCTTTCTCTTAGTGGTTGTATGGCCATGGGAAAAGCTCAAGGGAGGGAGAGTGAGAATCTGAAGGTTTTTCCTATTTACTCAGATCAAGAGCTCCAGGTAGTATGTATTGACCACACACTGAGTTTTGAAGAGTTTCCCAAGACATATTAAGCCTGTCTGTAGCAAGAGAATCCTCCTTGGATTGGTTAGTAAGGTCTTTATTGTAGGGCAGCCATGGTCTTGACTTATTCTTCTGACCTGGTTCCTGTAGTGGATGCTCAAAGGGTAACAAAATATTTATGGCACATGTGTATGTGGAGAATGCCAGCTTTTAATAGCTGGAACACTGGTGAATGAATGAGAATCTATTCATACCAATACCACTTAGATCAAGAGTAAGCAAGATTTATTGGATAGAGAATGTATGGTCTTACTTGCTTGAAATATCTGGTTTTTTTTTATCCCATGTATGGATCAGATAGATTTTCTATGACTTAAAGGTAAACTCTTTGTTGAATCTGCTGAGGTGAGTGACATCTGTCTTCTATCTGCCCAATAATTGATTTATTGGTTTCTTGAGCACCCATAATTTTCAGGAGTTACTTTGTAAATAGAAAAGTTGTCTAGCCTCTCCCTACCTCAGTATCCAGTAGCTTTTCTTTAATCTTTTAACTTGTGCATTCCACAGACTCTGGGATTGCTTAGCCAGGTTCCTTCCATCCCTCTGTCAAAAGTTCTGACAATGAACATGAACTTTTATCTTCATTCATTTCTTTCTCTGTTCTTCCTGGTTGATGACATGTCTAAGTTGTAAGCTTTCAAATTCCCACAATGGAGATATATGAGTTATTATTAATTGCAGTTTCTTTCTCCTCAGAGATTCCAAAACACAGGTTTGGAGTTTAGTAGGAGTGAATGAGACACAAATACTATCAGATGGGTAAAACCATTGACATCATTCCAGATGGAGTTGGACATATGGACCAGTAAAGCCACATGCTGGCTCCATTGAGAGATTTCTTCTATCTTCAGTGTCTCCAACATGTTCATCAGAATGCAGTTGAAATATTCAGTTTGAGGTCTCTTTGAGAATGGAAAACTCTTATCCTAGACTTCTTCATGGCAGTCAGAGACAAAATTTCTTTGGAGGATCCCAGCAAGAAGTATGTACAACAAAAACATTTTCTTTTGTTTTTACAATACTTTGGCAACAGAGGAGAATTTTGAATTCCTTTTTGGGTATGAGTTCAAGTGGACTGTCAACATCAATAGACATCTTATTGTCTTCCTATCTCATATGAGAGCAAGGAATTTACTGAAGTTAGGTTCCAAAGTTTTGCTCATATTATATTCTTCAAGTAAGCAACATGAATTGTTGATGACTTTCTTTGTGGACGTAGGCACCTTTCATTCTTTGGTATTAATCTGCGTATAAATTAAGCCAATGAAATTTGTTCCTTTTGAGAATTAGGTTCTTTTCTTGACATATTTGTCCAAAATCATCATGTAGAGCTTTCAAGGGCCCTGCCACAATTATGCTTTATGTGTCACCAACTGTTTCCTGCACCTATGGGTGGAATCAGAAACAGTCCTATATGTACTCCCTTCTCCAAATTAAAAAAAAACAACTTAAAGAAAACAATACTGTTCATGACATTCGATATATGGTCTTTCTTCTCAACATTAGTAAGTTTTATGCTTAATTTGGCTCCTTGTAAAACCATCCATTTTCATATGTCTGATTGCCATCTCTACACTCATGATTCACTAATCAACTCATCCACTCCTAACTAATCTCCCAACCTTCAGTCCAGATTTCCCAACTGCCTGACATCATTAACTGGATGTCCACTAGGATATTCACTTCAACAGCTACCAAATGAACTCATTATTTTTGCCCTACTGCCCTGTCCCTCTTCCTCACTTCTCTATTACTGTTGAAGGTACTAACATCTTCTTACTTACCCAGGTTCACAACTCAAATGCCATTCACAACTCCTCATAAGTTCTCCCTCCTTGTTTCCAAACTGATAATGAATCTTGTCTAATTTACCTCTATAACCTCTCACATATACCTTCTTCTTTCATGTGCCATTGCCATCATGCTTTGGCAGGTCATGAACTACTGTAGTAGCTATTTATATGGTCCTCTTGACATGTCTGTGCTTAATTCAGCCTATCTTCCATGCAGCTGCCAAGTGGATCCTCCACAAGCCCAGGTCTGACCATGTCACTCATTAAATTCAGGTGGTTCCCTATCAGCTCCAGAGACAAATGTAAAATCAACTTTGGTGTTTGACGATCTGTGTAACTTTCACCCCTTCTAATACTATTCCATATTAAACCTCTTCCCAAATACTCACAGATCCAAGGACATGTCCGGCTGATCCTCCCTTGCAGAAGACTCTCTATCTTCTCTTTGTATGCATCATGATTGGCTGTCTGCTGTGCCAAAAACACTCTCCTTCCTCACCTCTGCCTCTTGACTTCACTGGATTCCTTCAAGTCTCAGTTAAAGTCTGACCTTCTTCAATACATCTTTCTTGATTTCTTTAATACATGGACTTTTCTCTCCTTATTATATCTTATTTTTTCCATGATTGCACTTAACTAGTTTTTTTATAAATATTTGTTTTCATATTGTCTCCTTTAGTAGACCCTTTCAGTTACAGGTAGTGGAGACTATCGTTTGCCTTTCTTCATTTTCCCCAGAATTTAGCCCAAAACCTGGTACATAGTAGGCATTTAATACTACCTGCTTTTTGGCTGACATAGTAAATAACAACAGCAACAAAAAACCAATATCAGAAGCAATCTATATTAACATTTCCATCATGTAGTTCTTGTATTTAGGACAAAATCATAATTTAAAAAACGATATTCACAATAACAAAATCTCATTCAATATATGCTTGCCCTTAGCCTTATATTTATAGTTCAGTTTTTTTGATGGCTCCATTTTGTAGACATTCTTCTTTTAAAAGTGTAATTATAGAATGGCCCATGTGCATACCTCAAGTTCAAGATTTTCAATAAAACTCTAACAATTGGCTGGCTGGATGAATTCATTGTCCTGAACTAAGAAAGGTCATTCTTCCATTTCTTTATCCCAAATATCTCTTCCACCTTCATGACACAAAGAGAGGAATATCAGGTGAGAGGACTGGCCTATTGCTAGACCCCTCTAGATAGCAGTTACTCTGCATTTGTCTACTCATTTGCCTGCCTGTATACTGGGAAGTTCCCATGCATCAAGCTTTGTTTAGGCAATGAATGAAATTCCCTCCTAATAACCAGTGGTTTGACAAACATCGTCTTATCCAAATATGGTAAATTTTCACAATCATAATCTCCTCCATATCAGTAAATGTGGATTTCTAGTCTGGGTCACCCACCAATTCACTCCTCTTAAGGTCCCCCACTTCCTCAGTCTTTGTGAATCCACCCAGTAACTATTATCAGATATAAGGGCAGAGACTGAGCTCTGGGTCTCAATCAGTAATTTATCCCTCCAGAACTCCTCCACACTTTTAGTATCTACCCATGAAACTAAAGCAGTAGGGAGCCACAAACTTGTGTGTCTGTAATAAACTGCCTGACTTGTGATCCTTGGAGGGCTTGTGTTCTTTCTCAGGACCTCATCCACAAGTTCCTCACTCCAGTCTATTTAGGGACATGATCAGCAATAGAAGTGAAGGGGGAAAAATTAAATCTGACAAATATATTCTTTAACACACATAACTAAATATATTCAAGGAAGGGGCAGGAAATAGACTGTCCATTCATTTTTTTTAATTTTTTGTCTCTGAGCTTCTGCTTCAATCATATATATCTTGGATTCTCCACTGAGGGGTCGTAGCTCATGGATTGAAAAGAAGAATGACAGATGTTGCAACTACTGGCTGCCACAGTTTCCTGGTTGCCAACTCTCTCTTCTTTTCTCCTTTTTTCCTCTGGAGAGTTTATTAAAATCTATTTTCTTACACAGAACAAGACCTTAGCCTTCCTATCTGAGGGTTTATCTAACAACAGCAAGAAAAAGCATTATAAAATAATTAGAATTATAATAATAATGAAAATTATTGGAATTCATATACCTTTATTATGTGCCAAGAATTGTGCTAACTGCTTTACTAATATCCCCTTTGATCTGGTGTTACTTTATTTTATTCTTAAACTGAGAAAAATGTGACTCTCAAGGACTTTGGGGCCAATCCAATTCCTTCTCTGGGATTCCTTTTTTTCTTTTCTTTGTTATTATTATTATTATTATTATTTGCTTTTCAACATTCATTTCCACAAGATTTTGAGTTCCAAAATTTTCTTCCCATCTCTCCCCTCCCTCCACCCTAAGACGGCACTCATTCTGAATGCCCCTTAACCCCATCTGCCTTCCCTTCTATCACCCTCCTCTTCTCTTATCCCCCTTCCTCTTCTGCTTTCCTGTAGGGCAAGATCGATTTCTATGCCAATTGCCTGTATATGCTATTTCCCAGTTGCTTGTAAAAATAATTTTTAACATTTCTTTTTAAATCTTTGAGTTCCAAATTCTCTCCCTTGCTCTCTCCCCACCCACCCTCAATGAGAGGGTAAACAATTCAAAATAGGTTATACATGTGTAGTCATGCAAAACACTTCCATAGTAGACATGTTGTGAAAAGCTAACTGTATTTCCCTGCATCCTATCTCCCACCTTTGATTTATTCTACTCTCTCTTTGACTCTGTCCCTCCTCAAAAGTATTTACATCTCATTACCCCCTCCCCCAATCTCCTCTCTCTTCTATCATTCTCTCCCTCTTATCCCTTCCCCCTACTTTCCTGTAGGGTAAGAGAGATTTCCATATATGTGTTCCCCCCTTAAGCCAAATCCAATAAGAGTAAGGTACACTCATTCCCTCTGAGCTCCCCCCTCTTCCCGTCCATTGTAAAAGCTTTTTCTTGCCTCTTCTATGTGAGATAAATCACCCCATTCTACCTCTCCCTTTCTCTTTCTCCCCTGGGGTTCTTTTAAAAACAAAATGTGACAATTTTTGCCCTCAAGGAAATCATATCTAATAGAGGAAACCAAAATATAAAAGGGACTTGGAAGTGGGATAAAAAAAGGGTGACCAGTGTGGGTTAGAATGTTAAGAAAGGGGTGAAAAACTCAGGAGAGTTAAGCTTGATGATGAAATTGGGACCTAAAGAAGTTAAGTTAATCACCCTTGTTCACATAGGTCATAAATGTCAGAGTGAGGATTTGAACCCAGGTGCTTTTACTCCAGACACTACTCTTTCTATTCTCCTACTATGCTTTTACCATGAGGTACTTCAGATGACTCTCATTGGCCAGTTTTATAGAGGTGAAAAACAAGACTCAGATTAGTTGCCTCAGCCATGATCAGGAAGCTATTAAGTTTCAGAGCATAAATACAGATTCAAGTTTTCAGAGAAGACAGTGCTTCCAACTTCAAGAATCTTTGCATGGCAGATGTCCCCATGGGGAGGAGGATAAAAAAGATTGTTACTGTTGGACTGGATCTTCTCTTCCTTTCTGCACCTGCAATGGAAGCTTTTACTTCATTGCTCGTGGTTTTTGTGTCACTGGTTGGAGCAGGAAGCTTTGGAAATGGAAATTTTTCAGAGATAATTTGTGTGGGCAGATGAGAACACGCAAGGTCTTTAATGATATCGGCCCTGTGCAAGAAGTCATAGCCAGTGACAGGGGCTGAAATGAATCAAAGTTAAAATTCTCATATTCTCAGGAAGATCACTAAAGGCTTGAAAATCCAGGCTAGCCCAAGACAAACCCTGAAGGTGCCATCACTTAGGCTTCATCTTTCAGTGGTCTGGTGAAACTCTCACATCCTCTATCCCTGCAAAAGTTTCTCTCTCAAGATGCTCCCAGCTGTATTTTTTTTTAATTATTCTTTTGCCATTATTTATTATTAGTGACTTACTGCTGATAGTTGTATTATCACTGATCAATCAAATAGCTGAAAATAATTTGCACCTGGGACAAAGTTCAAGCCTTCAGTGACACTTCTGAGATCTCATGAAGTCAATTTTCTGTATCTTGCAGCTGACAAGATAATCTCATCTCTGGAGGCAGACAGAATCTTGAGTCTATAACTAGCTTCCATCTGTCCCCTCCCATATCTATTTTCTGACTGCTAGGGTCCAGCTCTACACCTCAGCAGCAGAGACCAGCCTGATGACTGGGATTCAGTTACTTAGAACAAGAATATCACCCGTCTTCCTGCACTTAAAATGGAGGCAGAGTGGGATTCTATTTGCTGCCAATAGAGAAGGCACTCTGAAGAAGGCTCTGGCATTTCCCTTCAGAATCCTAGTGAGACATTGTCTTTGTGGAGGACTTCCCTCTTACTCCAAGTCCCTACTGCAGCCCATCTGGGCTGCTAATCTGTTCCTCCAATTAGTTTTCTCAGTTCTAATGTACCTTGTAGGCCATTGTACACATTCTGCCAGTATATTTTTTATCCCACATCCCACTTTCATCATATCTATGCCTTTTTATTTCATAGATTCATAGATCATAGAATTAGGAAGGACTGTTACTTTCATTGTATTTGTAATGTTGGTGGTTGGTAGATAGAGAGAGAAATGAACTAAGAAGTCATCAAGACCAACCCCCAGCAGGAGAATAAAACAATACAGGTTGCCTCCATTACTATTGTAAAAAAAAGGCAAAATTTCTTCTAATTTGCCATCCTTGAACAGACTGTCAGTAATACTCATAAAACTTTCTAAAAGCCCACCTTCTGTTTTCTGTCCTTGAACAAAGATTGTACTAGTTCCCAGTTAATTTGCTTTCTGAATCCCAGACAGCTGGCTAAAGTGCCTCTTTCCCTGCCCACTTTTTTCTTCCTCCTCCATTGAAAAGTTAAATTACAGTCTCTGTACATTACTGCTTATTGGCTATGTAAACTTTTCAGGAAGGACTGAATATTGGCACTCACATTTTGCTTAAAGATAGTCAGATTCTTAGATTGGAGACTCACTTTCTAGTCAGTGACAGCCAAAGCTAATTTCAAATAAACTTGTTTCCTTTTCATTTAATGATGTTATTCATTTCCAGTTAGCTGATTAATTTGTCAGGTGAGATTCCCCCTCGTTTCTCCTGGTTCAAGGTTAAAATTTCCTCAACAATTTAGAAATGTGATGACTGCCTCTCCTCTGAAGCCACAAAGTGTTGGAAATGAAACCAGCTCATCAGAAGTGAACCCCCTAGGTAAGGTTTCCTATCCCTGCCAGACTTCCCTTCTTCAGTTCAAGCCTTTTTGTCCTCTGGAGTAGTAAGTATCACCTTACCTTTAAAAGCTTTTTCTTGTCATGACACTACTTAAAATTCTTTAAGCCAAAATTGTATCCAAAGTGATTAAGACAAAAATATAGAAATCTGTGAGCAGGTGAGCACGAACAGTGATTATTTACTGGAAGAATGCATTCCTGCTTTCTGGGAGAAAGCCTGGGCATAGGTTGTCTTTTGGAACTTATTGTTTGGATCTTTTCAAAGTGGCTGTGCCAAGGTGGCTCCAGTCTACATCCAGGATAGACTAGAGAAAGGTTAATGTAACAAAAAATGTCTATCTTGAGTATCTAGGGAAGAGTAAAAGAAGTCAAGGTTACATTTCTTTTTTGTTTCTTTTTTCTGTCTGAGGGATGGAGAGAGAACGAGAAACACAGAGAGAGACAGAGAAAGAAAGACGGAGGAGAAACAGAGGCCAGAGACAGAAAGAGACAGAGACAGACAGAAACAGAGAGATAGATAGAGGGAGACTCTTTCTCCTGCAGAAATTTGTGATATTGTAACCTACAGTGACTCTGTTGTGACTCAAGTACTGTATGTTCAATGTAAAATTTTAAATTATAATTCAGAGTGTGTTTTCTACATTTTCAATAAACAGAAATTTTTAGTGTATTTTTTAATTCAGCAGTTCTCTTTCCTAGGAGTACAAAAAACAAACAACTCAATGGTGTCTGTATACAAAAATACATTCAGATCTCTTTCTCCCTATCTTGTCCTTACTTTCTCTTCCTTGCTACTTCTACCTCTATAGCTCACCTATATCAACATTTATATAATTACGCTTATATTTACAAACATATAACTTTGCAAAATTAGATCTGTTGCTTTATGTCTCCAAAGCTGTAATATTTTATTAGTAAAAATGCTTCCTGCTCTGAAACTGAGGGATACATTATTCTCTTTATTAAAAATATGAATATAATTGACCAAATAGAGCAAATTGTAGGTAAGATGAACAGACCAAAACTTTTATGTTTTAAGATATAAGCCATGCTATTTTCTTCATCAGATATGATTTAAAAACAATTCTATTGTTTGTTTTAGAGGGGGAGGCAAGGCAATAAAGGTTAAATGACTTGCCCAAGGTCACACAGCTAGTAAGTGTCAAGTATCTGAGGCTGAATTTGAACTCAGGTTCTCCTGCCTCCTGGGCCAGTGCTTTATTCACTGTGCCACCTAGCTGCCCCAATAATTTTAAAAGTTATAGTTACAAGACTAATCAATGGAGCCATCTCCTTCCTTAGTGAACACTCACCTCTGCCATTCTTGGTAGGTTATAGAGAATGAACTGAAATCCTCTGTCTACACTGATTCCAGTAAATGGAGCTTTGGAGAGCTTAGTTCTAGACATTATGTAGTTCAGGGTGCTGTGCAAGTGGCAAGAAATATGCTAGTTGTTTAAGGTATAAGCAGGACTTATGACTCAAAGATTTTGAATCAAAACAGGGCTTATATGCAACAGAGACATCCTTTCCTAGAAGTGAGTGAAGCAGCTTTCCTGTGAGTTGCTAAATGAAAAGATCGAGCCACTTCCCTTGTCCCATGAAGTCAATATGAGTTCTATGAACACATATTTCTTCTATTTCTCTTCTGTTTACATTTTACTGAATTTAGGTGAACTTAGGACAAAGAAGGCTATGGTCATGTGGCTGAAAGATCCATCAGAGCCTTCAGAGTTTCTACCTCCAACTAGAGTCATTAGCAGATCCATTGGGGTCAGTCATAACTCTAGTAAGGTAACAGTATGATATAGAGTCTTTTTGTTAATTCTTGTTACATCTTCTCAGGTAAATGGCATTGAGTCATTGCAAATGGTTTATTGTAGAGACTATAGAAGATACAGAAAGAAAATGACCTTGAAAACTCCAACCCTTCAGAGTTATCCTTAGATTACCGAGGGGAAACATCTTCTGGGGATCCAATCTGTCAGTACCAATGAAAGACAGAAGAGTGATTTGTCTAACTGATAGTGGTAAATGGAACCACAACAATGTCTGCTTTCCTTTTTTTCAATTCCATACTTTATTATTTAATATGTTTTAGTTTTCAGCATTGATTTCCATAAGATTTTTAAGTTACAAATTTTCTCCCCATTTCTACCCTCCCCAAAGTCCAAGATGGCATATATTCTGAATGCCCCATTTCCCCAGTCAGCCCTCCCTTCTGTCACCCCACTCTCCCTCCCCCATCCCTTTTCCCCTTACTTTCTTGTAGAACAAGATAGATTTCTATGCTCCATTGCCTGTATATTTATTTCCTACTTGCATGCAAAAACAATTTTTTTTTGAGCATCCACTTTTAAAACTTTGAGTTCCAAATTCTCTCCCCTCTTCTCTCCCCACTCACTCTCCCTAAGAAGGCAAGCAATTACACATAGGCCACACATGTATCATTATACAAAACACTTCCATAGTCATGTTGTGAAAGACTAACTATATTTCCCTCCATCATATCCTGTCCCCCTTTATTCGATTTTCTCCCTTGACTCTGTCCTTTTTCATTTGATTACCTCCTCGCCTTATCTGTCCTCCCTTCTATCGTCCCACTTTTCTTATCCCCTTCCCCCTATTTTCATGTGGGATAAGATACACAATTGAGTGTGTACCTTATTCCCTCCTCAAGTCAAATCCAATGAGATCAAGATTCACTCATTCCCCCTCATCTGACCCCTCTTCCCTTCCAATGAACTGTTTTTTCTTGCCACTTTTATGCAACATAATTTACCCCTTTCTATTTCTCCCTTTCTCCCTCTCTCAATATATTCCTCTATCATCATTTAATTTTTTTTAGATATCATCCCTTCATATTCAACTCACCCTGTACTCCCTGTATATATATGTATGTATATATATGTATATATATATGTGTATATATATGTGTGTGTCCGTGTGTGTGTGTATGTATATATGTGAATATGTATGTATGTATTCCCTTCAACTCCCCTACTACTGACAAAGGTCTCATGAATTACACACATCATCCTTCCATGTAGGAATGTAAGGAAAACAGTTCCACTTTAGTAAGTCCCTTATGATTTCTCTTTCTTTTTTACATTTTCATGCTTCTCTTAATTTTTGTATTTGAAAGTCAAATTTTCTATTCCGCTCTGGTCTTTTCACTGAGAAAGTTTGAAAGTCCTCTATTTTATTGAAAATCCATATTTTGCCTTGGAGAATTATACTCAGTTTTGCTAGGTAGGTGATTCTTGGTTTTAATCCTACCTCTTTTGACCAGAATATCATATTCCATTCTGTCCTTTAATGTGGAAGCTGCTAGATCTTGTGTTATCCTGACTGTGTTTCCACAATACTCAAATTGTTTCTTTCTAGCTGCTTGCCATGTTTTTTCCTTGATCTGGGTGCTCTGGAATTCGGCAACAATATTCCTAGGAGTTTTCTTTTGAGGATCTTTTTCAAATGGTGATCAAGGGATTCTTTCAATTTCTACTTTACCCTCTGACTCTAGAATATCAGGGCAATTTTCCTTGATAATTTCTTTGTTTTATTTTTTTATTTTTTTTTATTTTTACTTTGCAACAAACAGTTCTACATAATTTTGAGTTCCAGATTTTCTTCCTTCCTTCCCTGCCTCCCTCCCCAAGAAGGCATGGAATCCAATATAACTTCCATGTATAACTTGGCATTGAATTAACTTACACACTAGTCAAGTTGTGGAGAAGAACCATGACCAATGGAATGACTCAAGAGAAAGAAGAAACAGAACCAAAAACAAAAAACAAAAAACACAACCCAACAACAAATACAAAAGGGAGAAAAAAAAGTTGGGGGAAAAAGGTGAGTATGAAGTGTGCCTCGATTTGCATTCATACTTCAAAGTTCTTTCTCTGGATGTAGATAGCCCTCTGCATCATGAGTCCTTTAGAGCTTTCTCTGCATGTTGTGTTGCTGAGAAGAGCAGAGTCTGTCGGGGTTAGTCATCACGGAATCAATTTATCTGTGGTTGTATATAATGTTCTCCTGGTTCTGCTCCGCTCACTCAGCATTATGTCATGAAGTTTCTTCCAGGTTGTTATGAAGTCTGTATCATCCCCATTTCTTATAGCACAATAGTATTTCATTATCTTCATATACCACAGCTTGTTGAGCCATTCCCCAATTGATGGGCATCCCTTTGATTTCCAATTCTTAGCTACCACTAATAGAGCCACTATAAATATTTTTGTATGTATGGGTCCTTTTCCCACTTGTGTGATCTCTTTGGGATACAACCCTAGGAGTGGTATTGCTGGGTCAAAGGGTATGAACATTATTATAGCCCTTTGGGCATAATTCCAAATTGCTCTCCAAAATGGCTGGATCAGTTCACAACTCC
>CM053622.1:783974012-783989052 GCA_028646595.1 Phalanger gymnotis
GGGATGGGAGGGGAGTGGGGTAACAGAAGGGAGGGCTGACTGGGGAACAGGACAACCAGAATATATGCCATCTTGGAGTGGGGGGGAGGGTAGAAATGGGGAGAAAATTTGTAATTCAAACTCCTGTGAAATCAACGCTGAAAACTATTTCTTAGCTACTTAAACTTATGCTGTTTTAAACATTACTTAGTCATAATTATTCAGCTATTTTCCTACCAAAAAATTATATGATTTTAGGGAGAATCTTCTTCTAAAATTCTGTTATTTCATGTCAGTGTGATGCATGTTTTTTAATTACAATGTTTTTAATTATAATGTATGTGTTGGAGTATGCACCCCCCCCAAAATGGGGGAAAGATGTATGCCATATGAACATAAGCAGAAAATTTGGATTAGTTACATATTCTAAGGACATAAGTAATACAAAAATATCACATGGTGGACTTCACAGCTTCACCAGCCTCTAAATTATTCAAATGATATAGTCTACACCTGTTCTGAGACTATTTTTAAATGACTATAGTTTAAAATGATTTGCACACAAGACTACATCTCCAGATACTGATTTCTCTAAATCAGTTTTTTCCACTTCTAAGAAGTTAAACACAGAAAATTATAATTTGACTTTAAGGCTTATTACACAATGTTAACATACACGTAAATTAAGAAATCTCTTCTTGCAAATGATACATATGAAAAAAGTCAGTAGTTAATAGAATCAGAGAATGAGTTGAAAAGTAATAAATTCCTTAATAGCTGTTCAATTAACTAAGCAATAAACTAAAGGGATTTTCCTCTCAGAAAGTATTTTTTAGGCCTGTTGTTAGTTGCCTTGGTGAAAAAAAAACCTAAAAGTATATGGTCAAATCCAGGAGTCTTGGAAACTGAAAAGGTGTTTGCACAGTTCAGTCATCTCATTAATTGAAGTAAATGGGGATAATTGACAGACTAAATAAACTTTTGCTAGATTACCTAGGGGTTATTAGGAAACATAAGGAGAAAAAATAAAAGGTAGATTGGTGACATATTCTTGTGGAGCTTGGCAAAAATTGGAATAGTGACTTTTAACTATCAGGGAAAATGTATTGTTTCCCTGGTCAATGTTGTAAACTCCCTTCCTTCCTAATATGCCATATTTTAATCTGCAAATGGATATCCCTAAATATGGCATTCATGTACACTAAATTTCAATGGATTCTTCATGGGGGAGAAAATAGATGTTTGCCTTATATGATGTTGTGACTCACTCATTAGCTTTATGGAAAATATTATCTAAGAGAAAGTACCTCATTTCTAAAACTACATTTCCATGTTTTACATTTACTGCATAAAATTTGAGTAAGAAAAAAAATCTTCAAATGTTTCATCTGATGAGTTCTCATTTTTTCCGTCTTTTGCCTTTGGATGATCAAAGCACGGGTAAAAGAAAGACTATTTCAAAAATACCAATCCACAAAGCTGACAGATTTTACTCTATGTCAAATAAAAACAAATAAAAAAGAAACATAGCCTTGGTCACTTTCATTCTCCATAGATGCTGATGGCAGAACATTTTTATTATGGTTCAAAATTCACAATTCCAGTGATGCTATGGGAATTTAGAAACAAACAAAGCAAAACACAAAAAGCAAATAAACCAAAAGAAAATCCAGAACATAAAAGATAATAGTGAACAGAGACACATTTTCTTCAAATAAAAGATATCTCAAAATAAACCATCAATCCCTTTGGCTGATCATCTTCCTTTTAAAAAAAACTGTAACTAGGTCAAATAATCCAATTCATATGACCCTAAATATTTCTATTGATAAATGAAATCATCCATGCTATTACTAAACCATGTATAATGGAAGAAAGATTAAGATTTCATCTATAATCCTGATTGACCCATTCAGGCTGGTCATAAAATATTTCACCATAACTTTCAATGTACTTCTAGGAATAGGCTTATTCTGTTGCTTGTTCACGGCCTAAATTATCTTCAGACCAAACCATACTCTCTGTCTTAAAAGGGCACCTTAACCTTAGTCTTTGATATAAACTGGAGTTACAACTAAGGGGCCATTTTAAAGGATCAAAAGAATAAATTTCAGAAGAAAACCTATCCCCAGGCTTTCTCCCCAGGACCTGGAATACATTCTTTCAGTAAATGATCACTATTCATACTCATCCACTCAAGCAGATTTCTATAATGTTATGTTAATTAACTTGCATATACCTTTGACTTAATTTTTTTTTGAAGTAGCATCATGCAAGCCTAGAGAATTTAAAGGAAAATAATACCTACTACTCCAGAGGACAAAAAGGCTCAAATTAGAGCATGGAAGTCTGGCAGGAATAAGAAACCTTACCCAGGAGGTTCACATCCAATGTGCTGGTTTCATTCCTGTCACTTTGTGGCCTCAGAAGAGTTGTCGCCATCTCAATTCTAAATTCTAAAAGTTTCAACCATGGTTCCAGGAGAAACAAGGAGGAGTCTCACCCGCTAGCTCAATCTCTGTTTATAATTTCTGTTTTTGTTTGTTCTGAAGTTCAGGGTATTGACTTTTTCCCCTGAACTAAGTGAATGATATATGCATGTTTAATTAAAGTGAGATTGTAAACCCCTGAAAATTGCTTTCCTTAGAAAAGCAGATAAAAGAATCTGTGCTAGAAGCCCTCCTTTGTGCTGGTGTTATTGGCCTTACACCTCCACAGAAGCTGCAAGCAGCATTGTTGTTACAGCTACCAAGATAAGTGAACTTATCCACAACATTCACAACTTCTCCATTTGCTGTAACCAATGGTTCCATCTATGGATGATTACTCTTGAGCTAAGTAGTAAAGATATGAATAGACTCTCATTCATTTCAACATCACTCTGGCTACTAAAAGCTAAAATTTTCCACATACATATCGCCCATACGTATTTTGTTATCCTTTAAGCATCCACCATATGCACCAGCTCCCAGAAAATAGTCAGTAGTATACTCACCCTACTAACCAATTCTTGGGGATTCAATTGCTACAGACAGACCTAATCTGCATTAGTCAACTACTCACAACCCAATGTGCTGATAATTGATGCTACCTGGAACTCTTGATTTGAATAACTAGAATAAGCTCTCTAATTCTCACTCTTCCTCTATTGTGCTTTTCCCATAGTAAAATAACAAACAGAGGGAAGGTGCTCATCCAATTTTTCTACTGAACTCTACTTGTGAGGCAATGCAATTTAATCAACATACATTGGGGGGGGCGGAGTTTCTTACAAGAGCTCTCTCACAAGTTCTGTCAAATTCCTATAAAAAAGTGAATCTGAGCAGATTTGAGATATTTAGAAACCACGAGGAGTCTGACTAAGGCAAATTTCCAAGCCAGGAGAGTCTGAAATGCCAAAGAGAGAAATCCGTAAGCTGGGAGAGCACTCAGAGTGTGGAGCTCCTCCAGGTAGCACCAAACCAGAAGCAGCTGGGGAAAACAACGTGGGAGACAGGCTGGGAGAAAGCAGGGTGCCCAAAACTGGCAGAGATCCCCAGGCTTCCCGACACAGGATGGCAGTCTGTGAAAGCAACAAGAGGCAGTGCAATTGTCATTGGCTGTGAGACATTAACTCCTGAGCCTTGCAGCCCAAAGGTATGAAATGTGGCTTCTTGAACTCCCGGGAGACATAAAGGCCAGGTAAATGGCTCTGATCCCTTCCCCTGCCCCTGACACAGAGAATTCCTTGGGAAAAAATGCTGGAATAGATGAGACAGAAGTGGGGCTTCAGTGGACAAGTAGTAGGAATTCCTGAGTCCCAGAGGGGCAGAGGCAGCAGGGGCCTACACCAGGAGCCCAGACGTACCCTTGCTCCCCCAGGGGAAGTGCCAGACATCCACCTGGAACAACAAAGAACTGAGACCATTGCTGAAGAGCAACAGTGCTGGAGAGCAACCCTAGGGGAAGAGACTTCAGGCAGTCAGACCCCTCCCCCTCACTTCAGGAAACTGAAGGCTATAATTCACAAAGCCAGTAACTAGACTCACATTCCCCAGAATAAGAAAGCTGGGACAGAGAGCCCTGAGCCCCAAAAGCAGAAATTTATTGTAAAGCCAGGAAAGGGCTAACCAACATGAAGAAGAACACACAAAAATACTGAGGACCATTGATTCTTTTTATGGAGACAGGCATGATCAAAATACCAGTTACGAAGAGGATGGCAATGACACTATTCCCACATTTGATACCTCAAAAGGGAATATGAACTTGTCTCAAGCCCAAAAAGTGTTACTGGAAGAGCTAAAGGAGGATTTTAAAAACCAAATTAGGGAGGTAAAAGAAAAAACTGAAAAAATCCATTGACAAAATCAGGTCCTTAAAGAATAAGATTGGCAAAATGACTATGGAGATTCAGAATCTAAATAAAGAAAGTGATACCCTGACAGGAAAAATCAACCAATTGGAAAAGGAGACTCAAAAGCAAAATGAAGACAGCAACTCATTAAAAATTAGAGTTGAGCAAGTCGAAGCTAATCACTCTGTGAGGCATCAAGAAGTAGTAAAACAAATTGTAAAGAATGAAAAAATTTAAAAAAATGTGAAATATCTGATTGGATAAACAACTCACCTGGAAAATAGATTCAGGAGACACAATTTAAGAATTATTGATCTACTGGAAAGTCATGATGAAAGAAAGAGCCTGGAAAGTATCTTCCAAAAAATTACCAAAGATAACTACCCAGAGGTCCTAGAACCAGAGAGGAAATTAGTCATCTAAAGACCCCCCAATTGCCCCCTGAAAGAGATCCCAAATTGTAAACTCCAAGAAATATTATAGCTAAATTTCACAATTATCAAGTCCCTGAGAAAATACTGCAAGCAGCCAAAAGAAACAATTGAAATACCATGGAACTACAGATAGGATCATGCAGGATCTTTCAGCTTCTACATTAAATGACAGGAGAAATTGAAATATGATATTCTGAAGGGCAAAGGAGCTTGGTCTACAACCAAGGATCAACTACCTAGCAAAACTGAGCATAATTTTCCAGGCAAGGAGATGGACATTCAACAAAATAAGGGACTTCCAGACCTTCCTGAGGAAAAGGCCAGAACTCAATGGAAAATTTGATCTTCAAAGACAAAGCTCAAGAAAGACATAAAAAGGTAAACAGGGAGAAACCCCCCACCACAAATCTTATTAATTAGTAAGGGCAACTTATTTGCATCCTTATATAGGATTATATCATCTTATGTATGATATGTATACATATATATATATGTATATATATATAATATGTAGGTAGACATATATGTCAATCTTGAGAGTACTACAGCTATTATGACAATTGAAAGGGATACACAGAAACTGTGAATGTCTGTATAAAATAACTGATACAAGGATAAAAAACATAAATAAGAGATGTAAAGGGAGGGTTATGGGAGAAGTAAGGAGGTAGTAGAAAAGGGTAAATTACACCAAATGAAAAGGCACGAAAACACATTTTAGTAGAGAGAAAGAAGGGAGAGAGAAGAGCAGTATTTGAGCTTTACTCTCATGGGATCTGGTTCAAGAAGGGAATAACATGCCCTGATAAGTATAGAAATCTAACTTGTTGTATAGGTAGTAGGAGTGGAAAGGGGGAAAAAAGGGAGAGGCTGGTCAGAAGGGTTGGAAGAAGTAGCAAGTGGGAAATGGTAAGATAAGGGAGGGGAATCAAGAGGGAGGGTAAATTGAGGAAAGTGATAGTCAAAAACAAAACTTTGTTGAGGAGTGGAAGGGGAAAGGGAGAAATAAAAGCATAAATGGGGGGAAATAGGATGGAGAAAAAGACACAGATAGAACTCATAACTGTGAATGTTAATGGGATGAACTTTCCCATAAAACGGAAGCAGATAGCAGAATGGCTTAAAAACCATAATCTTACAATATGCTGTTTAGAAGAAACACATTTGAAACAAGGAGATACACACAGGGTAAAGGTAAAAGGTTGGAGTAAAATATATTGTGCCTCAGTTAAAGTAAAAAAAGCAGGTGTAGCAATCCTAATCTCAGACAAAGCAAAAGTAAAGATAGATGTAATTAAAAGAGATAAGGAAGGACACTACATCCTGCTAAAAGGCAACATAAATAATGAAGCAATATCACTGTTTAATATTTATGCACCAAGTGGTATGGCATGCAAATTCTTAGAGGAGAGGTTAAGGGAGTTACAGGAAGAAATAGACAGCAAAACTATAATATTGGGAGAACTCAACCTCCCCCTTTCTGAACTTGATTAATGTAACCTCAAAATCAATAAGAAAGAAGTTAAGGAGGTGAACAGAATTTTAGAAAAGGCAGATATAGTAGACCTCTGGAGAAAACTGAATAGGGATAAGCGGTACATGGCACATACTCAAAAACTGACCATGTACTAGGGCATAAAAACCTCACAGTCCAGTGCAGAATGGCAGAAGTAGTCAAAGAATACTTTTCAGATCATGACGCAATAAAAATTATGTATAATAAAGAACCATGAACAAATAAGCTAAAATTAATTGGAAACTAAATAATCTAATTCTAAAGAATGAATGGGCCAAAGAACAAATCAGAGAAACTATTAATAACTTCATTCAAGTGAATGACAATAATGAGATAACAAACCAAAATTTAAGGGATGCAGCAAAAGCAGTTCTTAGGGGATATTTTATATCTCTAAAGGCTAACATTAATAAATTAGGGAAAAAGAGATCAATGAATTGCGCATAAAACTGGAAAAAGAACAAGAAAAAAATTGAAAATCCCCAATCAAATACCAAATTGGAAGTACTGAAAATCAAAGGAGAGATTAATCGAATTGAAACCAAGAAAACTATTAAATTAATAAATAAAACAAAGAGCTGGTTTTATGAAAAACCAATAAAATTGATATACCATTCAAAGTTACTGTAGACACTCTGAAATATTTAGGAGTCTATTTGCAAAGACAAACCCAGGGACTCTATGAACATAATTATGAAACACGTTTCATGCAAATAAAGACAGAACTAAATAAGTGGAAAAATATCAGTTGCTCATGGTTAGGCTGAGTTAATATAATAAAAATGACAATTTTTCCTAAATTAATCTATCTATTCAGTGCCATACCAATTGAAATACGAAAAAATTATTTTACAGAGCTGGATAAAATAATAACAAAATTCATCTAGAAGAACAAGAGGTCTAAAATATCTAGGGTATTAATGAAAAGAAATACTAGGGAAGGTGGCCTAGTCATAATAGATATTAAACTGTACTAAAGAGCAGCAGTCATCAAAACTACCTGGTACTGGATAAGAAACAGAGTTGTGGATAAGTGGAAAGGGTAGGTGCACAAGATGGAGAAGTCAATGACTATAGCAATCTCTTCTTTGATAAACCGAAAGAGGCCAGCTTCTGGGCTAAGCATTCCCTATTTTCCAAAAACTGCTGGGAAAATTGGAAAATAGTAGGGCAGAAACTGGGCATAGACCAATATCTTCCACCATATACCAAAATAAAGTCAAAATGGGTTCATGATTTAGGAATAAAGGTTGATACTATAAGCAATGTGGGAGAGAAGGAATAGTTTACCTATCAGATTTATGGAAAAGAAAAGAATTCATGACCCAACAAGAGATAGAGAGCATTACAAAAAGCAAAATGGATAATTCTGATTATGTTGAATTGAAATGTTTTTGTACAAAAAGGCAAATGCAACAAGGATTAGGAGGGAAGCAGAAAATTGGGAGAAAATCTTTACAACTAGTGTCTCTGATAAAGGCCTCATTTCTAAAATATACAGGGAACTGAGCCAAATATATAGGAATGCAAGTGATTCCCTAATTGAGAAATGGTCAAAGGATATGAACAGGCAGTTTTCAGAGGAAGAAATTAAAGATATCTATAGGCATATGAAAAAATGCTCACAATCACTACTGATTAGAGAAATACAAATCAAAACAACTCTTAGGTACCACATCTCTCCTGTCAGATTAGCTAAAATGACAAAACAGGAAAATGGTAAATGCTGGAGAGGATGTAGGAAAATTAGAACACTGTTACTTTCTTGGTGGAATTGTGAACTGATCCAGCCTTTCTGGAGAGCAATTTGGAAGTATGCCCAAAGGGTTATGAAAATGTTCACACCCTTTGACCCAGCCATACCACTTCTAGGGTTGTATCCCAAAGAGATCACACAACTAGGAAAAGGACCCATATGTACAAAAATATTTATAGCACCTCTTTTTGTGGTAGCAAAGAATTAGAAATCGAGGAGATGCCAATCAATTGGGGAATGGCTGAACAAGCTGTGGTATATGAAGGTAATGGAATACTATTGTGCTATAAGAAATGAGGATGATATAGACTTCATAACAACCTGGAAGAACCTACACGACATAATGCTGAGTGAGCAGAGCAGAGTCAGCAGAAAATTATACACAACCACAGTTATATGGATTCTGTGAGGACTAACCCTGACAGACTTTGCTCTTCTCAGCAGCACAAGGTGCAAAGACAACTCCAAAGGATTCACGATGGAGAATGCTATCTACATGCAGAGAAAGAACTATGAAGTGTGAATGCAGGTTGAGGCACACTTCATGCTTGCATTTTTCCCCCTTTTTTATCTCTTTTGTTTTTGTTTTGGGGTGTTTTGTTTCTATTTTTTCTTTTGCGTGATTCATTCCATTGGTCATAATTCTTCTCCACAACTTGACTAGTTTGTAAATTAATTCAATGCGAAGTTATAAGTGGAAGATGTAGGATTCCATGCCATCTTGTTGATATGGAGGGGGGGAGGGAAGAAAATCTGGAACTCAAAATTATGTAGAACTGAGCATTGTAAACTAAAAATAAAAAAAATTAAGTATACCCACCTTTGGAGAAAAGAAATTTCCCTAAATGGGAAGTCCCAAAACTTCCAACTCTCTTACTCCATTTTTGTTATCTCTTCACCATTTTGCAGGCATTCGCCTTAAATCTCTAAGCGTCCAAACCCACTAAATTTCAAAAGAATTATTTTTCTAAAAATCCTACTTTTTCATTTATTTATTCAATAGTATAATTTAAAAGAATGATTGCATATGATACAGTAAATCCATTATATGCAACTTACTATTCCTTTTAAAATATACTAAAGTTATGATGTAAATTTCTTTTTTTCCCCTCTTTTTTCTTTCTTCTCACATTCTCATGCCCTAGAGATGGATCCCATTAGTCACAACAGGTTAAAAATATATACTAAATGATTCTATGCATACTTCCATTTATCAGTTCTTTCTCTGGATGCAGATAGCATCTTTCATCATATTTCCTTTATAGTTGATTCAGATATTATAATAGTCACAATGACTAATTGACTCAAAGTCATTCTCAATATAATATTGGTGTTACCATGTACAATATTCCCTTAGTTCTTCTCATTTCACTCTTCATGCTTTAATGCAAATCTTTCCATGTTTTTTCTAAGACCATTGAGCTCATTAATTCTTATAGCACAGTAGCACTTTATCACAATCATACACCACATCTTGTCCAGCTATTGCCCAATTGATGAGCATTCCTGCAATTCCTAGCTTTTTGCCATCACAAAGAGAGATTCTATAAACAGTTTAGAACAATTAGGTTATTTTCCTTTTTCCAAAATCATCTTTGAAAATAAATCTAATTGTGATATTGCTAGGTGTAGTAGGAAGGCTGAATTTATGATCTCAAAAAGGATCATATAAATATCTGAATGGTTCGAAATCGTTGGGCATACAGAATTCTCTAAGCAGAAGGCATCAAAAAATTTATTCAGGGCCCAGAGCAACAAATTAGTGAACCAATCTCCCCATTCCAGTATTGTGAACACAAGCCTCCAGGCCCAGTAGGCCCGCCTCACAAGAGTAGCCAGGAGGCCACAGAAAAATAAGATGGCATAAATCATATTCACCAGCCTCAAGACCTCGCTCGAACTCTTGGGTCCACACAGGGGTCGGCTCTGCTTCGGATTTTTTTCCAGCTATAGTTTTCTCGCCTCTCCTCGCAGCCAAGCCTCTGGTGTTCTCAAGTCCCGCCTCAACGACTAGAGACCAGAGTCCAGAGATCCATTGGTTCCCGAATTGGCCCCTTTTAAGGCCTTAATCTACGCCCATACAGGTTTCACACCTGATAGGGCTTTGGGCCTGGGGCTTAACATTTAACAGGTGAAAGTACTTTCACCATAAACAAAAGCCAAACTCCTCAAGGGCACCCGTTAAACAAAGCCCATTTTGCCTTACTGGCACACTAGGTAAAAGAGTATAGGTAATTTAAGAAATCTTTGGGCATAATTCTGCCAAATGCTCTCCAGAATGAATGGATCATTTCACAATTTCATCAATAATGAGTTAGTGTCCCATTTTTCTACATCTCTTCTAACATGTGTTGCTTTCTCTTCAACAATTTTAGCCTATCTGGTAAGTATAAAATAACATCTCAAGGTTGTTGAAATTTGCATTTCTCTAATCAATAATGATTTAAAGCATTTTTCATATGGCTCTTAACCATTTTTATTTCTTTATTGGAAAACTCCCTATTTATATTCTTTGACCATTTATCACTTGGGGAATGACTCTTATTCCTATAGATTTGACAAAGTTATTTTTTATATTTGAGATATGAGACCTTAATCTCAAAATCTGTTTTAATTTTTCCCCCAATTTTCTGCTTCACTTCTCATCTTGGCTACATTTGTATTATCTGTACAAAAACATTTTAATTTAATGTAATAATAATTATGCATCTTACACCTAACTTTGCCCTCTATCTCTTGTTTATTTATAAATTGTTCACCTATCTATAAATCTCATATTTAATATGTCCCATGTTCTTCTAATTTTCTTGTTATACATCTCTTTATATCTTGGTTGCATATCCATTTAGACTTTATCTTAGTAAATGACAAAGATATTTTGGCATATAATAAAGTTATCATGCCCAGTTTTTGCAATTCTGATTTCCAGTTTTCCCAGAAATTATTTTTTACCAAATAATGAATTTTCATCCTAAAATCTTAAGTCTTTATACTTCTCAAATGCAAGGTTACTCTATTTATTTGCCACTGTAAATTGTATATCTACTCTGTTCCATTGATCTACTTTTCTATTTCTTAGCCAGTACCAGACAACTTTGATAATTACAGCCTTATCATATGTTTTAAGATCTGGTACTAAAAAACTTACTTCTTTATTTTTTTCATTATTTACTTTGATATTTTGGATTTTTTTTCCAAACGAATTATTATTTTTTTCTCTAATTCAGTAAACAGTGATTTAATTGTGATGATGTGGAATATATAAACTAGTTTAGGTAAAATTGTAATTTAATTTCATTATATTTTATTTATATTTATTTCTTATATTGGAATTCAACAAAAATGATAGTTCATGACCAGATGAGAAGTAAAATGAAAAGGTGTGGCTTTTCAAACAACTTGAGAGAAGTAAACAAAAGAATGGCATATATATGCATAAATAAAAAGATCTGAGGAAAGATTTGGCTTTGATGGAATGATAAATATAGAACAAAATTTATGTGTTTATAGAAACTGCCGTAACAGTTGTAGCTTCATTCGAAAGTAAATAGATAATTTTTTTAGAATGCTGTGAGTAAATTGATAGCAATAGGTTTTTTTTCCCAAGATAGTAGGACCCAGATTTGAACTAAATTAAAAGGTCCTCTTCAGTGGAATGCTTAGGGTACTTCAAAACATAATAACAGACTGCTACTTTTAAATCTTTGTCAATGAGTTATCCAGAAATAGTGGAACCCATACTAAAAAATGCTTAGAAGAATTGAAACTTGAAAAATATACTGCTAAAAAAATGAAATTATAATTTCAGATTCTGTGTGATGCCATTTGGAAAATAGATCCAGGTGTGATCAATTTCATTCTGCTCTTCTTTTATGTGAGATGTATCTCTCCTAACATGATGCTTATAATAATTCAAAATGTATTTTACTATTTGGCACTAAGATTAAGTGCTGGGAAAATGTACAAATCTGAAAATTTGTTAACTGAGTGATCTTAAAACAAGTTACTTCACTTGACCAGTCTGTAATAGGGATAAATTTTATACCTAGCAAGGACCTGATAACTTGTTATATTAAAAATGTTGGCAAAAAAGGGAGCAACTCACAAGAGCTCTCCCTCAAACCCTTCTGAACACCTTTAAATAATGCTGTAAAGCAATTCTTGAAGTGTCGGAACTCACAAAAGGATGGGTTAAAATAAGTTTCCAGTCAAAAAAAACTTAGAAGATCAGCAGGAAAGTCTGTCATACCTAGACGAGAATGGAGCACAGTCCAGCTCAGGTTATGCCAAAACAAACCACGCCCCAGCAAACCAGTAGCAGGCCTTTGGAGCCATTTTGTAGCCAGCAGCTGCTGTGGCTTCCAGAGCTCTCAGCCAAAACATGATAAAAGGGTTGAACAGCTCATTGGAAGTAGATTGCAGGGATCTCTTTCCTGGCAGTAGGGCAGGCCCCTTTGTTGCTTTGCCCATTTGCAGATCTGGGTTGTAGTCCCAGGTGGCAGTCCTGGTGTGAGACGGAGCATTAGCACATCAGAGCTTGTTGTTTCAGTTAATCATGGGCCCTTCTCACAGTTCCAGGGCAGAAAAGAATGCTTGTGTTCACTCACAGACCAGAGTATAGGCTAGCAGAGAAAGAAACGCATTTCTTCTTTAGATCATGACACAAAAATACTGAAGAAAATAATACCATAAAATACAAAATAAGCCAAATGGTAAAAGAGGCACAAAAATCCAATGAAAAGGAGAATGCTTTGAAAAGCAGAATTGGCCAAATGGAAAGAGATATACAAAAAATCACTGATGAAAAAAAAATCTTTAAAAAGTAGAATTGACCAAATGAAAAAAGGAGATACAAAAAAAAGATCACTGAAGAAAACAATTCCTTAAAAATTAGAATTGATCAAAGGGAAGCTGATGACTTTATGAGAATTCAAGAAGTAACAAAAAAAATTCCAAAGAATGAAAAAATAATAGAACACTACATAAAATATGCCATTGAATAAAAAAAAAAAACCTACCTGGAAAAGAGATACAGGATAGATAGTTTTTAAAAATGATTGGACTAGTGGGTGGAGCCAAGATGGTGGCTGGAAAGCAGGGACTAGCATGAGCTCCCCACCAAGTCTCTCCAAAAACCTATAAAAATGGCTTTGAACCAATTCTAGGACTGCAGAACCCACAGGGTAGCAGAGGGAAGCAGGGCTCTAGACCAGGACAGCACGGATAGTCTCTGGGCAAGGTCTATCCCGCACAGAGCTAGGAGCAGAGGGGAGCAGAGCTGAGTGAAGTAGAGCCCAGTGTGGGTGGCGCAGACCAACCAGACCCGGAGCCAGGGGAAGCATGCCCTAGCGCCCTGAATCAGTGAGCTGCAGCAGTTACCAGACTGCTCAACCCACAATCACCAAAGACAACAGAGTAGGTTAATGGGAAATTCTTCTGAGGACAGGGAGTTTGTGGTTTGGCCACCACCCCAGGGGCAGTGGAGGTGGGGCAGCTACAGAACTACAGCTGCAGTTGCTTCTGGCCACAGGCCCATCTGGTGGGAGGAATTAAGTGGAAGATCAGAGCAGGAGTGAAGAGCCTGCTGAAGATCTAAGTCCAGTCCAGGTTAGGGGTTCTTGGGGAAGGAGAAGTGCTGATGAGGCAGAGCTGGAGCATCCGCCCAAGTGTGGAACATAGAACTCTTTAGTCTGCAAGCAGTCATACCCAGCTGAAAAACTCAAGGGTCAAGTAAGTTGGCTGGGAATATGGCCAGGCAGTGAAAATGTACCCAGATTCAGTCTCAGACTTTGGAAACTTTCTTTGGTGACAAAGAAGACCAAAACATACAGCCAGAAGAAGTCAACAAAGTCAAAGAGCCTACATCAAAAGCCTCCAAGAAAAACATGAACTGATCTCAGGCCATGGAAGAGCTCAAAAAGGATTTGGAAAAGAAAGTTAGAGAAGTAGAGGAAAAATTGGGAAGAAAAATGAGAAGGATGTGAGAAAACCATGAAAAACAAGTCAATGACTTGCTAAAGGAGACCCAAAAAAATACTGAATAATATACTGGAGAAAACAACACCTTAAAAAAAATAGACTAACTCAAATGGCAAAAGAGCTCCAAAAAGCCACTGAGGAAAAGAATGCCTTGAAAGGCAGAATTAGCCAAATGGAAAAGGAGGTCCAAAAGACCACTGAAGAAAATACTACTTTAAAAATTAATTTGGAGGAAGTGCAAGCTAGTGACTTGGTGAGAAATCAAGAAAGTATAAAACAGGACCAAAGGAATGAAAAAAGGGAAGACAATGTGAAATATCTCATTGGAAAAACCACTGACCTGGAAAATAGATCCAGGAGAGATGATTTAAAAATTATCGGACTACCTGAAAGCCATGATCAAAAAAAGAGCCTAGATATCATCTTTCAAGAAATTATCAAGGAGAACTTCCCTGATATTCTAGAGCCCCAGGGCAAAATACAAACTGAACGAATCCACAGATCACCTCCTCAAATAGATCCCAAAAAGATATCTCCTAGGAATATTGTCAGAAATTCCAGAATTTCCAGGTGAAGGAGAAAATACTGCAAGCAAGTATAAAGAAACAATTTGAGTATTGTGGAAACACAATCAGAATAACCCAAGATCTAGCAGCTTCTACATTAAGAGTTCGAAAGGCTTGGAATGCGATATTCTGGAGGTTAATGGAGGTAGGAGTAAAACCAAGAATCACATACCCAGCAAAACTGAGTATCATGCTCCAAGGCAAAATAGGGATTTTCAATAAAATAGAGGACTCTCAAGCCTTCTCAGTGAAAAGACCACAGCTGAATAGAAAATTTGACTTTCAAACACAAGAATCAAGAGAAGCATGAAAAGGTAATCAAGAAAAAGAACAAGAAAAAGAAATTGCAAGGGACTTACTAAAGTTGAACTGTTTTGCTTATATTCCTACATGGAAAGGTGATGTGTATGATTCATGAGACCTCAGTATTAGAGTAGCTGAAGGGAATATGCATGTATGTATTTATATGTATAC
>CM053622.1:783989552-784016102 GCA_028646595.1 Phalanger gymnotis
CGATCCAAGAAAATGTTCAGCCCCAGACCAACCATTGTCTGAGGGAATCCCTTGGAAATAAGCACTAAAAAGTTGGCCAAGCTCAAGTGGAAAAAAATGGTGTGTATGTCCCTCAGTCTTCTTTCAGTTAAGAAAGCAAAGGTACAATGGCAAAGGAGGAAGAAATTTCCTAGTACACCAGCTCCTGTCTGGATGAAGAAGGCAATACCTAGAGGTAAGTCAAGAAAAATAATTATATCACTGACTGAAGTAGAACTGTTTTCAGAACCAGAGAGAGAAGAAGAAGAAGAAGGAGAAAAAAAGGAGAGAGAGAGAGAGAGAGAGAGAGAGAGAGAGAGAGAGAGAGAGAGAGAGAGAGAGGAAGAGAGGAAGGAAGGAAGGATGGATGAGAAAAAAGAAGGGAGAGAGGGAAGGAGGAAGGAAGGAAGGAAGGAAAGAAGGAAGGAAATCTTTCCAACATTCCTAGAGGCCATTTATATTGAGAATGAATCAGATTTGTGACCCTCAACCAAATTTCTGTTTGTTAAATTTTCCTTTGATTATGAGTGGAGTGTAGAGTAATACAGTGGACTGAGAGTAATACAGGTGAAGCACTACCATTTTACCAGGACATCAGGAGACCTTTTCCTCAGTCACTGAGAGTAATCAATGAGGTTGTGAAAATTTAAGTTCCAGTTTAATCCAAAAGTCCAAAATGGAAGGAAATTTAAGTCAATGCACTACTGAAATAGGCTAAAATTCAATAAAAATGACAGAGCCAAATAGATTATTTAAAAATACTAGATCTAGTGCATATATGAAGAAAGCTGAATTTAAAGAAAATGTATTATTCAAGTAAACAAAGAATAATATGCATTATCCATTTGCTGGGACAAAAATATGTAGATATATGTAGAAATACAGGGATCCTATGCTGTACTTCATATCCTATTACAGCTAATTTATAATGATTCTAAAGATAGTAAAACAATTCATACTGAATATTTTTAAATGTACTATGCTAATGTGACAGTAAAAGATGAATTATTAAAGAATACCAGATTACATCAGACATCAGCAACACAAATACCATATATTCTGTTCCCTAGAATGTTGTTAACATGGAAAATTGGGCAACATTTATCAACTTGAAAATCCATGAAAATAAGAAATTCAATAATGATTATGTTGTTAAATATTAAGTAAAAAGCATGTACCAACCGAAAATACAGCAAAAATAGCCAAGATAACAATATAAGGTAAGCAAATATAACATAATAAAGCCATTTGAAAAAAATGAAGAACTGATTAAGGAAAGAACATGAAATCAAAAGTAATTATCAAAAATGGCTTTTTTTTTTAGTAAAAAGGAAACTCAGCCATGTTTAGAAAGAAGAAAAGAGAGATTAGAACAAACTTAAAATAAAAGTTATCCAAAATTATTCCATGAAAACTGACAACTTAAATTTACTAGTTTGAGAGATTTAAAATACCAAAATTAACATGGCAAAAAGTAGATGATATAAGGAGGCTGATCATAGAGTTATTCTGGATTACTGAGGTTCCTAGATTATTTTATAGATTAAAGGCCAGAGGATTCAAAAATTATTAGACTACTTGATAGAAAAAAAAACATATCAAAATTCCTATAAAATCAATGGACAAGAGACTCAGGAAAATATAGGGAAAATGAAATTTGAAACAAGTTTTTGATTTACAAAGCCTGCAAAATTGTAATATGCCAGTATGTATTAGAACAATCTATAGAGAAGAGACACATAGATAAAGTGCCTAGGCATCAGAAACAGACACATTCAAGTGTAACACTGACATAGTGGTTTGGTGACACTGAACAAGTACATGCACTCTCAGCATGTCAGATATCTTAGACTCAAAGATTCAGAAAAAGTACTGATCTGTAGTGATAAGGCAGTCTACTCACTGGGAATTCCTCATATCAAAGTAATCTCAGACAGAGACAAATACCACCACCACCACCACCACCACCACTACCGCCACTACTACTAGTACTACTACTACCACTACTACTAGTAATAATACTACAACTACTACTACTATTACTACTGCTGCTTCTGCTGCTGCTGCTGCTGCTACTACTTCTGCTAATACTATTACAACTACTACTACTGCTGCTGCTACTACTATTACTTCTACTACCTTATTGTTATTTTTGGTGGTGTTATTTCTTCTGTTATTATTTAATAGAAAAACAAGAAAATAAATAATTCAAAAATGTAACTGAAAAGATTTTGTGTGGAAGCATTGTTTGATGATTTTAATCCAAGAAGGAACACAAACAGGAAGAAATTGGGTGCATTAAATTACAATGGTTTGGGGGGAATCAGTGGAGGAAGTTGGTTGTCTTGTTAAAAAGCACATGTTGAGAGAGTACTATATTTGGGGACAAAGTGAATTGGTTTCATATCTGTATTGAGCATTCTCCTACTACTGATAAGAGATTGAAGCAATCTAGGCTTCATTTCTTCATATAAACCTTACATAGTAGGTGCTATATAAATGCTTTTCCCCTTACTCATCATCATAAAAAAGAAGAGGTTGGAGTAAATTATACCAAAATTACTGTCAGGATCCAAATATAATGATCCTATAAAATCTATGATGAAAGAAAAAAGAAAACACACAAAGAGGTATTTCCCCATTATTTTCCAATAAAAAAAAATTACCTCCTCAGTGTAAAGTTTAAGAAAGAAAGCAGAAGCGGTGGAGCCAAGATGGCAACAGGAAAGCAGGGACTTGCTTAAGGTCTCCCCAGGTCCTTCCAAACATCTGTAAAAAATGGCTCTGAACAAATTCAAGAGCTTCAAAACCCATGAAATAGCAGAAGGAAGCAGGGTTCCACCTAGGAAAGCCTGGATGGTCACTGGGAAAGGTCTATCACACAGAGCTGGGAGTGGAGCAGGGCACAAACCAGCATGGGCTGTGCCAGGACCAAGAAGACTGGGAGCTCGACAGAATAGGTTGTAGGGCCCTGAATCAGTTAGCTGTGGCAGTTACCAGACATATAACCCAAAAATACCAAAGACAACAGAAGCAAGTTAGCAGAAAAAATTCTAGATTGGAGTGAAAGGAGTGTGCGGTCAACTCTAGCCATCGGGACGCAGGAGTGGTGCACCTCTGGGGCTGCTTCCAGAGCTCCAGCTGCTGTTGCTTCAAGCCCCAGGCCAACCCTGTGGGATTAATTAAGTGGTGAATCAAAGCAGAAGTGCAGAGCCGGCTTGGATCTGGGTCGCAGCCCACGTTGGCAGTTCTTGGGGGAGAAGGAGCACTGGTGTGGCAGAGTTTGGAAAAGCAAGTAAGAGAAGTACAGGAAAAATTGGGAAGAGAAATGAGAGCGCTGGAAGAAAATCATGAAAAGCAAGTCACTGACTTGCTAAAGGAGAACCAAAAAAAAAATACTGAAGAAAATAACACCTTAAAAATAGACTAACTCAAACGGCAAAAAGCTCCAAAAAGCCAATGAGGAGAAGAATGCCTGGAAAGGCAGAATTAGCCAAATGGAAAAGGAGGTCCAAAAGACCACTGAAGAAAATACTACCTTAAAAATTAAATTGGAGCAAGTGGAAGCTAGTGACTTTATGAGAAATCAAGATATTATAAAACAGAACCAAAGGAATGAAAAAATGGAAGATAATGTGAAATATATCACTGGAAAAACCACTGACCTAGAAACATGGATTCAAGAGAGATAGTTGAAAAATTGTTGGACTACCCGAAAGTCATGATCAAAAAAAGAGCTTAGACATCATCTTTCAAGAAATTATCAAGGAAAATTCCCCTGATATTCTAGAGCCAAAGGGTAAAATAAAAATTGAAAGAACCCCTCGATCGCCACTTGAAAAAGATCCCCAAAACAAAACTATTAAGAATATTGTTGCCAAATTCCAGAATTCCCAGTTCAAGGAGAAAATATTGCAAGCAGCCAGAAAGAAACAATTTGAATATTGTGGAAACACAATCAGAATAACACAACATCTAGCAGCCTCCACATTAAGGGATAGAAGGGAATATGATATTCTGGAGGTCAAAGGAGTTAGGATTAAAACCAAGAATCACCTACCCAGCAAAAATTAGTATCATGTTCCAAGGCAAAATATGGATTTTCAATAAGACAGAGGACTTTCAAACTTTCTCAGTGAAAAGACCATAGCTGAATACAAAATTTGACTTTCAAACACAAGAATCAAGAGAAGCATGAAAAGGTAAACAAGAAAGAAAAATCATAAGGGACCTAATAAAGTGGAACTTATTTGCTTACATTCCTACATGGAAAGATGATGTGTGTAATTCATGAGACCTTTCCCAGTAGTAGGGGAGATGAAGGGAATATACATACATACATACATACATACATACATATATATATATGGAAAGAGAGAGAGAGAGAGGGAGGGAGAGAGGGAGGGTACAGAGTGAGTTGAATATGAAAGGATGATATCTAAAAAATAAAATTAAGTGATGAGAGAGGAATATATGGAGAGAGGGAGAAAGGGAGAAATAGAATGGGGTAAATTATCTCACATAAAAGTGGCAAGAAAAAGCAGTTCATTGGAAGGGAAGAGGGGGCAAGTGAGGGGGAATGACTGAATGTTGTTCTCATTGGATTTGGCTTGAGGAGGGAATAAGGTACACACTCAATTGTGTATCTTATCCCACATGAAAATAGGGGAAAGGAGATAAGAAAAGTGGGACGATAGAAGGGAGGACAGATACGGCAAGGAGGTAATCAAAAGCAAACGCTTTTGAAAATGGACAGGGTCAAGGGAGACAATTGAATAAAGGGGGACGGGATAGGATGGAGGGAAATATAGTTAGTCTTTCACAACATGACTATGGAAGTGTTTTGCGTAATGATCCATGTGTGCCTTATGTTTAATTGCTCATCTTCTTAGTGAGAGTGAGTGGGGAGGGAAGAGGGGAGAGCATTTGGAACTCAAAGTTTTAAAAGTGGATGCTCAAAAAAAAGTTGTTTTGGCATGCAACTGGGAAATAAGATATACAGGTGATCGAGCATAGAAATCTATCTTGCTCTACAAGAAAGTAAAGGGAAAGGGGAGGGGGTGGGGGAAGGAGGTGACAGAAGGGAAGGCTAAATGGGGAAATGGGGCAATCAGAATTTACACCATCTTGGAGTTGGGGGGAGGGTAGAAATTGGTAGAAAATTTGTAACTCAAAAACTTGTGGAAATCAATGCTGAAAACTAAAATTATTAAATAATGAACTATAGAATAAAAAAAGAAAGCCGAAATCGTTGTGGTTCCATTTTTCACTATCAGCTAGACAAATCACTCTTCTGTGTTCCATTGATACTGACAGATTGGGTCCCTAGAGGATGTTTATCCTCAGTAATCTAAGGATAACTTTGAAGGGTTGGAGTTTTCTAGGTCATTTTGTTTCTCTATCTGGTATAGTCTCTATAATAAACCATTTGTGATAACTCAGTGTCATTTACCTAAGAAGATGTAACGAGAATAACAAAAAGACTCTATATCTTATGGTTACCTTACTAGAGTTATGATTGACCCCAACGGATCTGCTAATGACTCTAGTTGGAGGTAGAAACTCTGAAGGCTCTGAAGGATCTTTGAACCACCTGACCATTGCCTTCTTGGACCTAAGTTCACCTAAATTCAGTAAAATGTAAACAGAAGAGAAATAGAAGTAATGCGTGTTCATAGAACACATTTTGACTTGGTGGGACAAGGGCAGTGGCCCAATCTTTTCATTTAGTGACTCACAGAAAAGCTGCTTCACTCACTTCTAGGAAAGGATGTCCCTGCTGCATACAAGCCCTGTTTTCATTCAAAACCTTTGAGTCATCAGTCCTGCTGATGCCTTAAACAATTAGCATATTTCTTGCCACTTGCACAGCACCCTGAGCTACATAATGTCTAGAACTAAGCTCTCCAAAGCTCCATTTACTGGAATGAATGTAGACAGAGGATTTCAGTTCATTCTCTATAACCTACCAAGAATGGCAGAGGTGAGTGTTCACTAAGGAAGGAGATGGCTTCATTGATTAGTGTTGTAACTATAACTTTTTAAATTGTTGGGGCAGCTAGGTGGCACAATGAATAAAGCACTGGACCAGGAGTCAGGAGAACCTGAGTTCAAATTCAGCCTCAGATACTTGACACTTACTAGCTGTGTGGCCTTGGGCAACTCACTTAACCCTGATTGCCTTGCCTCCCCCCTCTAAAACAAACAATAAAATTGTTTTTAAATTTTATGTGATGAAGAAAATAGAATGGCTTATAGCTAAAAACATAAAAGTTTTGGTCTGTTCATCTTACCTGCAATGTGCTCTATTAGGTCAATGATAATTACATTTTTAATAAAGAGAATAATGTATCCCTCAGTTTCAGAGCAGGAAACATTTTTACTAATCAAATATTATATCTTTGGAGACATAAAGCAACAGATCTAATTTTGCAAAGTTATATGTGTCTAAATATAAACATAATTATATAAATGTTAATATAGGTGAGCTATAGAGGTAGAAGTAGCAAGGAAGAGAAAGTAAGGACACGATAGGAAGAAAAGAAGAAAAAAGGGAGAAAAAATGGAGAAAAAGGGAGAAAAGAAAAGAAAAAAAGGGAGAAAAAAAGATCTGGATGTATTTTTGTATACAGACACCATTGAGTTGTTTGGTTTTTTTTTTTTTGAACTTTTAGAAAAGGGAACTGCTGAATTAAAAAATACACTAAAAATCTCTGTTTATTGGAAACTTAGGAAACACACTCTACATTATAATTTAAAATTTTACCTTGAACATACAGTACTTCAGTCACAACAGAGTCACTGTAGTTCACAATGTCACAAATTTCTGCAGGTAAAAGAGGTTTCCTCTACCTGTCTCTCTCTCTTACTGTCTCTGTCTCTTTCTGTCTCTGGTCTCTGTTTCTCTGTCTTTCTGTCTTTGTCTCTGTCTATCTGTCTGTCTCTGTCTCTCTGTCTCTGTCTTTCTCGTTCTTTCTCCATCCCTCAGACAGAAATAGGACACAAAAAAGAAATGCAGGCTTGACCTCTTTTACTCTTCCCTAGATACTCAAGGTAGAAAATTATTTATTATGGTCCTGAATTCCCATGTCCAGGGGTACTATGGGATTTTAGAAACAGAGATAATGGTGAACTGAGAGAAAGTTGCTTCAAATAATAGATCTCTCCAAATACACAATCCATCTCTTTGGTTGGCCATCTTTATATTTTAATTCTCATAAGTAGGTCAATTTATCCAATTCAAATGACCCTAGATTTTTCTTTTGCTAAGTGAAATTATTCAGAGTATTTCTAAGCCATATCTGACAGAAAGAAAGATGAATAATTTTATAGATAATCCTGATTGGCCCATCCAGAATGGCCATAAAATGTTTCGCTATAAATTTCAATGTACTCCAGGGAATGGACTCACTCTGTCGATTGCTTATGTTCTAGTTTAACTTCAGATTAAACCAGTCTCCGTCTGACAAAGTCACATTAGTCTAGTCTATCCTGGATGTAGACTGGAGCCACCTTAACACGGCCACCCTGAAAAGATCAAAACAATAAGTTCCAAAAGACAAGCTATGCCCAGGCTTTCTCCCAGAAACCAGGAATGCATTCTTCTAGTAAATAATCACTGTTCATGCTCACCTACACACAGGTTTCTATAATTTTGTCTTACTCACTTTGGTATAATTTTGGCTTAAAGAATTTTAAGTAGCATCCTGAAAAGAAAGAGCTTTTAAAGGGAAAGTGATACTTACTACTCCAGAGGTCAAAAATGTTTGAAGTGAAGCAGGGAAGTCTGGCAGGGATAAGAAACCTTACCTAGGGGGTTCACTTCTGATGAGCTGGTTTCATTTCCAACACTCTGTGGCTTCAGAGGAGAGGCAGTCATCACATTTCCAAATTGTTGAGGAAATTTTAACCTTGATTCCAAGAGAAACAAGGGGGAATCTCACCTGATAAATTAAATCAGCTAACTGGAAATGAATAATGTCAGAGACTAAATGAAAAGGAAAAAAGTTTATTTGAAATACCTTTGGCTGTCACTGACTAGAAAGTGACTCTCCAATCTAAGAATTTGGCTGTCTTTAAGTAAAATGTGAGTGCCAATATTTAGTCCTTCCTGAAAAGTTTACATAGCCAATAAGCAGTAATGTACAGAGACTGTAATTTAACTTTTCAATGGAGGAGGAAGAAAAAAGTGGGCAGGGAAAAAGGCACTTTAGCCAGCTGTCTGGGATTCAGAAAGCAAATTAACTGGGAACTAGTACAATCTTTGTTCAAGGACAGAAAACAGAAGGTGGGCTTTTAGAAAGTTTTATGAGTATTACTGACACAGTGTGTTCAAGGATGGCAAAGTAGAAGAAATTTTGCCTTTTATTTTACAGTAGTAACAGAGGCAACCTGTATTGTTTTATTCTCCTGCTGGGGGTTGGCCTTGATGACTTCTTAGTTCATTTCTCACTCTATATCTACCAACCACCAGGCATTAAAAATACAATGAAAGTAACAGCCCTTCCTAATCTTATGATCTATGAATCTATGAAATAAAAAGGCATGGATATGATGAAAGTGGATTTGGGATAAAAAATATACTGGCAGAATGTGTACAATGGCCTACAAGGTACATTAGAACTGACAAAACTAATCAGAGGAACAGATTAGCAGCCCAGATGGGCTGCAATTGGGACTTGGAGTAGGAGGGAAGACCTCCAGAAAGACAATGTCTCACTAGGATTCTGAAGGGAGATGCAAGAGCCTTCTTCAGAGTGCCTTCTCTATTAGCAGCAAATAGAATCCCAGTCTGCCTCCATTTTAACTGCAGGAAGAGAGGTGATATTCTTGTTCTAAGTAAGTGAATCCCAGTCATCAGGCTGGTCTCTGCTGCTGAGGTGTTGAGCTGGACCCTTGCAGAATTGATACGGGAGGAGACAGATGGAAGCTAGTTATAGACTCAAGATTCTGTCTGCCTCCAGAGATGAGATTATCTTGTCAGCTGCAAGATAGAGAAAATTGACTTCATGAGATCTCAGAAGTGTCACTGAAGGCTTGAACTTTGTCCCAGGTGCAAATTATTGTCAGCTATTTGATTGATCGGTGATAATACAACTATCAGCAGTAAGTCACTAATAATGAGAAAGGCCAAAAGAATAATTAAAAAACACAGCTGGGAGCAGCTTGAGAGAGAAACTTTTGCAGGGATAGAGGATGTGAGAGTTCCACCAGATCACTGAAAGATGAAGCCTAAGTGATGGCACCTTCAGGGTTTGTCTTGGGCTAGCCTGGATTTTCAAGCCTTTAGTGATCTTCCTGAGAATATGAGAACTTTAACTTTGATTCATTTCAGCCCCTGTCACTGGCTATGATTTCTTGCATGGGGCCGATATCATTAAAGACCCTGTGTGTTCTCATCTGCCCACACAAATTATCTCTGAAAAATTTCCATTTCCAAAGCTTCCTGCTCCAACCAGTGACACAAAAAGCACTAGCAACAAAGTAAAAGCTTCCATTGCAGGTGCAGAAAGGAAGAGAAGATCCAATCCAACAGTAACAGTCTTTTTTATCCCCCCTCCCCCACCATGGGGACATCTGCCATGCAAAGATTCTTGAAGTTGGAAGCACTGTCTTCTCTGAAAATTTGAATCTGTATTTCAGCTCTGAAATTTAATAGCTTCCTGATCATGGCTGAGGCAACTAATCTGAGTCTTGTTTTTCACCTCTACAAAACTGGTCAATGAGAGTCATCTGAAGTACCTCATGCTAAAAGCATAGTAGGAAAATAGAAAGAGTAGTGCCTGGAGTAAAAGCACCTGGGTTCAAATCCTCACTCTGACATTTATGACCTATGTGAACAAGGGTGATTAACTTAACTTCTTTGGGTCCCAATTTCATCATCAAGCCTAACTCTCCTGACTTTTTCACCCCCTTCCTAACAGTCTAACCCACACTGGTCACCCTCTTTTATCCCACTTCCAAGTCCCTTTTATATTTTGGCTTCCTCTATTAGATGTGATTTCCTTGAGGGCAAAAATTGTCACATTTTGTTTGTAAAAGAACCCCAGGGGAGAAAGAGAAAGGGAGAGGTAGAATGGGGTGATTTATCTCACATAAAAGAGGCAAGAAAAAGCTTTTAGAGTGGACAGGAAGAGGGGGGAGCTGAGAGGGAATGAGTGCACCTTACTCTCATTGGATTTGGCTTAAGGGGGGAATATATATACTCAACTGGATATGGAAATCTATCTTACCCTACAGGAAAGTAGGGGGGAAAGGATAAGAGGGAGAGGAATGAAAGAAGAGATAGCAGATTGGGGGAGGGGGTAATCAGAAGTAAATACTTTTGAGGAGGGACAGGGTCAAAGAGAGAGTAGAATAACTCAGAGTTGGGAGATAGGATGGAGGGAAATATAGTTAGCTTTTCACAACATGTCTACTATGGAAGTGTTTTGCATGACTACACATGTATAACCTATATGGAATTGTTTGCATTCTCAATGAGGGTGGGTGGGGAGAGAGCAAGGGAGAGAATTTGGAACTCAAAGTTTTAAAAACAAATGTGAAAAACCTCTTTTTACAAGCAATTGGGGAATAAGATATACAGACAATGGGGTACAGAAATCTGTCTTGCCCTATAGGAAAATAGAAGGGGTAGGGGGTAAGAGAAGGTGAGGGTGATAGAAGGGAAGGCAGATGGAGTTAAGGGGTATTCAGAATGAGTGCCATCTTGGGGTGGGGGGAGAGGAGATATGGGAAAAAAAAAATTTGGAACTCAAAATCTTGTGGAAATGAATGTTGAAAACCAAAAAAAAAAAAAATAATAAAAAGAAAAAAAAATCCCAGGGAAGGAATTGGATTGGCCACAAAGTCATTGAAAGTCACATTTTTCTCAGTTTGGCAATAAACTAAGCTAACACCAGATCAAATGAGATATCAGTAAAGCACTTAGCACAATGCTTGGCATATAATAAAGGTATATGAATTCCAATAATTTTCATTATTATTATAATTATAATTATTTTTATCATGTTTTTTCTTGCTGTTGTTAGATAAACCCTCAGACAGAAAGGCTAAGGTCTTGTTCTGTGTAAGAAAATAGGTTTTGATGAACTCTCCAGAAGAAAAAAAAAGAGAAAAGAAGGAAGAGTTAGGAAGCAGGAAACTGTGGCAGCCAGTAGTTGCACCATCTGTCATTCCTCTTTTCAAGCCATGAGCTATGACCCTTCAGTGGAGAATCCAAGATGTGTATGACTGCAGCAGAAGCTCAGAGACAAAAAATAAAAAAGAGGAATGGACGGTCTATTTCCTGAACCTTCCTTGTATGTATTTAGTTATTTGTGCTTTAATTCTGTTAAAGAATATATTTGTCAGATTTAATTTTTCTCCCTAAACTTCCATGGCTGATCATGTCCCTACACAGACTGGAGTGAGAAGCCTGTGGATGAGGTCCTGAGAAGGAACACAAGCACTCCAAGGATCACAAGTCAGGCAGTTTATTACAGACACACAAGTTTGGGGCTCCCTAGTGCTTTAGTTTCATGGGCAGAACTAAAAGTGAGGAGGGCTTCTGGAGGGATAAATTATAAATTGAGACGCCAGAGCTCAGTCTCTCCCCTTATGTTTGATAGTAGTTACTGGGCGGATTCACAAAGACTGAGGAAGTGGGGGACCTTAAGAGGAGTCGATCGGTGGGTGACCCAGACTAGAAATCCACATTTATGGATACGGAGTAGATTATGATTGTGAAAATTTACCATGTTTGGATAAGACAAAGTTTGTCAAACTGCTGATTATTAGGAGGGAATTTCATTTATTGCCTAAACAAAACTTGGTGCATGAGAACCTCCCAGTATACAGGCAGGCAAACGAGTAGACAAATGCAGAGTAACTGCTATCTAGTGGGGTCTAGCAATAGGCCAGTCTTCAAACCTGATATTCCTCTCTTTGTATCATGAAGGTGAAAGAGATATTTCGGATAAAGAAATGGAAGAATAACCTTTCTTAGTTCAGGACAGTGAATTCATCCAGCCGGCTGTTTGTTAGAGGTTTATTGAAAATCTTGAACTTGAGGCATGCACATGGGCCATTCTATAATTACACTTTTAAAAGAAGAATGTCTACAAAATGGAGCCATAAAAAATGGAACTATAAATATAAGCCTAAGGATAAGCATGTATTGAATGAGATTTTCTTGTGAATATTATTTTTTAAATTATGATTTTTTTCCTGATTAGAGGAACTGCATGATGGAAATGTTAATGTAGATTGCTTCTGATCTTGGTTTTCTGTTGCTGTTGTTATTTATTATGTCATTCAAAAAGCATGTAGTATTAAATGCTATGTACCAGGCTTTGGGCTAAATTCTGGGGAAAATGAAGAAAGGCAAACGATAGTCTCTACTCCCTAGGACTGAAAGGGTCCACTAAAGGAGACAATATGAAAACAAATATTTACAAAAAAAACTAGTTAAATGCAATCATGGAAATAATAGGACATAATAAAGAGAGAGAAAGTCCATGTGTTAAGGAAATCAAGAAAGAGGTATTAAAGAATGTCAGACTTTAACTGAGACCTAAAGGAATCCAGTGAAGTCAAGAGGCAGAGATGAGGAAGGAGAGTGATTTGGCACAGCAGACAGCCAGTCATGATGCCTACTAACAGAAGATAGAGGGTCAAGGGAGGGTCAGCCACACACGTCATTGGATCAGTGAGTATTTGGGCAGAGGTTTAATATGGAATAGCATTAGAAGGGGTGAAAGTTACACAGATCTTCAAACACCAAAGCTGATTTTACATTTGACTCTGGAGCTGATAGGGAACCACCTGAATTTACTGAGTGACATGGTCAGACCTGGGCTTGTGGAGGATCCATTTGGCAGCTGAGTGGAAGATAGGCTGGACTGAGGAGAGATATGTCAAGAGGACCATATAACCAGCTACTACAGTAGTTCATGACCTGCCAAAGCATGATGGCAATGGCACATGAAAGAAGAAGTTATATGTGAAAGGTTATAGAGTTAAATTAGACAAGATTCAGTATCAGTTTGGAAACAAGGAGTGAGAACTTGTGAGGAGTTGCAAATGGCATTTGTGTTGTGAACCTGGGTAAGTAAGAAGATGTTAGTACCTTCAACAGTAATAGAGAAGTGAGGAAGAGGGGCAGTAGGGCAAAAATAATGAGTTCATTTGGTAGCTGTTGGAGTGAATATCCTACTGGACATCCAGTTAATGATGTCAGGCAGTTGGGAAATCTGGACTGAACGTTAGGAGATCAGTTAGGAATGGATGAATTGATTAGTGAATCATCAGGGTAGAGATGGCAATTAGACATATGAAAATGGATGTTTTTACAAGGATCCAAATTAAGCATAAAACTTCCTTATGTTGAGAAGAAGACAATATATTTAATGTCATGAATAGTATTGTTTCCTTTTAGTTGTTTTTTTTAATTTGGAGAAGGGAGTCTATATAGGACTGTTTCTGATACCACCCATAGGTGCAGGAAAGGGTTGGTGCCACATAAAGCATAACTGTGGCAGGGCCCTTGTAAGCTCTACATGATGATTTTGGATGAATAGGTCAAGAAAAGAATCTAGTTCTCAGAAGGAACAAATTTTATTGGCTTAATTTATACACAGATTAATACCAGGGAATGAGAGGTGCCTACGTCTGCAAAGAAAGTCATCAACAACTCATGTTGCTAACTTGAAGAATATAATATGAGCAAAACTTTGGAATCTGACTTCAAGAAATTCCTTGCTCTCATATGAGATAGGAAGACAATAAGATGTCTATTGGTATTGACAGTCCATTTGAACTCATACCCAAAAAGGAATTCAAAATTCTCCTCTGTTGCCAAAGTATTGTAAAAACAAAAGAAGATGTTTTTGTTGCACATACTTCTTGCCAGAATCCTCCAAAGAAATTTTGTCTCTGACTGCTATGAAGAAGTCTAGGATAAGAGTTTTCCATTCTCAAAGAGACCTCAAACTGAATATTTGAACTGCAGTCATTATCAAGACTTTTGACAGAGGGATGGAAGGAACTCTGCTAAGAAATCCCAGAGTCTGTGGAATGCATGAGTTAAAAGATTAAAGAAAAGCTACTGGATATTGAGGTGGGGAGAGGGTAGACAACTTTTCTATTTACAAAGTAATTACTGAAAATTATGGGTGCTCAAGAAACCAATAAATCAATTATTGCCAAATATTGAGCAACTTGACCTCTTAGATGGACAGATAGAAGACAAATGTCATTCATCTCAGCAGACTCAACAAAGACTTTACCTTCAAGTCATAGAAAATCTATCTGACCCATACATGGGATAAAAAAACAGATATTTCAAGTAAATAAGATCATACATTCTCTGTCCATTAAATTATGCTTACTCTTGATCTAAGTGGTACTGGTATGAATAGATTCTCATTCATTCACCAGTCCTCCAGTGACTAAAAGCTAGCATTCTCCACATACACATGGGCCAGAAATATTTTGTTACCCTTTGAGCATCCACTACAGGAACTAGGTCACAAGAACAAGTCAAGAGCATGGCTGCCCTACAATAAGGGCCATACTAAGCAATCCAAGGGGGATTCTCTTGCTACAGATGGGCTTAATATGTCTTGGCCAACTCTTCAAAACTCAGTGTGTGGTCAATATATATCACCTGGAGCTCTTGATCTGAGTAAATAGGAAAAACCCTTGGATTCTCCCTGTCCCTCCCTTGAGCTTTTCCCGTGGTCATATAACCGCAAGGAGAAAGGTGTTCAACCAATTTTTCACTTGAAAACCACTAGTGAGGCAATTCAATTTAACCAACATTTTTACTGATTACTCTGTGCCAGACACTGTCTTGCTAAGTGCTGAGGATACAAAAAGAGTCAAAAGACAGTCTCTGTCCTCATAAAGCTTACAATCTAATGTAAGGCAATATAATAAAGTAAGATGAGCAATTACCTTGAAATCAGAAGACCCAAGTTCAAATCTCTCATTTTTTACATGGTTTTTTGTTGCCTTGGTCCAATTTCATCATCTGTTAAAAATTAGACAGGTCTATAACATCTCTAAGGACCCTTCTAGCTTTACAGCTACGATGCTGATTTAAGACCTTGATCTATCCCAAAGCATCCTGTTGGTTTTTTTTAATTGTTTGTGGATAGATCTGCAAAGTTTGCCCTTAACCTGAGCCTAATTTGGCCACTTTGTACCTTCCACCATTGACCTCTTGTTATGCCCTCTGGGACAAACAGAATAAGTCTCATTCCTCTCACTTGTGACCATTCAAACATTTGTGGACAGATACTGTGCTATCACCCATGACATCTATTGATCAAACACCTATTAAATATGGGTTTATATTGTCTGTGTATATGTTGTTTCCTGCCAGTAGAATGTAACTTTCTTGATGAAAGGCATTGTTTTTCCTTTGTATCTCCAAAATATAGCGCTGTTCCAGGTATACTATAGGTGCTTAGTGAATACTGCTGAGTTGAGTTGCATTTCTCTATGAATACATCTATTTATTTCTATGTCTGTGTATCCAAGGATAAAAATATGCTTAGTGAACATGGAATTGTAATGTGTTATGATGAGTCTTAAGCATCTTCCATCTTCTTAGTGGGAAAATTTCAAAGCAGTATAGCTATTGTACTGAGCTCTAGAATATGGGCCCAGCGACCTTATCTCTAAACCAGATTTGTATATTCCTAGTCCCTGAGAAGCTGGAGGCGCTCTAGGCTTGGGTCTTTTTTTATAGAATTTTGCAAGATCTAGAAATTTAGTACTTATTTTTAATTATAATTTTTTTCCATGAACAAAAATCTCTTTTCTCTTCAATCTCCCACTACTGATTGAAAAAGGAAAAAAAAATACAACCCTCGTAACAAATATGTATAATTAAGCAAAACAAATTTTTGCATTGGCCATTTCCAAAAAGCTTGTTTCATTTTGCACATCTTGTCAGAAGGTGGAAGGCATGCTTCATTATCAGTCCACTGCAATCGTGGTTGGAAGTGCATTTGTTTCTTCTACTTCTTCTTCTTCTTCTTCTTCTTCTTCTTTTAGTTTTCAGCATTAATTTTCACAAGAGTTTGAATTACAAATTTTCTCCCCATTTCTAACCTGCCCCCACTCCAAGATGGCATAAATTCTGATTGCCCCATTCCCGAGTCAGCTCTCCCTCCTGTCACTCCACTGTCCCCCCATCCCCTTTTCCCTTCCTTTCTTGTAGGGCAAGATAGATGATTATGCTCCATTGCCTGTATATCTTATTTCCTAGTTACATGCAAAAACTTTTTTTTGAACATCTTCTTTTAAAACTTTGAGTTCCAAATTCTCTCTCCTCCTCCCTCCCCACCCACCCTCCCTAAGAAGGTGAGCAATTCAACATAGGCCACATGTGTATCATTATGCAAAACCCTTCCACAATACTCATGTTGTGAAAGACTAACTATATTTTGCTCCTTCCTATCCTATCCAGCTTTATTCAATTTTCTCCCTTAACCCTGTCCTTTTTCAAAAGAGTTTGCTTTTGATTACCTCCTCCCCCTATCTGCTCCCCCTTCTATAATCCTCCCTTTTTTCTCCTTTTTCCTTCTTTCCTGTGGGGTAAGATACACAACTGAGTGGGTATGTTATTCCCTCCTTGAGTCAAATCTGATGAGAGCAAGATTCACTCATTCCCCCTCACCTTCCCTCTCTTCCTTCCTAACAGAACTGGTTTTTCTTGACACTTTTATGCAAGATAATTTACCACATTGTATCTCTCCCTTTCTGCACCTCTCAATATATTCCTCTCTTATCCCTTAATTTTACTCATTTTTTCAGATATCATCCCTTCATATTCAACTCACGTGTGCCCACTGTCTAGATATGTATGTATGTATGTATGTATGTATGTATGTATTTTCCCTTCAGCTACCCTAATACCGAGGTCTCATGAATTATACACATTATCTTTCCAAGTAGGAAAGTAATCAAAACAGTTCAACTTAGTAAGTCCCTTGTGATTTCTCTTTCTTGTTTACCTTTTCATGTTTCTTTTGATTGTTGTGTTTAAAAGTGAAATTTTCTATTCAGCTCTGGTCTTTTCACTAAGAAAGCTTGAAAGTCCTCTATTTTTTTGAAAATCCATATTTTGCCTTGGAGCATGATACTCAGTTTTGCTGGGTAGGTTATTTTTGTTTTAATCCTAGCTCTGTAGACCTCCAGAATATCATATTCTAAGCCCTTTGATCCCTTAATGTTGAAGCTGCTAGATCTTGGTGTTGTTATGATTGTGTTTCCACAATACTCAAATTGTTTCTTTCTGGCTGCTTGCTGCGTTTTCTCCTTGATATGGGAGCTCTGGAATTTGGCGACAATATTCCTAGGAAATTTCTTTTGGGGATCTTTATCAGGAGGCAATTGTTGGATTCTTTCAATTTCTATTTTACCCTCTGGCTCTAGAATATCAGGGCAGTTGTTGATAATTTCTTGAAAGATGATATCTAGGCTCTTTTTTTGATCATGGCTTTCAGATAGTCCAATAATTTTTTAATTATCTCTCCTGGATATGTTATTCAGGTCAGTGGTTTTTCCAATGAGATATTTCACATTGTCTTCTATTTTTTCATTCCTTTGGTTCTGTTTTATAATATCTTGATTTCTCATAAAGTCCCTAGTTTCAACTTGCGCCAAAATAATTTTTAAGGTAGTATTTTCTTCAGTGGTCTTTTGGACCTCCTTTCCCATTTGGGTAATTCTGCCTTTCAAGGCATTCTTCTCCTCATTGGTTTTTTGGAGCTGTGTTGCTATTTGAGTTAGTCTATTTTTTAAGATGTTTTCTTCAGTATTTTTGGGGGTCTCCTTTAGCAAGTTGTTGACTTGTTTTTCATGGTTTTCTCGCACCATTCTCATTTCTCTTCCCAATTTTTCCTCTACTTCTCTAACTTGGCTTTTCCAAATCATTTTTGGGTTCTTCCATGGCCTGAAACCAGCTCATGTTTTACTTGGAGGCTTTTAGTATGGGTTCTTAGACTTTGTTGACCTCTTTTTGCTATATGTTTTGGTCTTCTTTGTTACCAAAGAAAGATTCCAAAGTCTGAGTCTGAATCTGAATCTGAATCTGTTTTCGCTACCTGGCCATATTCTCAGCCAGCTACTTGACCCTTGGGCTTTTTGACAGCATATAACTGCTTGTAGAGTAGAGAGTACTCTGTTCCAAACTTGAGGGCATGCGTTGTTGTTTTCAGAGCTATTTCTACACAGCAAACTCTGCCACACTAGCCCTCGTCCTCCCCCAAGAACTGCCAACCTGGACCTGACTTAAATCTTAAGCAGGCTCTGCACTCCAGCCCTGATCTGCTACTTAATCCTTCCCACCATGTGGGCCTGTGGACTGGAAGCAACTGCAGCTGCAGTTCTGTAGCTGCACCACCTCCAATGCCCCTAAGGAGGTGGCCGAAGCGTGAAATCCTTTCGCTCTTTCCCCAGCAACTTTTCCCACTAACCTTCTCTGTTGTCTTTGGCGTTTGTGGGTTGAGAAGTCTGGTAACTGCCACAAGCTCACTGATTCAGGGCTCTAGGGTCTGTTCAGCTTCGCTCCTGGTCTGGTTGGTCCAGGCACAGCCCATGCTGGGCTCTGCTCCTCTCAGCTCCCAGGTCCGTACATTATAGACCTTACCCAGCAACCATCCAGGCTGTCATGGGCTGGAGCCCTGCTTCCCTCTGCTATTTCAGAGGCTCTGCAGTTCTGAAATTTGTTCAGAGCCATTTTTATTGGTGTTTGGAGGATCCTGGGGGAAAGCCCTAGGCAAGTCCCTGCTTTCCAGCTGCCATTCTAGGCTTGGGTTCTTGATATGCACTCCCCCAAATCCCTTTGTTAGAAGGAAAGATGCCATCACTGTGTCCACATTCCAGACTAAATTTTAAAAAGCCTCCAAGTATATTCACAAGACTTAGGGTAAACATAAAATTATTAGACTATCTAGTCAACTTTCATTTTGTAGATGAAGAGTGAATTGTTAAATAACTTGCTCAGGATCATAAAGTTACAATATAGAGCTAGAATTCCAATTCAAGTCTCTTGATTCTTGATTCTGGACTTTCAACTACTACCCACTGAACTGCATTTCCCTGTCCTTCCCCCTTAATGTCAACTGTTAATGTGATAGATTTATCATCTATAAGTCTAGCCAAGTTAATATTAAGAATAATAATTGAGATTAATTCGCATCTTAATATTAATTGTTAACAATGTTACACAGACGAAAGCCTTCAAAAAACCATTTTCAGACCGCGACTTTATATATTTTGTGTCTAGATATCTAGCTATCTGAGATAATCTGTATTGTGTATGTAAATACACATATATACATACATACATATACATATTCAAATACATATTTGTATATGTAAACATATATACATACATATACATGCATATATGTGTATGTATATAAATATGTATAAATATATATAATTACATATATATGTATATATTCTGCTTTGCACCCCTTACTAAGCAGACCCTATTCCCTACAAAAGACTTCTTTGACTAAAAACTAATTTTTTTTACTAGTAAATATTTCTTCTCTTTTGGAGAGCCTTAGAAGTTTCCATTACTATTTACTTTTATTTCAATAATACATAATTACTCATGTTTTGTCTTCATTTGATATTTTCTATTGAAAATGTGGCTCCCCACCCACATCTTCCATGACTCCTATTGTGTTTTTTTTTATTTAGGCTGCATTTATTAAGTAGCAAATACTGTTAATATTTTTAAGACTCATGAACACCACTCAGGTAGAACAACCAATGTATTCCAGGAAGTCTTCAATTTTGTTAGCACATAGACTATTATATGTTAAGTAGCTCTTTAAAAATTTTAAGGCAGGTAAAAGGCAGGAATGAAACATCTTTAACCTTAAGCTCTGACTATTAAAGGCAATATGTTTTCAAACCAGATCTTTTCCTATAACACTACTATATAAAGACCAAAACACAGTTTGTACACTCTACCTGTCACAGACAGATGGATAAGTAAACTCCTCTTGTTCATTCATCGACCATCTGCTATTCAGTGAAAAGAAGTATTTTCACCATACTACAAATTACAGGTTCATCACAACTGAATGTTAGCATTTGAGAATTTGCTTTCATTACAGACCATAAAATATTTCGTGAATAGAAATGGAATGTTCCCTTAAAAATTGTTGTAAATGTTAAGTGAATTTTAACTTAACATGTAGGTTTGCTGTGAAGTTTAAACACATAATAGAGTTACATTATGAAACTGCACAGCAGGAAAAAAAATATTTAATAAGAAAACATATTTGCCTAGTTCATGGTAGTATTTTGTAATAACTAAATCATACTCAATTATGAAAGGGTTCTTCATACATAATACAGTAGAAACTGATGTGTCCTTTCCTGCTGGCAAAGGAACATTTTCCATCCAATATAGTTGATTAATGATGATTGAAGACAGTAATAGTAAATTTAATAGCATATTTTAAAAGATTCTCAGATATAAACAGGTATCTGAAATATCTGATTTATAGCCTCTAGAAATCTGACACCAACATGAAAGAAATTTATATGTCTATGTAGCCAACAGGGTTTCTCAATGTTCATTCTTCATTTCCTTTCTGCATCACTTAATCTTGTTGATCAATCTCTCATATAGAATCTCTAAGTGTTCACGAAGTTTCTCTTTCTTGAAATTACTCCTATCTTATTTCTCAGTCTCCTTTGCTGGATCATCATTTATGTCACTAGTTTTTAGTAAACATGAATTTCTTCTGATGTAGACACAAATGTTGCACTAAGAGGTAAAAAGAATATGGAGGACTGCTATTTCTTTTTTTTTCTTTTTTTTAAATTGCATACCTTACTATTTAACACTTTTAAGTTTTCAGCATTGGTTTCCACAAGATTGTGAGTTACAAATTTTCTCCCCATTTTTACCCTCCCCCCACTCCAAGATAGCATATATTCTGATTGCCCCAATCACCGTCCATTCTGTCACCCCCCCATTCCTTTTCTCCTCATTTTCTTGTAGGGCAAGATAGATTTCTATGCCCTGTTGCCTATATTTCATACTTCCCAGTGGGATGCAAAAGCAGTTTTTTTGAGCATCTGCTTTTAAAATTTTGAGTTCCAAATTCTTTCTCCTCTCCCTAAGAAGGCAAGAAATTCAACTTAGGTCATACATGTATCATTACACAAAACACTTTCACAAATAGTCATGTTGTGAAAGACTAACTATATTTCCCTCCATCCTATCCTGTATCCCTTTATTCAGTTTTCTCCCTTGACCCTGTCCCTTTTCAAAAGTGTTTGCTTTTGATTACCTCCTTCCCCATCTTTCCTTCCTTCTATTGTCCCCCCTTTCTTGTCCCCCTCTCCCTACTTTCATGTTGGGTAAGATACCCAATTAAGTGTGTATGTTATTCCCTCCTCAGGTCAAGGAGTTCTGTAATTTGACAACAATATTCCTAGGAGTTTTCTTTTTGAGGTCTTTTTAGGATGTGATTAGTGGATTCTTTCAATTTCTATTTTACCCTCTGGCTCTAGAATATCAGGACAATTTTCTTTGATAATTTTTTGAAATATGATATCTAGGCTCTTTTTTTGATCATGGCTTTCAGGTAGTCCAATAATTTTTTAGCTATCTCTCCTGCATCTATTTTCCAGGTCAGTGGTTTTTCCAATGAGATATTTCACATGGTCTTCTATTTTTTCCATTCTTTTGGTTCTGTTTTATAATATCTTGATTTCTCATCAAGTCACTAGCTTCCACTTGCTCCAATCTAATTTTTAAGGTAGTATTTTCTTCAGTGGTCTTTTGGACCACCTTTTTCATTTGGCTCATTCTGCTTTTCAATGCATTCTTCTCCTCATTGTCTTTTTGGAGCTCTTTTGCCATTTGAGTTAGTCTATTTTTAAGGTGTTCTTTTCTTCAGTATTTTAGGGTCTCCTTTAGCAAGTCATTGACTTGGTTTTGGTGATTTTCTTGCAGCACTCATTTCTCTTCCCAATTTTTCCTCTACTTCTCTAACTTGCTTTTTCAAATCCTTTTTGAGGCCTTCCATGGTCTGAGAACAGTTCATGTTTTTTCTTGGAGGCTTTTGATGTAGGATCTTTGACTTTGTTGACTTCTTCTGGCTGTATGTTTTGATCTACTTTGTCACCAAAAAAAGATTCCAAAGTCTGAGTCTGAATCTGAGTCTGTTTTCGCTGCCTGGCCATGTTCCCAGCCAACTACTTGACCCTTGATCTTTTTGACAGTGTATGACTGCTTGTAGAGTGGAGAGTACTTTGTCCCAAGCTTTAGGGGCCATGCTGCTGTTTTCAGAGCTACTTCTACACAGCAGACTCTGACACACCAGTGCTTCTCCTCCCCCAAGTACCTCCAACCAGGACTGTAACCCAGATACAAACAGGGTCTGCATTCCCACTCTGATCCACTGCTTAATTCCTCTCACAGGGTGGTCCTGGGGACAGAAGCAACAGCAGCTAGAGCTCTGGAAGCAGCCCTGGAGCTGCACCACTTCTGCACCCCTAAGGCTATGGCCAACCACACACTCCTTTCACTCCAATCTAGCAATTTTTCCACTAACCTTCTGTGTTGTCTTTGGCGTTTGTGGGTTGAGAAGTCTGGTAACTGCCACAGCTCAATGATTCAGGGCCCTACCACGTGTTCTGCCTGGCTCCTGGTCTGGTTGGTCCTGCTGTGGCCCATAAGAGAAACTATCTATAAAGATATTTCACAATTTTCTGATTTTCTTCTTATTTTGGCTACTTTGGCTTTATTTGTACAAAACCTTTTAAGTTTGACATAACCAAAACTATACATTTTACATCTGTTCATGCTCTCTATCTCTATTTCATTCATAAATTCTTCTTCAATCCTTAAGTCTTATAGGCAATATGTTCTGTGTTCATCCAATATTCTTAAGATATCTCTTTTTGCAGGAGAGACTGTCTTGACCAGCCATATGCTCCTCTGCTCACCCCTACCATGGCCCACCTCATCTGCAAAGCCACCAAGAATGTTTCAGTCCTGCTAAACACTGCTGCAACTTATTTAAAACGTTGATTGGTCACATTTTGGCAATATGCCAAGGTTGAGCTGGTTCTTCCAAGTCGTACTGAGATCCCAGAGTCATTAAGAACCTGAAAAAAAATTCTCATCAGCTCAAACTAGTAGCTTCAAAAATCTCACAGTCAAAGAAGTTCTAATAAATAATTTGGTGCCCACTGAGGCATGCATGTGGTTTTACACTGGTAAGATCACTGGCAAAGGTGGCATCATTGGATATGATGTTTGAAGACCAACTCTTCCATCTTAGTGTTTGATTTATCCTTTGTGTATTTGTGGAACATATATGCCTAGACTTTTAAATAAAACAAGTAAATGATATAGAAAAAAAATCTCCTTTTATAATTAGTGTGTGTATCCATTTTAACCTTATTTTGGAAAATGGTGGACTATATTGACCTACAACCAATTTCTGCCAGACTGCTTTTCAATTTTCCAAACAAGTTTTGCCAAATGGTGAATTCTTATCCACAAAACATAAATCTTTACATTTGTCAAAGACAAGGTTATCATAATCATTTACTACGTTGTATTTTATGTCTACTCTATTTACTGATCCAACTTTTTTTTTTAATTTCTTAGCTTGTACCAGAGAGTTTTGATAATTATTGTCTTATAATATTGTTCAATATTTGGTACTGTTAAACTCTCTTCCTTTACATTTTTTTTCATTAATTCCTTTGATATTCTTAAACTTTTTTTCTTCCAAAGGAATTTTGTTATTTTTTATCTCAATAAAATAAGTTTTGTTAATTTAATTGGGATGGCATCAAATAAGTAGATTAAAGTACAACTTACATTTTTATTATATTGACTCTGCCACATATGAACACTTAGTATTTCTCCAATACTTCAAATCTGACTTTATTTGTGTAAAAAATGTTTTATAATTTATATTCATCTAGACTCTGAGTTTGTCTTGACAACTGTACTATAATATGTTTATACTGCCTATCACTATTTATTTACTATCTCTTCTTACAGTGTTTCATTGGTGATGTATAGAAATGCTGATGATTTATGTAGGTTTATTGTATAACTTGCAACTTTTTAAAATTATTGTTTCAACTAACTTATTACTTTACTCTCTAGGATTTCCCAAATATATCAATATATTGTTGACAAAATAGGTAGTTTTATTACCTCGTTGCCCACTCTGATTTCTTCAATTTCTTTTTTCTTCTCTTGTTGATATTGATAGCATTTCTAACACAATACTAATTAATATTACTGATAGTAGGTACCTTTGCTTCATCCTTGATCTTCCTGGGAATGCTTCTAGCTCATATCCACTACGAATTATGCTCACTGATAGTTTTAGGTAGATTCTTCTCATCATTTTAAGGAAAGTCCATTTATATCTATGCTTTCAAGTGTTTTTAATAGGAATGAGAGTCCCACTTTGATTTTGACACTTTGACTTTTTCCCCATCTATTGAAAAAAATCAAATTTTTTGTTACTTTTGTTATTTATATGATTAATTATGTTAATAGTTTTCTTAATGGTAGACAATCCCACCATTTCCAAGATAAATCCAGCTTGGTCATCCTACATGATTATTTTGCTATATTGTTCTAGTCTTCCTGGCTAGTATTTTATTTCAAAATTTTGCATCCATATTCATTAATGAAATTGGTCTATAATTTTCTTCTCCTGTTTTTGCTCTTTCTGGTTTACACATCAGCATCATAATTATTTCATAAAAGGATTTAAGCAAGATTCCTTCTTTGTCTATTATTATTCCAAATATTTTTTTAAATATTAGGATTAATTGATCTTTAAAAGTTTAATATAATTCAATTGTAATTCATCTGGTCCTGATGTTTTTTCTTAGGAAGCTCATTTATGGACTGCCCAATTCCTTTTTCTAAAATAGATTTATTTAGATATTCTATTTCCTCATTTGTTAATCTAGGTGATTTGTATTTTTGTAAATGAGTTTAATTACATTTTGTAAATACTTCCATTTCACTTAGATTGTTAAGTTTAATGGAAAATCAGGGCAAAGCCAAGATGGCAGCTGGAAAGCAGGGACTAGCATGAGCTCCCCACCAAGTCCCTCCAAAAACCTATAAAAAATGTCTCTGAACCAGTTCTAGAACTGAAGGACCCACGAAATAGCAGAGGAAAGCAGGGCTCCAGCCTAGGACAGCCTAGATGGTCTCTGGGTAAGGTCTATCCCGCACAGAGCTGGGAGTGGAGCAGAGTAGAGCAGAGCCCAGGGTGGGCGGTGTGGATCAACCAGACCAAGAGCCGGGTGGAGCGGCCCCTAGCCCCCTAATTGAGTGAGCTATGGCAGTTACTAAACTTCTCAACCCACAGACACCAAACATAACAGAGAAGAACTGCAGAACCCACAAAGGAGCGAAGGGAAGCAGGACACTAGCCCAGGACAGCCTGGATGGTCTCTGGGTAAATTCTATCCCACACAGAGCTGGGAGCAGAGAGGAGTGGAGCAGAGCCCAGCATGGGCAGCACAGACCAACCAGACAGAGAGATGGGTGGAACGTGCCCTAGCACGTTGAATCACTGAGCTGCAGCAGTTACCAGACTTCTCAACCCACAAACACCAAAGACAATAGAGAAGGTTAGTGGGAAAAGCTGCTGGGGACAGGGAGTTTGTGGTTCAGCCACCACCCCAGGGGTGGAGGTGAGGCAGCTACAGAACTATAGCTGCAGTTGCTTCTGGCCCCAGGCCCACCTGGTGAGAGGAATTAAGTGGCAGATCAGAGCAGGAGGGCAGAGCCTGCTGAAGATCTAAGTCCAGTCCAGGTTGGGGGTTCTTGGGGAAGGAGGAGTGCTAGTGTGGCAGACCTGGCACATCCCCCCAAGCTTGGAACATAGAACTCTGTACTCTATAAGCAGTCATACCCCGCTGAAAAGCTCAAGGGTCAAGTAAATTGGCTGGGAACATAGCCAGACAGCGTAAACACACCCAGATTCAGTCTCATACTCTGGAATCTTTCTTTGGTGACAAAGAAGACCAAAACATACAGCCAGAAGAAATCAATAAAGTCAAAGAGCCTACAACAAAACCCTCCAAGGAAAACATCAACTGGTCTCAGACTATGGAAGAGCTCAAAAAGGATTTGGAAAAGAAAGTTAGAGAAGTAGAGGAAAAATTGAGAAGAGAAATATGAAGGATGTGAGAAAACCATGAAAAACAAGTCAATGACTTGCTAAAGGAGACCCAAAAAACTACTGAAAAATATACTGAAGAAAATAACACCTTAAAAAATAAACTAACTCAAATGGCAAAAGAGCTCCAAAAAGCCAATGAGGAGAAGAATGTCTTGAAAGGCAGAATTAGCCAAATGGAAAAGGAGGTCCAAAAGACCACTGAAGAAAATACTACCTTAAAAATGAGATTGGAGCAAGTAGAAGCTAGTGACTTCATAAGAAATCAAGATATTATCAAACAGAACCAAAGGAATGAAAAAAATGGAAGACAATGCGAAATATC
>CM053622.1:784016602-784033168 GCA_028646595.1 Phalanger gymnotis
AAACACTTTCAAAAAGGGACAGGGTCAAGGGAGAAAATTCAGTAAAGGGGATTGGTTAGGAAGAACCAAAATATAGTTAGTCTTTCACAACATGAGTATTGTGGAAAGGTTATACATAATGATATGCATGTGGCCCATGTTGAATTGCTTGACTTCTTAGGGAGGGAGGGTGGGTGGGAAGGGAAGAGGGGAGAGAATTGGGAGCTCAAAGTTTTAAAAACAGAAGTTCAAAAACAAAAAAAAAGTTTTGCATGCAACTAGAAAATAAGATACACAGGTAATGGGGCATAGAAATTTATCTTGCCCTACAGGAAAGGAAGGGAAAAGGGGATGGGAGGCGAGTGGGGTGACAGAAGGGAGTGCTGACTGGGGAACAGGGCAACCAGAATGTATGCTATCGTGGAGTGGGGGAGAGGGTAGAAATGGGGAGAAAATTTGTAATTCAAACTCTTGTGAAAATCAATGCTGAAAACTAAATATATTAAATTAAAAAAAAAGGGAGGGCCAAAACATTTTATGCGGATTTTCCAGATTGAGCAAGTGTTGCATCCCTAACCCCACAATGTGGAGGGGATAACTGTAGTTGCAAAGCCAGAGCATGATGACCATTTTCTAGTGACAATCAGTTTTGAAAAGGTCATCATTGTCTCCTATTTGTGAAAATGCACATGTGATGTAACATAAGAGAATATGGAAAATAAATGGCCCCAATGTTTCAGGTCAAAGCACAATCAAGTTTCAGGTAAATACATAATTGGGCATGAAAAACTCTATTAACTCAGGATCAATAACTGGCCATGTAAAGCAATGCCCTATTTTTCATCACATATTTTAATATCTTATTTCAATTAACCAGCACAATACAATAAAACAGATAAAACCAACCAAGCTCTAAAAATTCCAGTTCATACACTCATCCCTGCTGCCTCTTGAAATCTCTAGCTTCCTTCAAAATACAGCTCAGGAACCAAGACCTGATCCCCCCCAACCCCCCAGATATTAATTCTCTCTCCTGAAATTTCTTTGTATTATTGTTTATAGCTTCCATTAACTTATGCGTGCATGTCGTGTCCCTCCAGTAGGGCCTAAGTGTATTGGGGTGGACAGACTGCTGGAGTAGGAATTAGAAGACCACAATTCAAATACTGTCTCAGACCATTACTAGCTATGGGACTCTAAGCAAAGCACTTACTCTGACCCTCAATTTCTTCTTTTTTAAAATGGGGAGAATAACAGTACCCACCTCACAAGATTGTTAGGAATATCAAACGGTGTAACACGTAAAGGGTTGGCTTTGCTTTGTTTAGCAGGGTATAATGGTGTACACCTGGAATCCCTGCTTTCCAGGACCCAAGGCTGGCGAGTCACCTGAGTTCTGTGCTACACGGGGCTAAATGTGAGTATTTGCACCAATTTCGACACTGATATGATGAGCCCCTAAGAGTGAGGGGCCACCAGGATTCCTAAGGAGAGACAAATGAACCCAAGTCAGAATCTGAGCAGGTCAAAGGTCCTGTGCCAACGAGAATGGAAATGGGCCCAGGAGCAGTCCCTCTACTGCAGCCTGGGCAAGATGGGAAGACCTAGTTTTAAGTGTTTTTTAAACTTTAAACTCTACATAAATATAAGCTATTATTACCGTAATTGAGGGCAGAAACTGTTTTGTTATTTTCTGTCTTTGCATCCTCCTCACCTAGGGTAAGGCCCAGCACATTAGCAAATGCTTAATAAATATTTATTGAAATAAATTGAATTCATGTACTAAAAAAAAAAAGTTTATTGGAAAATAATTGGGCAAAATGAATCAATAATTGCTTTGAGTTGATCTTCATTAGTGGCATATTTACCTTTTGCTTTTTCAATACCAGTGATTTGGTTATTTTCTGTCTTTTTGAAATCATATTCACCAATAATTTATCTATTTTTTTCATAAAATTAACTCCTAGTTTTGTTTATTAATTCAACTCTTTTCTTATATGGAAATTTATCAATCTTACCTTTAATTTTTGGGAATTCCAATTTGGTGGTAATAGGGGTCTTAATTTGTTCTTTTCCTAGTTTTATTAGTCACATACCCAATTTATTTGTCTGTTCTTTCTCCATTTTGTTGATACAAATATTTAGAGATATAAGTTATCCTCTCATTGTGATTGTGTATGCATCCATTAGATTTTGGTATGTTGTCTCATTATTGTGTCTTTAGTAAAATTATTATTTCCATGACTTGTTCTTAATCTACTCATTCTTTAAAATTGGACTATTTAGGCTCCAGTTGATTTTTAATTCGTTTTTCCATGGTCTCTTCTTCAATATGATTTTATTGAATTAGTATTTGGAATGGATACATTAAATATTTCTTCCTTTCCACATTTAATTATGAATTTTTGTGCCCTATTATATAATCATTTTTTGTAAAGGCACATGTACCACTAAGAAAAAGGTATATTCCGTTCTATACTCATTGCATTAGGGCTTTTAAAGTTACTTACAGCCCTGCTGTTTCCCCATCATCCTCTACCCATTACAATTTTCTGCATTCCCATGAATGAGTATTTCACTGTGGGGGCCTTCATTGGTGAAAGACATGAATTTATAAGAGCAGCAGCAAAAGAAACTATGTGAAGTTGATGGGTTTGGGGAAGAGGATTTACTACAGGCCTAATTCCACTGGTATCCCTCTATTTCCTCCACTGCATTCTAATTAAGGCATTCATTAGCAGAGTGGTCTGTCAATAAAAGTATAGAGGTCCTCATCTAGCCTCCAAATCTTTTCAGAATATAAGAATACATCCTGTGGCATGTATTCCTGGTTGTCAGGCAGAGGCAGTGAAAATTTTCAAATATGAGTTGTACAGAGAAGAAAAAAATGATCCACAATAGGAATTTAATGAGCATTCTATTGACAGAGAGAAGTGAATGAAGACTAGAATGGAAAAAGTTGACCTGAAGACACTGTTCAATTAAAAAAGTTTCAGTGAAATCCAGGTTGTTTTAACAAAAGAAATGTGTTGGTATATTTGTATACTGATCCTTCCTTTAGTTCCAGTTTACACAGTCATAATTTGATGACCTACTGTATTGAGGATACTCAAATAACTCAGGAAATTCCACAGCAACCCAACTGATATATAAAGTTTTAAATATAGTAAATAGAATGGTCCATTGAGTGAACTGAATACTATGGAAGTTGATAAAGAATTCCACTTTCATTCAGGTGGCATATGGAGAAGTACGTGAGCAATGATCCACAGATGGATGAAAATAATTATTAAGTTCTTTCAACTGGCCAGAGAATTCGAGGGGGCACAAAGCTGGTTGGATCTTCATTCAGGCACATTGTTCAACTCTGAAGGTAGAATTTCCCTCATGAACTATTTTTTCTAACCCTACAAAGTGTAATTTTTTACACAAGGAAGTGTTACAAGTTTACAATGGATGAAAGAAGGCTGAAAGTTGTTTTGTTTCCCATACTCAGAGATTTAGTGAGTCCAAACCTGTTATAATCTATGCCAGAGTCCTTCTGGGCTTATTGGAGACATAAGAGAAAGGACTAGAATATAGCATAAGCAGTAAAAAGTACAAATATTCATATATTAAATGCCATCTCCTTATAAAAAGTGTGTTGAGGAGTTTAGATCATTATGACTCATTCTCCTAAGGAAGAAATGGAATTTGAATTAATTGGAACTTTAGAAGGAAAAAAATTAAGTGGAAAAATTTGGAGTTCTAAATAATTGCAGTAAGAGATTGTGATTTTTTAGAGAACAATAAAAACAAGCAATTATATATGATTTACAAGATTTTCATAGTTCTTCCTTCTGTGATATTTTAAAATATTTACCTTTAATTTTTTTCAGCCAGGATTAGAATTTCTTCAATATATCAGTGTACCAATTTGCTAACTTACATCACCGAAAGCTAATGATAAAGTCAGTGATATTTTATGAAGGCACTCTTAGCTCTGGTAAATATTAAATTTTAAACCACAAGGAATCATTTTACAAGTCAGATATTTATATTGTTTTAAGATTCTTCCTTTAGTTTGTTGTTAGCAGTATTTAAATCAAGTACAGAGCTTAGATAAGGATAGAAACAGCAAGGAGTATTTAAGAATTTAATTCTCAGAAGTTTCTAGTGCACTACTGGTTCTTAAGCCAAATGATCTTTTAATAGCTCTGTTATTAATAGCATCAGAACCATGAAATTTCAGCTTATTTTAACTTGTTATTGGAGAAGTAAAATTTAAGAGGATGTAAATTGTGTAGAAGATAAAGTATGAACTTCTAAAAATCTAAAAGAGATATGGAAGTAGAGAAACAACTCTGCAGAAGACTATGCCCCTTCAGAGCTACCCTGAGCATGAGATCTATGCCAGAATGTGCAAAAGAGTTGCTACCCATAGGCCACAAGATTATATGGGACATCTGGGATCCAAGATGAAATGTACTGATTAAATGGACATTGGGAATGGGTTACTAGGATAGAAGAAGACTGTGTTAGTTAATATTGTTGATTGTCATTTAGACTTTTGCTTCACAAGTATCTATGTTTTCTCGGTGTTCTCAGTTGCTTTTAAATATGGAAAAAACCCCCTCTAAATTCAGTCTATGGTTTTAGATACATTTTTTTAAATTATGGCTTGTGCTATGGTTAATAAACCTTGTTATTCTATTGCAACTTCGTGTCAGATGCTGTGTTAAAGACTGTTTTGAAATTTCACCAGAAAATAAAATTGTTTTAGTGTGCCCTACTGTTGATAATGATGGTTACCCATCTTATAGGATTAACTTAGAGCTCAGTGATCTATGAGACATATATATCTCTCATTGATCAAAGGGGGGATTGAAATGATCAATATATATTCTGTATCATTTTGTTATTGATCCTATTTAAAAGCACTTGATTTTGTCTGTAACTGATTCTGTCCTGAAACAGCTTAAGTCATGGTTCTTTGTTCTGGACTTAGTTCAGCCTTCAGTTGCTCAGTTATATGCTAATTGTGGAAATCCAGCTCTCTTGCTGATCATTGATCTGTTCAAGGAATTTAGCTGACCTTGGGGGATGTGTTTGAACACAAAGGAGTAGGGTCAAATATACCACCACTCTATCTTTCAAACGTTTTGGTTAGTTATCTTGCACTTGCCCCTTTAAAAGGGAAGGAGGGGATTTTTGGTAACCTTCATTATCAAACTTCCAACTAATCACGTTGTTTCCTGTGCCTCAGCTCTGTAACCAATCATGTTGCCCTCAACCATATGATGTCACCTACTCTGTTCTCTTCTTTGTTCTACACTCTGCAAAACCTATAAAATGAGCAAGGTCCTTTTTCTCTGGGTCTTTGGCATATATGGAAGGAATCAATTGACCCATTTACAGCATGCCCCTTTTAATAAATGTTATCTTGCTGGAAGAGTTGCCTCAGTTTACCTTTGGTTAAATTTCACTTATGACAATGTATTCCTTATACTAGTCCTGATGAGGGACAAGTTTCACAAAACCTTCTCCTTCTCCGTCTTCTCCAGATAATTCTTATCTATCTTTGTAGATCACAGGTAAAATGTAATATTTTCCCCTTCATATGTAGAAACAATTGATAGACATTTCTCCACTATCCCTCCATTGTCAGTACAAACTGCTCTTCTGAAGGTCCCATTTGATTCTACGACAAACACAAATTTCCAGAGTAGAATGGGAATACTTATTAAACATTTCGGGAATGAGAGACAAAATGGTCTTTAGAAACTGAGACTGAGGTTCACAACAAAAGGACATTAGAGTAGGCTAGATGTAAGGTATACATAAATTGCTTTTTTTTTAACTTTAAAGCTCTATACAAATGCCAGATATGATGAAGGTTATCATTGTCACTAATGTCCCTTATAGGTTCTAAGACCTATAATTCTTTGATCTGATGAGGGCTGGCTTGTTCTCATCAGCTTCTTAAAGATATCTTCTTTTAAGTGTGGAAGCAGAATGCTGGGAAGTGGAACATCTAAGGAAAAGAGTCTTGGGGTTTTTTCTTTCCCCAGAGTGAATAAAATAAATGGTGAATTTGGGAATCAGAGCCGATAAGTACAAATGGGCTGATAGTTGGGAAATATGCATCCAAGAGAGTTGATATGGGAATCAACCATTGAGAATTATCAAACTGAAAGAGATAAAATGAAAAAATGGAATTGATTATGTATAAGGAGACATAGGTGCTCACCAATACCAAAATGATGTAAGTGGCTTTAACCTCAGGTGACTTTCTTGACAAGAGGCTGGAGCTATGAATATGTTGGACTTGTTGATGGTGTCTTTGCAGGAGATGCACCAGGTAGCCACTGGCCATGACCATAAAACCCACACACAACAAATCATGAATACAGTACATAATTACAGATAGTGACACTTGGAATGAGGTTGATGCATAATCTGAACAGAATCCTATGTTCCATATCTTTGTGTTGTTACTTCTTTCTGTAAAGTTCTGCATAGTCACAAACAAAGAGATATTCATCAGTATGTGTAGGACCCAGCAGAAAAGACAGAAGGAGAAAATGTATTTTGAGGTACAAATTTTGACTTCTGACCATATGGAAGAGGAAATAGGACTGACGATGATAATCTGGAAACCACTCAGAAGGCAGGTGATGCTGACAGAAAGACTATGGGCTACTCGGTGGAGAAAAACAGTAACTCTACACCCAACACGATCCAGGAAAATTTTCAGCCCTAACTCCACCATTGTTTGAGGGACTCCCTTAGAAATGAGCCCTAAAGAGTTGGCCAAGGCTAAGTGGGAAAAAATGCAGTCCACAGGCCTCATCCGGCTGCCACTTAGGAAACTGCAAATACGATGGAAAAGGAGGAAGAAGTTTCCCAGTAGACCAGCTCCTGTCTGTATGAAGAAGAAAATGCCTAGAACTAAGTCAAGAAAAATAGTTATTTCATTGACAGAGTTCTTCCCAGAGTTACAGAGAAAAGTAATAAAAAGAAAAAAAAAGGAAGTTTTCAAACATTGTTGGAGAGCATTTGCTATTGAGATTGATTCAGATGTGGAATGTTCAATCTGATTTGTATTTCCTCAATCTGCCTTTGGTTGTGGGCAAGGGCAGATACCTAAACACTTGAAAGTAATATAAGTCAAGCATCACAATTTTGCTAGGTTATCAGAAGACTTTTTTCAGTCACTGAGAGTGATCAATGAGACTGAGAAATACATGCTCAATTTTAATCAAAAAAATCCAGAATGGAAAGACAGTTAATCCAATCCATTATTAAAATAGGCAAAAATTCAATAAAAAAGAAAAATGACAAATGATATAGCTGAATAGATTATTAAAGAAATTATATCTGATACCTATATGAAGAAAGCTTAATGGAAATAAAATGCATTATTTAAGTAAAGGTGGAAGAAAATATGCATTGTTCATGTTTTGAGACAAAAGTACATAGATATATTTAGAAGGTAAGGAATCCTATGCTATACTCAAGACCATATTGTGACAAACATGTCATGGTTCTAAGGAGAACAAATTAAATAAATGGGGAATATTTTAAATTGTACTTCACAAATGGCTCAGTAAAAGGTGAGTTATCAAAGAATATCAGATTACATCAGACATCAGGAACACAAATACTACATTTTAAAATCTCAAATTGAATAAAATTGGGCAATATTTATCACACTGAAAATCCATGAGAATATTAAGAAATTTAATGATGAGTATGTTGTTAAACACTAAACAAAAATAATGATGTACCTAGAGAAAATAGGGGAAAATAGCCCAGACCATAACAGAAATTAAGCAAATATAATAAAACAATGTAGTTTGTATTAAGGCAAGACTTCATAAAAAAAAATGAGATGAAATGAAAGGTAATTATCAAAAATAGTTTTCTTTTAAAAAAGGAAACTCAAATGATGAAATTTCAAAAGGAAAAAGGGGAAATTGGATCAAGGTTAAAATGAAAATTATCCAATAAATGTTCCATTAAATTTAACAATTTAAATAAATTTGATAGTTTTAGGTATTCAAAATACCAAAATTACCATGACAAGAAGGAGAACACATGAGCAGGCTGGTCATAGAACTTATCTGGATTAATGAGGTTCCTAGATTTAATTATGGATTGAAAGAAAGAGCATTCAAAACATTATTGGGGGACTTGATAGAATAAAGTCATATCAAACTTCCTATTGAAAACAATAGATGGCAGTTTTGAGAAAGTACATGAAAATTGGAAATTACAAGGCAGTATTTGCTTTCCCCAGCTTGTAAAACTGTAACATACCAGTATGTATTAACATGCTTAAGGAAACAGTTTGGTCTTGTAGATGGAGTGACTGCCTAGGAATCAGGAAGAGATATGTTCAAGTGCAACCTCTGAGACATAGTGGCTTAAGACACTTAGCAAGTCAGTCACTTCTGCACCATCCAAAACAACTCTCTTAGTCTCAGTGTTTCAGAAAAGGTAGCAATTTGTGGTGGTAAGGCACTTTCCTCAAGAAATCTCAGACAGAGACAAATGCTACTACTAGTTCTATTGCCTACTTATACTACTAATATTACTACTACTGCTACTATTACCACTGCTGCTACTACTACTACTACTACTGCTGCTGCTGCTGCTGCTGCTGTTGCTGTTGCTGCTGCTGCTGCTACTGCTACTGCTACTGCTGCTGCTGCTGCTACTGCTGCTGCTGCTGCTACTACTACTATCACTATGATTTCCACTACTTTCTGGTTGACCATTTTCGTTGGTGGTAGTGGTGGTGTTATTTTTGTTGTTGCTATTGTTGATGCTGTTGTTAATGTTAATAGAAAAATAAATAATTCAAAAATGAAACAAAAAAGAATTTGTGTAAAAGCATTGTTTCATGATTTTAAGGCAAGGAGGAACACAGAGGAAGAAAGCAGGTGCATTAAATTACATTGAAATGTGGGAAATCAGTGAAGGAAGTTGTTTTTCTTTTTAAGAAGCACATGTAGAGAGAATGCTATATTCAAAGTAAAAACAAACTCAGTTCACAACCCTGTTGTGCAAACAACTACTACTGATATGATATTTAACCAATCATTCTAGGAAGAATTTTTTCACATATAGCCCATATAATAAGTACTATGTGAATGCTTTCTCTTCATCAATAAAATAAGGAGGTTGGAGTAAATTATACCAGAACTACCTTTTGGATCCGAATCTAATGATCCTATAAAATCTATGACAGAAGAAAAACGAAAATAAGCAGAAAGGATTTTCCACATTATCTTCTAACAAAAATTTGTGTTAACTAATCAGAGTATAAGTTTCTTGAAAGCAATTATTGTGTTTCTCTTTCTATTACTATCAGCTAGACAAATTTCTATTTCCCATTTGTACTGGCTGACAATGAACCTAGAAGATGCTTCTCTTCAGTTATCTAAGGATAATTCTGAAGGGTTGGAGCTTTTTTTTAGGATTCTTATGAATTACCAACTGCTATGATCTCTATAATAAACCAATTAGGATAATTCAGTGATCATTTAGAAAAGAAATTTCCTAAGAAGGAGTAAAATGAAGAAATAACATAATCTATATCACACTGGTACCTTTCTAGAGGTACTATTGCCCCTAATGACTCTGCTAATAACCCCAGTTGTAGGTGGAAACTCTCAAGTCTCTGATGAATCTTCCGGTCATCTGTTCATTGCCTTCTTAGATCTATGTTCTCCCAATTTTTATGTGATATATATATATATATATTTTATAGAAATATATTAATATTGCATGAAATTATATAACTATTATGTTATATATTATATATAAGTTATATATATATATAAAATTTATAAGTATCACCTAAATATTAAACAGAAGAAAAATAAAAATGATATGTTTTCACAGAACACATGTAGACTCAGTGGGACAAGTGTAGGTGTCAGATCTTCCCATTCAGTAATTCATAACAGGAGTGCATGCACTAATTTCCAGGAAAGGATGTATCTGTTGTATAAAAACACTCTTTTAATTCAGCAATTTTTGAATCATTAGTCCAGCAGATTCCTTAATCAATTAGGAGACTTTTACCACTAGCAGAGTACCCTCAGCTTCATAATTTCTAAAAATTAAACTCCCCAAACCTCCACTTATTGGGATGAGTGCAGGCACACGATTTAAGTACATTCTCTCTATAACCCATCAGGAATGGCAAATGATGTCTAAGAATGGGAATATAACTATATTTTAGTTTGTTTTGTCAATGTAACTCTTAAAACCATTATTAAATTGTATATAGTGGGGAAAACAGGATAGTTTAGAGCTTAAAACCCAAAAGATTTTATTTTGGCTATCATGCCTACAATATACTCTATTTGGTCAATTATCTTCATTTTTTAATTAAATATTTAGAAAAATATATTTCTCGGTTTCAGTGGGGAAAACATTTTTACCTATCAAATATCATTATTATGGACATAGAAAACAATATATTCAATTTTTAAAAGTTATATGGGGTAAACACATTCATTCTTATATAAATATTGATATATGTGAATTCTAAGATAGAGGAAGAAAGAGGAAATGAGGAAAAGACAGGGAGAAAGATGTGAAAGCATATTTGAATACAGATACCAAAGTCTTATTTGTTTGTTTTTAACTCCTAGGAATGAGAACAACTGAATTAAGAAATACACTAAAAAATTTCTAACATGTGAACAATGAAAAATCATCGAAAAAGCACATTGAAAAGATAATATTTGAGTCACAGAGTCACTATAATTTGCAATGTCATAATTTTTTACAGAAATGGAAACAGGCTCTCTCTCTCTCTCTCCCTCTCTCTCTCTCTCTCTCTTTCTCTCCCTCTCTCTCTCCCTCTCCCTCTCCCTCTCTTTCTCTCCCTCTCTCCCTCCCTCCCTCCCTCTCTCCTGACCTGACAGAATTAGCAATAGAGATGCAATTACATGGTCTGCAATCCTTGAATCATTAATCTAAAGAGTTTTCATTCTTTCTACCTTTTGCCTTGGAGGATCAGAGTAGATGTAAAAGGAAGCCTGTCATATTACCAATCTTTGGATTGGTACAAAGATATATGCTGATAAATTATACTCTATACCAAATAAAAACAAATTACAAAGAAACACAATCTTGATCTCTTTTATTCTCCCTAGAGGCTCACAGTAGAAATCTCTTATTAGGGTCCTAAATTCCCATGTCCAGTGGTACTATGGGAATTTAGACCAAAAAAATCAAAACAAAAACACAAAAACAAAGACAGAACAAGCAGATAACCATAAATAGAGTGACTTTATATAGTAGATCTTTCCATCTAATTCTGTGACTTGTCATCTTCGTTTAAAAAATCCTGCAAATAGGTCAACTTATCCAATTCAAATGACCCTACATTTTTCTATTTCTAAATGAAAGCAGACATGATATTCCTGTGCCCTTTATGACAGATGAAAGATTAAGAATTTTATAGATACTCCTGATTGACCCACCAAGGCTGGCCGTAAAATGTTTCACTGTAAATTTCATTGTACTCCCAATGTTGGGCTTACTGTGTTGATTACTCATGGTCTACTTTATCCTCACATTAAGCCAGAGTCTCTGAAAAAGTCACCTTAACTTTCATCTAGATTATCCTCATTGTAGACTGGAGCTAGCTTGACAGGGCCACCTCGTAAGGATCAAAATGATAAGTTCTAAAGGAAAACCTATACCCAGACTTTCTCCCAAGAACCTGGAAGACCTTTTTTTTAGTAAATATTCACTGCTTATACTCACCCACATAATGACTCAGGCAGATTTCTATAATTTTCTCTTAATTACTTTTAATATGATTTTTGCTTAAAATGTTTAAAGCAGTATCATGCAAGCAAAGACAATTTAAAGGGAAAATGATACTCACTGCTCTAGGGAACAAAAAGGCTCAAACTGAAGCAAGGAAGTCTAGCAAAGATAAGAAACCTTACCTAAGTGGTTCAGTTCCAATGAGCTGGTTTCATTTCCATCACTCTGTGGCCTCCAATTAGTTGCAGTCATCTTATTTCTAAACTGTTGGGGAAATTTTAATCTTGGTTCCAAGATAAATGAAAGGGAAATTTCACACTCCAGGTTGACCTGCTAACTGGAAGTTAATAATTTCAGAGACTAACTGAAAAAGAAACAAGTTTATTTGAAATTACCTTATGGTGCCACTCACTGAAAAGTGACTCTCCAGTGCAAGCATTTGTCTTTCTTTAAGAAGAACTTGGGACTCAGTATTCAGCCTTTCCTGGAAAAGTTAAAGTCAATAAGTAGTATTCTACAGAGATTTTAGGCCAATAGGAATACCGTTCAAAGGAGAGGTAAGCAAAGTGGGAAAAAGAGCGGCTTTAGCAAGCCATTTGGCATTCAGCAAACAAAATAAATATCACTGAGTAGGACAATCTTTGTTCAAGAAAAAAAAGAAGGTGAACTTTAGAAAGTTTTACCACCATTACAAATGCAGTCTATTCAAGGCTGGCAAAGTACAAGAAATTTTGCTTTCTATTTTGCTGTAGTAATGGAGACCACCTGCATTATTTTTTTCTCTCTTTGAGGGTTGGACTATATCACTTCTCCGAATCACTTCCCCCTCAAACCAATCAACAAGGATTACCAATAGAATGAAAGAAATATTCTTTCCTGAACCAATGATTTATGGATCAATGAAATAAAAGGGATTGGATATAATAAAAATTGGGCTTTGGATTGAAAATATGCTAGAATATGTATAAGGTGCTATGAGGGGCACTACAATCCAGAAGATTAATAAGAGGAATGCTGCAGCAGCTCAGATGGGCTGCAATGGGGACTTGGAGTAGGAGGGAAGACCTCCATAGAGACGCTAGCACTCTGAGGGGCAATGGCAGAGCCTATTTCAGAGTGCCTTCCCTATTGGCAGCAAATGAAGGATGTGGATTACTCTGCCTCCCCTTTTGTTCTGCTGGAAGAGAAGTGCTTCTCTGCCTCTAAGTCCCTGACTCTAAGAATCAGATGTAGGAAGACATTCACCATGCTGGGCTCTGCCACTCAGAGGATGGATATGGGAAGGGGCAGACAGAAGTAAGTTATAGACTCAAGATTCTATCTGCCTCCAGAGATGGAATTATCTTGTGAGCTGCAAGACATGGGATGCTGACTTCATGGGATCTCAGGAGTGTCATTAAAGGTTTGAATTTTGTCCCAGGTGCCAATCATCATCAGCTATTTTATTGACTAATGATAATATACCCAACAACAATAACTTACTAATAATGAGTATGGGCAAAAAATGATTAAAAAAATGCATCTGGGAGTAGCTCGAGGAGAAACTTTTGCAAGTTCCCCAGAAGAGAGGGATGTGAAAGTTAACGTCCCTGACGGATGGAGATGAAGAGAACACTGAAGCCCCAGTGATGGCACTTTCAGGATTTTTCCTCAACTGGTCTGGATTTTCAAGCACCTTCCTGAGCTTCCTCTGTGGAGAATCTTCCCTTCTATTCATTCCAGTCCCAGTCCTGCCACTTGTGTCACTGGCTATGACTTCCTGCATAGGGCCAATATCATTAAAGGTGCTGTGTGTCCTTATCTGCCAAAAATTATCACACAATTTTTTGCAGTTTTTAAAGCCTTCTCCTCCACCCACTAATGACAAAAAAACACCATCAAGAAAGCAAAATCTTGAATTATCAGTAGAGAAGAGGAGAAGAGATCCACTCCAACAGTAACAATTATGTGTGTATGTGTGTGTGTGTGTGTGTGTGTGTGTGTGTGTGTGTGTGTGTGTGAAAATCTTCAAGGGAAAGATTCTTCAAGTTGGAATAACTGTGTTCAAATTCCAGGTCTGAAACTTAACAGCTTCATTATTCTCACTGAATCAACTAACCTGATTCATGTTCTTCTTTGCTATAAAATTAGCTAATGATGACTGTCAAAGGTACCTCAGAGTAAAGAAAAAAGAAGAGTAGGAGAATGGAAAGAGGTAGTATCTGGAATGAAAGCACCTGGGTTCAAATCATCCCTCTGACATGAGTAGATTCACTTAATCTCTGTGGGACTCAGTTTCTTCCTCATCAAACCCAACCCTCCAGACTTTTCCACCTCCTCTCTAGCAGTCTGGCCCAGAGTGGTCACTCTCTCTTCCCTCCTGCTTTCAGGGCCCTTTTATGTTTTGATTTCCTCCGTTAGAATGTAAGTTCCTTAAGGGCAGTAATTGTCCCCTTCTGTTTGTGCAAGAACCCCAGACGTTGAATTGGTTGCAAAGTCTGTGAAAGTCACATTTCCTTCCAGTTGGGAATAAAGAAGCTAATTCTGGATCAAATGAGATCACATTTAGAAAGTACTTAACACAGTGATTGGCACATAGTAAAGGCTGTATAAATTCCAATTATTGTTGTTGTTGTTGCTAGATAAACTCTCAGATGGAGAAGCTGATGTTTTTCATTTTCCATGTAATAGTAGATTTTTGAGAAATTCTGTAAGGAAATAAAGGAGAAAGAAGGGAGAGGTGGGCACAGGAAAACTGTGGAAGCCAGTATCTGTGACACCTGCAGTTCCTGCCTTCAAGGCTATGAGCGTTGACCCATCAATGCTGAAGTCGAGATATGTATGACTATAGAAGAAACTCAGAGGGAAAATAAATAAGAGACTAAAGGAATGGGCAATCTTTTCCCTTCCTCTGCCTTGTGTCTACTTATATTTTAATCCTTTTCAAGAATATACTTGAAAGATTTATATTTTTTTCCTGAACACACATGGATAATTATGTCCTTAAGTAGACTAGAGTCAGGAGATTGTAGATGAGGAAATGAGAGGGAACACAAGCACACAAAGGAGCACAGGTGAGGCAGTTTATTACTATCACATGCAAGTGTGGGGCTCCCTGGCTCTTAAGTCCCATAATTGAAGTCAAACCATTGGCTCATTTATTGACAGGCAACAGGCCTCTGCTAATAAATATACTCTTGCTCAGAACACTGCTGCAGTTCTCACTTTTGTTAAGAATCCCTTGTGAGAATGCACCATTTATATCAGTGATGAATAAGAGAAAGATTCACAAAACCCTCTGCTTCACTGTCTTCTTCAAATATTGCTTATCTATCCTTGTAGATTACAGGTAAAACACAAACCTTCTTCTTTACTTTTTTACTAGAAAAAAAAATTGATAGATGCCCCTTCCATTGCCAATGCAAACTTTTTCTCAACATTTCATTGGGTTCTATGACAAACACAGTTTCTAAAGTAGAATGACAATATTTAATAAATAGTTCAGGAATGGCAGGTCAAAATTATCTTAAAGAAGAGAAGGCGCTTCGTGGTAAAAGAATATCAGAGTGGGCTAAATGTGAAATAATCTTCCAATTTTAAAGCTCTGTATGAAACGCTATATATGAGGATGATGAAGATCAACGATATCGTTAATGTCCTTTATATGGACATTATAGGTTCTAAACCCTGCAATTCCTTGATCTTATTGGGTGATGATCTGCTCTCATCAGCTTCTTCAATATATCTACTTGTAAGAGTGGAAGTAGAATGCTGGGCAGTGGGACATTGAAAGAAAAGAGAGTCTTCGGATCTTTTCTTTCCCCACAGGGAGCAAAAGTAATGAAGAATTTAGGAATCAGAGCTTTTACCATTTTACAAAAACTAAGTTACATCTATTTGTTATTTAGCTCATTAAAAGAAAAAAAAAAACGAAATGGAGAGAGAGAGAGAGAGAGTGTGTGTGTGTGTCCTAAGGCAAAAGTGGGCTCCTTAGCACTTAGTTCAACAAGTGCCCTTGAAGAGTTTGTCTTTTGTTTCCTTTGAGTGATTCAGCTATTTCATTGAATCTTGTTAAGTGCTAAGCCCCAGGCCCAAGATTTGGGTGTCCTTGGTGCCTCCTTGCCTCAGGGGAGGGCTTAGTTTAGACATGAGTTTGAGTAACATGCCTGGGAGGGGTGGGGGGCGCTCTTGGACTACATGGGTTTGAGTCTGCTTCTTTGTGGCGATTTTGGGTCAGGTGGCTGAATCGGGTGTGTGACTCACCCCTGACGCTGAAAAAGATATAAAAGCCAGGGGTTTGCCTCTTCTTCCTTGGAGCTCTTTGCCACAGCAGTGGTGGCGCGTGTGACTCTGGGCCAGCCCTTGTTCTGAGCTCCCAGGGCTGAACCTAGATGTTGGTAACTATGAATTGTATTGGGTCTGTCTGTTTGTACTTTGTTTAAGGGCTCTTGAGACGGTGTTGATGTTGAGACTCCCGGCAGCTGTAGCTAAGGAGCCCTCCAGCTTGTAAACCCGGATGTTGAGACTTTGTTGAACTCTGGTAACTATGTATTGGGATTTGAATCAGACAAGGTCTGTCTGTTGATGTTTGTAATTTGCTTGTATTTTGCTCTGAAGTTCAGGGCACTGGCTTTTTCCCCTGAACTAAGTGAATGATATTTGTGTGCTGAATTAAAGTAAGCTTGCCAACCCCTTCACCTTGCTCTCCTTATTAAGGCATATCAAAAGAACCTGGGCTTTCTGGCTGTCTGGCAGCTTTCTGGGTGCTGGCTGTGGGTGGATCTTCCCCCACCCCCCAGAAGCTGCTAGCCAGATTGTTAAAACAGAGAG
>CM053622.1:784033268-784046817 GCA_028646595.1 Phalanger gymnotis
GAGAGAGAGAGAGAGCACTCCTATTCACACACCTGGCTCCTTGAAAGGCAGAATGAGTGGGTGTGCCTCAAGGCATCATAAAATAATAGCAGAATTGGAACCGTGCTGTTTTAATCAACAAACAATGGGGTTTTTTTTTGAAGAAAAAAGTACATGATACATACAACACACAAAAAAAGAAATTAAACGTTAAAAAACAGTAACATGATTGTCAAAAATTAAAATGTTATGATGATGATTTGGCAAATGTTTTATTAGTGGTACAGCAGTACTGGGGTGATGAATGATTTATTTCATGGATGGAATCTCTGTGAGCATTGAACATCCATAGTTTACAATATACACATACCCTTCATGTATTTTTCCCCTAAACAAAGTAATTAAGAAGGCAAAAGTTAAGGTGGGGAAAGAAGCCAAAGGACTCCCTGTTGTCAGTTTCTACAATAATCTAGGGTGAACAGAGCTAAAATTCCAATTTGATACTTTTGGTTCTAAATTCTGGTCTTTCAACTACAACCCATTGAATCACAGTTCACTGTTCCTTCCCCCTTAATGTCAGATGAGAATATGATAAATTCAACACTTACATGTTTACACAAGTTAATATTAAAAATTAGTTAATACTGATATTAAAATTATCACATAGAATAGGTTTTTTTAAATCCTTTCCAGACCTTCTACTTACATATTTAATAATTTGATATCCATCCATTCACCTGAAATCTAGAAACTGCCTGACAGCAATATCCAATCTGTGGTCATAGGGGGATCTTGTCTTGCCCCATGCTAGTACAGAATGACTGGTCTCATGGGCATCACGTACTACATGCACAAAGAATTCTCAGAAGAATGGGCCAAGATTAGGACAGGAGCCTGGGTATCAAGTAGAGGCAATGGATGGAAGTCTTATATGGTCTTCCTGGAAATTCAACATCGAATCATATCCCTTTGGTTCCTATTAGCTCTCATTCCCCCCATATAAACATACTCTGGTCATGATCTCAACAGAAGAGAGAGCAACTTTATTCAATATTCAGGGTATGTTCCAAGTCAAAGGTCAACTTTATAGATTATGTCAAGAATGATAGCTTGAAATCAGATATCTCTCCCAATTGTATGTACACCAATCCACGCCCAGTGCCTTTTCTATGTACATGTAATTAACCACTACCATGAGTACTTACCTTTGGGGCAAGGAAATTTCACTCAATGGGAAGTGTTAAAACTTCCATCACCCTTACTATATTTTTTTTGTCTCTTCAGCCTTGAGTGTCTTGTGAACCCCTTAGTGGTCAGACCCCTTTCCCTACAAAAGAATGTTTTGGCTAAAAACTCTACTTTTACAAATAAATATTACTTCTCTTTTGGAGAGCATTGAGTTTTCTGTTATCATTTATTTTTATCCAAATAATGTATAATCATTCATCCCCTATGTCAATTTGACATTTGCCATTGAAAAGTTGATTCCCCACCCACATCCTCCGTGGCTTCTAATATTGATCTGTCTTTAAATTGCCTCCCACTCATTTTGTGCCTAAAAATTTATCTAATTCTAACATCTCCTCACACTTTATTCTATCTACTAAGAGTCTAAGCTTTCCTTCAGAACATAATCTTTTTGTGGAAAAGCACTAGCTCATTTTTATATATGTCCTCAGATTAGCTTCATGCTTGGCATGTATTTAGCATAAAAATAGTGATTCCTCCTCTATTTTTAACCCAGCATTACAAGTAATGCTACAACTCCTAACACATTGATTAAGAAACCCGAAGGATCAAAATGTCTTTAGAAAATAGTTCTTATGGAGTACTTCTCACAGCATCTAAGATTCCATTGGTGAAACTCCATGGCCAAGGAAATCAGGAGCATTGTATGCTATTTTGGTCTTTGGACCAAGAACTAGTTAGACTGCCCATGATTTTGTAGAGAGTATCTTCCAACTATCCAGATTACATAATGCAATGCAGGTTCAGTTGCCCAGTCAATTTGGCTAAATCCAGAGGGTCTAACCAGACCATTATATGGGGGCAGAAAAGAGTAATAACCTGGAAATAGGAAGTTTCTTAGAAGTAAAGAAATCTGTTTGATTTCCCAAAGGAGGTAATTAAAATGATAGTTTCATTCATTTGACACCATGGCTATGAAAAGTGAACATTCTCTACAAACCTATAGAAAACAAATAAAAACAAAATAAATAACAAAAAAAACAAAATAAAAAACAGATAAAAAAACAAATAAACCATTGGACTTCACTGGAGGAATGAAGGCATACTTTCCCATACTTAGAGGTTTGCTTATTACAAACTTATCATAACCTATGCCAGAGTTCTTGGCTTTTGGGAAACATAAGAGAAAGGACTAGGATATAGCATAGGCAGTGAAAAGTACAAACATTCAACTTCTGTAATGGTAAGAGGTATGAAAGCTGGCCTCACTTACATTAGGCAAATCAAGGTCACTTGTAATTGCAAAGTGAGAGATTTCAGAAGTGGGAACACAGAAGTCAGTTTCTATTTCAGGGTGAAGTCAGCCAAAATTTAGAATGAGATGAGGACATTTATCTTAATAAATCCTATTGATTCAGTAAAGAGCCAAGGCCAAGGCACAGCTACAGAGATGGAGAACCAATGAGGTTAAGGAGGATAGATGAACAGTTGGGAGTCATGGGGATATTGGAGACAGAAGTGAGGCAGACAAATGTATATGAGTAGGGAACAAAGATTACAGAGTCATGGGATTTATGCCACGGAAGGGACCTTTCAAATCATTCAGTCCAACGCATAAATCAGCATAAGAAAACTGAGTCATTATGGTCATAGTCACTATGTTCCCGAAGCTTCTGTCCAGCATGAATTCTCTGATGCTTAATAAGAGATGGGCTATGGCTAAAGATGTTTCCATATTCATCACATTTATGTGGCTTCTCTCCAGTATATAGTCTCTGATGTTGAGTAAGTGATGAGTTTTCTTTGAAGGCTTTCCCACATTCGATACATTCATAGAGCTTCTATCCAGTATAAGTTGTTTATTGTTTTCTAAAAGATGAGCTATCACCAAAGGCTTTTCCACATCTATTACATTCATAAGGTTTCTCTCCAGTATGAGTCTTCTACTGTTAGGTAAGGTATGCTCTAGACCTGAAGGTTTTCTCACATTCACTGCAGCTATAAGAAATTAGACAGAGGATTTAGGAACTGAATAAATATATGAAAGTTTAGGGGAAGGATACAAAAGAAAATAAGCAAGATGTGGTTTTTCACCCTATAGGAGAGACATATAAAAGAACTGAACATTTATGTACATTGACGGAAAGTTTTAAGCCAAGTTTTGACTTTGATAAAGTGAGAGACATGTGAGAAACTTTGTGTATTTGCTTTATGGAAACTGTAGTATTAACAGTTGCACTTCAACTTTAAAGTATGTAGAGAAAAGTTATTGAGAGCTGTGAGTAGACAGCTAGCAGTCAGTTCTTTTTGAGATTGTAGAGCCCAGATTTGAACTAAATTACAATGTTCTCTTCAGTGGGATGATTGGAGTAGTTGAAAACCTGTACCAGACTGCCACTTTTAACTCTTTGGCAGTGAATTATTTGGAGGTAGGGGAGACTACAATATGAAATGCTTTAAATAAATGCCTCTTGTAAAATATGATACTAAATAACGAATTATAATTTGAGATTTTGTGTGATAACATTTGGAAAAGAGATTCAGAAATGATTGTTTTTTCTTTCTGATCTTTAAAGAAATATATGTCTTTTTTAATAGGACACTTAAGAAAAGTCAGAATTTATTTGGCATTTAGATGAAGTGTTGGGAAAATGCAAAGATTTGTAAATTTGTTAATTGTTCTTTTTTAAAAGTTATCTCAGTTTAGCAAGCTGTAATGTGGATAAAGATTATTTGTTGTCAAGGCATTTTTCAGTCATGTTTGAATCTTCATGACTCCATTTGGAGTTTTCCTGGTAGAGATACAAGAGTCATTTGCCATTTTGTTCTCCAGTTCATTTTACAGATGAGGAAACTGAGGCAACCAGCATTAAGTGACTTGCCCAGTATCATATAGCTAGTAGGTGTCTGAGGCTGGATTTGAATTCATGAAAATGAGTCTTTCTGATTCCAAGCCTAGTGTTCTAGTAGCTGTACCAGTGTGCTGTTAATGTAATAGGAAGATCTTTCCCATCCATTAATAAGCCTATGACAGCCTAAGTCACATGGAACCTGTGATAGGAGGAGCTTCATGAACGGGTGGAGCAGAGCTGAGAGAAAGTGAGGCAGAGTTGGGAGAGAGAGCTGGGAGAGGCAGAGCAGCTAGCATGAGTGAGAGAGGGAATGATTTTGCCTAAAGGAGCGTGTTTGTGGGGAAGCCCAATAGAGGGAAGGCTTAGGAAAGGCACTACTCCCTGCATTGGTAATGTGTATAAGCTTCTTTGTTACTGTGGTGGATTTGGCTTTCTGGTGTCTGAATAAATATATTGGTTTCATCTATGAGGAAGAGAGTCTGTTACATTTTGTGATTCAAATCTGGAAATGTGCCAGCATATTCACAGCAGCTGCTGTGAGTATTGCATTGGCAATATAACCACCTAGTTTTCCTGGAATAGGATAAAAACTATATCTAGCATTTATTTGTATTAGAAATAATGGCAAATTCTTTTTCAATCTGGATTTTTTTTGGATAATAGATTAAATTGTTCTAGACTTATATGGTAAAGGAATGATGTGAATTGTCTGAAATTGTTCATTTGAAAATTCAATAGATAATATTATTATAAGTACTTTGAATTTGATCTAGCAGAAACATCATTAAGATACCCTCATCTGTAATGGTGAGTTCTGAGGTTTTACCAGCCTTGCAAATAGAGTGAGGTATTTTAACAACAATGGCTTATGATATTTATCACAGCATATGTGGAGTTAACCTAATACTGAATTGAATCCAGCAAAGTCATATTTTTATTATATGATTTCATATGGCCTGTATATATGTTAGTTTTCCACAAGTGGATCTTTAATAAAATCAGCATTTTTTTTTGTTGTAATGCCTTTTCTAAACTATGGGGATTGTGATTTTAAAATCCACTTAGTGTAAAATGGATGATTTTCTACACAACGGGTAGAATCAGAACACCACAGTGAATGGCCACCCAGTTGGGCCCCAACAACATTAAGACTTCTGTGTGCCACCAATGCCACAAAGTAGTCAGGGGCCACCACCAAGCTGCGCCCCTCCTACCACCCAGAGGAATTTGTGTATGACCAGAGTGGGAAGGTGCTGGAGGAGGATGGCTTTTTTAAGAAGAAAGCCTCCATCTTTTGCCCCAGGTGCCATCCACCCAGCTGTGCCAATTGCAAGAAGAAGATTGCTGGAGAGATTGTGCATACCCTCCAGAAGACCTGACATGTACAATCCTTCACTTGTGCTGCTTGAAAGATGCTTATTCACAACCAGGCTTTTTACATGGAGAAGGGAGAATCTTACTGTGAGCCAGAATACAAGAAGATATTTGGCACCAAATGTTGGGGCTGTGACTTCAAGATTGATGCTGGGGATCATTTCTTAGAGACACTGACCTTTAGCTGTCACAACACCTGCCTCATCTGCACTATCTGACAGACCAACCAGGAAGGAAAGACTTTTTACTCCAAAAAAGAAAAGGCTTTGTTCAAGAGCCATGCATTATCTCATGTCTGAGCCTTGTCCTGCTCCCCTGGACAAAGCTTGGGGCCCTGAGCATGCACCCTTCATTGTACTTTCCCCCACTCCTGGGTTGGCATGGCCCCAGAGACTGTGTAGTCCTCTTGCTTTCCCTTCCTGGGGCTACTTCTACACACGGCCCAAGGTAGGAAGATGGACATAGGCCCTCCCGGGCAACTACAATGACAGCTAGGAACCTGGTTGATTTGGGGGTCAAGTTAGTGCCTGAGACCCCCTGGGATTCAGGTGATGTAGACACACTTCTTCCAAAGTTTGTCCAGTAAACTACAAGCCCATTAAGCTAGAGAGGATTATAGTGGTCCTCTGAGTAGAAGCATACCAAAATTTCCTCTCCTCCTCAATCCTGCCCATCATCTCAGCCTCTAGGATCCCACCTCCCACCAAAATAGCAACATCTTGCCCCACCCCAGCCCAGGATTCAGAGCCTCCCTTTTCTTTTAGTGCCTTAATAAATCTCTCTGTATGCTTTAAAAAAAGGAGGGAGACAGCTAGGTGGTATAGTGGATAGAACACTGGTCTTGGAGTCAGGAGGATGTAAGTTCAAAGCTTATCTCAGACCCTTGATACTTGCTAGCTTTCTTACTAGCTGTGTGACCCTGGACAAGTCACTTAACTCCAATTGCTTTACCAAAAACCAAAAATATTGTTTTCGAAGCTGCTTTTAAATCGTTCAACTCTTCTTTGTAAAATAAAATAATTTGGCATTAGATTAGAAAGACCCAATACTGAAGAGCTCACTTCACATAATCATATATTATGTTGATTTTCTTTACTGCATGAAAGATTGCTTACTGTATACATATGTAGTCCTGTAATCTCTCTATTCTATTGCACAGTAATTATATTTTACAAGGTAATATTATTAAAATTCATCACATATGCCTGAAATTTGGCAAAAGGCTGTTAAATCTATGCATCTTTGGCAGTTTGAAGAAGACATTTTATTCTTTTGATTGTGTAAAGAGGAACTGTTTTTACAAACTGAAGTTGAAAACTCTGCATCTATGTACAAAACTTTGGAGATTTTAATTTTTGTTTTTAGCCATAAAGCAGTAAGGACTGAGAATGCACTGACCAAAAAAACTCATCTGACGATCTCTGCAGGGATGCATATGGAGCCATCTGGCCACACACCGGAGGACCTCCTCGACAGGCCTAGCAGGACGTGGTGGCAGAGACTGGTGCAGAAGACCTGCTAAGTCTCGGCCCATGCACGCAGACCTGAAGTCTCTTTCTCTGCAGTTCAGAAAGGGTGAGGGGTAGGGGCTGGATGAGAACGAGAGATGACAGCACGGAGCCTCTCTGGTCCCTCATAAGATCTCGTGCTTTTTCTTCTCCAAGGTCCCTTGAGCAGTGGTGGCGAAAAGAAGTAGGGGTTCGGGAAGCTCGCTGAGGGGCTGACAGCACCCTGGGTTGTGCCTCTTGGCTGTTGTTTATTCTCAGGGAAAGTGTGACCTCAATCAATGGCTAGACTAGTTGTTTTCTGATACTTCCACACTCCCCACCCTAACCCTTCTGTGCGATGGGGTATGGGGCCACAGGGCAGTGTGGAGGACCCAGTCCCTTCTGCTCCTGATCCCCTCCCCAGCCTGGTTCTCCTTTGGGCTCTGCCCGCCCTGTTTCTTCTGGGATGGCATCTCCATGAGCCTAATTTGACTAAGTTAATATCATTTGATTACTGCAGAGTTTTGTTTCACATTTTTAATTCATGATGTTGTGAATATTATCATCATGTTTCTAAATTTACTTGGATTATAAATTCTGGAAGACCATTCCACAAGAAATATTGTTGAGAGAATCATAATTTTGTGTCATTGGAGATTTTAATTCTATTTTGATTTCAGTACTATAAAATGACTAATTAGGTTACTTAAATATATTGCCATGATGTCAAAACCTGTGAAGCCTTTAATTGGTTACATTTTAAATGGGAAAAATAATAAATGCTTACTTTTTGGAAAGGAAAAGAAGAGTGGGAGAAAGATCTTGCATAAATGTCCTTATTTGTAAATCTGCCAACTTCAAGAAGGTGGCAAATCCTTATCAGCCCTGTGAAAGAATGTGTGTGTGTGTGTGTGTGTGTGTGTGTGTGTGTGTATTGGTTTATTCTGAATAGGATCCCCCTTCCTCATGGCAAACATTTTTGTTGTTGTTTTTTTTGGGGGGGGGGCAGGGCAATTGGGGTTAAGTGACTTGCCCAAGGTCACCCAGCTAGTACATGTGTCAAGTGTCTGAGGCGGAATTTGAACTCAGGTCCTCCTGACTTCAGGGCCGGTGCTCTACTTACTGTGCTACCTAGCTGCCCCCCTAGCAAACACTTTTGAATAAGGGAAGGAAAAAAATTTGTCTATGTGTTTATAATATTAGAATGTTTTATGTGATGATTTCTAGTTATGATAATACTGAAAATATATTAGAATATTCTGTGCTGAATCTAATCTTGAACTAAATTAGTCTTTTTTATAAACTTTTGTAGATAATCTTGAACGTAAATTCAAAAAATGAAAACTAAAATTTCCCATGTACCTTACACAAAATAGAGAATTCAAAACCATGAATCTATATTTCATATTGTTTACTTTTTTGAAAAACTACATAATAAATACTACACATCATTTTCAAAATTACCCCACTTTTCTGTGCTTCCTTGTGAGTTTTCTTTTGTTCTCTGCTGTGCATTCATTTTTTCTTTCTCCCTTTCTACTCCACACTAGAGAAGGGCATGAGTAGAAACAGGTATGTGTGTATGTATGTCTGTATATGTATGTATATGTGTATATGTATTATGCAAAACCATACTATATATACTTCTATTTACCAGTTATATCTCTGAAGGTAGATAGCATCTTCCTTCAAGGGTACTTTTTACTTGATTTGAGCATTTGTAAAACTGAACACAACTAATCATTCAAAGTTGTCTTTAGAACAACATTGCTGTTACTGTGTGCAATGTTCTCCTGGTTCTGCTTATCAGTCTTCATCATGTCCTGCGAGTCTTTGTGTTGAGATCTGCTTTATAAAGGGTTGTAACAAGAACTTGTAAGAATTTACAACAGATAAGGAACCTGAGAAACTCATCTATTGAAGAAAATCCCCTTTCAGAGTTATCTTGAAGAAGAGATATTGTAGGATGTCCAAGAGAATTATTACCAGGGGACATCTGGGATCCAAGAAAAAATATATAGGTTAAATTGGATATTGGGAGTAAGTTTACTGGGATACAAGAATATTTGCTATTAGTTAATGCTGCGGATCGTTATTGTATTATTTTGACCTTTTACTTAACAAGTATCTTAATTTGCCTAGATTTCTCAGGTGCCTTGAGATATGCGAATCTCCCTCTAAATTTAGTTTATGGTTTTAAATACTTTTATTATAGCATTTGCTTTCCTTAAATAGCCTTGTTATTCTTTTTCAATTTTGCATAGTTACTGTGTGAAAACCTGCTTTGAACTCCCACCAGGAAAAAAAAAAAAAACAAAACTTGTATTAGAGTGCCCTACACTTAAAAGTATGTAAAAGATTTTATAGGATTATCTTAGAGATACATGATCTAGGAGAGGTGTGTATCTCTCATTCATCAAGGGGGAAAAATGAAGTGACCAATAGAAATTCTGTTTCATTTTCTTATTGAACCTGTTTACAAGTGATTTTGTCCTGTAACTTTTTTTTTCCATTTAACAGCTTAAGACATGGTTCTTTGTCATTGAACCTTAGTTCAGAATTCAGCTGTCCCATGATGGGCTAATTTTAGAAATCAAACTCTCCTGCTATACACAGATCTATTCTTGCATCAAGCAATTTGACTGACCTTGGGGGACGTGGGTGAATGCAAGTAAGTCAGGCCTAATATCTTTATCAAACGAAGCTATTATTCAAGGTTGTCTGCTTTGTTATTTTGCATCTGGATTCTCAGAAAGCAAGAAGGAGATTGTTACTAACCTCTTTGACCAAACTTCCAAACAATACTGTTCCCTGAGCCCCAGCTCTGAAGCCAATTATGTTGCCTTCAACCATATGATGTTACTTGTCTTGTCCTGTTCTTTATTCTGTACTGCTCCAAAACCTATAAAAGGGGAACTATCATTTTGTTCTGGGCCTTTGGTATAATTGAAGTCAAACCACTGACCTATTTATTGACAAGCAGCATGCTGTTAATAAATGTAAGCCTGCTCAGAACATTGCCACAGTTCACACTTTTGTTAAATTTCACTTGTGACAATGCACCACTTATATAAGTGCTGGTGAATGCAAGATTCACAAAACCTTCTGCTTCTGGGTCTTCTTCAAATATTGCTTATCTGTCCTTGTAGATTACAGGTAAAACATAAAACTTTTTCTTTCCTCCAAATGTAAAAGCAATTAATAGACATTTCTCCACTGCCCCTCCATTGTCAATACAAACTGTTTTTTCTCAATATCCCATTGGGTTCCTTGACAAGCACAATTTCTAAAGTGGAATGACAATATTTAATAAATATTTCAGGAATGAGAGTTCAAAATGGTCTTAAAGAAGTATGAGAAGGAGCTTCACAGTTAAAGAATGTTAGAATGGGTTAACTGCAAAATATTTTTCCAATTTTAAAGCTCTGTGTGGAATGCAAGATATGAGGATGGTGAAGATTAACAATATCATTAACATCCTTTATAGGGACATTATAGCTTCTAAACCCTATAGTTTCTTGATCTTATTGGGGCTGACTTGTTCTCATCAACTTTTTATCTGATAGATATCTGATTGAAAGAGTGGAAACAGAATGTTGGGCAGTGTTTACCCAGGAAAAAGAGAGTTTTGGGATCTTTTTTTCCCCAGAGTGAGCAAAAGTAACGAAGAATTTGGGAATCAGAGCTGATAAGCACAAACGGGCTGAAGGTTGGGTAACATGCAGCCAAGAGAGCTGACGTGGGAATCAACCACTGATCATAGTTAGCAAACTGAAAGAGGCAAAGTGACAAAATGGAATTAACTGAGTAGAAGGAGACATAGGTGCTCACCAACACCAAGATGGCATAGGTGGCTCTAATCTCAGGTTTTGATAAGAGGCTGGAGCTGTGAATATGCTGGACTTGATGATGGTGTCTTTGCAGAAAGACCACGAGGTAGCCACTGGTCATGACCATAAATCCCACACACAGGAAATCAAGAATAGAGTACATAATTAAAAATTGTGAGACTTTAAATGAGGTTGGAGCATAATCTAAACAGAATCCCATATTCCATATCCTTGTGTTGTTACTGCTTTTCATAAAGTTCTGCATATTCACAAACATAAAGATATTTGTGAGTAAGTGTACAATCCAGCAGAAGAAACATATTGGGAAAATGCACTTTGAGGCATGGGTTTTGAGTTCTGGCCATATAGAAAAAGTAAAGGGACTGATGGTGATAATCTGAAAACCACTCAGGAGGCAGGTGACGCTGACAGAAAGATTACGGGCCACTCGATGGAGGAAAACAATAAGTCTACACCCGACATGATCCAGGAAGACTATCAGTCCCAAACCAACCATTGTCTGAGGGACTCCCTTGGAAAGCAGCACGATAGAGTTGGCCAAGGCCATGTGGAAATAAATGGAGTCTATGGGCCTCATTCTCTTGCCAGTTAGGAGATTAAAGGTAAAATGGCAAAGTAGGAAGAAGTTTCCCAGTAGACCAGTTCCTGTCTGCATGAAGAAAACCATACCTAGAACTAAGTCAAAAAAAAAAATTAATTCTCTCACTGAATGAAGTAGAATTGTTCTCAAAGCCAGAGAGAGAAGGAAAAAGAAAGGAAGCAGGAAAGCATTCCAACATTTCTGGAGACCATGTCCTATTGAGAATGGGTAAGAATTCTGATACTCAACCTGATTCATATTTTTTGAATTTTCTTTTGGTAGTAAGCAGAGAACAGATACCTAAATACTAGAACTTAATAGAGGTGAAGCACTACAATTTCACCAGGCCATCAAGAGACTTTTTTTCAGTCAATGATGGTGATCAATGAGGCTGGAAAAATGAATGCTTAATTTTAATCCAAAAGTCCAGAGTAGAAAGACAATTAATATAATCTACTATTGAAATAAGCTAAAATGAAATAAAAAGAAAAAAATGATAGAGCTGAAAAGGTTATTTAAAAAAAAAACTGTACCTAATACCAACATGGAGAACACTTAATGGAAATAAAATGTATTATTTAAGCAAACATAAAAGGAAAGCATGCATTATTCATGCATCGGGACAAAAGAATATAGATATATTTAGAAATGAAGGACTCCTATGCTATACTTAAGATCATATTGCAACAAATAAATAATGGTTCTAGGGATAATAAAATTAATTGATAGTGAAACTTTTAAAATGCTTCAGTAACAGATAAATTATAAAATAATATCAGGTTATTTCTAATATCAGGAGCATAAATAAGATATGTAAAAATTTCTAGAATGATGTTACCCTGGAAAATGATTTAAAATTATCATACTGAAAAGTTATGAAAATAAAATCAATTTAATGATGAAAATCTGGTTAAATATTGAAGAAACAGAATTATGTGTCCACAGAAAATGGGGTAAATAGTCAAAACAACAATAGAAATTAAGCAAATATAGGATAATAGAACAATTAAAACAAAAGCAAGAGCTAATTATAAAAAGAACAATATAAAATGAAAGGGAGCTCTCCAAAACAGCTTTCTTAAACAAAAGGAAATTGAAATAACCAGATTTTGAAAGGAGAAAAGAGATTAGAATAAGGTTAAAATAAAAATTAACCAAAAAATATTTCATGAAGTTAATTATTTTAAATAAATTTGAAAGTTTTAGAGATTCACAACAGCAAAACTAACATGACAAGAAGTAGACAACATAAGCAGGTTGATTATAAACTCCTCTGGATTAATGAGAGTCCTAGATTAATTTATACATTTAAAGCAACAGCATTCAAAAAATTACTAAGCCATTTGATAAAGCCAAATCAAAATTCCTATAAAAACAATGGAGAGAAAATCAAGAAAATACAGAAAAAAATAGAATATGAGAAGTAGTATTTCTTTTACCAAGACTGCAAAACTGTAATATGACAATATGTATTGAGAGGGAACAGTGTGGTGCCATGAATAGAGTGAATGCCAAGGCATCGGGAACAGATACATTAAAGTGTGACTCCTGAGATATAATTGGTTTTATGAGCCTGAGCAATTCATTAACACTTTCACCATCCCAGATGTACTATTAGACAGAAAGGTGCAGAAAAGGTACTGGCCTGCTGCGGTAAGGTAAGTTCTTTATACCAAAGGAATCTCAGGCAGAAACAAATACTCATTATAATTGTTGTTGTTATGGTGGTTGTTGCTGTTCCTGATGCTGTTATTAATGCTAATAGAAAAAAAAATAAATGGAACTGAAAAGATTTTGCATGGAAGCATCGATTCATGATTTTAAGGCAAGAAGGAACATAAAAAGGAAGGAAGCTGTTGCATTAAATTACAATGGTACATGGGGAATCAGTGGACAAAGTTGGTTTTCTTATTGAAGAACACATGTAGAGAGAATGAGTCATAACATTGGGGTCATAACAAGTTGGGTTCACATCCCTGCTGTGCAAACAACTAGTACTGATATGACATTGAACCAATCATTCTACACTGAATTTCCTCACATAAAGCCCATACAATAGGCACTATATAAATGCTTTTCACCTTCCCCTTATCCTTAAAAATGAGGAGCATGAGGGGGCGGAGCCAAGATGGCGACTGGAAAGCAGTAACCGGCGTGAGCTCCCCTCCAAGTCCCTCCAAAAACCTATGAAAAAATGGCTCTGAACCAATTCTAGAACTACAGAACCCACAAAGGGGC
>CM053622.1:784047317-784075260 GCA_028646595.1 Phalanger gymnotis
GATACGCATGTGGATCATGTTGAATTGCTTGACTTCTTAGGGAGGGTGGATGGGAAGGGAAGAGGGGAGAGAATTTGGAACTCAAGGTTTTAAAAAAATAGATGTTCAGAAGTAAAAAAGTTTTTTTTTCATGTACCTAGAAAATAAGATGCACAGGCAAAGGGGCATGGAGATTTGTCTTGCCCTGCAGGAAAGTGGGGGAGGGGGGGGATGGAAGGGGAGTGGGGGGACGGAGAGGAGGGCAGACTGGGGAATGGGGCAACCAGAGTGTGCGCCATCTTGGAGTGGGGGGGGGTGGAAATGGGGAGAAAAATCTGTAATTCAAACGCATGTGAAGATTAATGCTGAAAACTAAAGATGTTAATAAAAAAAAATGTTTTATTATGGAAAAAAAAAATATGCTAAAAAAAAAAAAAGGCCAAGAAATAGAAGACTTTTAACAGTGAAAAAAAAAAAAAAAAAATGAGGAGCATGGAGTAAATTATGTAAAAACTACCTTCAGGATCCCAATCTAATTATCTTACAAAATAGATGACGTGATGTATAAAAAGTTCAAGAGATATAATTTCTGCTTAATTAATCATTTTATTACTTGTGGCTAGTGAATAATTAATAAAAGGTTGGTCATTTGACCTTCTCTCATATACCAAAGACGGATCATGGCAACCTCTTGACACTTATATGCCATTGCAAGAGTTGGTCTTCCCTAACAGACATCAAACAATTCTGATTGGTTAATACCTAAGGAGACAATGAATATTATAATGAGAGGTGGGCCTGTTCTAATGAGGGGCTGAGGGACAGGCTTAGACAAAGAGACTTATCCCCAGACCACCCCTACCTGGGGCAATCTAAACAAAGTGGGTCTAGGTCCACTCAGACCTGTTTGACTAGAACACAATGAGCTGGAATTCACCTAGACTACAATCTCTTTATCTTTTGATCAGATCTAAACTTTCTCGGTTAGGTGGAGTCAGAACAAGATTGAGGAGAATATTAAATCCAATCTCATTATCAGACCTATTCTTGAGAGGCTGATTTGACCTAGTAGAGAATGACTAAATAGGAAGGGGAAAAAATCATGAATCTCCACAATAGTAATTAGTTACTAACATAAAAGAGAAATAACCATTTCTCTCAGACAAAAAAAAAAAAAAGAAAACATGTGGAAAGGATTTTCACCATTATTTTCTGATAAAATTTTTATTAATTACTCAAAGTAGCGTATAATTTATTGAAAGCAGGCATTCTTAGGGTTTTTTAAATCACTGTCAACTAGACAAATCATTCTTCTATCTCCCATCTGCACTGACAGATTGGGTCCCTAGAGGATTACTCTCCTGAGTTATCAAAGGATTATTCTGAACCAATGCCATTTTCCAGGCTATTCACTATTCTCTATCAGTTATGGCCTCTATAATAGACCAATTGAGATATGTAAATTATATTTTTAGAAAAAGGACTTCTTAAGAAGGTATAACAAGAAGTAATAATGAACTGGTACCTTTCTAGAAATACCATTGCCACCAGTGACCCAGTCAATGACTCCAGTTATAGGTGGAAATTCTGAAGGCTCTGATGTATCTTCTAGTCACCTGATCACAGCCTTCTTTGATCTAATCTCAGCTAACTTATGTAAAAAAAAAATAAATACAAGAGAAATAGAAGAAGAATGTGCTCACAGAGCATGTGTTGACTAGATGGGACAGCAACAGCTGCCAAATCTTCCCATTTGCCAACTCAAAGCAGGGCTGCTTCCCTCATTTCCAAGAAAGGATATCCCCATTTTATGTAAACCCTGTTTTGGTTCAACACCTCTTGATTCATTTGTCTTGATGATTCCTTAATTAATGGAGACTTTTGACCACAGTCACTGTACCCTGACCTACACAATGTCCAGAAATAAGCTCCCCAAAGCTTCACTTACTGGAATGAATACAGGGAAGGGATTACACTGTATTCTCTCTAGAACTTAAACAAGAAGAGTAGATGTGAGTGTTCTGTAAGAACTGGGAAGGTTTCATTGGTAGGTCTTGTCACTTTGACTCTTAAAATTTTTATTGAATTATGTGTAGTGGAGAAAATAGGATAGCATAGAGCATAAAAATAAAAACTTTTTGTCTGTCCATCATACTTACAATATACTCTATTTGGTCAACAATCTTCATATCTTAATTAAAAATCAGAAGATTTTATCTCTCAGTTTCAGAGGGGGAAAACATTTTGTGGAGGTATAAAGCAACAATTTTAATTTTACGAAGTTACATACATGTAAATATACTAATACTTGTATAAGTATTGTTATACGTGAACTATCAAATTAGAAGACAGAGAAAGCAAGAAAGAAGAAATGAGAAGAAAGAGGAAGTGAGAGACAAAGTTTTGGGTGTATAGTTGTATACAACTGTATTCATTTCTTATAATCTTAGGAAGTAGAATCATTGAGCAAAAAGTTACACTAAGATATTTGTTTATGAAAAACTTTGAAAAAAATAAAAAAGAAAATAAAAAAGAAAAAAAAATTAAAAAAAAAGAAAAACACTGAAAATACACTCTGCATTATAATTTGAAAATTCACATTAAACAGATTATACTTGAGTCCCAAAAAAGTCATTATAATTGGCAACGTCATAAATTTCTACAGAAGATTAAAGACTCTCTCCCTCTCTCTCTCTCTCTCTCTCTCTCTCTCTCTCTCTCTCTCTGTGTGTGTGTGTGTGTATGTGTGTCTCATGGATATAATTATATCTTTTGAAATCTTTGGATTTCTTCTGAAGACTTTTCATTTTTTTTCCACCCTTTGCCTTTGGATGATCAGGGCTCATTTAAAAGGAAGTCTGTCAAAATTACCAATCCACAATATAAAGAGATATTGTCAACACCATATACTCTGTGACAAATATAAACAAATTAAAAAGAAACACAGTTTTGGTCTCTTTAACTTTCCCTAGAGGCTTATGGCAGAAAATCATTTAGTTTGGTACTAAATTCCCATGCCCAGTGGTAATATTGGAATTTAGACCAAAAAAGAAAAAGAAAGAAAGGAAACAAACAAGAACATAAAAAGAAAACGGTGAACAGAGACAGCTGCTTCGATTAAAAAATCCATAAGCAATTCCTCTCTTTGGCTGGCCATATTCATTTTAAAAATCCTATAAATAAGACAATTCATCCAATTCAAATGATCCTGCATCTTTCTATTACTAAATCAAACCATCCATGTTATTCCTGTGCCAGATATGGCAGATGAAAGATTAAGAATTTCATAGATTATCTTGATAGACCCATCCAGGTTGGGCATAAAGTGGTTCACGATCAATTTCAATGTACTCCCACAGGCAGGCTTACTCTATTGATTGTTCATGGTCTAGTTTATCCTCAGATTAAACCAAAGTCTCATTCTGAAAAGGTCACCTTAACCTTTGTTTAGTCCATCCTTTGTGTAGACTGGATCTGCCAAGATACGACCATCTTGGAAGTATCAAGATAATGAATTACAAAAGAAAATATATCTTGAGGTTTTCCCTGGAAGACATTCTCTCAGTAAACAATCAATATTTGTACATATGACTCAGAAAGATTATTATAATTTTGTCTTAATCATTTTTGATGTGATTTTGGCTTAAAGTTATTGAAGTAGCGTCATACAAGCAAAGAGATTTTAAAGGGAAAATAATACTACTCCAGAGGACTAAAAGGCTTGAACTGAAGCGAGGAAGTCTGGTAGGGATAAGAAACCTTACCTAGGGTGTTCATCTCCAAAGTGCTGGTTTCATTTTCAAATCTCTGTGGTCTCAAAGGTGTTGGAATCATCTCATTTCTAAATGGTAAGGGAAATTTTAATCTTAATTCCAAGAACAACTGTCTCATGCACTAGCTCAATCTGCCAACTGGCAGTGAATAATTTCAGAGACTAACTGAAAAGGAAACAAGTTTATTGAAAAATACCTTCAATGCCACCTACTGGAAAGTGACTCTCCAATCCAAGATTTTGTCTTTCTTTAAGATCTTGGGGCTTGATATTGAACCTTTACTGGAAAGGTTACACAGACAATTAAGAGTATGCTGCAGAGATAGGTATCCAATAGTAATACTTTTCAAAGGAAAGGAAACCAAGGAGGGAGAAAAGAGGGGCTTTAGCCAGGTATTCAGCATTTGGAAAGCAACATAAACATCACTGGGAACAAATACAAGCCTTGGTCAAGGACAGAAAAGGGAAGGTGAACTTACAGAAACTTTTACAACTGTTACAAATGCAGTCTACTCAATGATGGCAAAGTAGAAGGAATTTTCCATTTCCTTTTGCCATAGTGGTGGAGGCCACCTGTGTTGTTATTTTTCTCCTGAGGATTGAGCTAGATGACTTCTCAGTTCCCATCCCATTGAATATGTACCAGTCAACAAGGATTACAAACAGAATGAAAGAAACATTCCTATGTTCTCTGAATCTATGTAACAAAAGGGCATAGATATGATGAAAGGGGGGCTTGGGATTCAATATCTACCTGGCAGAATGTGTACAACAAGCAAGGGGGGACACTACTCATCAGGGGAACACTGCAGTACCCCAGAAGGCTGCCATGGTGAATGATAAATCACTATATGTGTGTGAGTGTGTGAGTGTGTGTGTGTATGTATGTGTATATATGTAATCTTCAGTATTATAGTGCAGGCTTTGCACGTAAGCATCAGGTCAGGTTGTCCCCTGCGTTAACCCTCCTCTCCTGCTTGGAGACATGACAAGCCTTGAGCAAAGAATAATAAACATTCTTGAGGTTAAACATCTGGAAAAACTGCTGTTCTAAGAGCCTGACCAGCTCCTAAGAATAACATCTCACGAGACCCCATTGTAAGCAGTGGCTCCCCTTCCAATGGGAACATCCGGGGTAGTTAGCAGTGAGCTTTCTTTGTTCAAATCCCTATATAAGTCTTCATGTGGGTGAGTCGTGTTGGAACCTCACCCATGGAGAGGACGCTCTACCTGGGACCATTCGATTCGGGACCTTGATAAGCTGTACCCCAGGATTCCCCAGCTTGGAAAATCAGGTGTAGATGCTTCCCTGAATCGTGATGTCTTTTGTTTCTGTCTATGTTTTCTATTTCCGCTTTGGCTGTGTTAGTTGTGTTATTAGGAATTGTTAGTTATTGCTATTGTAAATCCAATGTATTACTCCCTGTCCTTTAATAAAAGCATTATTCTTTTGGAAGTGTGTCTTATTGCAGGTGCGAATCTGAACCTAACTAAACCTAATTGCACACACGGGGACTTGGACTAGGAGGGAAGACCTTCACAAAGACAGTGTCTCACTAAGATTTTAAGAGAAAATGCCGGTTTCTCAGAAGAAAAAAATATTTCATATTTCAAACATATAAAGAACTTTATAAAATCTATAAGAATATGAGTCATTCCCCAATTATAAATAGTTAAAGGATATGAGCAGATAGTTTTCCAATGAAGAAATCAAAATAAATTTACAGTCATATGAAAAAATGCTGAAAATTATTATTGATTAGAGAAATGCAAATTGAAACAATTTTGAGATATAACTTTAAACATCTCAGATTAATTAAAAAATGTTGGAAGAGATGTGGCAAAATTGGGACACTAATTCACTGTCGGTAGAACTGTGAAGTGATCCAACCACTTTGGAGAGAAATCTGGAATTATGCCCAAAATGTTATCAAACTGCCTATATACTTTGACCAACAATACCACTAGTAGGTCTATTCCCAAGGTTGATCAAGGAAAAAGGAAAAGACCTTTTGTGTTCTAAAATATCTCTAGAAGCTCTCTTTGTAGTGAAAAATAGCAGGAAATTGTAGGGATGCCCATCAATTAGGGAATGGCTGAACAAGCTGTGGTGAATGATTGGGATAGCATACTCCTGTGCTAGATGGTGAGCTTGTTGATTGTAGAAAAACACGAAAAGACTTACATGAAATAGTGGAGAGCAAAATGAGAAGAACCAAGAAAATGTTGTATACAGTGGCAGCAACATTGGTTTAAAAACAATGAGTGACTAAGTCATTATGACTATTACATATACTAAAATAAACTACAAAGTACCTATGAAGGAAGGATGCTATCTGGATCTAGAGAAGAAACTGATAAATAGAAGTTTATATAGAATGATTTTATATATATATATAGAGAGAGAGAGAGATAGATACATATATACATATACATATTTGAGTCAATGGTAGCCATCGAAAGTATAAGGGGGATGGGAAGAAGAAGGAGGAGGAGAGTTACATGATAACTTTATTATACATGTAAAAGGAATAGCATGTTGTACATAATAGATTCGCAGTTTCGTGTCAAATCACCTATTTTATTCTACTATGTTATGGAAATAGTTCTGTTATTTCATAAGTTAAAAGTAAAATTTTAAAAATTCCAGAGCCTTCTTCAGAGTACCTTCTCTACTGGCTGCAAATAGAGGATTTGGATCCCACTCTGTCTCCCTTTTTACCTCCAGGAAAGGAAGTGATGACCTACATCTAACTCCCTGACTCCGAGAATCAGATGTAGGAAGACACTCACCAGACTAGTCTCCATTCCTAAGATGTAGAACTGGGCTCTGCCACTCACAGGATGGATATAGGAGGGGCAAGACAGAAGTTACTTATAGACTCAAGATTCTCTCTACCTCCAGAGATGTGGTTATCTTGTCAGCTGCAAGACAAGGAACGTTGACTTCACGGGATCTCAGGGGTGTCACCTAAGGCTTGAACTTTGTCCCAGGTGCAAATCATCATCAACTATTTTTGTTGATTAATGATAATATACCCATCAACAATTATACATTAATAATGGCAATGGCCAAAGAAATAATTTTAAAATACAGCTGGGAGAAGCTTGAGAGAGAAACTTTTGCAGGTTTCCTGGGAGGCATGGGATGTGAGAGTTCAATAACATCCCTGAAGGATGGATTTGAGGGGAACAGTGAAGCCCAGATGAGGGCACCTTCAGGCTGTTTCTTGGACTGACCTGGATTTCTGAGCCTTTCATGAAATTACTCTGCTGATACTCTTCCCTCCAATTTATTTGAATCCCTCTCCTGCAGCTTCAGTCACCGGCTATGACTTCCTACATAGGGTCAGTATCTTTAAAAACACCATATGTCATCATGTGCCCACACAAAGCATGGATCAAATTTCTCAGTTTTCAAAAACTCATGTTCAACCAAAAGACATAAAAGCATCAGCAACAAAGTGGATTTTAGGCATGAAAGGGGAGAAGAGATCCACTTTAAAAATAACATTCCTTTCTTTTTTCTTCTGCAGAAATCTTCAATGGAAAGATTCCAGAAATTGGAAGCACTGTGTACTAATTCCAGCTCTGATACTTCATAGCTTTATGATCATGACTAAAGCAACTAACCTGAATCTCAGCTTTTGCCTTAATGAAATTACCCTGTGAGATATCTCATAGAAAAAGAAGCGTCTAGAGCTAGAGCAACTAGGTTTAAAGCCTCACTATGTTATTTATGACCTGTGTGACCATGGGTGATTGACTTAACCTCTATGGGACTCAGTTTCATCATCACCAAACTTAACTCTCCAGATTTTTTCACCTCCTCCCTAAAGGTCTAGCCTAGAGTAGTCGCCCCCTCCCACTTCCATGACCCTTTTATCCTTTGGCTTCCTCCACTAGATTGTAAGTTACTTGAGTACAGAAATTGTCTCCTTTTGTTTGTGTAAGAACATAGGCAAGGCATTGGTTTGGCCACAATTTCCTTGAAAGTCATTTTACCTCTTGGTTTGGGGATAAAGGAACTTAACAACAAATCAAAGGAGATAGCATTTACAAAGCACTTAGCACAGTGCTTGACACATAGTAAATGCTACATAAATTCCAATGATTATTATTATTGTTGTTGTTAATGTTAGAAAAGCCCTTAGATTGAAAGGCTGAGATCTTTCGTGCTGTCTGTAAGATGGTAGATTTTTGAGGAATTCTCCAGAGAGGAAAAAAATAAGAGAAAGGAGAGGGAACAACAAGGCAACAGCAGTAGCTAGTGTCTGTGACCTCTGCAGTTCTTGTTTTCAAGCCATGAGCCACAACCCCTTCATGGTGAAGTCAAGATATATATATATATGACATTAGGAAATGCCTAGAGAGAAAAAGACAAAAGGAATATGAAATAATTGCCCTGCCCCTGCCTTGTATATACTTATGTTTATTTTAATTTTGTTAAATAATATTCTTGTAAGTTTTTTTTATGAACACCTATGACTGATCTTGTACTTAAGTAGAAAGGAGTAAGGAGATTGTGGGTGACATTCTGAGAAGGAACACAAGCACTCAGAGAATCAATCCCTGATGCTCCTCTTCAAAAATGAAGGACAGACACACAATGGCCAAGGAAATCAAGGATATTCCATATCACTTGGTCTTTAGGCCAAGAATTAGCTGAACTATCTGGAATTTGGATGCAAAGGGGCTTCCAGCTACCCAGTTCTTATAATACAATGCAGGTTCATTTGCCTGGTCAATTTGGATAAATCCAGAGGTTCGAACTATATGGGGTCAGAAAGGAGTCAGGCAGTTTAGTACTAACAGACATGTAGTTGTGGGACTCCCTGGACCTTTAGTCCCATGGACAAGCACAAATGGTGGGGAGGATTATGGTGTGATATATACATGGATTGATAGCTTAGAGGTCAGTCTCTGCCCTCATATCTGATAGTTGTCACAGGGACTGAGAAAGATGGGCACCTTACAAGGAGTCAATCAGTGGGTGACCCAGACTGCAAACCCCCATTTATAGATAACAGCGGGACTGTGATTATGGAAATTGGCCAACCTTCCATTTCTGGATAAGATGAAATTTGTGAAACTATTCATGATGAGGAGGGTATTTCAATCATTACTTAAATGAAGCTTGGTACATAGGAACTTCCTAGTACATAGGCAGGCGAATCAATAGTTGAATGTGGAGTTAACTTCTACCTACTAGAAGCTAGCAATAGGACAGTCCTGATACCCTATGTCCCCCTGTTTGTGGCATGAGGTTGGAGGAAAGTTCTGGTACAAAAACAGGGCAGAATGATCTTTCTTAGTTCAAGACAGAGAAGAAGATAATTAATCAAAATCACTTATTGCCAAACATTGAGTGAGTTGACCTGCTAGACGACCATGACCAGAGAACTATCCATCTGATATTGAGAAAATGCCTAACATCAATGCCCAATCTGCAGTCATAGGGGGATCTTGTCTTGTCCTGTGCTAGTATAGAGTGATTGGTCTCAAGGGCATCACATATTTCATTCACAAAGAATTCACAGAAAACTGCCCCATGATTGGGGCAAGGTTGGGAGAGGAACTTAGATGCCAAGGTGAGGCAATGGATGAAGTCTCCTATGTTCTTGCTGGAACCCCAGCATCAAGCCATGTCCCCTTGGGTCCTGTTGTTAGCACTCATCTCCCCATACACACATACCCTATTCATAGCCACACAAGAGGGAATTATAAGCAACTGATACGACTTTATTCAATACTCAGTGACTCAAAGTCAACTTTGTGGGTACTGGCCGAAATGATGACACGCAATTAGGTGTCTCCCATAAATGTATGTTTACAACCCATCCTTTCACGTCTGTGACCTTTTCTGTGGATGTATAATTAACCATTAACATGTGTATCCACTTTTGGGGCAAAAGAAGTCTTAAAACTTCCATCCCCCTTACAGGGTTTTTGTTGAAATTAACCCTTGTGCTACTCTGACCCCCTTAGCAGCAGATCCCATTCCTTACAAAAGAATACTTTGTCTAAGAATTCTACTTTTACAAATAGGCATTGAAGAGCATCATGTATACTAAAGTATAGAAGAGTATTAAGAGCTTCCTGATACCATTTCTTTTATCTAAATTATGTATAATCATTCATCTCATCTCCATTTGATGTTTCCCATTGAAAAGTTGATTCTCCACCCACATTCTCCATTGTCCCTGTAATTAATCTGTCTCAAAATGACCTCCCCCTCATCACATTTATGCCTAAGCAGTTATCAGATCCTAACACTCCCTCCTATTTTATTCTTTCTATTCAAAATCTCTTTTCTTCAAAATGTAAGCTTAAAGAAAGTGACTAGCTCATTTTTTATATTTGTGTCCCCAGGCTAGCTTGGTGCCTAGCAAGTTTTTAGCATAAAAATGCTTATTGACTGATACTTCCTCTCTTTATTTTACTCAGTTACAAGTAATGCAACAACTCCTCATAGGATGAGTAAGAAACCTGAATGAGTGAAACTTCTCTTTAGAAAATAGTTGTGATGGAGTACTTCTCACAGCATCTAAGGTTCCTTTGGTGCAACTCCGTGGCCAAGGTCACCACCTTCGCTCAAGTCAAAGTCAGCTGCAAGTCATGTTATCATTTCCCTGATGGTCCTCTTCAAAAATGAAGAACAAACACACAATGGCCAAGGAAATCAAGGATATTCCATATTACTTGGTCTTTGGGCCAAGAACTAGCTGAACTATCTGGAATTTGAATGGAAAGGGGCTTCCAACTATCCAGTTCTTATAACACAGTACTGGTTCATTTGCCTGATCAATTTGGATAAATCCAGAGGTTCTAACTATATGGGGTCAGAAAGGAGTAATACCTGGGCATAGTAAGTTTCTTAGAACTGAAAAATCTGTTATATTTTCCCAAGGGAGTAAAGTGACAGTTTCATTCATTTGACATTCTGGCTATGAAGAATTAACATCCTCTATAAACCTATGGCCCATAAATGTTCCATTTTCCTTTAAACATCAGCAGTAAGAATGAGATCTCAGGAACCATATAGAATCTTGTCTGCCCTACAGTAAAGGTCATTTTCATCCATCTTCATAAGGGGCCTATTGTCACAGACAGAACTAATCTGAACATCAATTGATAACCAAGCCTAGATAATGGAGCCTATAGGGAACTATTGGTATTAGTTCATCCACTCTCCAATTCAAGTTAAGAATCCTAATTCCAACTCTTTTTGAGGATGTACAGTCCTTATGTTCCTAGTGTACTAGGCCTCCTTAAAATTGCTTACTGCCCCCTATTCTTCCCATCATCCTCTACCTGCTGCAAATTTCTGCATTCCTATGAATCAGTATCTCACTGTGGGAACCTGCATTGGTCAAAGAAATGAATTTATAGGGGTACTAAAAGAGAATGTGAAGTTGATGATTCTGGAGGTTTACTACAGGCCCAACTCCACTGGTGTCTCTCCATTCCCTCCACAGAATCCTAATTAAGGAATTCAGTAGCATCATGGTTTGTCTACACAAAATATAGAAACCCTTTTCTAGCCTCCAAACTTTTTCTGAGTTTAGTGAAAGATGGTTCTTACCCTGTGACACGTTGTCCTGGTTGTCAGGTAGAGACAATGAAAACTTTCAGGTGTGAGTTGTGCAGAAAAGAAAAAAAAAGCCAATAACCTAGTGTAAGACTTTAATCAGCACTCTATTGATAGAGGTTGGCGAATGAAGACTAGAATTGACAAAATGGACCTGAAAACACTGGTCAGTTAAAGAAGTTTCATTCAAATCCAGATCCTGTTTTAACAAATGTGATGGTATATTTATATGTTGATCCTTTCTTTTGTGCTAGTTTACACAGTCATCTATTGATGGCATACTTTTACTGAGAATGCATAAACACCTAGCAGAAGTTCTCTAAAGGACCCAAATGATATAATCAAACATTTTTTTAAATGGGTTAGCCCATTGAGTGAAGTGAATAAATTGATGAGGAATTCTACTTTCAGGTGGCTCAGGGAGAAGTCCATGAGCCACGGGTTGGATGAAAATAACTACTAAGTTCCTTCAACTGACCAGCGAATTTAATTCATGAAGCAGGTGGCATTCTCAGCCAGGAATGTTGTATAAGTCTGAAGGTAGAATTTTCCTTCATCGACTATTTCATCTAACCCCAAGTGTAATTTTCTGCATGCAAGACAGTGTTGTAAGTCTACAGTGGAGGAAAAAAAAGGCTAAAAGTGTTTTGCTTTGTTTCCTATACTCAGAGGTTTGGTGACTACGAACTTGTCATGTTCTATGCCAGAGTAAGAGGTATAAAAGCAGGAATCACATCCACTTAGTCAACTTATAATTGCTTATAATTGCAATGGAAGATTTCAGAAATGAGAGCATGGAGGTCAGTTTCTATTTTAAGGGGAAGCCGGTCAAAATTTAGAATGGGGTGGGGACATTTATTTTAATAAATCCTGTTGATTCAGTAAAGAACCAAGGCCCAAGGCAGAGCTACAGAGATGGGGAACTAATGAAGTTTAAAAAAACAGATCGATAGTTGGGAGTCATGTGGACATTGGAGACAGAATTAAGGCAGGCAGAATATATGAGCAGGGAACAAAGATCACAGTGTCATAGGATTTGTGACCTAGAAGGGACCTTTCAAGTCATGCACTCCATGTCCAAATCTTCTACATAAGAAAACTGAGTCATTATGGTCAGAGGAAAAATTGAGACTGAAACAAAACTACAGATGCTGTTATATTTTAACAGTTATGCATTGGCCTACCAGTCCTGACTCTTTGGGTTCATAAAATGTCTTCTTATTGCCAAAACATTATTGCTAAAACCTAATATTGATGTTTGAGGAAGGGTAAACTATGGTTAAAGTGCTTTTCATAGTTACTACATTGATAAAACCTCTCTCCAGCATGAATTCTATGATGCTTAATAAGAGAGGAGCTATGACTAAAGGCTTTCCCACAGTCATGACATTCATAGGGTTTTTCACCAGTATGAATTCTTTGATGTTGAGTAAGGGATGAGCCATCAGTGAAGGCTTTTCCACATTCACAACATTCATAGGGTTTCTCTCCAGTATGAATTCTTTGATGTTGTGTAAGAGATGAACTATGGCTAAAGGCTTTCCCACATTCATCACATTTATATGGCTTCTCTCCAGTATGAATTCTCTGATGTTGAGCAAGGGAGGAGTTTTCATTGAAACCTTTCCCACATTCATTGCATTTATAGGGCTTCTCTCCAGTATGAATTCTTTGATGTTTACTAAGGGATGAGCTATCACCAAAGGCTTTCCCACATTCATTACATTCATAGGGTTTCTCTCCAGTATGAGTTTTCTGGTGTCGGGTAAGGTATGCTCTAGACCTGAAGGCTTTCTCACACTCATTGCATTTATAAGGTTTCTCTCCAGTATGAATTCTCTGGTGTGTAGTAAAGGATGAGCTGTTACTAAAGGCTTTCCCACAATCACTACATTCATAGGGTTTTTCTCCAGTATGAATTCTCAAATGTTGCGTTAGAGATGAGCTTTGGCTAAAAGCTTCACCACATTTATCACATTCATAAGGTTTCTCTCCAGTATGTATTCTCTGATGGTTAATAAGGGATGAGTTGTGGCTAAAGGCTTTTCCACATTCATCACATTCATAAGGTTTTTCTCCAGTGTGAATTCTCTGATGTTTAGCAAAAGACGAGCTATGGCTAAAGGCTCTCCCACAGTCATTACACTCATAAGGTTTTTCTCCAGTATGTATTCTCTGATGTTGGGTAAGAGAGGAGCCGTCACCGAAGGTCTTCCCACATTCACTACATTCATAGGGCTTCTCTCCAGTATGAACTCTCTGGTGTAAAATAAGGGATAATCTATGACTGAAAGATTTCCCACATTCCTTACATTTGTGAGGTTTCTCTCCAGTATGTATTCTTTGATGTTTAGTAAAGGATGAGCTGTCACTAAAGGCCTTCCCACATTCATTACATTCATAGGGTTTCTCTCCAGTATGAATTCGCTGGTGTTGAAAAAGAGATGAGCCATGGCTAAAGGCTTTCCCACAGTCAACACATTCATAAGGTTTCTCTCCAGTATGAATTCTCTGATGTTGAGTAAGGGATGAACTGTGGCTGAAAGCTTTCCCACATTCACCACATTTATATGGTTTCTCTCCAGTATGAATTCTCTGATGCTGAGTAAGGTGTGAGTTGTCATTGAAGGCCTTCCCACACTCACTACATTTATAGGGCTTCTCTCCAGTATGAATTCTCTGGTGTTGAGTAAGGTGTGAGCTGTCACTGAAAGATTTTCCACATTCACTACATTTATAGGGTTTCTCTCCAGTGTGGATTCTCTGGTGCTGAGTAAGAGATGCACTGTAGCTAAAGGCTTTCCCACATTCATCACATTTATATGGTTTTTCTCCAGTATGAAGTCTCTGATGTTGAGTAAGAGATGAGCTATAAGTAAAAGCTTTCCCACAGTCAATACATTTATATGGTTTCTCTCCAGTATGAATTCGTTGATGTTTACTAAGAGATGAGCTATGGGTAAATGTTTTCCCACATTCATGACAAACATAGGATTTTTTAACTCCATTACAAATTTTCTGACATTGAAGAAGGAATGTGTTGTTTTTGAAGACTTTCCCACCTATACTATACTGAGTATGATTTTTTTGATGTTTAATAAGGGATGATTTACAGCTGAAAAATTTTTCACATTCATTACATTTATGAGACTTTTCTCTACTGTACTCTATCTGGTAGCAACTATTCCTGAGAAATTTCTCACATTCACTATATTCATAGGATTTCTCTCCATTATCACTCATTTGATGTTGATTAGAATTTGCACTTTGAATTAATATTTTGTCACTTTTATTGCATTCATAAAGTTTTTCTCCATGAGATGTGGTCTGATGCTGAGCAAGATCAGAGTTGCAACCGAAGTCTTTCTCCCATTTATAATATGTCCAAGGTTTCTTGTCTGAGGAGATTCTATTATTTTTTAATAGGCTTGAATGCCATTTTATGTTCTTTCCAGCTGTTCTGAAGAAGTTCTTTCCTCTCTGTTGTGAAGTAAGGGCTGAGTCCAGACTGAAACTTTTCCTTAATTTATTATACTCATAGACAGTAGACATTTTAGAGGCATTCCTTTGGGCAACTGTTACTTGCTTGGAAGGTTCCACCTTCCTCTCTAATCTGACATTACATTTCCAGACTTTTTGTAACTTGCCATCCCAAGGAATCTTTCTTCTCCATCTTTCCTGCAATGATTGTTCTACACAAATGCTCAGATTTGTAATTGACTCCAAGGTAGCAGAGTTAGTCTCTGGACTCTGGGAATCTGAAAGACATGGAAAGATTATGAATAGCACTTGTTCTCTGTTGGAGCACTAAGGGTCTAAGCCTATCCAGCAAAAAGTCAATGACTGATTTGGGGAAAATAACATCGCATGGACAATTAGCTCCATAGGAACAATGTTATCAATGGAAGATATATTGCTAAGCAGCCAAAATTCAGACAATGAAAGATTCAAGTAGGTTTTTGTAGAGATTTAGGCTATATAAAATGTTCTCTCTCTAAAGGCCCAAGAGTTTCTTACTTGGTAAGCAGGGCAAAGATATAGAAAAGTTGCTCCAGTCTATGTCCCACTCTGTGTTTGTTTGTGTGTGTGTGTGTGTGTGTGTGTGGTGTTGGGGGTGTCAGAGTAGAAGAATGGGCAGAAGAGAGATGGTCATTACAAATCCATCAATGTTTTGACAGTTCCTTGAAGCCTTGTCATCCTCTAAAATTTGGAATCTTCCAATATCCATCATCACCCAGTCATCCAGTCTCAAGAAAAAGGCAGAAGCCTGCAAAACCTACAGTTTCTCACTACTGGTATCCAGTATGGAAACCCTGTGAAAAAGGCAGGACTTTTTGACTTCCATGGAGTTAGAAAAGTCCAAGTGGCAGAAGAAGGAAAGTGCTTCCTGTGTTTTATTGACATTGCTCTAGGCCTAACAACCACTTTTCTGACTGGGTATGGATAAAAGCCATATCCATCTCTGTTTTCATTATCATTATGACTAGTTGTCTGAGCAACAAAATGTTAATAGCTTTTGTTGAATAGTCTCATAACCTTATCCACAGTACTAGAGGATTCTGAAAAAGAATTTCCACCCCAAATTTCCCCTTTCTGAATCGGCTATTGCTTAGGACTTAAGTACAATATGCTAGTTTTCCTTTACTCACATGGATGGTTGACTATTCTTAGGACTTCTTTTTCTACATTCCATAATGCTTCTCCTTGCTCCAAATGGAAGATCTCTTCTGGTTTGGAAAATGGAAGCCCTGCTCATTGGGAAAGAAATGAGAAATAGATGTTTGCATGAAGGAATCAACTCAGGATTCAGTTCCAACCTTTCCATTCCCAGGAAAGTATGGACATTATAGGAAAAGTCCAGAGGGATGTGGAAAGAACTTATTTTTTTGTTTGTTTGTTTGTTTGTTTTTGCAGTGGAGAAGGCAGGGCAATTGGGGTTAAGTGACTCGCCCAAGGTCACACAGCTAGTGTGTCAAGTGTCTGAGATCAGATTTGAACTCAGGTCCTCCTGATTCCAGAGCTGGTGCTCTACTCACTGCACCACCTAGCTGCCCCTTGGAAAGAACTTAAGGATTCTCAATGAAGTATGGAAAGATGGGCCACAGGGATGATCTGAACCCAAGAAAACAATTAGCCTATTTGTCCTTCATCCTGGTAGGAGGAGGTAAATAATTCAATTAAAGAAACATTTATTAAGTGCTTAATATGTGCCTCCCAATTCTTTTTGAAATAATCTTATCTAACTCCTCTGTTTTATGTGCTGACACCACTTTTTTTTCCTTTTTAATCATTTAATGTTATTTCCCTCATAGTCTGTTCTTTATCACTCATCCTCCTTCATCCTTTCACTACACTTTCTCCCTTGAAGAAATATCATTTGTATCTATGACTTCAACTACCACTACAACATAGATAATTCCCAAATCTCTCTCCAGCCATAACCTCTTTGCTGATCTCTAGACCCATGCCTCTAGCTATGTACAGTAAATATACATAGTGTCTCACTGGCCCTTCAGATCCAAAACATGAAAAATTGACCTTAGTATCTATCCACTCCAACCTAATACTCCTTGTGATTTCACTATTTTTGCATAAGGCACTACTATCCATCCTGTATCCTACATCCATAAATTCTTTTTTTATTTGACTCTTAACCTCTCATATCCAATGAATTGTGACATCCCTCTACCTCTGCAATACCTGTAGTACCTATTGCTACTTCTTCAGGAGTTTTCATTGCTATCCTTCTGTTAGTTGTTGTCCTTCGTTCTCAAAAAGGACCAAAATGACATCATTATATTGGGGTCAAAATACAGTGTGTCTGACTGTGGCTAATCAGACCAATATGAACTGGTAAGGTTCTACCGCAGATCTGGAATAAATAGTCCATGTGAACGTTTGGAGTGTAGATGTCTCTAAATTTGCACATCTTACATTTCTTTGGTACTACTGCATTAGACACCCGAAAGGTCTTCTTTTAATTCTTCTTTCTGCCATTTAGTCCATACATCAAGAAAAAAAAATGTTCCTTAAACATAAATCTAGCCATGTTACTCCCACACTCTGAGATGTCCAATGATTCCCTAAAACATGAGAAGTAAAATTTAAACTTCTAAGCCCAGCATTTGGGGCTTTCCACAATCTGGCACCATCCTACCTTTCCAGGGCTATAGTATACCCTGAATAGCATACATTTCAGCCAAAGCAAACTATTCTTTGCTCCTTGAATACACCTCATACTTTACTGCCTCCAATATTTTGCTCCAAATATTCTCTACGCTCACTATTTTCTCCTTTTTTCCTATTCACCTATTGAATTCATGTTTCCTTTCTACCCTTAAATGGCACCTATTCCACAAGGCCTTCTCTGATTCCTTCCCATAGTCACAATTTCCCCACAGAGAAATCACAAAGTACTTTTTTGCTTTTTTATAATGTAGAATGTCGCAACGTGGAATGTTATAATATTCTGTGTTTGTGTCAAATCCTTCCACTAGGCCATAGACTTCTGAGGGAAGAAAACACTTTGAGAAACACTGCATTTATTCCACTATCTCAGTGATGCATCCTTTTAAATAAATGACTGAAGAATAAATTGAAGTAGAAGTAACATGCTAGGTGCACACAAAGACATTAAGGTTCAATCCCTTTACTCGAGATTGCCCTGCAATCACAAAAGCATGATAGGATTCCAGTATGAGTAACTATAAAGCAAAGGAGAACTCGAAGAGTGTGTAAAAAGCTACAAATTCTCTTGTGATTTCTGAGAAAGGAAACCTTACCCCAACTGTAGGGAACAGGGAAGGTTTATGGACAAAGCAGCATTAAGCAGAGTCTTAAAGAACAAGTAGAAATTCACCAAGAAGAAATGGGAACAAAAGTTCTTCTCCGATATCTCACTTTAGGTGATCCTGGGGTCTCAAAGGATATATATGACAGTGGAATACAAACGGTTCATCCTAATAAGAGAATATGTCTGCTCTCTAAGGAGCAGCTCAGCTAAGAACTGAAAGGCTCACCAGAAAGCTGGCTATCAGGAGATAAATAAAACTGACAAATATGCTAAGCAGTTCTCAGTCTGTGACCTTTCCATGACCACTACAATAGCAACTAAGTAGTTAAAAATGAGGGTACAGGGTGCTAAGGATTACAGTTTTTAAACCACCTCCAAAACTAAACGTTGGCATCAATGTGTGATCTTGCCCAACAACCAACTAGAGAATATACTATGGGAGAAACTAAACCACAGCAATAGTGACATGGTGGTGACTTCATTGATGAAATTTCTGTAGGAAGTGGTGATAAGGAGGGTTGCTAGGTGCTGCAGCGGATAGAGCACTAGCCCTGACTCTGGAGTCAAGAAGACCTGAGTTCAAATCCAACCTCGGACACTTACAAGCTGTATGAGCCTGGGCAAGTTACTTAGCCCCAATTATCCTTCCCCCCCAAAAAAGTGGCAATGAGTCAATGGTTTGAATTTATCAACTTTCAGAGGCAACAATTTCTTTAAATAGGTCCAGTGGTATACTTTATCTTCCCAATTTTATCTTTTTTTAAAATTTTGGCATTGTGATCCTTGATTTAACTAATTAAAGATCTGAGTATACACAGAAGAAAAAATTAAGATGAGAAGAGAAGGCATGTGATTACAAAAGCTCCAACTTGACCTTTTTTAGATGAGCTGGCAAATAGGTAAAAGTTAAGACATCGACCCATCCCTATTTATTAAAGAAGTTTCATCCACTAAAAACAAACAAACAAATAAAGTTATCACAACCACAAAACCACAATAGCATAGGAAGCATCTTGGTCAGCAAATCTTGATCTCCCATGATAGCATATGGGGACATCAATTTAGAATGCAAGTTAATTTTTTGACCATATAAAGAAAAGGGCAAAGAATATTACATTAATTGAAACATAAATATTTATTAAGCACTTACTATGTTCCAAGAACTCTGCTAGAACCTGGAGATATAAATACAAAGTGAGACTCCCTGTCTTCTAGGAGTTTGAATTCTATGAACATAAACATGTAGCAGGGAAAGGGGACTGCTAGGTGGCGCCATAGTATACAGAGTCAAGGCCTGGAGTCCAGAAGACTTTTCCTGAGTTGAAAACTGGCTTCAGGCACTTGCTAGCTGGTTCACGTTGAGCAAGTTACTTGACCCTATTTGCCTCAGTTTCTTCATTTGTAAAATGACCTGGGGAAGGAAATGGCAAACCACTCCAGTATCTTCGCCAAGAAAACCCCAAATGGGGTCAAGAAGAGTCAAGAGTCTGCATCGAGTCTGCACAGCAGAATTGCAAATAAAATTACCTCACAAAACAATGAAATGCAGTAAGAGTGAAATTGAGCCTGCAGAAAGCTTGGCATAAGACCCAATTAAGCCAGAACATTCTAACAGTATTCACAGTTGAAACTAAAGGGAAAAGTGATAGAAAATAAATTGAACAGATCTTAAGAATTTATATAGAGGTCTATTCTCATCACCAGTGACAGGAAAGCCACTAAATTTAGATACGACATATCAGGTATTTGAAAAGGTGACAAACAAATAGAAAATTAAGAAAAGAAACTTTCCCTAATCAAATACCCCCCCCCCCCCGCTAAATCAAAAGGATCACAAATGTTATTATTGATAAAAAAGTAAACAGGAAGAAATCAACCACCACAATATCCACTTTCTCATTGCTTTAAAATCTTCATGAAACTCATTTACACATATATTGAGAGTATTAATAATACTTAGAATTTATCTAGTGTTTTACAAATATTGCTTCATAACAACCATGTGAGTTGGGTGTTATTACTGTCCCCATTTTAAAGATGAAGAAACTGAAGCTAATATTCATTTAGTAAATGTCTCAGTCAGAGACTAAACTTAGTTCTTCTTGACTCCAAGTCCAGAGCTCTAGCCACTGCACTATCCAGCTGTCTCAAAATTCTTTTTAGAAGCACAGGAAAAGAATGGAGCCAGTTTTTGCAGGCAATTTTCTATAGCAGATTCTATTTTCACAACCATACCATTTGACTAAACAGAGTAGATCAGGGTTCCTTAACTCACATGAGCACTGGCAAGTTATTTATCCTCCTGGGCCTCAATTTCTTCATATGTAAAAGAGGGAGTGGGTCTCAAGGACCTTTAAGGTCCTGTTTAGCTCTACATCTATGATGCTATGATCCATTTACTACTCATTGTGGCCATCTAAAGTAGCTCCATCATGTTTGGAATATTCCTCCACCCTACAAAGATAGGCATTGCCTACCTCTTTCAAAGGACTCCATTTTCCCTACTGACATAGGTAATCAGTCCTTTTGAGAGCCTTTAGTTCTATTCTCAATCTCCCTCCCTCCCTCCCCCTCCCCCTCCCTCTCTCTCTCTCTCTCTCTCTCTCTCTTTCTCTCTCTCTCCCTCCCACCACCTCACTTCTTTTATTGTTTATTGTTGACTCTGGAATGTTTGTGGGAAAGAGCTAAAAGAGTCAAATCTCTACTAAATACCCTGCCCAACCTCCTATGGGCCATGCAAATCCTATACTAGATTTCCAATGAAAGAAGAAGAGCAGTGTAGAGTGAAAAACTCCATTCCATTTGGAATTAGATGACTGAAGTTCTAATTCCAGCATGTAACTTTGTGACATTAGGCAAGTCAAGTTCTAAGGACTTGTTTTCTTGTCTGTAAAATGAGTCAAAGTTGGAGACACTACATGATCATTAAGGTCTCTTCCAGCTCTTAATCCTAGTATCTTATGAGACAGAACTCACACCAAGAGTGTTGGACTCTTTAAAATGATGGAAGCACTGCTATCCATATACCCTAAGGAGATCAAGGAAAATAAGTGTACTTATAAACAGCAAAATATTTAGAGAGGCTCTTTTCATAATATCAAAGAACTTTAAACAATGAAGATACTTACTGATTGGGGAGTGGCTTTTTGGCTCCCTCCACTCTGTATCTATTGTTCCACAGGGTTTCAATTCCATGAAACAAGATGACTCTTCACTAAGTATCCCTTGATCTTCTCCCACACAACCCCAACTTTTCTGCCTCCTTCTGTGTTCTGTCTCCCCCTATTAGATTATGAGTTCCTTGCAGAGAAGCTCACAATATATTTCAGAAGGCAAAGGGGCCAGGATTACAACCAAAAATAACCTACCCAGCAAAACTGAGAATAATCTTGCAGAGGAAAAAAAAGAACATTTAATGAAATAGAGGACTTTCAAGCATTCCTGATAAAAAGACCAGAGATGAATAAAAAATATGACACTTAAACATAAGACTTAACAGAAGCATAAAAAGTAAACATGAGTGAGAATTCATAAGTGACTCAATAAGGTTAAGTTGTTTATGTTCCAACATCACACCTATCAGACTGGCTAACATAAAAAAAAAAAAAAACCAGGAAAATGATAAATGTTGGAGAAGACATGGGAAAATTGGAACACTAATGCATTGTTGGTGGTTGTGAACTGATCTAACCATTCTGGAGAGCAATTTGGAAGTATACCCAAAGGGCTATAAAACTGCACATACCCTTTGATTCAGCATTTACCACTTCTAGATCTGTATCCCAAAGAGATCATAAAAACAGGAAAAGGACCCACATGTACAAAAATATTTAAAGCAGTTCTTTTTGTGGTGGCCAAGAATTGGAAATTGAGGGGATGACCATCAATTGGGGAATGGCTGAACAAGTTATGGTATATGAATATAATGAAATACTATTGTTCCATAAGAAATGATGAGCTGGCAGACTTCAGAAAAACCTGGAAAGATGTACATGAGCTGACCCTGAGTGAAGAACATTGTACACAGTAACAGCAACATTGTGTGATGATTAACTTGGATAGACTTATCTCTGCTTAGCAATAGAAGGATCTAAGACCAAGGATCTAAGATTTTGGAGTTCTAAATAACTCATCATGGAAAATGCTATCTACACCTAAAAAAAGAACTATGGAGCCTAAATGCAGATTGAAGCATACTATTTCATCTCCCTTCTATTTTTGTTTCTTCTTTCTCATGGTTTCTCCCATTGGTTCTAATTCTTCTTTACAGCACAACTAATGTGACAATATATTTAATATAAGTGTATATGTAGAGCTTTATAAGATTGCATACAATCTTGGGCTGGAGGATGGGAGGGATGGGGAGAAAATCTGGAACTCAAAATCTTATGGAAGTGGTGAAAACTAAAAATAAATAAGTAAATAAATAAATAAATAAATTTTTTAAAGTGTTTAGATTCCTATATAGGAAGGTGATGCATGTAATGCCCAAGAACTTTATCATTATTAACTAAGTTAGGAGTCTAATAGAGGGCATGTGTATGAGTCAATTATGTTGGAATAATCTCATCCATACTGTCTCCTGTTCCTGGAATACACTCCCTCTTCACCTCCACCTACTGACTTCCTAGGCTTCCTTTAGATCCCAATGACTTGATACTCTTGTGACCTTGAGTGCCTCATTTAACCTTTCTGAGCCTCAATTTTGTCATTTGCAAGATGAGGAAGTCAGACTAGATGACCTTTAAGGTTAATCAATCAAACAACAATAATTAATTAGGCACTTAAGTGGTGCCAGGTATTTTCTTAAGAGCAGAAGATAAAAAACGTACTTGTCCTCAAGGAGCTTACCTTACAGGAGAGACAACAAGCATATAAATCAAGATGCATGCAAAATAGATGGAAGGTGACCTTAGAGAGGAAGACACATGTAGGCAGGAAGAATAACAAAGGCCTAGTGTAGAAAGTATCACTTGAGCTCAGCCTTAAGGGAAATTAAAAGCCAAAAGATAGAAGGGAGAGAATTCCAGGCATAGAGGACAGTCCAAAAGTATAGAGATGGAAGTTGTATGTGAGGAATGGCAAACAGGTCAGTACAGCTATACTACAGAATTCATGGAGGAAGTGGGATATAGGACTAGCAAGCTATGAAGGGAACTTCCAGATCTAAATCGATGATGTTATGGTTAATTCAGATTAGGAATTTCAGGTCCCATGATACCCCATTCACCTAGGCACTCCCACAGCTTAAGATAAGAAGAAAGCAAAGATTCTTCAAAGGAAAGATGCCAAGTCATGGGGCCAAAGGGTTCCTTACCCAGGGAGACCAGGTTCCTATAGTTCTCCAGCATCACATCCCTGTACAGGTCCTTCTGAGAAGGGTGCAGGTGCTCCCACTCCTCCCTGGTGAACTCCACAGCCACATCCTGGAAGGTCACTGATTCCTGAAAGACCAAACACATTCCTGCTCACCCAGGACTCATCCCCGCATGTGGCTCAGTGAGCAGCATCAGGCCCAGGGTTTTTCACAGAATATACAAAGCAGCCTCAGATCTAATGGGATAGTGGGCTTCATTAAGTGAATCAGTGTCCAGAAGGATAGAGGTGATAGCAATCAATCAAAGATCAGCCATTTATTAAGCACCTGCTCTGAGCCCAACACTTCAAGGCAATGGGGATTCAAAGACAAGAAATGAAGTCAACTACAGCTTTCCTGCTTAGGAAGCCAATACTCTTTCCATAACAACAGCTGTCTCTTTAATATTTCCCAATCCAGAAGCGTGGGGACTCCATTCATCAATACAACTCACAAGGTCTTAAATAGACAGTTCTGCAGCCAAGAGTATCCATCACTTGAGGACTGAGCTCTCCACATTAATCTAAGCTGGTTCTTAGATAATCCCACAAATTGGGATCCATCCTGGAGGCTTTTTCACCTTGGAAGGACCTTCCAAATACTCTGCTGATGAACTATAACAGAAAGCAACGTGGGAGTTTTGCTGGATTGAATGTGCAGTTGCCATTATATGAACACATCAGGTGCCCAGTGTCATTTGAATAGAATGACAAGGCATGAGGGGTGGGCTTGAGAGGAGTTGAAATAAACAATTCAGTGTTTACTCTTATTCAGAATCAACCTTAGACCCCCATTTTTCTAGTGGGAATGAGCCAGATGCAAAGGGAGTAGAATTTCATGGATACGACCAAACTAATTGATGCATATAATCAGCAAATGTCATGGAACTAGATAACCAATGTTCATGTCTGTGATCATATCTTAAATCAGGGATTCTTAACCCCAGGTTCATGAACCCCAAGGGTATCTGCAGATACATTTCAGGGGAGATCCATGAACTTTGATATAAAAAAATAAAATGAATCCTTATTTTCATTAAACCTCCACCTAAAACTGAACATTTCCTTAAATTATGAATGTAAGCAATAAATACAATAGGATTAGCAGTATCTGATTTTGTCACCAGTTGAAATCACAAATATTCTCATCTTACATTACAGATGAAAATTAATCAGATGTCCAATAAGACATGTTTATTGCTCTGCCAAGGACAACCCACACACTGATTTTTTAATAAATGAAATTTTACTTTGTCTTGTCTAGATTTTAAATTTATTGACTCATTATTGAATGCATCAATAAAGAATTGTTTTACTATATCACCATTTTAAAATACTTTGCTTACTATATTTCAATATAATTAGTTTCTTTTATAATCCTAAGTATTTTATTTTATGCACTTGAAGACCTTTTTCTGAGAAGGGGCCTGCAGGTTTGAGTAGACTGCCAAAGGGGTCCAAGAAACAAGAAAAAGTTAAAAGTCCCTGCTCCCATTTTTTCCAACAAATTACACCTTCTATTACTGCTTAAAAGTGACTTCTACTCTATAACCAATATGCTAATTAGAAATTTCCCTGCAATCAATTAATTACAAGCATTTATTAAGTATGTCTTATGTTCCTGGCACTTTGAAAAGCAATGGGGGTGGGTAGGTGGTGCGGTGGATAAATCACCCACCCTGGAATCAGAAGGACCTGAGTTCAAATCTAGGCTCAAATACTTACTACCCTGTGTGAACCAGACAAGTCACTTAACCTTTATTGAAGGAAGGAAGGAAGGAAGGAAGGAAGGAAGGAAGGAAGGAAGGAAGGAAGAAAGGAAGGAAGGAAGGAAGGAAGGAAGGAAGGAAGGAAGGAAGGAAGGAAGGAAGGAAGGAAGGAAGGAAGGAAAGGGAGATACAAAAACAAAAGTGAACCAGTTTCTGCCCTCAAAGAGCTTACATTCTAACAAGGGAGACAACACGCACAAAAATAAGAGTGTGCAAAATAAATTCAAAATTAATACAAGGTAGTTTGAAGAGGGAGAACAAGAGTGCCTGGGGTGGCTGGAGGAAGCAGCCCCTATATCATGGTAGCTTCCTCCTCCAAATCAACCTTTACTCAAATAATTGGTTATGAGATTGTTTTTAATGTGATCTCATAACTATATTTTGTTGCTACATCACACTTCTGACTCATTTTAAGCAAGTAGTCTACTAAAAAGCACAGCTTTTTCTTACCTCATTCATCTAGCTAAGTGTTCCATCTGGTATTTGTATGATTGATTTTTTTGAACCCAGAAGAAGAACTTTACATTTATACCTATTGAATTTCACCTTACTATAGTACATCCAATTAAGGGATCTTGGAAATGAAGCATCTTAAGGATATTTGGGGAAAGGCAATGGGAGTTAGTAATGGATTTATTTAAAATGGATGAACTGCCCAAGAAAACAAGCATAGCTTTGTCCCCTGTTACCACTGAGAACATGGAGGCAGCCACTTACCACAAAGCCCAGCCATTGAACTGATCCCTCCCTTTACCACCACTAGACATGGAAGCATGGCAGTCCAGCATCAGTATCTGTCTGCACTTGTGCATTAGAAGCCTTTTCATTGGTGGAATCTACAGCCACACACCAGGGGCCTATTTTTGCCTGCATCACTAAACTATATTAGGAAAAACCAAGGACTCAGTCCTCCTTGACTTTAGCACTCAGGCACTGACCTTCTGGCCACTACTTCTATCCATGACCAAAGGCTGAGACACCAGCTCTGACCAGGAGTCAAGAACCTACCCTGTTTAATTTCTGGTTGCAGGTCTTTCCCCACCATCCTGACACATAGAAAAGGAAGTGGCACCAAGTGGGTGTTCAGTCAGGTGTCCTCAAGACATCTCAAATTCAGCAGATCCATTATCTCACCTTCCAAACCTCCCTTTTAGTGTGTGGGGGCGGGGTGGGAATGGGGCACCGTAATCTTTCCAGTCTCACAGGCTCATAACCTATTCCCAAATATAGGGGTATATATAGTTCATGCACTACAGGTTAAGCGCCCCTGCCGTAGAAGGGGAGGAGGGGGGACACGGGGAGCAGGTCAGTTGCATGAATGAAGAAGGACTTGTTAAGCATTTGCTATCTGCCACGCATTTTGCCAAGCACTGGGGCATACAAAGACAAAAGCAAAGATTGGAGCTAGTATGGTTCAATGGAATCAACACACATTCTAAAGCCAAGGGACCTGGGACCCAAGCTTCAGCTGAAATGACAAGGAGTGGCAGTGCTCACTTCACCACTCACTTCACTTCTCTAATCAATAATTATGGGCATTTTGTCATGTTTTCCCATTTTGAGCTGCAGAGAGTCTCAGAGCTGGAAAGAACTCAGACATCATTTGGTCCAATGTGTACTTGAGCAGGTTTCTCCCTAGCTATCATCACCAATAACGTATCACAGAATCCAAGAACCTCAGATATCAGTAGGCATCCTGCCTCTGCCTGGGATGGAAACTCAGTATCTTCCACATCTGCTCATTTGATTTGGGAGAACTGATTGCTAAGAAATTCTCATACAAAGCTGGAAAGCGGCTCTCTGTAACTTTTGGGCACTGACTCTGTTGTGGGACCAAATGGAACAAATTCTATTTCACATTGCTACCTATCGAATACACAGGATCATAGATTTAGGGCTGCAACATACCTCAGAGCTCACATACTTTCACTGTTTCATTTTAAATATGAGTAAACCAAGGCCTGCTAAAACTAAGTGATGTAGGTTTTAAATATCAGAGGCAGCATTTGAATCCAGGTCCTCTGACTCCAGAACCTGTGGCCTTTCTATGGGTTGGCTGGTATTCTTCATTTTCAAAGAGGACCAAAATGATATCACCATGCTAGCTAGAGTCAAGTTTCAATGTGTCCAACTGTGGCTGATTGGACTGATATGAGCTCAGAACGCTCTAACACAGGTCGGGCACAAATATTCTGTGTGAACATTTGGGGTGGATACTTCAAACTTACACATCCTGCATTTCCTTTGAGCCATCTTAATTCTGTTTTGCTCATAGAGCACAACACCTTTTCTGATGTGGGCACACCATGCTGAGTGGTCCTGTGTCAGTGTCTCCCATGTCACACAATCCATTCCAAAGTTCTTCAGAGAGTCCTTGAGAGTGTCCTTGTATCACTCCTTCTAACCACCATGTGAACTCTTGCCCTGTGTGAGTTCTCCATAAAACAGTATTTTCAGCAAGAGTAAGTTTTGTATTCAAACAACGTGGCCAGCCTATTGGAGTTGCACTCTCTGAAGCAGAGTTTGAATGCTTGGCAGTTTAGTTCAAGTAAGGCCCTCAGTGTCTGGTACCTTATCCTGCCAGGTGATCTTCAGAATCTTACTAAGACGATTCAAATTGAAGCGATTCAGTTTCCTGGCATGGCTGGTAGACTGTCCAGGTTTCACAGGCATATAACAGTGAG
>CM053622.1:784075760-784135462 GCA_028646595.1 Phalanger gymnotis
TGGCCCCTCCTAAGTCACCAATACACACCCACACAGGTTTCACACCTGACAGGGCCCTGAGCCTGGGGCTTAGCACTTAACAGCTGAAAGTACTTTCACTCAAAAGAAACAAAAGCCATGCTAATGAGACAATTTTGCTTAACAACACAGCCCCCTAGCTGTCCAGAATGCACTAGTATCAAGGGGAATCAAGACAAGCTTCCTTTAGCACAGGGATCCATAAACTACAGTCTGCCCACCCCCATTTTTGTACTTCTGGGGAGATAAGGACATTTATTTTGTACATGTTTAGTATTTTTTTTATTTTGACATTTAAAAAACATTCTTAGCTCATTTGAAAACCATTCTGAGTTTATAGGCTAGTAGAAAAACAAGCAGTAAGTCAGATTTGGACCTTGGGTCATCCCAGCTCCTGCTATGAAAAAAAAAATGTATCTTGAAGGAGGCTAGGAAAGCAAGAGGACAGAGATGAGGAGCTAAAGCATTCCAGGCATATTGTTTCTGTTTTTCAGTCAGGTCTGACTCTCCATGACCCTGTTTGGGGTTTTCCTGGCAGAGATGCTGGAGTGGTTTACCATTTCCTTCACCAGCTCATTTTACAGATAAGATAACTGAGGCAAACAGGGCAGCCAGTTAGTCTGAGACAAAATTTGAACTCAGGTCTCTCTGGCTTCAGACCCGATGCTCTCTCCAATGAGCCACCTGGCTGCCCAGATTCCAAAAGTGAGGGATAGTGAAAACTGGGAGGTGAGAGATAAGTGACTTGCTCGTGGTACAATGCGGGAGCCTGTGTCACTGGATTGAAAGGTAAGCCTCAAGTGGTAAGGCTAAGGTGTGAGAAGCCTGGAAAGACGGCGCTAGGCTGGGATGGGGAGGGAAAGGTAATACAAGGCTTTGAACGCCAATGAAAGGTCTTTGTATTCGATCTCCGAAAGGGACAGAGACACGGGAGTTTATAGAATGGAGAGATAGCATAGTCAGGATTTCTTCGTTTGGTCACTTAAGCTGAATGGATAATTGGTCAGAGTGGGGAAAGACTCCAGGAACGCTGGTCCCCGCCCCTTCCTCACCACTGGCTATTGCAATGGGCCAAGTAGGAGGGGCGCAGGGTCTGAAACAAGGTGGGGGCAGAGTCAGAGGATAGAAGGGGGCGTGTTTAGGAGATTGCAAAGGTGAAATCGACAGGCCTTGGCAACAGCTTTGGATTTGGGGGTGGGTGGGGTGAGACATCTCTGGGGGTCCGGGCTGACTCCTAGAGGAATGAGAGGAGGGTGGGGCCCTCTGCAGTGAGGGAGAGGGTAAGGAGTGGGGGAAGCAGTAGTTAAGGAGAAAGATAAGTTCTGAGTGTTTTGTTTTGTTTTGTTTTTTTCTCTGTTGAGTTTCACATGTCTAGACGACATCCATTGGAGGCATCAGAAAGGCAGTTGGAGATGCAGGATACAGCATCCATCCCTCCATCCGCAGGGGCGGCTCCCATCATAGGCTACACAACTCCAGATGGCCTCCCTTTGGGATCCTCAGGATTTCCCGCCTCAACTTCGGGGCGGATGGTGACGTCACAAAGGAGCTGCGGTTACCACGGTGACGGAGCAGCGCTCTCAGACACCGCGGCCCACGCATGCGCACTGCTCCTCCCCGTCCAGCTCTGGCCCCCGGGGCGGTGGCGTTGGTAGCCTGGGATCAAAATGGCGCCCCTGAGGCCTCATTCCTAGAGCAGACGCCAGAGAACAGCTAGAGTAGGACAACCACTCTCCTCAGCCTAAGGCAGCGGTGCTTATGCGCACGTCCAGCTCACGGGCTACGTTTCCCAAGATGCCCTAGAGCCGGACTCTCCCGTAGAGAACTGGAGGCAAGGAGTGGATTCTTTCCCTCAGCCACCAGGGGGCGGGGCCCGACCGCACACAGCCCAGGGGCTGAGGCCAAGGCTGATACTGACTGGATAAATGGGAATCTGCTTCCGCATGACCTGTGTAGAGTCAGCCAATGAATGAATGGATGAATGAGTGAATGAATGGATGAATGAGTGAATGAATGGATGAATGAGTGAATGAAGGAATGTCAGAGGCTTCAAGAGAGGCAAAGAAGCATGAGGAATGAGAAAAGGCCATTAGATCTGTTAGTTGAGAGATCATTGGTAACTGGAGAGGGCAGTTTCCGTGCAATGATGAGGTCAGAATCCAGATTGTAGAGTTTTGAAAAGAGAGGAGAAGCGCTAGAAATGCTAAGTTTAGATGACCCTCTAAAGGCATGCACCCCAAAAGTGGAGCAGATGATAGCTAGTGTGGGGGTACATGTGAATCAAGCCCCCCTTTTCTTTTGAGGATGGGAAGACTTAGGTGTGGTGTAATTAGTAGAAAGGAAGAGATTGAAAATAAGTGAGAACCGTAAATGGGGCAGAGGTGGGAAATAATGGGATGGAATTGGGTCACTCCTGCATGCAAAGGAGCTTGCCTTGGGAAGAAAGAAAGGCCACCTCTTCCCATGAGATGGGTGGAGGAGGAGGTACTTTTTTCCTGTGACTTTTGAAGCAAGGTTCTCGGCTGTCAGGGTTGTGGGTAGGATCGTCATGGGAGTCATGAGGAGGAATGGAAAATTTTTGGAAAGCTACTGAGGTCAGTGGAATAGTGAATCAACATGAAATTATGTAACACAAATTTGTTACATAAACCTTACATAAAAAAGGTTACACAAACCCTTCCCACAGCTTCACTGAAAAGCAAATAAACATGAAGACAATGGATTGTGGGAGTAATGCAAGATTGGGGTTTGGCAAGGCATGATCAGCAATCATATGAGGAGTCGATGAACTGGAGTTCATAGTGTAAAGATGAACCGGTCCAACAACGGGTCGAGATAGGGAAGGAAGGAGGAGGATACCAGGGTCAGTAAGGCAGTTGGGAAAGCTCTGCAAGATGAGGGGATTGGAGGTCACCATGGAGGCAAAGAACAAGGTTATCATTTGTAAGGCTTCGGGAAAGATGGAATTATGAACGTTTATGTTCAGATAAAGGGATTTTCATAGCTCATGAACATGGAAGAATAGTTGTGGATATGTAGGGATTAAAACTGTCCAACCTTTGAGAAAAACCAATGAGGCAGAGCTCTGAGCCAATGGCACTTTATTAAATGGCCCATGGTCCCCTCTAATGAAGTGGACCTCAGATCTTCCTCAAGATCTGAGATGCGCCTGGTCCCCCAGGACCTTGTTTTTATGAGATTTGATACCTAAATTGCAAAAGAGGCATGGTAAAATACAGAATCTCATTGACCTCATAGACCTTGCTCTCGAGGGCCAAAAATGATATATCAATGGAGTAGGTGGGAGGGGGATGGTTGTGTGAAGTATGGGGCATCCCCATAAGATGGTCACCTGCTCATGTTGGACAAGAGAAAATAATCCAGATATACAAAAATAAGTTGGGGAGAATTTCCAAAGGATCAAGGCATCCCACCCATGCTGGGTTTGGACATGGAATTTGACTAAAACAGGATGGAGGTATCTTTGTCAGTATTCTTGTGGTTATACAAGTGAGCCTTATAACTTGGTAAACAAGTAATGAACATTACATTAAAGTTTGAGGCCCACTATAGGAACCCATCTATCCCTATGTGATTTATGTAAACTACCAAACTGATTAATAGTGATCGGAAGAGAGTAGGGGTCCAAATGAATTATTTCTTATAGGTAAATGGCAAGATCAAAGGTTTTACCATCTTTTTGTGAAGATGAAGTAGAGAGTGGAGTGAGGTAGTAGGTCAGAGGAATTCAACAGATTTAGGAACTGGGAAGCTAGGGTATTAGATGGAGCATCAATATGCATGTTGGAGCCTCTTATATAAAGGGCAGTATGCAGGGTAGAAAGACTATGACCTAAGGACTGATTTCTTCAAGAAAGGTGGTAGAATATTCCAGAGATTTATTAACAACACTCCAGTGTTGAGATTGGATGATAAATTTATACAGTAAAATCTCAAAGGAGGAGATATTAGTGAGATACCAGAAGTCACAATGACAGTAATGCATATGTTGTTAAGTCTTTTTTCAATAGTGTCTGACTCTACAGGACCCCATTTGGGGTTTTCTTTTTTTTTTTTTTTGTAGCAAAATCTTTATTGGATTTTTGGCAGCCTCTTATTTTTTGGCCTTTGGAGCAGCTGCTTTCTGGGCAGGGGCTGCCTTCTGGGCAGGTCCCTTCTGGGCAAAGATTCTGGAGTGGTTTGCCATTTCCTTCTCCAGCTCATTTTACAGATGAGGCAACTGAAGCAAACAGCATTAAGTGACTTGCCCATGGTTACACAGCTAATAAGTATCTAAGTCCAGAGTGTTCTTGACTCCAGACCTACTATGCTATCCACTGCTGAGTAATACACATACTCTTGGACAATTCTTCCCATGTTCTGAATTGTTTCATAGTTCTTGTTCTATTCAGCAATATAATCATTTACATTAGATTAATTGAGATTAAAAGTACTCCCTCCCATTCCATTTCACATACTAGCCCTTCCAATTATTAATCAAAAATGCAGATATTTAGTCCAAGGAAAAATATTGCAAATACACATACATATGTTTGATGTGGCTTTTATTTTTTAATAATTGTATATATTATGCAATTTTAATGCTATCTTAATACAGAAATATTAGTGTTGAAAAATATTTATTAGTTCATTGAATAATTGATTTAATTAATTGGAGGAGAGAGAGAGAACTCAAGCCAATAAATTAGAAGCTATTGTAACTTCACTATTTCAAAATAAATGATTACAAAACACCCCTGGATTGCTCTAGGGTCCATAAAGCTCGAAGTAAATAAGAGAAGTGGCAGATTAAGTGACATCGAGGTGACATTGATCAGACCCAATACCCTGAGCCCCCTGTAATAACTGGTCATATGTGCAGACCTGCCCATTTAAATCTGTTATAGATCACTCCAGTATCTCTGCCAAGAAAACCACAAATGGGGTCACCAAAATTTGGACAGGATTGAAAAAAGACTCAACAACTGAGCACCGTTTTTGTGGAAGATCACGTAGGTCATAGATGAATTCAGAATAGGTTGCACAGTAGGTTTGTTGTTGCTGCTGTTGCCTCATTGTGAGAATTCTATTTCTCCCTATCTAATTCCATCAGGACTTTTAGGTTAATGTGCTTTTTTTTTTATCCCTCCCATCCACACTGCCCTTTTTTTCCCTCCTTCACTAAAGTGGGATTAGCCGGAGTCATTCACTCTGCTCCACCCTGTTCAGCCTGAAATTCTGGTTTTGCACCTTCATGAAGTCCTGCAGGCAGAACAGAAGCGGGGGTGACTGAGGGATGGAGAATGGAGCAGCAACAGGAGGTCCTCACTTGGTGAAGACACACAAGGCTTCCCAGGTCCTTTCTTCAGAGACACCAAGGGGGCTTTGGGGTGGCAGGTTAGGTTGGGCAGATCTCACAAAAATGGAAGGAGTCCTTAAGTGGCTCATATGGACAGTCATGTGGGGTTTGTCCTTTGTTCTTGAAGGGGACTATGTCGTCAGGAGGATGATGCAGTGACTTGCAAATGATTTAGAAATAAGTGTGGGCAATAAGGGTAAACAAGATCATCCAAAACTTAATCCTAGGATTTAGTTAGCGCAGAGTGAGACTTCACAGAAGTGACCAACATTTGCTGATTTGCCCAAAGTCATAAAGCTGGTAAATTGCAGAGTTAGGAGGTCAACTAGTGTGACCAGACACTAAATGTAGTGCTCATGACAGCTCCACAGTTGGTATGGAAGCTTCAGTCAGTCAATGGACATTTATTAAGCACCTACTGTGTGCCAGATCCTGGGTTAAACATTGGTGACATAAAGGCAAAAGACAGTTTCTGCTCTCAAGGAGTCTACAATCTAATGAATTCGAGTTTGCAAAGCTTTAAGAGCAAACATGACATTCATTGGCAGCAGTCTCCCCGACCCCTAAAGATATGTGACACAGATGAGAAGAATTCCTGCCAGGGACCTCTTTCCCATAATCAGCAAGGCAGGGCAGCTGAGCTGTGGGTGCAGGAAGTCAGCACCTGCCACCAAGAGCCTAAAGGAAGGCACCTGCCTCTCTCCACCTCTGAGACTGAATCTGGGGAAAACTGATGCCTCTGGGCTGGAGTTCCTAGAGGTGACTTTTCTGCTTTGGCCAGACAACTGAGTGATTCGGAAGGAAGGAGAACAAGCAGGGTGAGTGAGGCTTCTTCTTGGTTGAGGACTATGGTTCTCAGGAGTCTGATGGTCTGACTGGGACCCTTGAACTCTTCTGTGTGTTCGCACGGGACATGCACGCTCCTTTGCTTCCTGTACTGTAGGGACACTGATTTCCTCTACTAAACTCAGGCAGATCAGAAGTAACACGACAGGATTTCTACCAAGTTTCTCATCATTCCTAATCCCTTGCCTTCTCTACTCCATGCCACTTGCCTCTTAAAATCCCACTTCTGCTACTCACCTGTGTGATGTTGGGTAAGACAAGTAACCTCTCTGGGCCTTGGTTTTCTCATATGTAAAATGAAAAGGTTGGATGAGATGACATTTTATGCTCCTTCCAACTCTAAATCCTATGATTCTGAGATTCCAATGAGAGGAGAATCACTGACCTGACATGGTCATTATCACTCAATGCTTAGTTGTTCTCTGTACCTAAGACCTCAGGCTTCTTACAGCACAGTCCAAAACATGATATTGTGGGAAAACTTCATACGTTATTTTAACCTAGCCCCACATAGCTGGAAAACCAGACCTGTTGCTTAGAGACCAGATTTGTTTAATGCTTAACTCAGGATGGAGGTTAGCTTACCAGAAACCTTTCAGACCCAAAGATTAATGGGAGGAGTTTTCTCTCTCAATGTATCTCAAGAAATGCATGTCTTATCAGGAAACTTGCTCCATGCTGGCCAATCAGCTACTCTTTCTTTGCTCCTTTGTTTGAATTCTATATAATGTGTAACTTAGGCTTAGGGGGAGTAGGCCACCCCCTTTTCAGCTCTTCCCTCTGGTAGACAACTTACTAAACATATTTCTAAATTATTTCAGTTATGGGTTCTTCTCTCTGCCTCATCAGTGCTTATGAACCATAGAAGATAAACATTCTCTGCTCTTTCAGTTCTGTATAGGTCATATTTTTGAGATCCAGAGGTCTTACCAAAAACAGAATAGAGAGATAGAAGAGACATAGAGTTAAGGTGAAACTGCCCCTCTGGAATAAGGGTGGCTCTTCAACCACTCCTGGGTGTTCTGATGTGACCTCCAGAGAATGACATAGCACTTGGGGATGAATATGCAGATCAGCATCCCAGTACCAGAGGCCAAGATGGCAAAGACCTCCACAGCCACCATGGTCTTTCTTTTGGTGCTTTGGTACACAGAGAGGAAGGAGACCCAGACACTAAAGAACACCAACATGCTGAAGGTGATGAACTTGGCTTCATTAAAGGTGTCAGGCAAGTTCCTAGCCAAGAAAGCCACAGTGAAGCTGCCTAAGGCCAGGAATCCCATGTAGCCCAGGACACAGTAAAAGGCGGTAATGGAGCCCTCATTACAAACAATGAGGATGTGGCCAGGCTCAAAGTCAGTGACCACGTCTAGGAAGGGGGGAGAAGTGGCTATCCAGACCCCACAGAAGATCATTTGGATGAGGGAGCAGATGAGGATGGTAGCATTGGACACTCGGGTCCTTGCCCACCTCCTAAGCCAGCTTCCTGGCCTTGTACCCTTGAAGGCCAGAACCACAATGATGGTTTTTGCCAAAATAGAAGAGATGGCCACTGTGAAGGTGATTCCAAAAGTCATCTGTTGGAGGAGGCAACTCACTGTAGTTGGGCGGCCAATGAAGAGAAATGAGCAGAGGAAGCAGAGGATGAGGGCGAGAAGCAGAATGTAGCTGAGAGCCCTGTTGTTGGATTTGACTATGGGGGTACCTCGGTGTTTCAAAAAGATCATGAGAACTATGACTGTGAGAAGAGAGGAGGTAAGGGCCATGCAAGACAGAGTCATCCCCAGAGGTTCTTCATAGGCCAGGAAAGTCAGGACTTTGGGGAGACAGCCGTCTCTGTGCATGTTTGGATATTGGTCCTCTGGGCACTTTGCACACCACTGCATGTCTGTTGGGGCAGAACCAATAATCACTTACTCCTCCATTCTCTCGCAGGCCCCATTTCTGAATCTTCAGGCAATGGGAATAGGTTCTACCCTTAGTGTTACTGATGTAACAGATTTTTAGGACTATCACATGGAATAACATTATTTTATTCAGCTCTTCCAGGGAGAAAGATCATAGACTTAGAGTTGAGGTAACCTTCAAGGCCATCCATTACAAATCCATTTTATGTATGAGAAAGCTGAGGTCCAAAGAGGTCAATCACAAGTTGTAAATGTGGAAGTTTAGATTTAACTTGTCTTCCAGTTTCAACTCCAACATCTTTTCCACTTTACCAAGTGGCCTATCTGCAGAAAGCCCCTGAATTGTAGTCAAATTCTTCAAATCCATTTTACTCAACAAACATTTATGAAGCACTAACTGTATGTGGAGTCCTGGGTTGACTTCTGGGTATCAATGAGGTTTAGGTAACTCAGAAAATATACCTATTTCTATATCATGTATATCATCCATCTCTAATGATATTGAAGTTATTTTATGCAATTGTGTGAATAAGCTGACAGGAGGGGAGCTGGCAGTTCCCATCGTGCCTCTGTCCTGTTGCACTAAAGGCTTTAGGGAAATTCTCCTTGGCTAACATCTAGGATTCTTTCTCTTTGTCGAGCTGTTCTCTCTCTCCAAATCACAGAGCCGCTTCATTCTATATTGTTTAGTATATATATTCTCCTATGTACAATCTCTGATTTCTGTTTTGCTATTAACTTGGATAAATGAGTTTCTTTGTTATTTACTATATATGTATGTTATTGTGAAACTAGTATTTGATGAGAAGGTGGCCAAATCTTGGATACATAAAGCCTTGGGGCTTGCTTCCCCCTATAATGAACAGTGATCAGAAATTTAACTTGAACTAGGAAATCACATCCCCTAGACTAGTATTTAATTTGGATATTACTTAAGGGAATAGATAGATGTAATTCTAGCCCAGTACATGCTCTCTTTCAGAAGAGCAGAAGGGCCAAGCTTCTGGCCCCAATCTTCTGCTTCACCTTCTGGAGGAAGTAAATCCTCTGCTAAAGAAGGAAGGGGGAATGACTACCCTTAGGCACATATAGGAATATGCAAGAAAAATTATTCTACACATACTTCTATTTCTCATTTCTTTCTCTGGGTGTAGGTAAGATCTTTTTTATATGTCCTTTATTTTTAATTTGTGTATTTATAATAGAACGACTTGGTCTATCAAAGTCATTCTTAAAACAATATTGCTGGGGGGCAGAGCCAATATGGCAGCATGAAAAGAGGCACTTGCTTGAGCTTTCCCCCAAATCCCTCCTGTCAACTGTGAAAAATGAGTCTAAACAAATTCTAGAGCTACAGAACCCACAAAATGGAAGAGTGAAACAAGTCTCCAGCCCAAGATGGCCTGGATGGTCGCTGGAAAGGGTCTATCACACCATTCTGGGAGCAGAGCACAGCCCAGCTTGGGCTATGCCAGCACAGACCAGGCCAAAAGAGAGGACAATGAGGAGCAGGCCTCAGGGGCCTCAATCACTGAGCTGTGGAGGTTTCCAGACTTCTCAACCCACAAATGCCAAAGACAACATAGCAGATAAGTGGGAAAAGTGTTGGACCTGGGTGAGAAAAGGGAGCTGTCCAGCTCCAGTTCCTGGGTGGTAGAGGTGGCTGCAGCAGCAGCAGCAGCGATTGCTTCCAAAGCTCTAGGCCCACAGACAGTGGGGGGAATCAAGTGGCTGATCAGAGTGGGAATGCAGTACCACCTCTTTGCTGGTGCTAAGGCAGGATTCTCTAGCTTTGCCCTGCTTGGATCTGGGTCACAATCCTGCTTGGTGGGTCCTTGGGGGAAGAGGAGTGCTGGTATGGCAGAGCTAGTGGTGGCCGTAGAGAGGGAGTCCTCCTGGTAGCTATACAGCAGACAGGAGTGCTTGCACTCACAGATCAAAGCACAGGACAAAAGAGGAGTATCATACCACCTCAGAATGGAAGTAGCTCTGAAAACAGCAGGGCAAAACCCCTGAAGTTTGAGACAGAGCACTCTCCACTCTGGAAGTAGTCATGCCCTGATAAAGAGCTCAAAAGTCAAGTAATTGTCTGGGAAAATGAGAAGACAGTGTAAAACGACTCAGACTATAAAATCTTACTTTGGTGACAAAGAAGATCAAAACATACACCTAGAAGAAGTCAGCAAAGTCAAAGATCCCACATCAAAAGCCTCCAAGAAAAATATGAATTGGTCTCAGGCCATGGAACAGCTCCGAAAGGATTTGGAAAATCAAGTAAGAGAAGTAGAGGAAAAATTGGGAAGAGAAATGAGAGTAAGGCAAGAAAATCATAAAAAAGAGTCAATAGCTTGCTAAAGGAGACCCCCCCCCAAATACTGAAGAAAATAACACCTTAAAAAATAGATTAACCCAAATGGCAAAAGACATCCAAAAAGCCTATGAGGAGGAGAACATCTTAAAAAACAGAATTAATCAAATGAAAAGGAGTTCCGAAAGATCACTGAAGAAAATAATGCCTTAAAAACTATAATGGAGCATGTGGAAGCTAGTGAATTTATGAGAAATTAAGAAATTATAAAACGGAACCAAAAGAATGAAAAAAAATGGAAGACAATGTGAAATATTTCATTGGAAAAAACCACTCATCTGGAGAATAGATCCAAAAGAGATAATTTAAAAATTATTGAACTACCTGAAAACCATGACAAAAAAGAACCTAGACATCATCTTTCAAGAAATTATCAAGGAAAACTGCCCTGATATTCTAGAACTAGAGTGTAAAGTAGAAATTGAAAGAATCCACCAATCACCTCTTGAAAAAGATCTCCAAAAGAAAACTCATAGGAACATTGCTGCCAAATTCCAGAGCTCCTAGATCAAGGAGAAAACATTGCAAGTAGCCAGAAAGAAACAATTCAAGTATTGTGGAAACACAATCAGGATAACACAAGATCTAGCAGCTTCTACATTAATGGATCAAAGGGGCTTGGAATATGATACTCTGGAGGTCAAAGGAACTAGGATTAAAACCAAGAATCACTTACCCAGCAAAAATGAGTATACTACTTCAGGGAGAAATATGGATTTTCAATAAAATAGAGGACTTTCAAGCATTCTCAATGAAAAAACCAGATCTGAATAGAAAATTTGACTTCCAAATATAAGAATCAAGAGAAGCATGAAAAGGTAAACAGGAAAGAGAAATCATAAGAGACTTAACTAAAGTTCAACTGTTTATATTCCTACATGGAAGGATGATGTTTGTAACTCATAAGACCTTTCTCAGTATTATGGTAGTTGAAGGGAATACATATATATATATATATATATATATATATGTGTGTGTGTGTGTGTGTGTGTGTGTGTGTGTGTATGTATATGTATACGTACATATACATATATATACATATATAGAGACAGAAGGCACAGGGTAAGTTGAATATGAAGGGATGATATCTAAGAAAAACAATATTGCTATTACTATATGCAATGTTCTCTTGGTTCTGCTTCCTTTGCTCTTCATGTGGGAGAAGGGGGAGGGAAGCAAAAAAAAAGTTCATGTGATAATTTTGTTGTCTATTTGTTGGGAATAGCAAATTGTACATGATAGATTTATAGTTTTGCGTCTGATTATCTTCTTTTGCTGTACTGTGTTATGGAAATGCTTATTTTGTTACATGAATTGAAAATAAAATAAATTTGTAATACAAATAGGAGGAGGAGGAGAATGGGGGGAGGGTCAAGATGCCTAGTCTGTCCCCCTTCGAGCCATACAATATCCTCATATAGTACATAAATATATATGTATGTGTACATATATATATTTATACATACAAACACCTACATATATGTATATATATTGGCATTTATGTATACACACATTGACATTTATAATGGATATGTATGTATAAACTCATGATCCTTCAGTGCCTTCTCATTGCCTTCTAAATTCTATCTAAATTCCTCTACCTGACCTTCAAAGCTTTCTATGATTTATCCCTAGTCCAGAAGTGAACTGGGCTTTCTCACAGTTTGGTGAATTAACCATTATTGGAGATCATCACTCAGAGCCTGGAAACCACTTGCTAGATGAGGTTCCTGCTCAGGTAAGGCCTGGCTTGGATGAACAAAGATCCTTAAAAACTGGGCTAATTTATTTCCTTTTTTCTTTTTACTCTTAGTATCTAGCCCAGATCTTGTCACTGAGAACATGCATAACCAATACTTGTTGAATAAACTGAACATTTTGACTTAGCTTAAGACCTCTAATTAGGGCAAATCCACCATGTTCTATTCTTTTGTCTTCAGGTCAGGAAACCAAACCATCTACTAAAGTATGGAGCTGCTGCTGTCTGCATTGGGAGAAGGTGCACTTGTGTTCATGAAATCACAAATCCTTATGATACTGGTATCCTCCTCTTCCTTTTTTCCTTCTTCTCCTCCTCTTATTCCTTTCTTTCCTCTTATTTTATTTCATTAGTCCAGAGCAGGTTCCACACCCCTGGCTAGAGACTTCCCAGTGTGGAAACTCCTTTTTCCAATGTAGATCAATGATTATTCTGCTATCTATTATCTTAGTTACCAGAGGCACTAAGAGTTTCAATGACTTTTTCAGATGTACACAGTATCTGTGTATGAAGAGCCATATCTAAATATTTTAGAAAGTGCACCCACAAGCTCTATGTCCATTTTATTTTTGTTCTTAATTTTCTCCGTGATTTACCTGTTGGGGCCCAAAGCTCCCTGAAGGATGCAGAATGGCATGAACCAGACAAGGATTCTACCCTCAACACGCTCTCACCTGTGTGGTCTGCAAACTGTCCCTCTGGGCAGGGCTCACAATCAAAGCAGCAATGGGGCCATCCCTTTGCCCGGACTTGGCTGGATCCCGGAGGGCAACTCTTACTGCAAACTGATTGAGGGACCTCGAAAGAAGCAGAGCACACACGTGACCAGAACCAGACTCCTTACCCAGGGAAGTTATAAAGGCCATTTAGACTCTTTAGCTGTGACTTACCTCTGACCCACCTGATGGGAAGGCTGGTAGTCAGTGTCTTCCACTTGGGAAACAGATTCATGGAATATGTACAATGTGGGACTCTACTGAACAAGGACCTGATCCTGGCACTCTCTATACAATAAATTCTAGGGTCTCTATATTAAAATATAAATTCCTCTGTTTAGCCTTTGAAGACCTTCACTATCTGGTTTCAGCCTATTTTTCTAGCCTCAGTGGACATTGTTCTCCTTCCTGCACAATGAGATCCAGCCACATTTACCTTCTCTATGGTCTTTATTTGTGATACACCATTTCCTAACTCATGCCTTCGCACTGGGCCTGGGTATGTACTCCATCCTTACCTTTCCCTCATTGGATTCTTCCCTTGTTTTTCCTTTTTTTTCATAATAAATGTACACTTTTTAAGGGGAAAAGAGGCAAGATACTGATCTTTTTTATTCAAGACACAGTGGCTCAAACGTTACCTTGAGCCTGATAATTTTTCTGACCCTTCTATCTCCTAGTGTTCTCACACCTAAACTAACTTGTATCAACTTATTTTTCATTAATTTGTATTTATTAATTTTCTATTTTCTCTATCATTTGTATATTTACTTGTTTCTTTGCCATCAGAATTTAACTTCTAATACAAATATTCCTGATAAAAAAGTGCTTAAAATTATTTTCATATTCTTAGCAATTTCCAAGGCATGCCAAGCCTCCAATTCTAATTGGCTAACTTTTCCCTTATTGTGCCCAATTCCAGGTCTACCATGCCACTCTTTTTTCATCTCCAAGCCATACTACCTTCACTCTGCCTTTTCTTTCTCTCTTTTCTTTTCTTTCTTTCTTTTTCTTTCCTTCCTTCTTCCTTCCTTCCTTCTTTTCTTTCTTCCTTCCTTCCTCCCTTTCTTTCCTTTGTTCCTTCCTTCCTCCCTTCCTTTCTTTCTTTTGTTCGTTCCTTCCTTTTCTTTTCTTTCTTTTTCTTCTCCTTCTTATTTCTCTTCCTTTTATTCCTATTCTTCCTCCTTCTATTTGTCTTTCTCCTCTCTCTCCCCTTCCCCTTCCCCTTCCCCATCTCCTTCCCTTTCTCCTTCCCCCTCCCCTCCTCCTCCTTTACTTCCTCCTCCTCCTCCTTTTTCTCCTCCTTCGTCCTTCCAATCTCGGAGAAGTGATCATATGGTCATATAACTATTGAGGCAGGGGACCTACCCAGACTTTTCATGACTGCAACTCCATTGCCTTTTATCCTGCCATGTTGAATTTTCGATCACTTTCTAATGTATATTAGAGTATATACACATGTTATACAGGGGGTACACATACACACACACACACAAAGCCAGAGAAGGAAAGCTAGGGACCAATATCTGTTTTCTAGAGCTATGTTTTTTTTTTGCATTGAAAATAGAATGGACAAAAGCTGTGAATCCTTGCCATATGAGCATCAGTTAAAGCAACTAGAAATAATTAGCCTGGAAAAGAGAAGGCTTAGGGGGAGACATCATAACTGTTCTCATCAAACTTGAATAGCTGTAAAGTAGAAGAGGATTCAGACCTTTTTCCACTGGCCTTAGGACACAGACCTCCAAGAAATGATGAAAAAAGGTAAATTCGAACTTAATTATTGGGAAAACTTTCACTGTAGGTCTTCAAGCAACGTTGTGAAACTTTAAAAAAATCTAGGGGACTGAATAAGTGCATGCTGAGGTTCATTAGAATTCTGAAATTCTAATATTCTAGGATATTCAATCCTGACATTTTTCTTTGACCCCTGACACCCTCACACACCTCCTTTGTGCATTTTTTTATTCATAATGTAGTTCTCTCAGTTGACTACAATTAGTATTCTATGGGCTCAAGTGTTTTTATATCTGGCCCCAAGTTGCTGGAATTGCCCTCAAGTTTTCTTTGAATTCTATTCAACTAGACAACACCCACTACTGATGCCCTCACTATTCTATATGGCAATGTCTAGTTTCCATAAGCAGCAGGATATGCCTTGTCAGTCTGACATTATAATAACAGTAATGGTAATTACCACTTACCACTCAATAGAACCTTTGATCACTTCCCAGAAATAGCTCTATGAGGGAGATAATATAAGAATTCATTTCCCTATTTTATAAAAGTAAGGCTTATCACCTAGTCCCACCTCACCCCCCATGCTACCGTGGCTCACCTGGGTCTTTCCTCCTTTCCACTGGATGGCACTCTTATTGACAATAATTTCTTTTCCATGTGGGGCTGTAGAGTCCACATAGCCAACATTGACCAGAAGAAAGCCACCTTCAGAGTTTTTCTGTACATTCAGAATTTCATACACAGAAGAAAGATCTCCATTGGCATCAAAAAAAACCTCACTTTTCTGAGGTGTCTGGAAATGTACCTTCCTGATGTATTGCAAGAGCTGGAGACAGGAGAAATTGAGAATAATGGGCTTGCCTTGAATTCCACTACATTTTACCATCATCCATTAAGTACCTATTGTCCAAAGGCAATATTAGCTCTTTGGTGAGATGCAAGGACTAGATCATTCAACAATTTGATTCAAATTTTGCCACTGGTCAAAATTATAGCTTTTTACTCAACTCTCTCCAACAAAATGAACTAGATCTTGGGGAGTCCCACTCGTATTCTGGCCATTTATGCATATCCTTTGGGGCAAAAATTGAGTATTAGGCTAGTAACTATTTCAGACCACCAGTGTACACCTACCCATTCACTGTCTCATTCTGCAGGGTAGTACTGACTTGTCAACAATCACATGAATTTGGCAGTTTTCCAGTCAGAAACCAGCTGCTTCCTGTCCTTGATCTACTTCACATGATCTTGGCATCATGGAGGTGTTCACCACCAAAGACAAGCATGCTTGGATACCGTATATAATTGCTGTTATTTGTTTGTTTTCCATCTTAGCATGAAATCAATAAGCAAATAAATGGTGCGTAATAAAAATAGAACAATGGGAGATAAAATATTTACCAAGTGGCCATGAACCTAAAGCTCACCTAGACTCTAGAAGTTCTCAAAGCAGCACCAAATGTGGTTTAAACTCAGCATAAATGCACAATCAGTTTGTTTACCCCATCCCACCCCTCCCCATTCCCTTTGCCCACTTTTGATTGGATAAAGGAGAGCCAACTAGAAACTCAATTCATTCTTCCAAGAGGGATTGCTCTAAGGGAATGATATACAGACTCTAAATTCAGGATCTCAAGTATATGATGGCCACCATCATGCTATTTGGTGCAGTGGATAAAACACTGGACCTAGAGTCAGGAAGATGCGTTCAAATCTGGCCTCACTTACTAGCTGTGTGACCCTGTGTAAGTCACTTCACCCTGTTTACTTCAATTTTCTCATCTGTTAAATGAACTGGAGAAGGAAAACGCAAACTACTCCATTATCTTTGCCAAGAAAACCCCAAATGAGGTGATAAGGAGTCTTACTGAATGACCAAAATGACTGAACAACAACAACAAATCATGTCCCAATTAGGTCTTTTCTTCTTCAAGCTGAGGATTCTTGGGTCTTTCCCTTGATACTGGCATGATCCTCTACCTTGTCATTGTCTTTCCTGGAATATGCTGTCAAGAGCTGAATATGACATTCCATATGTGGTATGACCAGGATGCAGGACAGTAGGGCTACTGCCAGCACCACTTTAAATGCAGCCAATGGGACAATTCACCTTTTAGGTGAATTTTCACCTTTATCACCAAGTATGTCTCCCCTATATTATATTTCTGAGATTAATTTTGAACCCAAAAGTGAGAATTTGTTTTTATTTATATTCATACTTAATTTTCTTAGACTTAGCCTCTCATTCCAGCATGTTAAATCTTCTAGGATTGCTACTCTCTCATGCAACGTGGTAGTTATTTCTCCTGGATTTATGTCACCTGCAAATTTAATAAATGCTTTTGTCCATATCATTGGTTAAAAATTACAGAAAATAGATCCAAAACTGGATCCCTGGGGTAGTCAGCTAGAAATTTCTTTCCAAATTGACGTCAAACCTTTAACTACTAACTACTGGAATTAGCTCATCAACTAGTTTTAAATCCAAATAATTGTAGTATCATGTACTTCCTATCCCTCCACATTTTCCATAAGAATAGCATGAGGGACCTTACCAACTGCCTTGCTATAACCAAGTACATTATAGCATTTCCTGCTCCTCCACACACCTTTTTTCTTTACCTAGATGGAGCCTATGAAGTCGTTGGTATAGAAAGCTCCCAAATGAAATAAGTCCCTCTCTCACTACAGGGTGACACCTTCTCTGCAATTTATAAATTTTGAGAGCCACCTAAAAGCAATGGGGGATTAAATGACTTGACCAGGCTCAAATAACCAGTAAGTGTCAGAAGTTGGACCTGAACTCACGTCTTGCCAATGCAAAGGTCAACTCTATGGAGTATTCCATGGTATCTCTCTACCTCGTTCATAATACTCTCAAAAAGGGAAGGGAAATTAGTCAGACATGGTGTGGCCTTAAAGAATTGCCCTGACTTTAAAATTTTAACTTCCTTTTCACTAAACACTTTAAATAATACATTCTAGAGATCTGCTAGAAATTGAAACCTTAAAGCACTACGCACATACTAGCTATTAGAATTACTATTATTTCTCCCCACTGCACTACCTAATTTGGGACTTGACCCCTCCCCATTCCTATAATATTTCTCCCAGTTTACAATTCCACAGAGAGTGGCTGAGAATCCCTAAATGGCAATTCTTCTAGTCCCTGGGATATAGTTCATCATTGCATGTGTTGACTTGAACTCAATGGGGGTAGCTATGGAACCTATATTAGCTATCAACTCCTTGTTAACTGTTCTTTTTGTCTATCCATCTAATACAAAAATAATTCTCCTTAACAGAGGAAATAGAAGCAAACTAAGTTTTGAATAGTCCTACCCTGTCTCTATGGGCTGTTACAATCACCCTATGAATGCTAAACAGTCATTCTCTCTCTTTCTGCCATCTTTATCCTACCTCCAATACACCTTTAAAGCCTTTTTTGTTGCAATAACATTTCAAAGACTGTTAGAGCTATATAGTGATGTGTTCCTTTTTGGAGCAGGTTATCTCGTTCAACCCTGTCATTTGATGGGGAAAGATAATGAGACCTAGAAAGGTGAAGCCTTTCACCCAAGGTTATGTAGCTAGAATCTAAGGGCTTGCTAATGAGAGCTATTCCTTAGAATATGTTCCAATCTTTACAAGTGACCATGTGGAAAGCTGTGGGGAGACTATTCCCAACCATAGCAGAGGTTAATACTGTGTGATGACAAAAAAATCTTCTAATTGGCTGAGAAAACAGAAGGATTAATAATGAATTTTGGAACCCAAACTGAGTTAGCATACAGAAGCAATAACCTTCTTATCTTTTCTCTCTTTTTCTTCCTACAAGTGAGTTAGGCAAAAAGTACTCTAAATGGCTGTAAAATACATTGTCTCACCAGTTGCTCTGCATCAATGAACGCATGGTACCTCTATCTTTTCTTTTCTCCTATCACAGGCAACTGAGTATACAGAGATGGGATTGATCAGGTTTTGACAGTAAGAATGTTGAATGGGTTGAAATAGCCATCAGAGGATCCAAATACAGGTAAAGTTTATATCAGTCTAACTCTTATATAGACTGGAAGAGAAAGCAGTAGCAGATGGTGGGAAAGCACCAGCAGAAACATGTGGAATGACAGTTACTCAAGGATAGCTGTGGCTTCAGGGATCATGACCCCTTCTGAGGTGGAGATATGTGTCTGATAGGCTCTAGAAAGACCCAGGTCCTCCAAGTTCTGCAGAGGGATACATTCCAAGTGGAATCTCATGATGCCATGAAGGAAGAAAAGGATTCCCGGTATCCAAAGTCATGATTACTTCTCTACCCAACTTGCTTTCCACATGTTTTCCTTAAAGTTTGATCTGATTTCCCCAAGAACCTTGTGTGGATAAGAGGATGTATCATAGTTTGGGGGAGCCATTTTGTAATCGCTATTTGTGTTGTACCTTCTCAGTAAATACCCTGTTGTAATTGATGTCATCTTGTTGATTGGTGAAGGTGATTTCCTTCACGAGAGGTTCATACTCAAGTGAAACCCTGGGTTTGGATAATAAATAAATAGGTAGATAAACAGAAATTCTCATATAAATTTTTTTGGTCCACAGAAACCTTTAGGTCACAAAAACACTATGATAGAATTTCTAAGTTGCAAAGGACCTCAGTGGCAACTTGGTCCAACCCATACCTCAAGAGGAGGCAGCTAGGTGGTGCAGTGGATAGAGTGCTGGCCTTGGAGTCAAGGGGAACCAAGTTCAAATCTGACCTCAGACATACACTGGTTATATGACCTTGGGCAAGTCACTTACTATTGTTTCCTTCAGTTTCTTCATCTGTAAAATGAGCTGCAGAAGGAAACAGTAAACTACTCCATTATCTTTGCCAAGAAAACTCCTAAATGGAGTCACAGAGTCAGACATGACTAATTGACTAAACAACAGCATACCTCAAGAGAATCCTCAATAGAATACATGAGAGAAGTGATCATATAGCCTATTCTTGGAGATTTACAAAAAGAGGGAACCTTCTACATTCCACTTTGAAATAGTCTAATTGTTTGGATTTTTTCCTTCAATCTTTTTCACATTAAATAGCCTCTCTCTATTCCTCTCCATCTAGTACTTAATGTAGTTGATTTTTGGAGCCCATACATAATAATTTATATCTATCTATCTATCTATCTATCTATCTATCTATCTATCTATCTATCTATCTATCTATCTATCTTGTTTATCTATCCTGTCTATCTATCTATATCCTATTATATTGAATCTTATTAGATTCATCCCAACATTCTAGCCTATCAAGACCTTTTCTTATTTATACTCTTTGTTCAACATGTTAGGTTTCCCTCTAACATTTGTCCCCATAGTCACTTCTGTCCTTCGCTTTCAAGAATCCCTGGAGTTTCAATATGTTTTCCTCACATCTCAGTTGTCTACAAATGCATGGTTATAATACATATATACATATATTTGTGTATTTATATATATATATGTATATAAAATATAGATATACAAATACACATGTACGTGTGTATGTGTTTATATTCCTATACAGCTATATCTTACTTGGGCTTTCTCACCTGCCAGGGTGTTAAGGTCTTAACATCTGGGCACATCCTGTTTCCGGTGGGTTCTTCTCTTACTTCACAGGAACTCAGGTCCTGGAGTGCATGGGCTATACTGTACACTGCTTTGTAGGCACTGTAGGTCATACTCAGTTTTTCCACATTCAGTGCAGGGACATCTTTGTTTTGTAAGTGCTCTGATCCTGTGCAGAAGTGGCCTCCTCTAGTCTCTGTTCTATTCCACAGGGAACTAGGATCCTGGTCCTGCCATGTGCAATTAAAGGCATTTTCCCAAAAGATTTTCACAAAGATGTCCTCTGATGCCCTATCCGGATGCAGAGGGCTGAAAAATTTAGAGAACTCTTGAGTTGTTGGTTGAGGCAGAGAGATGATGATAATTTGAGGAACATCTGGGTTGTACCTCATCAACTCATTCCATTGCACATAGCTTCTTATCCATATTTTCCCAGCAATCTCACTTAAAGAGAAGAAATCTAAGAAATGAAGGAAAGTCCAAGTACTTAGAATTGTAATGATGACTTTGGCTGTTGATTTTTTCATCTTATATAGGCTCTCCTGGAACCTCTCTGGAAACTGAAAAGTAGGAATATCAATGAGGAATTCCCAGCAGATGCCAAACTTCTCCAGCTCAGCCCTCATCAGGGAATTTCCTTGATGCCCAAAATCATCATCTTGAGAAACAATTCCTACCCAAATCCATCCAAAGTGGTTCAGCAAGATGGGAATACCTTGGAACCAGGTATGGTCATTTGGAATTGTCCTTAGGAATGAAGGAAAGTTGGCCTTGTCACTCAAGCTGATTATGCTGGATGCATAGCTTATCTGGAAGGAAAAGACATGTCCTAGGGATGAAATAACAAGCCCCAGGAAGAGAGAGGTACAAGAAATGTTCGGCTTTATGTAAGTGTCAATAGATCAACTTTTAGTATTAATAAATATTTATTATGCTATCTAGCATTTGAGTAAACATTCTCAATTCTTTGACTTCTCATGTGGAAAGTTAGGCCTCTATCTATCTATCTATCTATCTATCTATCTATCTATCTATCTATCTATCTATCTATCTATCTATCTTTCTATCTAGCCTGCCTGCCTGCCTGCCTGTCTGTCTATCTGTCTGTCTACCTACCTACCTTAACAAATATCAACAAGTATGGACATTTCAATATACAAAGAAGCAAAAAGATGACATATGAGAACATGAACTTGCATTATGTAACATATTAAAAGCATTAATATTTATCTTGATAGTAACACAATTGGCATCTTAGTGTCATCTCTCACTGAATATTCTTGTTTCTGTGCATTTTAATATTTTTGTTTATTTTCATTCTTTCCTTTCTTTCTCTCTTTTCTCTCTCCTTTCTTTCTTCCTCTCTTTATTACTTCCTCCCTCCTTTCTTCCATCCTTCCTTCCCTCCTTCCTTCCTTCCTTCCTTCCTTCCTTCCTTCCTTCCTTCCTTCCTTCCTTCCTTCCTTCCTTCCTTCTTTCCTCCCTCCCTCCTTTCCTTCTTTCCTTCCTTCCTTCCTTTTTCTTTCTTTCTTTTTCATTTTTTTGCATCTCTCTTGTTATCCACAAACTCTCTTCCCTCCCAAATGGAAGACTCCCAATAACAAATGGATGTATAATTGATACTTGATCTATAATTTCATTAATTTTTAGATTTGCCCAGTAAGGAAATTCCCTTAAGTAATGTCGTCATACATCTTTTTTCAACATATAATCTTATAGATTATATAACTCTACCATGAGCATTGAGAAATTTAAGCAACTTGCTCCAGGTCACAAAGTCAGTATTACTTAAGAGATGAGACTTAAATGTAAGTCTTTCTGGATGTAAAGATATCCATTAGACCATGCTGCCTCTCCCACAGTCAAGCAAAAAAAAATCAACATAGTGGCCATGTGTGAAAATCTCTCTTTTACCCTATCTTGTCCAACCTCTCTAAGAAAAGAGACAAGAGGCATATTTCATTATGAGTTCTCTGAAGTCTTAAATGGTCCTACATTGATCAGAGCTTGCCTTACATCATTTTACTCATTGTTCTCCTGATTCTGTTCTTTTCACTTTGCACTAATTCATTTAAGTATTCCCAGCTTTTCTGAATTCATCATATTCAGATTTTCTTATAATGAAATGATATTTTATTATATTCATATACAAATTTTGTTTTTCCAGCTATTCTCCAATTGATGGGCTTCAATTTTATTTCCAGTCTTCGTTACTACAGCAACAACAACCACAACAACAGCAACAAAAACAACAACAACAACAAAAAGTGCTACCGTAGTTATCTGTGCACCCTAAGATCTTTTTCCTCTTTCCTTGACCTTTTTTTTAGAGGGAAATATATTCTAATGGTTTTGTCTCTGTGTCATAGGGTACACATATTCTGATAATTTGGGGAGGGGATTGAGTTCCAAATTGGTTTCTGGAGTGGGGGGAGCAATTCTCAGCCCCGTCAGCCCATTGTGCATCAATGTGTCTGTCTATCCACAGCCCTTCCATCGGTTAACTTTTTTGGGTCATCTTTGTCAGTCTGATGGATGTGAGGTAAACTTTATAGTTGTTATATTCGCAAGTCTCTTACCCTTAGTGATTTGCATAATTTTCAAATGACTATTTAGAGCTTCCATTTCTTTATTTAAAAACTGTGTACATCCTTTTAATACTTCTTATACTTTTTGTATATTCATATAATTTCCCTATGAATCTTTGATATCAGACTATTAAAAAATTTGTTTCAGAAATTTCCCCAGTTGACAACAACACACTGTTGGTGGAGTTGTGAACTGATTCAACAATTTTGGAGAGCAATTTGGAACTATGCCCAAAGGGCTATAAAACTGTGTGACCCTTCATTCCAGCAATAGCACTGCTAGTTCTATATCCCAAAGACATTTTTAAAAAGGGGGAAAGGACCTATTTGTACAAAGATATTTATAGTAGTTCTTTTTGTGGTGGCTAAGAATTTGAAATTGACGAGATGCCTATCAATAGGAAAATGGCTAACTAAACAAGCTGTGGTATATGAATGAAATGGAATACTATTGTGGTATAAGAAATGGCAAGCTGTCTAGTCCTTCTTCCAGGGCTAGCCTACTGCTTTTGTATCAATAAAGCTCCCAATGTCTACAGAGAAGGTCTAAGTGAATTCTGCCACATTTGAACCAGCTCTCCCAACTCTGACCTTGTCATTTTGGTGCCAAAACCAATACAAGGAATCCAAATATTAATTGGACTCCAATGGTCTTCTCCTAGCCACTGGGATAACAGAAATTTCACCTTCAAGGTATCTAAGGATACCAACCCCTACCCTTGGTGTCCCAGAGTGGGACTCAGCTGCACTGTATTCCACAACCCCATGTTGACCACCCCTGCTCAACCTATTCTCGGCCCCTGAAACAGACTCTTTGCCCTTGTTCAGCAGGAAGCAGCTACTGAAGACAATGACCTCCACCCCTTTTTTTCCCTGAAAGATTTCTCCTACCTAGTGGTTGAGTGAGGAAATTACATGGATATAAAGGTGCCCTAAGGGTTGAGTTGCTCTTTCCCTGGTGCCCTAAAGTCTCCTCCCCTTATCTTGAAATACCCCCAAACTTCCCCTTATCCTGGACTATGGAATTCCTTGTCTCTCCCCATCCTGGGTCATAAAAATTCCCTTTGTCTCCCTTATCCTGTCCTTATAAAAACAAGCGTCTGTCCGTCTGTAAATTGCTAGTCCTTCTTCCAGGGCTACCCCACTGCTTTTGCATCCATAAAGCTCCCAATCGCTACAAAGAAATGACAAGCTGAATGATTTCAGAAAAACCTGCAGAGATTTATATGAACCAATGCATAGTGAAGTGAACAGAACCAGGAGAACATTGTACACAGTAACAACAATATTGGTCAGTGAAGACCTGTGGATGACTTAGCTATTCTCAGCAATGCAATGATCCAGGACAATCTCTAAGGACTAACAATGAAGCATATTATCCACCTCCAGAGAAAGAACTGATATTGGTTGAATACAGACTGAAGCATGCTATTTTCACTTTCTTTTTTCATTTTTTTTATTTTTTGAGTCTTCTTGTACAAAAATGACTAATATGGAAATGTTTTACATAATTGCAACTGTATAACCCATATCTGATTGCTTACTATCTCAAGGAAGGAGGGGAGAATAGAATTTGGAACTCAAAACTTTAAATAAAAATGTTTTTAAATAATTCTCCTAGTTGAGTATTTCCCTCTTTAATTCAAACTGCATTGATTTTCTTGTACAAAAGCTCTTGTTTTATTTATTATAATGACTATTATATCTTCAGGGATTACTCTTTCCCTTAATTATGAATTTTTTCACTATCCATAGGTGTGAAAAGGATATCTTTCCCTCCATTTTCCTCTATTTAAAAAAGTGATGTGAATATTTATATGTGTAATGATGGGTTTCACACCAACTCCAATTAATATAATTTACAAAAGATGTTCTATGCCTTGAGATCTTTCACATAAGAATGCCTTTTGATTGAAGTATAGACTTAATCATCAATGGCCATGAGGTATGAATTACTTTGATTGGGTCAAGAAGGGAATAGCTGATGGACTAAACCTATCTGCTAAATACAGCTTTAATTAACAAGGAGTTTTAAGTTTATTGTAGCATATGATATTTAATATTGGTCTAGGTGTAATTTTTGCTAGACTTTTCTGGTTTTCACAGCAGTTTTTGTGAAATAAATTGCCTTAATTTAGAAGCAGCCTGGGGCACAGTGGATAGAGACTTAGGTCTGGAGTCAGGAAAACATGAATTCAAATTTGGTCCGAGACTCTTGTTAGCTGTGTGAGCCTGAGCAAGCCACTTAACTTTTTTTTCCTTCAGTTTCCTTAACTTTAAATTTGGAATAATAAGAGAAGCTCACAGGGTTGTCATAAGCATCAAATGAAATAAGATTTGTTGAAACACTTAGCACAGTGCCTGGCATATGGTGCTTATTAATGCTTATTCCATTCCCTCCCTTTTTTCTTAGTCCAGTAATTAGTGTTCTTCAGTTTATCTAATATGACGTCACTGATGTTGGTTGCTTCTAAGTCTTGTATACTAATCTTTTTACTTTCAAATTTTCTATTTTCTTAAATTCAGTAACAAATGTTGTTAATATTAACAACTTTATGTCAGAACTCTAGATCGGGTGTTGCCAGATTTTTCTTTTTCTGCTCTTTCCTTTATTTTCCTTGAAATCCTTGACTTTTTGTTCTTTTACATGAATTTGGTTGTTATTTGTCCTTGTCAAAAAAGTAAGTCCTTGGGAATTTCAGTGCTATGACACAAAATCCGTCAGTTAGTCCAAGTAGAAAAGCTAAGCTCTAGAGCCTGTAATTAAAACAATAATAGTCATGGTAATTGTACCTATGTAGTTCTTCAGAAAGAAAGAATTCAATTCAATTCATGGAATCTCAGAAATGTAGAGTTGGAAGGACCTCATAGAACACTTAGTCCAACCCATATGCAACTAAGAATCCCTTCTGTGACATACTTGAAAAGCAGGTACTCAGTGTCTGCCAGCAGATCTCAAAGAATGGAGAACTCGGCCTCTTCCAAGAAAATCCATTTTGCAGTTTGGGGTCACTCTGTATTACATAACATTATACCCTTATACACACCTTCTACTCTGGCCAGCCTGGATTATTCTTTGTCCTCCCAATCTGCTCTACTTTTCCCTGCTGACTAGACTTGACACTGCTCCCTATGGTTTGGATGCCTACACTCAAACTCCCTGCATAATAAGCAAGCTCAGCCCTTCTTCCAAATCATAGTACTCTGGGGTCCCAGGTCATATGTCATGATCCCCTTAACACACAAAATGGAAAAATCCAAAAGAACTAATGTGTTCTGTGACTGCAAACATAGAATATAGAAAATTTTAAATATCCTAGTGGAATACAAATAAACTTGTACTTATGGTCTAGTGACTTGGTTATAAATCTCAGGTGTAAGATTTCTTATATGTTTGTAGGACTATGGGAAAACCATGGAACCTCTGTGAATCTCAGATTCTGTGTTCTTAATGGGAAACACAAGAGTGAACATTCACGAGATACAGTGACAGAAAGTCACATCTCCCAAAGGATGAAGGTGTTGTTTTTGTTGATTGTGAAGGATTCTTTGAGACCTAACAAATCCTTGTTCTCCTCAAGCTCTGACATCCTGTTATTCACTAAGATCATAGCTCTAACACCAGTTATGGGACCAAAGGCAAATCATATGGGCTATGGGTCATAGATTGAAACCTGGAAGGGTACAGAGAAGACATCTAGTTCAGCCCCAGCCCTTTGCAGATGAGGAGGCTAAGGCCCATCAAGGTGAGGTGGCTTGTTCAGAATCACCAAGGCAACATATTAGTGGTAGGATTCAAACCGAGGTTCTTGGAATCTATATCCATTGTTTTTTCCTCTGACTCCCTATTACTTATTTGAACCTTCTTTTCTTCTATAAAATGGGTGTGATAATACCTCTACAACATACCTCATAGGAATATTTTAGGAAAATGCTTTGTCAAAAAAAATATAGAAATGTTATCCAATTGAAAGATGGGTGACTTCAGGTATCACTCAGTGCACACTTGTCAGAAGGAATAACTGTATTCACTGATTTTAACTGTTCCGTTTAATGTTATGAAGGAGGGTTCAATAATTCAAGAATATTGGGAAATGACTACAATAGAAAATGAAAGAACCAATAAAACTCATTAAAAATCGGCTATTAAGGTACCTTTGGTGTATGCGAGACTTCTCCATTCAGTGAGGTCAGTGGGCTATGGCTGATATGACCAGAGCTGGTAGGATAGCAGAAGATGGTAGGAAGATAACAGGGAATAGAAGATAGCTCTGGAGTCACTCACCTGGGGGAATTTATAAAGTCCCAACCATCTGGCTATAGGCACAGACAGAGCAGAACGAAGTTCCCCAATGAGGGCAGTCAGAGGAGGGTGGGCTCTGCAGCTATAATTGGGGACCGGCTCCCCCTGCCCAGTCAGGAAGTCCATGGTTCCCCTGAGAGCCCCAGCAACAGAGTCCCCAGAGTCCCAGATGGAGAATCCCAGGGTAAGGTTGGGGAGCAGGTGGGTGTCTCTGTTGATCTCCTCAGTGGCAAAGACAAAACCCCGGGAAGCTGCATAACCCCAAGACACAAAGCTGGGTATGGATGAAAAATGAGAAGGCTAGTATTTGTCCTCTTTGCAGATCATTTTTAGTGAAAATGTCCTTTTAGCTCCTATCCCCCATGCTACATTGATTTCCCCAGCAGAGATCATTTACAAACATAAAAATAACAACTCCCATTTCTATGTTTTAAGACTCACAAATGACCCTCCTCACAACAACCTTGTGATTTAGGTGAGTAGTGCAATGAGAATCGTTACCATTTTACAGATGAGGAAACTAGGACTCAGAAAGAGGAAGGTGCTTACCCAGGAAGACCCAGCCTCCAAGTGTCAGAGCTAAAACACATGCCTTCTTATTCTTCCCCTACCCCAATCTTCACACTCTCTGTCTCTGTCCCATCCACCATCACCAGCTTCAACAACTCAGTTCAACAAACCTATTCAACATCTACATAGCACAGTGAAGTCTTGTGCTCAGCATCAGATATACTAGTGTAACGGGGCACAGGAGTCTGTGGGGGCCATTTTTGAAGCATACCTAAATATTCCCTGGCTAGCTCTGGTCCAAGCATCCACATGGAAGCTTGAGGCAAGCCCATTTCCTGCTTTAATGACTACTGTATGATAGCACAGACTCACTAACTGGCTACTGAAGGCAGGAGACCTCTGGGGTGACTGAGCTGACCTTCTATGGGTATGCATTTTGTTGTTTTCTTTCTTTTATGGTAGTGGGCAAGGCATGCCTATTTTGAATTGCCTCAGTAGGAGGTGAGGGCTAGAGGCAGGAAGAGATTTTTGCATACCCATAGAGTTTCAGCAGGTCCTCTGCCTTCATCAGCCAACTAGGGAGCTCTTTGTCATCATAATGTATGAGCCCCATAGTCATCATCACCAGGAAGTAAGCTCAATCCAAGACTCTGTGTGGCTTCTCGGACTAAAACCAGGCAGGGATATCTGGAAACAATGGAAGGACTGCCTCCCATTGGCCTAGGCATTGTGCCTAGGACAGATGCGTGTAACACAGGTTGGGAGCTCAATAATCTAACAATCCTTTTTTTGAGGGGGGAGAATAACAAACATAGAAATAATGGTAGCTGTTATTATATGGTAGAGTGGAGGAGAGGAAAATTACTCATCTACAGTTGACTGCCTCTCAAAGGCCAGGTTTTTCCTCTTTTGTTGGGTTGTGCTTGGACTGAATAAGGAACTAAAAAGCTAGCTATTTCTAGTCCATCTGGAGTTTGGTCAATTTTTGCTCAGCTAATAACCAGGATCTCCTTCAATTCAATCTGAGCTTTATCTCTCTTTGTAAGAGGATGCCATGTGTAGATTTGTCTTCACAATTAGTTGAACACATCTTTTTCACCCCTATTTAAATGATTAAGTACAAGAGCTCTAGGTAATGGGGTGGTGGTGGGAGATAGGATCTCACAGTTATCATAGATGTGGACCAGGAAGAAATTCCAGATCTCAGAGTGCAGCCCCTTCATTTGACATGTAAGGAAAGTGAGGGACAGGGACTTAAATTGATTTGTCCCACTAGTCAGTGTCTGAAGCAGGGTGTGGGTCCAGGCTTTTCTGATCACAAGTCTAATATACTATTCATTATGACATTATGTCTCTCCTCGCTCACCTACCCACTCCACTACATTCCTATAGCATTGTAAGCTTTGCTAAGCACTCAGCATATATTCTATACTATGATAGCTCTAAAAACCCTGCAAGATAGGCACTTTAGGCATTATCAGATACCCATATTACAGATGGGAAAGTAGAGGCCTAGAGAGGACTAGTGACTAGCCTTTGTTCATATGACTGGTCAATGACTGTGAGCTGGATTTTGGTCTGTAATGATTCCTGTCCTTGACTCCCTCCTTTACACCTCACACTAGGAGTGTCTGTGTGGGACACCATTGGATTTCTTTGAAGTGGACATTGGGTGACCATTCTGGAGGATTCCTGCTCATTCACTCATTCATTCACTGTTAACAAATGGGGATGGATCTGACTGCATGATTTCATTGGCCTTTTATGACATTTATACTCCGATATTAAATACATGGAAGTAGTGAGTTCCCTATCGCTGGAGACCTTTAAGAAAAGACTGGATGACTATTGGTTAAGGAGTTTTGGAGAGGCAATGGAGTTCATCAAGACTAGAGAAAGGTAATTATGCTGGACAGATAGGCAGACAGAGACAGTGACAGACAGACAGGAAGAAAGAGAGTCTGGCTTGGTCAAAGAGATGTTATACCAAACTTATCTTATTTCCTTTTTTGGCCAAAATTTCTAGATTGGTAAATGAAATAATTTGGTTGAAAGCATGAGGATTGACTCTACCACAGCCCTACAAATCCTATTTGTCCTGAGGTCCAGTTCCTTACCTTCTCCCACCCCCACCCCATGAAAGGGCTTGCCTGTTTTCAACTTTGAGGGCCAAGTCGGTATTGGATTGAATGAGATCCTCTTCTAGGTCAGGACGAAATGCTGGATATGTGGTGGCTCGTGGGAAAAGCAATGGAGCAATGGGGAGGGTACTGGGCCTGGAGTTGGAGACCTGAATTCAGTTCCTGGGTCTGCAACCTACTGACTGTGTGACTGTGGACAGTATAATTAACTTAAGTAAGTCTGGCATTATCTCCCTCATATTGCTGTGATGGTCAAGTGAGATCATAGAATCATAGACTCCCAGAGTTCATTGGCATCATGGATTTGGAGCTGGATGGGACAAGACTTGGGGGTCCTGGAGTCCAACCCCCTCATTTTGCCAGTAAAGAAAGACAGGCCTAGAGGGTTAGAGCTATTCACCTAGAGTCACATAGATAGTAAGTGACAGAGGTGAGATTTGAACTAGGGTCCCCTGATTCATTGCTGTTTCCACCGTACTATGTTACCTCTTACTGGGAATATTAATTTATTTGAACTTGGAGAAGAATCAGCTTTATAACCTACCCACTGAGTAAGCATCCAGCCCTTGCTAAAAAACCTTTTTGCGGACCTATTGAGGAATCTATTCCTCTTTTGGATAATTCTGATTATGAGAACGCTCTTTCTGAACCTAAAACGAATGATGCCTCTTTTAACCCCTCCTCCACCTCTCCCATTGTTATTCTCTGGGGACTAACAAGGAAAGTTCAATCCCCAATCCCTACAACATCTCTTTGAATGCTCGGTTTCCTGATCCATAAAATGATGATCTGGTTCCCTGTGTCCTTCTAGGCACAAATCCAATCGACCTATGGAAGAGAAGCTCTTCATTTACTCAGAGCCTTGATACAACTCACCCTGCTTTGGGGTAATTTTCCAAATCTCAAACGCATGTGTATATACTCACTCCGTGGAGTTCCCTCCAGCAGGTGGGGAAGTAAAGTCACCAGAGAAATAAGAGTTTGTTAAGATGGGAAAAGTACCTCCTATCATGACATCTCCCATCTTCTCTTGTTTCTGGACTGCTACCTTCAGCCTCCCACTCATGGGCTCAGTACAAGTGGAGGCAGGCAGAGGGCCCAGAAGGAGGAAAAGCAAAGGACAGAGAACCATCTCCAGACCAACATGAGTGTGTGTGTGTATGTATGTGTGTGTGTGTGTATGTATGTAATGGGGGTGGGCAGCACCCCTGGAAACTCCCACAGTCCTTAGAAAGCTGGGCCTTGGCAGAGACTGTCTGGGAGGCTGCTCTTGTCCTTTTATCTCCAACCTTGAGACCTCTGCTCTCATCCCTCCCATGCAGGCTCTGGGGAGGCCCCAGGGAGCAGCAATTTTTCCTAGAGAAGAAACTAACTGCAGCCAAAGCCTCAAGAGGAAGATATGATAGGCAACTTGGGGGACCTGAGCAATAGAATTAATAATAGTCACATTGGTGCTTAGGTTTTGTTTCCTTGTTTGTTCCAAAGCACTTTACTTAAATATTCCAGGATAGACAGAAGGAATGTTGACATCCCTGGTTTTCAGATGATGATACTTGGGCTTAGCAAGGTCAAGTAACTTGGCCAGGGTTATCCAACAAACGAGTGATCGACCAGCATTTATTAAGCACCTACTATGTGCCAGGCATGGTACTAATCTCTGGGAACACAAAGACTCATGAAATGACTTCTGTTTTCAAGGAGTTTCCATTACTTAGGTCCAGGAAGGAGCTGTGGGACAGGACTAAAAAAAGGGGATGGGGGAATAGAAGAGGATGAGAAGTGGGGCTGGAAGGGGTGAGGAAGCGCTGTCAGGGCTGGGGAGAATTCATCTTACAAAGCCAGACTAAGGCCCATGGAATTCAAGGGACTTGCTCAGCGTCCTGCAGGTAATAAGTATCAGAGCTGGTATCAGACTGGGCTCCCCTGACTGCAGTGGGACTCACTTCAGCTTAGTAAAAGGAAGACCTATTTGGAACTCAAAGTTTTAAAAACAAATGTTAAAAATTGTTTTAACATGCAACTGGGAAATAAGGTATACAGGAAATGGGGTATATAAATCTATGTTGTCCTACAAGAAAGGAATGGGGAAGGGGATAAGAGGAGATGAGGTGATAGAAGGGAGGGCAGATTGGGGGATAGGATAATCAGAATGCATGCCATCTTGGGGTGGGGGAGGGGAGAGATGAGGAGAAAATTTGAAACTCAAAATCTTGTGGAAATGACTGTTGAAAACTAAATAAATAAATTAAAAGGAAAAAAAGACCTGAATAACACTTCTCATCACAAAGCAATGAACTAAGTGGGAGTGAACTCCCTGTCCCAGAAAGTTCTTAAGCACAGACTGGGTGGTTACATTCCAAGAACAGACAGAGATTTAAAGTGGGAAGGACCTTAGGGGTGATCTAATCCAGCTCCTTCCTTCGTTCATCATCCCAAGGTAGTAGCTACCAGAGCCGGGTTCAAATCTAGGTCCTTTGACTCCTAGTCCTTCACTTTGTCCCCTGTGCTGTGCTTTCTGCTATGAAGCCAGGAAGCAACAGATGGATGGAGCTAATGCCAGCTGCCCTGCAGATGTGCTTTAAAGAAGATCATAGGTTATTGTTCAGTTGTTTTTTTAGTCATGTCCAACTCTTTGTGACCCCAGTTGGGGTTTTCTTAGCAGAAATACTGGAGGGGTTTGCGATTTCCTTCTCCAGTTCATTTGACAGATGAAAAGAGCTGAGGCAATCAGGGTTAAGTGACTTGCCCAGGGTCACACAGCTAATTAGTGTTTGAGGCTGGATTTGAATTCAGGTCTTCCTGACTCCAGGCCCTGCACTCTATCCACTACACCACCTACCTTCCCTAATTGTCTCTATTTGGTGTGTTCATGTTGGCAGAAGCAGGCTTGTGCCTCCATCATCGGTCACTGGGTAGCCCCTGTTTTTTTGTTGTTGTTGATATTTACAGCATCACCAATGCCACATCATGAGTGTAAATGAAAATACTTATTAATGTGTCAAACATGGGTTATTATGACATTTCTTAAAACTTTCCTAAATGAATAAGTGAAGTATCACCAAAATGTGGAAATTTCATGTATTATTCATGTTCACCTCTTCCTATCTCCATTTTACTGCTGAAGACACAGAATCTCAGAGAAGTGAAGGAATTTGCCTAATAACACAAGCCAGAGGTAGGATTCAAACTTTGCTTCTTTGTGTCCACCTAGGGATGGTGGCCAATTGAGAGTCGTGCTTCATCTCATGAGGACAACAGTGAATTGTTAATGCATGTGTAAGGGCCCTGTCAACCCTGCAGCCATCACCTTGAGTCTCACTTTTCATATTTAGAAATGAGGAATCTAGATCTGCAAGGGACTTTAGAGGCCACCTCCTTATAGGGATCATATCTGTCAGAATAAAAGAGCTAGAGTCCCCCAAAAGGACCAGTCCTTCCAATCTCCTCATCCTTAGAGAAAAGGAAATAGGTCCAAGGAAGATTGCCTGAGATCATTAATATGTAATATGTAATGTAATTAATGTGTCCAAGGTCACATGTGCCAAAGACTATTGCTCAGAATTTTGAATCATAGATCTGCAGGGAAACTTTCCTTATTGTTGTTCTGTCATGTCTGACTCTTCGTGAACCCATTTGGGGTTTTCTTGGCAAAAATACTGGAGTGCTTTGCCATTTTTTCCTCCAGCTCATTTTACAGATGAGGTAAATAGGGTTAAGTGACTTGCCTAGGCTCCACAGCTAGTAAGTGTCTGAGGCTGGATTTGACCTCAGTTCTTCCAGATTCCAGGCACTGTGACACCTAAGGTCCCACAAGGGAATTTAGAGGCCATATATCTATAGATGCTGTCTCAGTGGGAAATACTCTAGCTCTGGAAGGCCATTTAATCCAACTCCTCCCTTTAAAGAGGAAAATCTAAAGCCTCGGGGAATCAAAGTGATTCACCAAAGGTCATGCAAATAGTGGTTGTCAGAGATGGGGTGTCCACTCTAATCTCCTGTCCCTAACTCCAATGCTTTTTCCAGAATAATATATAACACACTCATTTAACAAATTAAAAAAAGCTGAGGTCCAAAGACATTAGTTAATTTGGTCAATATCACAAGTCATAGGATAATGGAAAGATAGCGATAGATAAAGGGAAGTGGTGAGATTTAAGAAAGGAATAGAGAAGAGAAAAAGCATGAGCAGAGAGTGGGTAGCAGAAAGGGCTCAAAGGTCACTAGCCATTATTCAAGGCAGTGCTGTGTCGTGCTCACCCCACCTCTTTGAGGCCCCAATTCTCCGACATCCCCCACCTTAGATCCCTGAGACAGAGAGCAGACACCTCTGGGATCCATCTGGTGCTGCTTCTTCAGGGATCCAGCTCTCCAGGGCCATTATTGAATCAATTGCTCTCATTTCACTTAATGAGGTTGATTTTAGCTGTTCCACTACTGCCTTTTCCTTTCCCTTGGGCAGGAATTCCCATTACAGCTGGTGAGGCCCAGGAGGCCCAGGAGGCCAAGGGTCTCATAGCTCCTCCAAAGGGCTAGACCCACAGGGAGAGACTGAAAGTTGGTTCCATTTCCCCTCTTCACTGAGGTAGCCTGCCTTCCTTTGGAGAGTCTGGGCTATGTAGGATCACCCAAATAGGCAGAGGCAGCAGTGACATTTGAACACAGATCTCCTGACTCCAGGTCCAGTGAAAAGTGGATCTGAGGTCACAGGACCTAGCTTTGAGTCACTGCTCTGTTACCTTCAACCTATATGGCATTGGGCAATCAATTGAGAAACATTTATTAAGAGCCTACTATGTGCCAGGCATTGTGCAAGATGCTATAGATGCAAAGCCTTAAATGAAACCATTCTGTATTCACTTGCCTTTCATTCTGAGTGACAGAATAAATATGAACAAGAAGATGGACATAGAAATATGGACAGAATAGACACGAAGTAGTCATTAGCCTACTTGGGCCTCCTTTTTCTCATCTATAAAATCACCATGTTAGACTAGAGCCCAAAATAGTATTATCCCTCAGAAAATTGAGTTTGGGATGGGCTGGGAGCACTGGAGCACTGAGAGCCTAGTTCTCTTATTGTTCCAAGGCAAGTTTTGGAGGCTAGGTGAAGGATAGGGATTGGTGAAGGTCATTGGCCCCTGGGGCTTCAGTGTGGAGGTGCCTGGCTAGCTGCTATGCTCTATGTGGGGCCTGTACATCACTTTGGAGGGACTGATGCTAGTGAATCCTGAATGCTAGATTTGGGAAACTTTGGGCATTTTTGAGGTGCTGATTTCAATGAAATCTTAATGCTATATGTCTGCTGCCCCTTGCATGATGAAGGCCTAATTCTGGGTGACCTCAAGGGTTTAATTTCTTTTGGGAACTCCTTCCTTTCTTTCTTCCTTCCTTCCCTCTCGCCTTTCTTCCCTCTTCCCTTCCTTACTTTCCTTCCTTCTTTTCTTCCTCCCTCCATTGCTCCTTCCCTTCCCTTCCCTTCCCTTCCCTTCCCTTCCCTTCCCTTCCCTTCCCTTCCCTTCCCTTCCCTTCCCTTCCCTTCCCTTCCCTTCCCTTCCCTTCCCTTTCCTTCCCTTCCTTCTTTCCTTCCTTCCTTCCTTCCTTCCTTCCTTCCTTCCTTCCTTCCTTCCTTCCTTCCTTCCTTCCTGGAAGGTAGTCCTACTGTTGGATGAGTTTAGAATTTCACTGAGATTTGAGCAGCAAGGATTACCTGAGGAAATTTCAGTTACTCCTTTTCTTAACGACTCAGAGGAAATTTCCTGAAACCTCCAACACCTTGGAGATTGGCAGAAAAGTTCTGGCAGCCTGGAGGAATTTGGATATGTTTCATGTGATTAAAAAGCACCTCAAGACTTTGCCCAAACCCCCAGTTTGAAGACTCTGTGGGCTGAGGGGAATCATAGAGAGGTTCTCACCCAGGAGAGTATGGTTTCTCACCTGAGGCTGAGGGTGATTTCCAGATACCCCATGTCCTAAATCCCCATGCGGAGACCTCTACATGTTATAAGGAGTAGGTTGGGATTTATGTTTCTCTATGAAGAAGCTCAGTTTTTCATTTTCTCCATTTTTTCCTTTTTTTTACCTTAGGGTGCCCCTCAAATTTCATTTTTTTAGTCGTTTCACTATATACTTAATTTGGGATAAGTCTTTTGTAAGCCATAAGCATGCAGTGACCATTGGTATGCTGTGTAAATGTCATTTGCTCAATCTGTATAACTGTGTTTCTGACTAGCTTTAATTTTTTTTAAAAAATCTGGGACTTTATAACATCTGTGCTACATCAACAAGCCAAGTCAAGTCATCAAATATTTATTAAGTGACTTCCCTATGCCAAGTAATATACAAACTCTGCAAATATTGTTTGTCCTCTGTTTTTTGAAGAGAACTTATAGTATCATGGATGATATCTTGACTCATGGGTCAACTGGGCTAAAGTGAAGCAGAATCGCACAAAATCATCACCCTCACTTTCTCCTCTAGAGTCATCCTCTTGGGAGTCTACCACTATGGAGGTGTAGCCCGGAAATTTTCCAGAAGGAACCACCTATAGCCATTGAAAACCCAGAAAAAAAGACTTCTTGGCACTCTCAAATGAAATGATTTTATCAGTAAAAATGTCATTAAAGAAGACACATTATTACCTCTTTTGCCATCAGGCCCTAAGGATCATGGGAACTATGCATCTGACTTGAAGCTGAAACTTTCCATATCTGTTCTCTCCCCACTAGAACATGAGCTCCTTTGGAAGAGGGCCTGTCTGTCTTTCCTGTTTGTATCCTCAGTTCTTAACACAAAGCTTTACACATAGTGAGCATTGAATAAATGCTTTATTCATGCATTCATTCATTCATTCATTTAGGGAGTCACTATTCAAGAAGAGGAAAACAGAAGTTGCATTAATTTTAATTTTTCTAACTAGTAGTGATTTGGTGCTTTTAAAAAATGTCTTTTGTTAGCTTGAATGTCCACCTTTGAGAATTGTCTGATCATATCTTTTGATCATTCATCAATTAAGGAATGTATCTTATTTGTAAATATTTGAATCAAATCTTTACATATGTTAGAAATAAAACATTGATCAGAGAAAGTTACTTCTTTTTCTCAGTTAATTCTTTTTTCTTCAAATTTTAGCTGCATTGGTTATCTTTGCAAAAATATAACTTTTCAATTTTATAAAATAAAAGTCTATCTCATGTTCTGTGATCTTCTCTATTGCTTGTTTGATCATGAACTTTTCCCTTAACCATAAATATGAAAGGTAATTTTCTCCACGTTCCTTTTAATTTGTTTGTAATATTAACTTTTATATGTCTAAATCATTTACTTGTCTCATTCATTAGGTTAAGTTGATAAAAAGGGAAAATGACAGATGTTGACAGGCTTGTGGGAAAGCAGGTACATTAATATACAGTTGACGGAGCTGCTTATTGAGATGGTCATTCTGGAAAGAAATTTGGAAATATACCCCCCAAAGTTATTAAATTATGCATACCTTTTGACCCATCATACCACTAACAAGCCTATACCCCAAAGAATGTGTATGAAAATATACTTATATAAATAAATTTATGTTATATATCATATAACAGCCCTTATATAAATTTTATACACATATGTATGTATGTACCCATGTGTAAATATGTACATATATGCATGTACATATATGTATGTACATATATGTGTGTGTGTGTCTATACACACACATTGGCTTTTTTTGTTGTGACAAAGAATTAGAAACTAAGGGGATGTCCATCAATTGTGGAACGGCTGAACCAATTATGTCATATGATTCATATAATTATATCAATTATGTCATACAAATAGCATGCTATTGTGCCATAAGAATGGTGAACTCGTATGATTTGCATGAACTGATACAAAGTGACGTTAGCAAAACCAGAGGAATAATTTATACAATAACAATATCCACTCTCACCAATTCCACCTTGCCCCTCTTGCAGACATGGGCATTGAATTGTATCAACCTGGAGAGAATCTCATACCAGTGGATTTTGACACTGGGGTTACAGTCATACAGAAAAATAAGTTTGAAGAACTTAACAATGTTGATGCAAATAATGTCCAATCATGACTCCAAAGAGCCAATGGTGGAGCATGCACCTCCTGACAGAGAGGTGATAGGTTCAACATACAGAATTAGGCATATATTTTTGGACATTTCTTGCATAGGCATTTTATGAAATATGAATATTTGTTGCAAAATTTTTGTTTTTATTTGTTCCAGTGGGAGATGGGTGTGGAAAGGAGGAAAAAAATAATGCTTGCAATTTGAAAAATAAAATAAAATAGGAAAAAAAAACCTGGAGCCACCTGCTGGCAGCATTTGAGAACTACAGAATTTTTGAACCTATTGGATGGAGAAGGGGTGTAGAACTTCAGAAGAAATCCTTGGAAGGACCAATATACTTGATGGTTTTTTTTCTCTCTCTCTCTCTGGTGCCTGCTAGAGGATCTTCACAGAACCTTTCTCAAGAATGGGTTTTTGAATTGAATAGAACTAATCCAAAAGGCAATCAGGAGGAGATGCGTGGATGTGATTTGAAGAGGTTGGGGGAACAAGCCCTTATATTACAGTCAATTCTATTTGTTTCCCATCACCATAGTATTTATTGGCCACAGCGTCATTTTTCCCTCAAATTAACAAGTAATTCTAGTGCTTGTTGAGAGGAGAAATAGCTTTGGAAACTGATGGTATTTAGCCTGGAAAAGGAGAAGATTTGGAGAGATATGATCAGTGGGTTGGATTAAGTAGTATTACTGAAGACATGAAATTGAAAAGCCTGGATTTAAGTCCCAGCTTTTCATACAATTGAAATAGTAAAGATAGCTGGTTGATCGAGAGGGCTAGTAGGTTTAAATCTTGCCATTGCTGCTTACCACCTCTATGACCGTGGGCTAGTACCTGGCCTTCCATTTCATTATTTACAAAATGAAGGTATTTGAACTAGATGCTCTCTGAGATCCTTTTGAGTTCTAGACTTATGATCTGTCAATCATCAAGTTACTAGTTATAATCTTGGGCAAGTCATGTCCCTTTTCTAGAATTCATTTTACTCATCTACAAAAGGAAAGAGCAGCCAGAAAGAAAGAATTCAAATATCAAGCATATAATAAGTAAGTTAAATGCATAGGAACATAGAATATGAAATGTGATCTTCCAAAGGACAAAGAACCAAGGTCTGCAACTGAAAATAACTTGCTGAAGAAAACCAAGTGAAATCTTACAAGGAAAAAAATGGACCTTCAATAAAATAGAAAATTTTCAAATCTTTGATAAAAATACTGGAGCTGAAAATAAACTTTAAATACAAATATGGGAGTCAAGAGAAAAAAGATAACAAGTGAAAAATCAGAAAAAAGGATGTTTCTATTCTAATCAAAGGGAGCATTTTAAAGTTGTTCTTTCAGCATCCTAGTGTCACAAAGGATGATAGAGCTATCTTGATATTGAAGCAGAATATTGAAAAAGAAGATCTATAAAGAAGTGTTTTATATTTTCAAGATATTGTAAGAAAAATAGTAAAGGTAAAGGAAAGGATACATTACAGAAAAATGGGAGAAAATGTGGAAATTATCAAAGGAAACTGCCACGATATCCCAGAACCAGAGGGTAAAATGGAAATTGGAATAATTCACTAGTCAACACCTGAAATACCAAAGTGAAAACTCCCAGGAATATTTTAGCCAAACTCAAGTGCTCCAAGGTCAAAGAGAAAATATATCAAGCAGCAAGAAAGGAAGCATTCAAATACCATGGAGCCATAGTCAGGAGAACACAAGATTTAACAGCTACCACTTTAAAGAAGAAGAGAACTTGGAATCCGATATTCCAGAAAGCAAAAGTGCTGGGATTACAAACAAGAATAACTTACTCAGCAAAACTGAGAGAAATCCTTCAAGGGAAAAAGTGGACATATATTGAAATAGAGGATTTTTAAACACTCCTGATGTAAAGACCAGAGCTGAATAGAAAATTTGACATTTGACATTAAAACACCAGATTAAAGAAAAACACAAAAGGATAAACATGAAAGAGAAATCCTAAAGGATTCAATAAGGTTAAACTGTTTACCATTCTGTATGGGAAGCTGATACATGTATCTTCTAAGAACTTTATCAGTATTAAGGCAGCTACAAGGATTCTACGTAGAGAGTGTGGCAGTGAGTTGATTATGTTGGAACTATGTAAAAGAAATGAATAGATGAGAAAGAAGAATGCCTGAGGGAAGAGAAAGGAAGAATGGGGGAAATTATTTCACATTAAAGAGGTAAACGAGGAAGAGTTTTTACAGTAGAGGGGGAAATGGGGATGGCCAATGTTTGAAACTCACATCTAAATTGGTTCAGAAAGGGATTACACACACACACACACACACACACATATCTTAACCAACAGCTAAGTAGGAAGGTAAGGGGATAAGAGAAATAGGAGTGATAAAAAGGAGGACAGATAAAAGTAGACAGTGGTCAGAAGCGAAAGAGACTTTAAAGGAAGGACAGGATAAAAGAGATAAAGAAGGATAAACAAAAGAAAAGAGGATGGAGGGAAATATATGGTTAGTAGTCATAATAATGAACATCCCAAAGAGATCAAAGTGAAGGAAAAAAGGACCTGTTTGTACAAAAATATTTCCAGCAACTCTTGTTGTGGTGGCAAAGAATTGGAAATTGAGGCTATGCCCATCAATTGGGGGAATGGCTGAACAAGTTGTGATATATAATAGTAATGAAATACTATTGGGATGTAAGAAATGATGTACAGAATGGTTTCAGAAAAACCTGGGAAGACTTAGATGAACTCTTGAAAAGTTAAGTGAGCAGAAACAGGAAAACATTAAGCACAATAACAGCAATATTGTAAGGATGATGAACTGTGAAATATTTAGTTACTCTGATCAAAACAATTGTAAAGGACCAAAGATGAAAAAATGCTATCCACCTCCAGAGAAAGAACTGATAACTATGGATATAGATTAAAGCATATTTTTAAACTTTTTAAATTTCTATTGGTTTAATATGTGTGTATGACTTCACATGTATAATCAAAATCAAATCACTTGTCTTATCTAGCAGTGGGGAGGGTCAGAAAGGAGGCACAGAATTTGGAGTCCCATTTAAAAAATGATTGTTAAAAAAATACATGTAATTGGGAAATATTTAATGAAATAAGTAAAAGCAATTTAAAAATAAAAATGTAGTGAGCTGTAACATTTTAATTAAAGGCTACTGGGGGTCAGAAGTTTCTCTTTTAAGTCATTGAACTATATTATAAAAGAGATTAGCGGCAGCATGAGAGGAATCTCAGATGTGAAGACACAGCAGAGAGGGCTGAAAAATTCAGCTTCAGTCCGAGCTAGGTAAATTAGAGGGTGTCTCTGAGTCAAGGTTTGGTTGGAAAGAGTAGACCTGATTGATCAGAGTTCCATGGATAGCAGGAGAGTTCCTGGTGCTCAGCCCCACCTGGAGGTAGAGTAAGGGGAAGCTTTGTGTAAAGGCTTGTTCTCTGCTTCCACCCCTCACTTAAGAAGGAAAAGCAGGGGAGAAGGCATCTGCTTTATCTTGTGGAGTTGTCCCATAAGACAGGCAGCAACTGCCCTCAGTGAATAACTGGCTGGTTGGGTGCATAGAGCCCAGAAGTAGCTAGTTCGATGAGTTAGACCATTGTCTGGTTTAAAGAGAGCTGCTTTTTTAGGAGCTAACATTTTCTAAATAGCCTTTTAAGAGTGATAGTTAATTGAAAGAGCTTTAAAGGCTATGGTCCAATATAGAAGAGGAGAGGATTTTCCCAACTGAAGAGTGATAAGCATCTATAGCCAAATAATGAACACAACAGCAGTTGTGTGTGGTGTACTTGGTCCTGAGTGGACTGGCCACATGGAAGCCTGTAATCTGGAGTTGTGAGCTGCTCTAAGAACGTGAGTTTTCCTCCGTCTGTTTCCACGTCAAGATCCTACAAATGTGCATCTATACTTCACCATAGCTATTGAGTGCATAGGTGGAAAAGTGTGATCTGGGTTTATATGTATATTGTTCTGTATTGCATTATTTATGTATTTGCTTTAATATATTAACATCCAATATCATTTATCTAGTCTTTCTGGTTAAGATCCGAAAGTAGTATCATTGAATGGCTAGCTGTATAAATAGAAAAAATGTGTTAGGGTTTCAAGAGCTAGAGTGATGAGTAGGGAAATCTATTTCTCCTCAAAAGAGTTGCCACAAGGACACTGAGAGAATTTGAATGTAACTTTATGGTGGAGATCAATCTCTGGAAACCTAGACAGGCTAGCAAGAAAACCAAACCTGAATCGCTTCCATTTGAATTGCCTTAGGAAGATTCTGAAGATCACCTGGCAGGGTAAGGTACCAGACACTGAAGTCCTTACTCAAACTAAACTGCCAAGCATTTCAACTCTGTTTCAGAGAGCACAACGCCAATGGGCTGGCCATGTTTGAATGTAAAATGTACGCTTGCCAAAAAGACTATTTTATGAAGAACTCACACAGGGTAAGTATTCACATGATGGTCAGAAGAAGTGATATGAGGACACTCTCAAGGTCTCTCTTAAGAACTTTGGAATTGATTTGTGACATGGATGACACTGGCACAGGATCGCTCAGGATGGAGTGCCCACAACAGAGAAGGTGCTGTGCTCCATGAGCAAAGCGCAGCTGAAACAGCTCAAAGGAAACCCAGGATATGCAAATTAGGGTATCCACCCCAAATGTTCACATGGACTATTTGTGCCCAACCTGTGGCAGAGCATTCTGAGCTCATATTGGTCCGATCAGCCAGAGACACTGAAACTTGATTCTAGCATGGTGATGTCATTTTGGTCCTCTTTGAGAATGAAGGACAACCAACACCAAAATTTCATTCCATGCTGATATCCATCAGAGTGTCCAGGAATTCCACCAGCTAAATCTCATTTAAAAGAAAAAGGACTATTAAAAGTGTTAAAGACAGTGAGGAAGAATTGACTCCCAAAACAACCCCATTTTTTCCTAGATAAACCAGTTGTAGAGACAAAGCTGATTATATCAACAGACAACTGTAATAAGCAGCTTACGTTATCTAAAAGTGTGGAGTTATCACATGATAGTGACAAAAAAAACTAAGAAATTTAGAAACTAAGGTTAAGAGGGTAAAAAATAGCAAACCAGTTATTAAGCTGACAAATAGTGCATCAGATCATCCTGGAGAGGTAATTAATTAATAACTCACGGTGTTGCTGTTTTAGTTGTATCTAAATCTTAGTGATCCTATTGTGTTTTTAGTTTTGTTTTGTTTGGTTTGTTTTGGCAAAGATACTGGAGTGGTTTGTCATTTCCTTCTCTAGCTCATTTTACAGATGAGGAAACTGAGGCAAGCAGGGTTAAGTGACTTGCCCAGCATCACACAGCTAGTAAGTATCTGAAACCAGATTGAACTCAGGTCTTCCTGACTCCAATCCCCTCCTCTCCACTATGGTGCCTCCTAGCTATCCAATTACTCAAATAGTCAAATATAATTCTCTAACAGCAAGTATGTGATAGATGAGCGTATAATATTATCTTTTGACAATATTATTATTTTTTGATATTATCTATGCTTATTGAGTTCTTTGTTTTCTGATTATAAAATGTTGTTATATATGTATGTGTTATTTCTGTCTTAGCACTCACATACTTTATACGCTATTTGTACATTTGGATGTTTATTTACTGGTATAATGGCATACATTGTATATATAGTCATGAATGAAAATGTTTACTTTTGCCTATGTATTTTATAATATATAATATAAATATAATATATAAATTATAATATAGTAAGATCAAATATAAAGTTCAAAAGCCCATGTTAAGTGCTGTTTCTTCATACATATTAATATTTAATACTAAAAGAAAGTTCTTTCCCCCTTCATATTACACAGCAACAATAATAATCTACAACATTGGCAATGTCTTTCATCCTTTGACAATAAGTACAAATCTCTTCCTTTATTACAAAATAAGTTTTTAATGCCCTTTATTTATGTCACTGTTTCTTAAGAAAAGCAATCCCAGAGGAAGAGAGGTTTTGGTGTAAATGATAACAAAGACACGACCTGGAAATGGCAGTGAAGAGCACACAATGTGTTTTTTTCTCTTCCTGCCCCAGTGGGTCAGGGAACATGAGAGAAGGAACATCCATCAGTGAGAGTAAGGTCATTGGTGACATCGATGGCCAGCAAGGGAGCCAGATTTCAGATTAATGCCAGAAAATTAAGAGTGTGAAAAGAAGTAGGATTCTCTTCACTGGTGGTCAAATAAATTACTAATGTTTGTATCCCCCCAGTCAACCCAAACTCATACTCAGTAAACACCTCATAGTGTCATCCCAAGGCAGCAAGGAATAATGGATATTCAGAAGACTCATCACATAATTAACATAGAGATGATTCTGGTTTCCCAAGACTTGGGCTTTATTTATTGTTCTGAGGCCCTGGGTGGTGGAAGATGAAATCAATCATGTCCAATTCCCTGGGAAATGGACTGAATTGACGCCAGGTCATACTCTGTAGTCTCAGCCCAAGATGGCAGGTTTGATATAAACCAGAAGGCACTCCAAATGGAGCAAGTCACTCCTATTATCTTAGTCTCTGTCAATGTAGATCCTCTAGATGCTTCAGTGCTCCAAAACTTGAGATATCTGAGGTATTTGCCCATAATATTCAATGGATGGGGATTCTCTTAGGCTTGGGGCCTCTAGTACCTTACATGTTCTGAAGCTTTGTATCTGGTGGCTCTGCTCAGAATGTTGAATGGATGTGTATCTGTGGACCAAAGTCCAGGCCTGTCTGTGCTCCTAGATTCCTGAAGGTAAAATCTCTGACACATGAAGATAAGGCTCCCCATGGTGAAAACTGAGAATAGTTTTTTTTTTCAACATCGAATTTAAGGGAATTATTAGGAATTTAAGTAAAATCGAGAATAAAGTTCAGGAAATATCTTACATTGAGAAAATTCTCAGATTTTTCTAGAGCACATAGAGACATGGTTTCTAGTACAAGTGGCTAGTTATTTGCTCTGAAATAACAACATGATCTCTCTCACTCTGCCTAAATCTTCCTATCTACTAAATGGGAATAAATAAAAGATGATAGACAGACAGGCAGACAGATACATACATACACACATACATACATACATGCATGCATGCATAGATACATAGAGCATGGATTTATTAAGCACTTGTTATATGACAGACACTGTACTATTTTCTGGGAATACAAATATAAAGGAAAATAGGCAGTCTGTACCCTCAAGAGCTTATATTCTAATGGGGGAAGACAGGGAGTAAAAAAAGCAGAGATGGGTGAGAAAGTACCTGTGGAGGGAAAGGACTAGAGTGGCAGGCCAGAGCACGGAACAGGGCAGGAGAACTGTGCTTTGTCTGAGAACTTCCTTAAATAGAGGCTTCAGGCCAAAGTGAACTCCAGGGGGGAAATTGAGGCACTAGCTGTCAGAAGCATGTCCAGGGGAAGGAGGCAGCTGGAACAGAGGTGAAAAAGTTCAGTTAGGACTAGAGTTGGGAGAAAAGCTGAATGAATGAATGAAAAATTATTTATTAAATATTTATTTGTCAGGCACTGTGCATTAGGGATACAAATGCAAGACCATTCCTACCCACAGAAGGGGAAGATAACACACATAGGGGAGTGGTGGCCAGGGATGAATATTTTGTATAGGGAAGTCCATAAGTGAGCAGAAGCACAGGCTAATTGATTGGCATGTGTCCTTTCCAAGAACTATAGTAATGTTCTGACTGTTCAGCAATCAAAGCTGAGAACAGAAAGAGTCTGTGTAATACGTGGTTGGCAATATGTCTCAATAATTGGAGAAGAACATCCCAATGGGTCTACATCAGAGATGAGGAATTTTCTGGCCAATCAGGAGCAGACAGCATAACTTATTGTAGCAACCATTGAAGTTACTTTTGAGGATCAAAGGAGATAATAATCTTTATAACAATGGCAATACTCAAATCATTAGCTCATAACAAAATGGGAACGACATTCCTAACATGTTATACATAGAAGCTCTGAAGGAGATAGAAAAAAGAACTCAGGGCGGGGGGAGGGAAGGGTGGGAGAATAGAGAACCAGACAACTTGCAGAAGAGACCACAAAGCACTCTCCATTCACCACTCTGTGGAATAGGATACCCCTCCCAGGACAAGCCCTTCCCCATTAGCTACCTCGAGTCTATCTCCTTTTCAGCTTCCTTCTGTGTTCTGTCTTCCTCTCTTTGATTGTAAGTTCCTTGATGAGATAGTCTCTTTGTTTGTATCTCAAGCACCTAGCACAATGCTTGGCACAAAGTAAGTGCTTAATAAATGTTTATTGAATTGAGTGAACCAGGTGAGAAAAGAGATAAATGACACTATGATTCTTTCTGCTTCTAGAACTGTCCCAAAAACGATTTCAGTAACTCTACAGAGGAAAGGCCAATATGAATATTATTATAGGAAAAAAATATTTTATCCATCTGTGAAGTAGTTATTCCAGCTCTATTCTAGTGAATATAATAGCATCAAAATTTTTCAGTGACCTTCCTGTATGTTTTTAGCTTGGGAAAGAGAAGACTCAGGGTTCAGAGGTGAGGAGAATAAGAGCTGTCTTCAATTATTTTCAAGGACTATGGTGGGGAGAAGGAATCTAGGGATCGAACTTACTCAGTTTGGGTGTAGGAAAGTAGAACCAGGTAAAATGAAATAGAAGTTGAAAAGAGGGCAATTCAGGTTTGTTAGGAAGAAAATTTCCTAAGAACTCAAACTGGACATTGACCCATTACATTTTAATGGAGATTCTTCTATGTTTCATTGGAACTTAGATGGCCACTGGGGTTCCATGTTATTCTCAAATACTATGATTCTGTGATTCATCAAAACAACTCTAGGAGACCAGTAGTACAAGTACTATTGTATCAACTTTACACCTAACTACGCTGAGACTCCAAGTCAATAGCACTGTTAGCTCATTTAGGTACAATTCAATGTTCTTTGTATCCCAGTGAGTGATTGATTAGTTGGCTTGACAATACAATACTGAACCAAAGCAAACCAAATCAGAAGCCTCACTCTTTAAACTTGTTAGCTTTACTCAGGTGTTTTCTGGGCACACCTTCCACAGAAAATGACTAAACTCTTTATGAAATTGTTTTAATGAATTGATCAAGTGCTTACTGAATGCCAGCTCCTGTGCTAGTGATGAAAATCCAATGTCCTCTCATGATTTGTAATCAAAGGCCAGCTAAATAGAGTGGTGGATAGAGCACTGGACCTGGAACTAATCTTCACGAGTTCAAATCAGGCCTCAGATGCTTAGTAGTTGTGTGATCCTAGGCAAATCACTTAATCCTTTTTTGCCTCAGTTTCTTCATCTGTAAAAGAGTTGGAGAAGGAAATGGAAAACCAGTCCTGTATCTTTGTTAAGAAAACCTCAAAATGTCATCATGAAGAGTTAGACACAACTGAAACAACTGAACAAAAACATAATGCATAACAATCATTATCATACCTCAGATAGGGAAATTAAGAATTGGTAGAAATGGCTGTTTTCAGAACCCACATCTTCTCATTTTCATCAAAGAATTTTTCTCATTGGGAAATTCAGTTCTTCCCTCTGTGCCCCATATCCAAGATGTTCATGAGAGAGAGCGTGTCCATGACTAGGGAATTTAGGAGATGGTTCCTAAACTGTTCTTTGTAGGAAAGGAAAACAAGGTGTAAACACATTTCAGATGTGGGGCAAAGGCAGGGAGGTGGGAAATAGAATACCACATGGGGAACAGTAATCAGGCCAAAACGACTACCATGGACAGATTAGTAATGGGAATATAATAAAATAAGATGAGAAAAGTAGATGGAGGACTTTAAATGCCAGGCTTAGTATTTTGAATCTCTCTTAGATCACTGCTTCTTTGCCTTTTTGTGTATGTCATGGACACCTATGGAAGCCTAGGGAAGCCTATGGTTTGGTTCTTAGAATAATATTAATAATAATAAATAATGATAAATTAAAATACCCACGATTAGAAAAGACCCCAAATTACATTGAAATACAATTATAAAAATACTCAAAAGCAAAAGAAAAATAGAAGCTCATTGAACCTTAGTGAAGAACCACTACCTGGAATGATACTTTATATATGTATATGTGTGAGAGGGTATGTGCATGTGTGTGCGTGTATGAATGTGTCTGTGTGTGTGTGTGTGTGTGAGAGAGAGAGAGAGAGGAGAGAGAGAGAGAGATCAGGTAGGAAACTTTCAGAAGTCTAGGCTGGAGAGATGATGAAGGTCTGAGCTAATAGGGTGGCTACGAGAGAGAAAAAGGGAAAGAGGCAATAAATGTTTGGAGGTAGGCTATGTAAGATCTAGTAACTGATTAAATGAGGATTGAGGGAGAGTGAGATTGAAGGATGATTAGAAGGAGGAAAATCAAGAGGCACCAGAATCACAGAAACCTGTGTTCAAAGGACAAGTGTGCTGGACAGTATTGAGTGTTGGTGAAGACTAAAGATGGCTGAGGAATTACGAAAGATTTTGTTTTTCATTTTCCAGCTGAGGTACATGGGTGTGGGAGGCTGGTGGACATAACTGGCCAAACTTAGACATGATAGGATGTGAAGGCTGAAGCTTACAACCCAACTGTGTATTGAGGAATTGATATACTCTTCTTAGTCTGGGATATATTCAAAGTAAAATCACGTAAAAGCCAAGATGTTGCTAATGTGAGGCCTTGAAGAAGGCCTCTGTCTCTGAGATTACCAAGTTTGGATTCCTAGAAAGAGCCTCATTATCTTTTTTGAGTTATTCAAGCCTTTATTAGATGCCTATATTTGAAAGACCCAGTGCCAGTCACTGGTGCTACAAATACAATAAATGATATAATCTCCATTCAGAAGGAGTTTCTAACTGGAGAGAGAATACAGGGAACATAAATATAAAAAGAATAAATATAGAGTAGTTTGCAATTGAGGACATCAGTTTGAAGGGACATTGTCTTAGGCATCCAACTTTCTTTGTCCATAATGCTTTGTACATACTAAGCACTTAGTGATTAAAGCCTTTGATTCATTGATTCAATCATTCAGGAGAGGAGGGCCCTGAGCCTCTAAGAGGGGCAGTACCTCCATACTGCTCCTGTAGGGACAGAAGAGGCTTAAAACTCCCATTCTTGGGCCAATGAGAGAGCTGACTACTTTTAAATTAAGCCCAACCTCCAAGTCTTTGGTAAAAGGCAGTGAAGAAGGGCATAGAATAGAATAAATACTGCTCACTTCCTCTCCAGTAGAAGACTGGCTTTGGGGGCAGCAACTGACCTTGTGAACAGTCATCTTCACTCCTTGAGGCTGAGCAATGAAGAGTAAGAGTGGATGGGATGGGGCTTTTGGGGATGCTGATTGAATAGGAGTCTAGTATGTCTGGAAGGCAGAGGACTGGGGAAGGGTAATAGAGATGGGGCTAGTCTGATAAAGCAGACAGTGAGATGAGTCCGAAGGAGAACCAGGGAAAGCTGCAAGAGAACCTAGATCAATGATAGATTGTTTTATCTGAGTTTGGAAGAAGAAAGGAGAGTATAAGAGGGGACACATGGGCTGGAGTTTGAAGGAATGACTAATAGAAGGAGCTATCCAGAGGTAGGCTTCCAGGTTCATGAATGACATGAGTCAGGAGAATGGAATGAGAGTTTGAATGAAGGAATTTGGGAATTAAAATTCAAAGAATTGTATAGTAATGGAGGCTGTTAACTGTCAAGCGCTCCCCACTCCCACTTCCCCATTCTTCTCCAGCTTCATACTAACATCCCCTGCCCATGAAGGCTTGTAGCAGGGTACAGAGCACTAACTCCCCTCAACTTCTCTGGCATTTTCTTTTCCTCAGGAACAAAGAATGCAAACAACAACAACAGCGATGACCAGACAAAGCCAACAACAACAACCACCACCATCCCAACAACAACAATGGCAGTAACCACTAACAGTAGGAATAATGAGCTTAGGACAGTTAACAGTACAAACATTATCCACTCAGTCATGGATGTTGGTAGAAGGAACATCTCAGAGACCAGAAATCAGGTATGTGAGGATCCCTGCTTCTCTGCCCTTTCCCTGAACTCTAATCTCCTCCACCAGAAAATCTACCCTATCCTCCTAGACCTCACACACTGAACCCCATTCTTCAGTCAGTTAACTGAAGTAGTATCTCAGAAGGGAGACACTGAAGGCTATGGCTAGGGGACACCTGGGGTTTCCAGAAGAGAGCAGCCTCAAGTCAAAGAAGTCCCTAGGCATTTATTAAATGACTACTGAATAACTAAATTTATTAAATGACTATTAAATTTGTTGTATGGCTACTGGTTCTGGGGATGCAATGAAAGGGAAAAAATAATCCCTGCTCCCAAGAAGCTCACAGTTCTAATGAAGGAGGAAATGTGCAAACAACTAATCTACTGAAGGCAAGGAAACTGAGCACCAGGAAATATTTCTTCCAAAAGATGGAACTTTAGTTGAGACTTGAAGGCAGGCAGAAGGTAAAGATGAGGAGGGAGAGAGTTCCATGCATCTTCTGAAAAAGCCTAGATTTGAGAGATGAAGTACCTGTCCTGTGTGAGGAACAATGAGGTCGGGGTCAGAATATCTGGAAGGGAGTGATATGTAAGAAGAGTGCATTGAAAGGGGCTAGGAGGGACTCTAAAAGTCAAGCAGGTAATTTTATACTGGATCCTGGAAGGCACTGGAGTTTATTGAATCATTGAGTGACATCATTAGTCCTGCACTCTAGGAAGATCATTTTAATTGTTTGGATAGTGGACTGCAGTGGGGAGAAGTTTTAGTTAGGGAAAACCAGGAGAAAGCTATAGCAGTGGTCTAGTCATGAGGTTATAAGGACCTGCTTCAAGGCAGTGGCAGTGGCATAGAAGGGGCTGAATAAGACACATGTTACAAAAGTAGAAACAACAAGATTGGGAAATGATTGGATTAGGGGCATAAAGGTGAGGACACTAGGTTATGAGCCTGAGAGATTGGGATGGTCCTTGGTGCCCTTTATCAGGGAAGTTAAAAAGAAGAGAAGGTTTGGGGTTCAATTATGTAATTGTTGAATATAAGTTGTCTACGTGACTTCCTTTGAGTATGAGGTGTCCAACAGGCAGTTGGAAATTTGAGAATGAGAGTCAGGAGAGAAATTTGAGATATGTGAAATTAGAGATGTGAGAATCATCTGCATAGAGATGGGTGTTGGATCTATGGGGGCTGATGAGATCACTATATATATTTATAGATACATATTACCTATTATATACATATATATTCCCACTTATAGCAGCTCTTTTTGTGATGGCAAAGAATTGGAAATTGAGGGGATGCCCATCAGGAATGGCTGAACAAGTCGTGGTATATTGACGGAATGGAATACTGATATGCTGTAAGAAATGATAAGCAGGCGGATTTCAGAAAAAAAAAACTGAAAAGATTTACATGAACTGGTGCTGAGTGAAGTGAGCAGAAACAGAACACTGTACTCAGTAACAGCAACATTGTGTGATGATCAACTTTGATAGACTTAGCTCTTTTTAGCAATACAATGATTTAAGACAATTCCACGACTTATTGTAGAAAATGTTATCTATATCCAGAGAAAGAACTATGGACTCTGAGTGCAGATCGAAGCCTACTATTCTCTTTTTTTCTTTCTTTCTTGTGGTTTTTACCTTTTATTCTGATTCTTCTTTCACAACTTGACTAATGTAAAAGTACATTTAATATGATTGTACAAGTATAACTTATATCAGATTGCTCAGCATCTTGGGGAAGGGAGGGAGAGAGGGAGAAAAAAAAATTTAGAATCCAAAATCCTATAAAAGTGAATTTTGAAAACAATCTTTACATGTAATTGGGAAAAAAATACTATTAAGTGGGGACACACACACACACACACACACACACACACACACACACACACACACACACACACATATATATAAGGGGAGAGATAGAGAGAGTACAAATTGTCCTGATTCCAAGCCCAGTACCCAATATTGCAATATATTCTCCAAGTAATTATGAGCTTAGCATTTCTTACAGAAAGACCTGGTCAGTTGGAATTTACTCACACAGTGTGCAGAAAAGATTGTGTGTGTGTGTAATGGAAATGGGTGAGTGGTGGTGGGAGCATCTAAGAGGTTGACACACTACAAATTTGGAAAGTTTACAGATATCTTTTTTTAATTTTGTTTATTTTATTTTTAATTCATTGAATAATACAAGCATTTCTATAACATAGTATAATTTTTTTTAAAAAGATGATTGCACATGAAACCATAAATCTATTATTCCGAGGACAGGACTAGACACTGATGTGGGAAGTCTAAGGTGTTGCTTAGGAGTGAAGTCTGGGATGGAGTCAAGCCTTGTTTTCTCATTAATCTTCCTTTCTTTTTCTTCTGCAGGTCTCAAACTTTTCACCATTCATGGAAGACCCAATTAGACACCAACATTTTCTTTATTCTTATGAAACTCCTACATTTCCCATACCTTCTCACCATTTGATGCCTTCCTTCAGGCACTACTTAGATGAATTATCTTGTGTACCCTATCCACCCACCACCTCTATTTACCTCTTCAATTTTTCTAACCCAAGAACTTCACTGCCCCATTGTCTTCCTTATCACGCTGATCCTCTCTTCCAAATGCAACCCAAGGGTGCTGAAGCTTCATCCCTGAGTTGTCGGCCAGACCCATTCTTGTGGCCCTCCTGCTTCTGGGTCTCTCCCCAAAGATTTCCAATCGTTGAATCTAATGGTGAAAGGGGCCTTCATTCAAGAACTCTTGATCCTAGAGCGGTCCAGCCATTGGTACAAGCTATAAGACTTGGAGAAGGTAATGACTTTATTACTTAGCAAAGTTAGAGTTTTACTTTTGCTCAAAATTCTCCTCTATGTTTATAGTTTCCAGAGCCAATCAACAAACATTAATGTGTACTATGTGCTCACCACTAGCTAAGTTCTGAGGATGCAAAGAAAGGCACAAGCAATCCTTGCCCTCAAGGAGCTCACATTCCTAATGGAGTCCCAGGTCTGGATAGCACTTGCTCACAATGACTTGAACTGTTTAACTTTCTCTCAGCTTTGTATTGTTAGAATAATTTCTCTTAAAGATATATTTCCTATCACTTGGCCCTTGAAAAAAAGACCCATTCAACCACTGTTTTGACCATTAGAGTGGAGGGTTAAGGAAAAAAAATATACAAATGGATTAAACAATTTTTATTTTAATGGTAATAATTTGATCTCATACTCAATATTCAGAAAAATGAGAGAATTTTCTCTTACACTACTGGACAGGGATGGTGTTTCTGGGGAGGAACAAAAATATTCCATCTTGCCAATTACCGTTTGCCAATGCCCTTCTCACCCTTCAATAGAATGGCATTAGGTTCAGATACCTGGGCAAACTGAATAGATATTCTTCAGGAAAATCTTGGGATTATGTCCCACTTTTTAATCTTATATGTATGAAAGCGTCAACTAGGTGATGCAGTGGACAGAGTGTCAGTCAGGAAGATCTTAGTTTAAATGAAGCCTCTGACACCTACTAGGTGTGTGATCCTGGGCAAGTCACTTATCCTTGTTTTCCTCAGTTTCCTCATCTGTAAAATGAGGTGGAGAAGGAAATGGCAAACCCCTCCAGTATCTTTGTCAAGAAATAGGGTCACAGAAATACAAACATGACTGAAATAACTGGACAACAACCACGGCACTGATCCTGGTATAATATTCATGGTGCTCCATTAGCAATGAGGAAGTCTCTGCTTTATTTTGGTGGGGGAGAAAGGAGGAAAAAGGTGGGATTTACAGATATATGAGCATAGAGCTCAGATTAAATCAGTATATATCCTCTGACTACTCCAGGTAAACTGTGCTTCCAAAATCTCCTGCTATTTTGTTCCTCCCTCTACTCCAAATCCAATCTCTCTAGTGTATGAGATTGAATAAATCAAGGCAAATAAAGTCTTTGTTTTCTTCTCTTTCTTTCCAGGTGTATCTGGGACAAGAGACAACTTTAATGATTGTTATGCTTTACCCTCTACAATGTTGTGCTTTGCACCTACTTGTAACCATTACCCACCAATTTTCCATGTTCCTCTGAAACCAGAGACTCCAAAGGATAGACAACAGTCATTAAAGTATCAGGTAGGATTTACCTTCATTAATCTCAGCCTTTTTTCTTTCCCACACATATACAATCAGTTATCAAGTCTTGTCATTCTGGTCTTTACAGTATCTCTTATATTCATTTTCTTCTTTTCATTCATATGACCACAGTCCTAGATCCAGTCCTCATTAGCTTTGGTTTGGACTATTAAAACATCTCCTTAATAGGGGTCTCAGATTCATTGCAGTCTCTCTCTTCCCCAATCCAGGTCCCATCAAGCCAACAAAAATGTTTCCAAAGCAAATCTTCTCATGACATTCCACTGCTTTAGAAGCTTCATTGACTCCCTATTACTCCTAGTACTAAATTAAATCTCAATTTGGTATCTGAAGCCCTTCAGCTTCTGTGCAAACTTATTTCACATTACTTTCTTTTACTCCACATTCCAGATAAACTTGGCCTACATGCTTCTCCTCCACCTCAGTATTCTGTTTCCTACCTTTCCATGGTGGGATCGATTACTTCTATCTCCAAACTCTCTCCTTCGTTGCCATGAACAAGATGATTCCCTCAGAATGCCTGCTCCTTCTTACATCTCATAATCTATGGCTCTCTTCAATGCTTCTGATACCTCTCCTACAAAAATCATTTCTTGATTCTCTGGTTGCTGCTTGCTCCCTCTTTGTTATCCTGTACATACCTTCCCTTTACTCACTTTAAGTAACTAATGTAGTATGAGACAGCTTTGTTTTTTACATTTTCAACATTTATACTATACTTTGTCCTTAATAGGTGTTTCCTTAATCAACCTGCAAGTACATATTTTGCACCTATTATGTGCCAGACGTGTTCCGTTTTTAGGTTGGATTTGAAGATTTCATCTCAATACTACAGAACTATGCTACTCCTTTTCTCCATGCCCCACCCCCTGTATCCCACATAAGTAGACCACCTTGCAGGTAGTCTGCCGACTAAGTAGATCCCTTAAGTTGACAAATTTGCTTCAAAGAGCCTCTGAGTACTTAGCTGGGTTGGCTCACAGCACATTAAAATAATTCTTCACTAGGCTTTTTCTTGACACCCTTCTAGTGGTCGTCAGACTCAGGGGTATGATTCCAGCAACTCTGTGGAAGAAAACTATACCAGGAATTGTGCTGTACCAATACGGCCTTCCAGAATCTGTGGTCCCCACTCCCAACACCAAGCTAAGGCAAGGTTTGAAGGAGGACTACAGTGGAAAAAATCCATTATGAAAGAGCAAGAATCACATTCAAAGTCATATTTTAGTTTATTGCAACCTTTCAAACCCAAGTTCTCTTTAATCTTCTCAAGGATAAGCGTTAGATATCCTTCAGCTAATGTTTCTTTCAAACTTGTGAGCCCTGGAAAAAGATATACAGTTATCCCTTCCACATCATGGGGGTTAGGGATGTGGTGACTCCAAGATCTGGAAAATCCACACAAATTTTTGACCCTCCCTTTATGCCAGAGACGTCTGAATTATTATGGTACTAAAAGATAAAATATGTTGATATTACACAATAGTATACAAACCTTTTTTGCATTTCTGAGTTGCTAAACTTTTTCTGTTATCTTTGTGCACATTTAGGGTTAGAGTCAGCTTTCATGTGTTGTATGCAGCTTCTGCAAACCGCCCCCCCCATCCCATTTAATCCCTTATGCTGATTTGTGATATATCAAAACCCCAATGGGGAAAGTTGAGATGTAGAAGGGATAACTGTAGATGTCACTCATAAATTTTCCAGATGGTACCTCAAGGCTCTCACACTAATTTCTGTCACCAAAACTGTCAGCTGAGAACCTCAATTCATATACTTTATTGAAAAAAAAATTGAGACTAATTGCTAAGAACTCCTCTCCAGCTAGGTGGCACAGTATATAGATTACTGGACCTGACATGAGCTGAAATCTAACTTTAGGTATTCTTCTGTGTAACCACATATTAGGTCAGGCAGCTAAGTGGTTCAGAGTGCTGAGCCTAGAATCAGGAAGACCAGAGTTCAAATTCAACCTGTGTATCTGTAAGGCGAGTGTCATAAAATTGATGACCATGAGTATGCCTGTATAGTTCTATATCGCAGACTATAAGAGACTCTCTATATAGAAGGCAGAAAAAGTAAAACATTTATTCAGACACCGGAGGATCAAATCCCAAAATTAATAATTCCAATTCGACATAGCAGCAATTATATCCCAAAACCGGTAAGTCCACTTCACTATAACAGCAAGGAAATTAAAACATAATATCACAGCAGGGAGCCAAGCTATCCTGTAACCCTCCCCTCTGCTGGTGCCTTCCCACAAAGACTCACTCACAAATCCTAGTTGTCTGCTTGCCTGTGTCCTCTCTTCCCCAAGTCCTGAGAGCTTGCAGTTCTGAGTTCTTAAGGGCTACCCCTTTCTAAGGCCCAAGGGCTTCACACCTCTCATGACCTAATTAACAAAAGGGTGGGGGCCTTCTTACAAACCAGCCCCTCCCCTAATCAAGTCTCCCTTACCTAGCTCCACCTGAGGCCTATTAAAGGGATTAATGGTCAGGGAAGATCATTAAATCACATTAACACAACAACCAGAAGTACTAGCTGTGTGACCCCAGACAAGTCAATTTAACCTCTGTTTCTGCAAAATAGAGATAATAGCATCTGCTTCCTAGGATGGTTGTGAGGATCAAATGAGATAATATGTATAAAAACACTGAGCACAGTGCCTGCCATGGAATAGATGCTATATAAATGCTTATTCTTCCCCCCCCCCTTCCCTCCTCCCTCCTTCCTCTTCTCACCTCCCTCAAACATCTTCCCCTGCTATCTCACCACACTGCTTCAAATATCAAAATGGAAAAGCCCTTAGAAGCCATCTATTCCAACCTCACACCTGATGATAATACCTAGCATCCCTATTTGTCATCCTAACTCTATTGCCAGGGCTTTTTCCCTGTGGTCTTTGAACTCAAAAAAACAAATGAAAACCATATTTCAATATAAATTATTTCTTTTTAATTAGGTTCAACATTTTTTTTTTGTTTTCTTTGTGATACTTTCTACGTACTTGATTTCATGGATTTAGAATGTTATTCTGAAAAGTAGTCCATAAGTCTTATCAGATGGCCAAAGGAATTTATGACAGAAAAGATTAAGTCCATTCTATTTGGACCATTTAAAATCATGGAGATTCATTACCTATCAGCTGAGGTGAATTTGTGGTTCAATGTACTACTTAATACTTGTTCTCATTCTCATTCTCAATAAGTGTGTGTGAATCTATCAGTCTCTGATCTTCATGTATGTGTGTATACATCTATATTTATGTGAAAATACTATATACGTATGAATGTACGTAAAATATCTAGGGACAGCTAAGAGGTGCAGTGGTTAGAGCACTGGGCCTGCAGCCAGGAAGACCTGAGTTCAAATCCAGCTTCAAGCACTTATTAGCTGGGCAAGTCACTTAATCCTATTCACCTCAGTCTCCTCATCTGTCAAATGAGCTGGAGAAGGAAATGGCAAACCACTCCAGAGTCTCTGCCCAAATCTCTGCCAAGAAGACCCCAAATGGGGTCATGCAGAATTGGACACAACCGAAATAACTCAACTACTGCAACATATGTGATATCCTACTGTTTCCGGAGAATCTGACACAATCCCAATTTTTAATAGAACAAGGAAGGTTTAGGGGTAAAAATGAAAGGGGTAAATTAGAGGGTGTTTTGTAAGCTAAAGAACACTGAGAATGTGATTCAATAACTTGACTACTGATGTGTGTGATCATATCTGATCATGGTCAAATCATCTCTTTTCTCAAGGCTTCAGTTTGCTTAACTAGGAAAAAAAAGAGTAGGGTTAAGCTAAATGATTTATAAGCTTCCTTTTGTTCTCTACTGCCAATCTCTAACATCTGTTTTTTTTTCATACAGAATTTCCCATCACCTCCACCTATCAGATACAATTTAACCCCCCCAGACTCCTTGTTTGCTCCTGAGGAGAATCCTCTGGGAAACCTTTGTAATATGCTGGAGGCTGACCTGGCCCCGAGAAGACCAAGATATCTCCTGGAAGATATCAAATATGAGCCAGATACCAAATCCTCCATCTCACCTGTCCATCGTCCAGAAGACCATCCTGATTCCATCTCCCTGGGGCGTCTACATTATGTCTCTCCTCAACAAGGAAGGAGCAAGTATCCCCAGCAGACTCAGGAAAATGACTCTAGTAGCTCTATGGAGGAAATTACTGATGATGAATCCTTTGTCGATGTGGAGAGCATAGAAAATTAAATCAAGAAAGGAGCCTGTGACTGTTTCTGGTGTAGACTTCTTGCTGGAAGCTTCCTCCTCAGAGTCTCAGAGCAGTTACTCTCATGACGTGGAGGAAGTTTGGTCCTTCAGTCTACCTTTTAAAGTCTTGTTCTCTCTTACTTCCAGGATCAAATTTAAAATATATCATTTAGTACAGCCATCTTTACTTGGGCTTTTGTCATTGTTTTCACTGGCACAACAGCAGACATTTCTAAGGCTGCTAATACAAATACAAGCACCATAAGTCCTCTAAGTATATCGTTTATCTTCTGGAAAACAATTGGAAACCAATCACATAGAATTATTCCTTTCACATCACAGGGGTTATGGCAGCAGTGACCCCATGATCTGGAAAATCTGCATAATTTTTTGGCCCTTCCTTGGTACTAGAGAAGTCTGAATTATTGTATTAAAAGATAAAATATGTTAATATTATACAATATTATGCATGTATTTTATGCATTTCTGATTTTCTAAACTTCTGTGTTGTCTGCTGGCCTTTGTGTGTTGTATGTAACTTCCACAAAACTCTTCCAAAATTTCCATTTAATTTCTTATGCAAACTCACAATGCATCAAAACAGAATCACAATGTGGAAGGGATAACTGTATATCTCAAGGGGAAATAGTACCTTGTTATCCTTTTCAATGTAAGATTTATTACACAATTAAGAATTAAAGCTGTTTTATATCTTTATCATCCTTCCTGATTTTATCTTGACATCACAGGAGGAAGAAGCCTTATATAAGCAGAAAGAAAGACTGTAAAGATAAAATCTTACACATGAATACATAACCACTAAACCAATAAGCAAGGGGGTAGGTAATATTCTAAGAAAGGATTTGTCCTAGTTGTCTAGCTGAGACAAATGATTTCCACCAATTTAGAGAAGCAGAAATACCAGTAGCAAGATCCTTTATTCCTATGTCCTCATTATAACAGTCTTAGTGATGCCAGGTGATCTGTAACAGCAAAATCATTACAAAACTTGTAGTTCTCCTACCATGGTCAAAGAAATTTGCTATGGAAGGAGGAGGGACATGATTATAACAATATTAAGACCATTCCATCAGGCACAGAGTAATTGATTATCAGTGTAACAGGACCAAACTCTTGTAGCTCTGTTTGATTTCAGGTGATAGTCACAAATTCCTTTTGGAAGAGCTAATTATGCAACATATTAATTCCATATCAATTAAAGGGTCTCTGTACAAAAAAAGCCAATGCAACAAAGATTAGGAGGGAGGCAGAAAATTGGGAGAAAATCTTTACAACTAGTGCCTCTGATAAAGGCCTCATTTCCAAAATATACAGGGAACTGAACCAAATATATAGGAATACA
>CM053622.1:784135962-784153113 GCA_028646595.1 Phalanger gymnotis
TCAAGTTTTTGCTGCGGTGGGGCCTAAATAAATTTCTTGTTGTTTTCTCCTTAGAGAATCTCTCATACCTTGCGATTTTGGACCATTCAAACATATACATGATTATATTTGAGATCATAAATTCGGCCTTCCTACTACAGAGGTTTTGGAGAAAATATAATGAGTTCAGCTTTGGAAATGTTTAGTTTGAGATACTTATGGGATGTGCAGTTCTATATGTCCAATAAGTAGTTGGAAATGCAAGACCGAAAGTCAAAAGAAGTTAGGGCTAGATAAATTGACCCGAGAATCATCAATTTGTATATCCATTAGAGCTGATGAATCTTGGATGATACTCATAATTAACAGGCACAATCTTGACTAAAAGTCACTAAAGTTTACTAAGAAGGAGCAGTCACACAGGTAGCAGGAAAACCATGGGAGAATAGTGTCATTAAAAGCCAAAGGGATAAAGTATCAAGGAGAAGAGGGTGATAAACAGTGTCAGAAGTTGTACAGAGGTCAAGACGGATGAATATTCAGAAATAGTCATAAGTTCGTGATTGTTCTGTGGTTAAAGATATACAGCATTTGAATTGTGACCTTGTCATCCTTTCCATTACAGGCTTCAGTTGTTCTTTAGTTCAGTTGTTTCTTTAGTTCATGTAACTAGTCTGTGATTATTCCTACTAAAATCCCATTTTTAAACTTTTTTCTCAATTACATGTAAATAAAAAAATTTAGGCTTTTGAATTCTCTCTCCCTCCATCACCTTCCCGTCCTTGAGAAGGCAAGCAATTTTATATAGATTATATGTGTGCAGTTATATGAAACATTTCCATATTATCCATGTTGCAAAAGAAATCATAAGCCAAAAAGAACCCACCAAGAATCATAAAAAAAGGGTTTTTTAAAGTATTATTCAATCTGCATTCAGACTTCATCAGTTCTTTCTCTGGAGGTGGATAGTAGATATTATTTTCCATCATAAATCATTTGAAACTGTCTCAGATTATTGTATTGCTCAAAATAGCTAATCATTCACAGTTGAAAAGACTCCCATTTTTTAAGCCACAGAAACTCATAAAGATTTTCAACTTACATCAAGAATAAGTGGTGATCTGCACAGACTAAAATACATAGCTATACTTAGGAAATAATGTATTCTTTATGTTTTGAAGTCTTATCCTTACAATATTCCCATGAGCTAGAGAGCAAGTGTTCTTATTTCCATTTGGCAAATGAAGAAACTGAGGCCCAGTGAGAAGAAACATCTCTATGAAGATCACAAAGCTATATTAGCGGCAATTCTCAGAGTACATCATTGGTCATTCCACGGGGAGAGTTATAAGAGTATGTTGTTGCAGACCTCGTTTCTTTCTCCTCCCAAGACTCTGAGCTTCATTATGTCTCATGAATGTAAAGCTTTCTTAGGGCTGCCTTCATATCTTTGTTCCTCATACTATAGATAATAGGGTTCAGGGTTGGGGTGAGGATGGAGTAAAATATGGCGGCAAGGCGCCCTTGAAGTGGGGAGTAGCCATTAGCAGGCCTCATGTAGGCTGAACTGCCAGTTCCATAAAAAAGGATTACTGTGATGAGGTGGGAGGAACAGGTGGAGAAGGCCTTTTGGCGACCTTGTGTTGACTTGATACAGGACACAGTGGCTACAATCCGGATGTAGGAGAGGACGGTAAGTGCAAAACAGCTCATGATGATACAGCCACTAACGACAAAGCCGGCTGCCTCATGTTTGTGTGGATCAGTGCATGACAATCGGAAGAGTGGTGGGATATCACAGAAGAAATGTTCCACTGTGGGGTCACAGAAAGACAGGGTGAAGGTGTTGGCTGTGTGGAAGAAGGAGAAGAGGAGCCCACTCACCCAGGCCACACACACCAGGGCACAGCAGAATTGTTGGGTCATGGTGGTCCCATAGGTCAAGGGCTGGTAGATGGCCATATAGCGGTCATAGGCCATGGAGGTGATGAGAAAGCACTCAGTAGCTCCACAGAAGACAAAAACAAAAAGTTGAGCTGCGCATGCTGGGAGAAAGATGACTTCTGAGCCAGCCAGGGCAGCAAAGAGTGCCCGGGGAAGTGTGGTGGAGGTGGAACACAAGTCAATGAATGATAGATGCTTGAGGAAAAAGTACATGGGTGTGTGCAGATGAGAATCCAGAGTCACTGCTGTGATGATAGAGATGTTCCCAAGCAGAGAGAATATGTAGATGAAAAAGAAGATAGCCACACTGAAAGTCTGCAGTTCAGGAATGACTGAGAAGCCCTGGAGAATGAATCCAGGAACTCTGGTGTAATTGGCCATTTTTTGTGCTCTGAAAAGTCCATCAGCCATAAGGGATACACTGGAACAGGTGCATTAGAAGAATTCTGGAAAGGAAATGAAGGCCCAAGAATGACATTACAAAATCTTATGAGCTAGAAGGTATTTTTGTTCACTCTCTCCCCTTTAAACAGTCCTCCCTACAATGTAGACTCAGACCTTGTGAAAAGCTTGAGGACGACATCATATCACTTACCCTCCTACACACAGTAGGCTTCTGTAATAAGGAGTCATCTGGTTGAATTCCTGAAGTGACAAAGGGTAGCATATTTCACTTTTTAGAATTGTACTATATTTGCACTATATTTCATAATCCTATATTTCTATAGTATAAACACAATATTTCATGATTATTCCTTCCTTCATAACTTCTTCCTTCCTACCCAAAAGTCTTTCTCCTATAAATATGTATCCAATTATGTCCCTGGGACCACACAAAAGAAATATGGAGTAACATGGGACAGTAGAAAGAACATTAGATTTGGAATTGGAAGATCATAGTTTGAATCTTGTCTTGGCCACTCAAGTTAACTTGGGTCACTCCCTTCACTTCTTGGGGGGTGAGTATCCTTACTTGTAAAAGAAAGTGATCTGACTAGAGAATATAAATAATAATAATGATAATAATAATAATAATAATCTCTTCCCAGATCTATATCCTATACTCTTTCTTGTACATGACAGCTCTTCAAATGCTTGAAGACAGCTATTTCTTCCCCAATGACTTTTCTTTGATAAGCTAAAAGAAACATGGTTACCTCAACCAATATTCAGTAGGAAGATTTCCAGGCCTCTCACTCACATTGTCTTACCACTCTGAATCTCTGAATGCACTCCAGTTTGACAATGTCCCTCAGCATGCTGTGCTCAGGTTGGAAGATGATATATTCCCGTCGTGGTCAGACCACAACACTCCAACTAAAGGAAAAGTAAAAGAAGGGTGTGCTTATTTAGATGAGGAAAAAGGGTGATTACCGATCTTAGTTTATGCAGTAAGCAAGTAAATCTACCTTCACCTCCATGTGTCACCTCCAGCAGAACCTACAGCGTCTTTGCTCACCCTATTACCTGTGTCTAGAATGCCCTCATTCCTCTTCCTTATGTGTTGAATTTATAATCACCCTTTAAAGTCCAACTCAAACATCATAATATCTAGGATCCCCCTGGTTAGTAATGTTTGCCTTTCATCTCCTATTTTGGTTTTCACTTCGCTGATGAAATCATTCTCCTCTCCCATATTTGCTTTGGATTCTGGCCTTCACTACATGCTTCAGCTGCTTCCTCAGCCTGGAAGTTCCCTTACTCTCTGTGTTCTTGTCATCCTGGAACATTCCTCTACTCTTGTGCTTCTTTTGCCCACTGGTGAGTTCTTCCTGGAACAGCCAATTTGATTAAGGGCCCAGTTTGGCGATTACTCAATCCTTTTCTGGTCCTACCTCTGACACTCCAAACATTGATACTATGTCCTGTGTTGGTACCTCCTCCCACTTCCCACTTGTCAGCTACCTTTTGTGTGCTTTTCCCCCTTTATTAGAATGTGTGATCTTTGAGGGCAGGCACTGTCCTTTTCTTATATTTGTTCTCTGGCATTCACCATAGTGCCTGGCACATAGTAAGTGGTTAATAAATGCTTATTGGCTTGTCCAGCAGCAGCAGCAGCATAGCTCGTATTTATACTGTGAGTTAAAGTTCACAGAGCACCTTATACCTTATGTCACTTCATTATGAATACTTACACCTAACTGTGACTATGTCTTATCCCTTCTTCTCTATCTACTCATTCCCTGCTTCTTACAAATATATTCAAGTAATGGTAGTACTAGTAGTAGTAGTAGTAGTAGTAATAGTAGTAGAAGTAGTAGTGATGATGATTATGATGACTAATATTTATAGAGTCTTTATGGCTTACAGGTTTTTACCTATATGATTACCATTGATACAGGCACCCTATGAGGTACATATTACTGTTCTCTCCATTTTACAGATGAGGAAACTGGGGTTGTAATAGGTTAAATGACTTTCTATGAGTTACACAGTCAATGAATGATTAGAACTCAGACTTTTGTCAATCAAAGTGCATCATTGTAGTCACTGAGTCGCCGAGATTGCCTATTTCCATTCTATTAAAAGAAAAAGAAACCTGTCATTTGACATTGCCGCCTATTTAAGCTACTTCCCTATATCTCTTTGCCCCTTTACTGCCAAATGCCTAGAAAAGAGTTGCCTTTGCTAACCCTGGCACCTGTGTCTATAATGCTCAATCATCCTGACTTTTCTCTTGAATTCTAACAGCCTGGGGTGCACACTCCTACAAATATATATGAGAGAAGTGGGCTTAAACTTATTGCATATTGGTAGTGAGGTAATATGTAGGATATACATGATAAAAAGGGCAACTCACAAATCCTTGTACTATATAACTTAGAAGTTCTTTCTTTCCTTGTAAAATCCTTGTACAGAACCTTTAAAGTAAAAACAACGATAATGATGCTGATGATAATAATGATAGCTAACATTTATGTCTTGCTTACTAGGTACCAGGGAAACTGAGGAAAATAGAGTTTAATTGATTTGTCCAGGGTCATACAACTAGGGTCAGAAGCCAAATTTGAACTCAGATTTCCTTGACTCCAAGTCCAGTTCTCTAAGCTCTGTGCCAAACCCCCCAGCTGCCTCCAGGCTCTCCATGGGTACAGTGTTTTTGCTGGGTGGTCCACTCATTTGGACTGTTTAGATCTACTCATCTCATAAGTGCGCATTTGGTAGTCTTTTCTGCCACAAAGGTTCATATTTCTTGAAGCTTCTTTCTTCCTCATATGACTATCGTATCCATATCTATCCTCTGATGTATGTATCTACTCATAGGTGGATGCATTGTCTCCTAAGGGTCCAGTAGTATTAATAATATGGCCGGTGTCTGTATTAGGTGGGGAGGTTGGGAATGGCAGATTTTAGGAGATGGAAGAGAAAGTCCTTAACTCAAACTCAACTTGCTGAAATATGCCCAGTCATTTAAAGCCTCTAGATGCTCGTTTGCCAAATCAATTACCTGTTCCTTTTGACTCAAATGGGTTCACATTTCATAAAAGGACCATCAGATGTAAACATATCTTGTTTACACATTCAGGTCTCATCTTGTGCAACTATATTTTTATTACATTGGCTGAGCTTTGGTAGAAGTAGGGCTGGGGAGGGGACCATGTCCTGCTTTTCAGCCCATGAAACTTTCCTCGATCCTGCTTATTATTAATGTTCTTTCTCCTCAAATTACCTTGCACCAAGAAATTAACACACATTTAATACTATATGTCAGGAATTAAGTTAAGCACTATGCATGCAAAGAAAAAGAAACAACAGTCTCTGCCCTTAAGGTACTTACATTCAATGTATCTTTGTACATGTCGTGTCCCTCTCTCCAGGGCACAAGTTTTATTTTTCACTTCCATCCATAGTGCAGAGCTCAGTGTCCAGTATATATTTAGTAGATCTGCATATGCATGTATAATCAAAGCTGAGTTTTCTTTTCAGCAGCAATGTATGGCAGTAAGAGTCAGACTATAAGGAAAGCCAAAGCTATGATTTCCAACAGTGGTCCTGGAGAAAACTATTGAGTGTCCCTTGGACAGCAAGGGGATCAAATCAGTCAATACTTAAAGAGATCAATTCAGACTATTCATTGGAAGGACAAATACCAAAGTGGAAGCTTAAATATTTTGGCCACATAATACAAACAGAGGACTCGTTGGAAAAGACCCTAATGTTGGGAAAGGTTGAAGGCAAAAGGAAGAGGGGATGACAGAGGATGGTTGAGATGGATAGAGAGTATCTTGGAAGCAACAAGCATGAGCTTGGATGAACTTCAAGAGATAGAGAAGGATAGAAGGATCTGGTGTGCTGGGTCCATGAAGTCATGAAGAGCTAAACATGACTGAATGACTGAACAACAATAATATCTGTGTAATGCACATGTATGTATATGTATAACTATATACACATATAAGTAAGTTTGTGTGTGCATATATATGTAAATATACATACATGTGGACTTATGTGTATATGTATTTTGTGTATATATGTATGTTTGTATTTATGTATGTATGCATTATGTGTACATGTATATAGTTGAACTGATTCCACTATAATTTAAGTTACTTGAGGACATAGAGTAATATCTGAATTTTTATTCTTCCCTAGTGTCTAGCTCAGGGGTACATGCAATAGACATTTGATAAAAATGTTTAGTTTTATTGGGAAATTCCTCTCTTATGAGATAATATATTTTATTTTTAGACCGCTTGAATGCATCTTTTCTTATATAGGGCTAAAAGCTATCTTAAAATTTCCATCACATTCCATCCTCTAATCAGTCTAGCATTCTGTCAACCACAAATCTGATAAAATCCCAGTCATCATCATCATCATCATCATCATCATCAACAACAACCATTGGACAGAGCTCAGGATAGGTGTCTGAGGCGCACTATTAGAGAATTGCATCCAACTTGAAGTCAATCCATTAATCACTACTCTACTAGGTCTGAATCCAATGAATGTACTGTCATGCCACCTAACCTAATATCTCCCAATCTTCTCAGTGAGGATTTCTCTTGTGCATTCCTCTGTTAAATGCCTTACCGAAACCCAGGTATTCAGTGTCCCTGGTTTTACTCCAAGGACTTCAGAAGATCTGGAACTAACCTTAGAGATGATCTCCTTCTGGATTCTTAATCCTTTTGTGTTATTGACCCCTTTTCCAGTCTGGTGAAACTGATAGAGATGTTAAAATAAATTTTTAAATGAATAAAATAAAATATTTGGTATGACAAAGGAAACCAAGTATAACTATGTGTGTCTGTATAACTATATATACATATATACACAATTCTATTAAATAAATATAAGATGCATGTATATGTGTACATGTCTATGTATATATACATATATGGAGAAGATTCTATATAGTATATCAATACTATAGAGAAAATCAACTTTGAAAGACTTTAGAACTGATCGGTGCAATTTAAAACCATGAAGACAAGACACAACATTCACATCTTGACAGAGAGATGCTGAGCTTAAGATACAGAACAAGACATCAGCTATGGCTAATATGAGGATTTGTTGTTGCTTGACTACGTAGATCTCTGTTGAGAGATTTTTGGTTTAGTTTGGTTTGGTTTTTAATTTGCTCAATGCAGGGGATAAATGGAGGGACAGATTAATAAAAATACTTATTTTTTAATGAAAAAGAAAGCAAAGAACTCTAAGAGACAGTGTTTCTTCCATGTGGGGGATTGCCAATGTAAAGGCAGAGAACTTGAAGGGGAGAATCCTGAATTTGAGGAAACAGCAAGTTGGCCAGTTTGAATAGAATATGAAATGCACAAAGGGGAAGAGAAACAAGTGAAAAGAAGTTAATGTAGTTAGTTCAGCTGTCAATACTATACTCTACTATGTCTTGTGTGTAGTGTAGTAGACAGAGAGGAGGGGGAATGCAGGTGAAGTAGAGGAGAGGTAAGGGAAAGAAGAGGGAAAAGGAGGGTAAAGATGACGAGTAAAGATGAGGGGAGAGAAGATACAGGAAATGGAGAGAAGAGAAAGGGAAAGGAGAGATGAAGGAAAGAGTGAAGAGAGGAGAGGAGGAAGAGGGACAGAAGGGCAGAGGAAAGGAGTATGGTGAAGGATGATGAGAGTAAGATAGGAAGGGCAAGGGAGACAGAAAGGAGGAAAAGGTGGCAAGTGCTGTCAAAAAGGTAACTTCTAGATCATGATTTGGACCGACCAAACTATGTGACTCAAGAAGAGAGGCTTTTTGGGGTGGGGAAGGGGGACATTGTGTTCAATTCATTGATAATGTACCCAAAAATTGCTGTCTGGGGATCATCTTCCTCTGTGAGGCTAGTGACTATGAAAGCAACTAGGGTATCGCCAAACAAATTATTTGAGACAGAAACCAGAGCCGATTAGAATATAAAACCAATGTAATGTGAGTTTTCTGCTGTTTACATCCATCTGACACCCATGAAGTCACACCATGACTGATCTATCTTCTTGAATTGTAGACAGCTAGACAGTACACTGGATAGAGTGCTGAACCTGGAGTTGGGAAGACCTGAAGACCTCAGACACACACTAGCTGTGTAACCCAAGGCAATTCACTTTACTTCTGTCTGCCTCAGTTTCCTCATCTGTAAAACTGGGATAATAATAGTATTTACTCTCCAAGGTTGTTGAGCATGAAATCAGACAATATTTATAAAACATTTTGCAAACTTCAAAGTGGTGTATAGATAATAATTCTTTAATAGTTAATTATTTATACAAATCATGTAGCACTTTGAAGTTTTGAAAGTATTTTAGAAACATTAGCTCATTTTGTGAATAATTGTACTAAGAGCAATAATTAGTATTAGTATTATTATCATCATCTCTACAGAATGTCCTTGATAGCTTATAAAATAAAGCTGACATTCACAAGGAGCTTTGTGGTATACAGAGTACTTTACATACATGATACTACTTAGACATTACAATAACCTTATGGTAAAGATACTCTAGATAATATTCCCCCACCCCCAAGGAGCAAGCTGAGTGTTTCAAAACTTACATGATGTTTCCATAGTCTCACTGCTCAGGAATGTTAGATCCGAGGTTCAAATTTGGATCTCTGAACCCTAAGTACAAGCAATTGTATCACTGTCTCTTGTTGGCTCTTATGAACGGGTCATCTAAATACACACCTGGTGGCAGCATCCCACCTCGTTACCAGAAAGCCAGTTTGTGATAAGGGAATTTGTTGCCAAGAACTGAAATTATGATTGTCTCCAATTGGTTCAATTAAACTGATGAGGGGTCATAGAAACAGAAGTCAGTGAGAGTGAGTAGGTCTTTTTTAATTTTTAAATAATAAGACACTATTATAAGATATGGGGAATTGGGAATATTATGAGGAGTTGGGAATGAGTGGGGTGAGGGACTATGGTCCCCAGCCATACACACAGAGTCAGGACTCCAAGGGTCTGCTTAGCTGCTGGATCTAAGCCCACACAATCCCTGCAGTGATGTTCTTCCAACTGATTCGTGGGGAATTTTCCTAAGCACACCTCTGGGAAATGGTTCTTTTGACTCTATAGCGGATCCAACCCCTAGAAATTAAACATTTGATAATTGGAATATCAGAAATGCCTTCAGGGGTCCATCCATTTCAAATGTCTATTGGGCATGGAAACTTCAGCCTAGCTTAGAGACGGTGTTGATCACCCTAGTGATAGCCTCAAGGTCATGGACATGGCCAACCCTTAGTTTCAATTGTTAAAGGATCAGCCATTTCAATGGCATAAGAACAGCAAAGTAGGGTATGTGAAATTGCACCAGATTTAGAATCCAAATCCTGTCTTTCTCAATTAATACATGTGAAACTTTGGACAAATCTCTTCCCTTTTCAGGCCAATTTCCACATTTGTTGAATAGTAACTGGAGCACTGGATTTGGTGTGAGGAAGATCTGAGATTAAATCCTGCCTCAGATACAACTAATTGTGTGGCCCTAGGTAAGTTACAAATCTCTGTCTGCCTCAGTTTCCTCATCTGTAAAATAGGGATAATAATATGACCTGCCCCACAGAGGGGTAGTGAAGATCAAATATGATAATATATGTAGATTTCTATAGAAATGCTATTACTACTACTGTTGTGTCATCTCTGGACAATTTAATTCAATTTAACATGGACTGGTTAAGTGCCTACTATACGTCAGGCACTATGGCAAGCATTGGGACTGAAGACAATTTTTTTTTTAAATTACATTCTTTCATGTGCATTCTACTGGGGATACAAGATGCAAACAGAAAGAAAACTGGTCCCTTCCAATTCTAAAATTCCTTGATGTGATGACTCCAGAAAGATGATAGCTCCTCTAGGTCCTAAGAAATTGCTTTTCTTACTTGCTGCGAAGCATCTCAACCATCACTCAGTGAACAATCCTCTGACGAAGATTTTTTCTGCATGAAGTCAGCCAGTGGCAGAGCTACAGTGACTCTTGAATCCTGAACTCAGAACCTTTCCAGCTAGGCTGGACTTTTCAAAGTGTGAGCTCTGTTCACAGAACCGTCTGGAATGTAGTCTCATACGATCATGAGGAAATATCAGATGAGTTCAGTAGGAGCCAAGAAACTTTCATTGCCTCCTAACAACACAGAATAGAATGACTGTTTAGCAACATCATTCAGGCTTTCTTGAACTTGTTCATAATTCTTTTCCTTGTTTCATGGTTTCTCCACAAAACAGGAAGCATAGAAGGTGATATTTCTATGCAGCACTTCAAGTTTTGCAAGGCAATTTGCATATGTAATGTGCCTTTGGAATACCTTTAACTCAAACTCAGAATCTAGATTGCACAATGGTTAGACCACTAGACCTAGAATTAGGAAGACCTGACTTCAACTCTGGCCTCTGACATTAGCTGTGTGACCCTGGGCAAATCACTTAACCCTGTTTTCCTCAGTTTCCTCATCTGTAAAATTATCTGGAGAAGGAAACAGCAAACTACTCCAATATCTCTGCCAATAAAACCCCAAATGAGTCATGAAGGATAGGACAGGACTGAAAAATCACTGAATGACAACAAACTCAAACTCACAACTCATTATCTTTCCCTCAAGCCCTTCCACCACCTTACCTATAGTTGCCAGGGCAATACCATCCTTCCAGTCACACAGGCTGGAAACATAAAAGCTATCTTGGGTTCCTCACTATCTCTCACCCCCTCACCCACCACCCAATATCCAACCAGTTGTCAAGGCCTGTTGATCTTACCTTTGCAGTATGTCTCAATTACATCCTGTTCTCTCTTCTGGTATGGTTACCACCCTGGTACAGACCTTCATCACCCTACAAATTGACTATTGCAATAGCTTCTGATGGGTCTGCCTGCCTCAGGTCTCTCCCTACTCCAATCCTCCAATCCACCTTCCATTCAGCCTCCAAAATGATTTTCCTAAAGCACAGGTCTGATCATGTCGTCCCCTACTCAATAAACTCCAGTGGCTCCCTATTGCCCCCAGGATCAAATACAAAGTACTCTGGCATTCAAAGCACTTCGCAAGCAATCGCCCCATACTTTTTCAATCTTCTCACACATGTTGCCCACCTACTCTTCCATCCAGTGACACTGACCTCTTGGCTTTTCTATGAATGGGATATTCTTTTCTTAATCAATTCATTTTTAATTTTCAATGTTCACTTCTAAAAGATTTTGAGTTCCAAGATTTCTCCCCATATCTCCCCAAGAGAGTGTGCATTCTGATTACCCCTTCCCCTAATCTGCCTTTCCTTCTATGAGCCACCTTTTCTTATCCCCTTCCTTTCTATTTTCCTGTAGGGCAAGATAGATTTCTATATCCCATTGCCTGTATATCTTATTTCCCAGTTGCATGTAAAAACAATTTCTAACATTTGTTTTTAAAACTTTGAGTTCCACATTCTTTCCCTTCCTCCCTCCCCAGCCACCTTGTTGAGAAAGCAAGCAATTTGAAGTAGGTTCTACATGTGTAGTCTTGAAAAACACTTCCATAATAATCATGTTGTGAAATGTTTCCCTCCAGCCTATCCTGCCCCCATTTATTCTATTCTCTCCTTTGACCCTGTCCCACTTCAAAAATGTTTTCTTCTAATTACCCCACCACCTTTGCCTTCTTTTCTGTCATCCTCCCTCTCTTATTCCCTTCCCCCCTACTTTCCTGTAGGGTAAGATAGATTTCCATACCCAATTGAGTGTGTATGTTATTCCCTCCTTCAGCCAAATCTGATGGCAATAATGTTCACTCATTCCCTCTCACCTCGCCTCTTCCCCTCACTGTAAAAGTTTTTTTTTGCTTCTTTTATGTCAGATAATTTATTCCATTCTACTTCTCCCTTTTTCTTTCTCCCAGTACATTCCTCTCTCACCCCTTAATTTTATTTCATATTCAGCTCACCCTGTGCACTCTCTCTCTCTCTCTCTCTCTCTCTCTATTATATATATATGTATATATATGCATACATATACATATATATATATATAATCTATACCTATCTAGACAGATAGATAGATAGATAATATATAGATAAATATATTTCCTCCAACTACCCTAATACTGAGATAGGTCTCATGAGTTACAAATAATCATCTTTCCACGTAGGTATATAAAAGTTCAACTTTAATGAGTCCCTTATGATTTCTCTTTCTTGTTTACCTTTTCATTCTTCTCTTGAATCTTGTATTTGAAAATCAAATTTTCTATTCATCTCTGGTCTTTTCATCAAGAATGCTTGAAAATCCTCTCTTTCATTGAATGTTCATTGTTCCCTTGAAGTATTATACTCAGTTTTCCTGGGTAGTTGATTCTTGGTTTTAATCCTAGCTCCTTTGACCTCCAAGCCCTTCAATCCCTTGATGTAGAAACTGCTAAATCTTGTGTTATCCTGATGGTGTTTCCACAATACTTGAATTTTGTTTTTTGTCTTCTGGCTGCTTGCAATATTTTCTCCTTCACCTGGGAACTCTGGAATTTGGCTACAATATTCCTAGGAGTTTTCCTTTTTGGATCTATTTCAGGAAGTGATCAGTGGATTCTTTCAATTTCATTTTACCCTCTGGTTCTAGAATGTCGAGGCAGTTTTCCTTGATAATTTCTTGAAAGGTGATGTCTAGGCTATTTTTTCATCATGGTTTTCAGGTAGTCCAATATTTTTTTTAAAAATTCTCTCATGGATCTATTTTCCAGGTAACTTGTTTTTCCAATGGTTTTGTTTTATAATTTCTTGATTTCTCACAGTCATTTGCTTCCATTTGCTCCATTCTAATTTTTGAGGAATTATTTTCTTCAGTGAGCTTTTGGACTGCCTTTTCCATTTGGCCAATTCTGGTTTTGAAGTTATTCTTTTCCTCATTGGCTTTTTGGACCTCTTCTGCCATTTGGATTAGTCTATTTTTTAAGGTATTATTTTCTTCACTATTTTTGAGATGCTCCTTTAGCAAGCTGTTGACTTATTTTTGATGATGTTCTTGCATCACTCTCATTTCCCTACCCAATTTTTCCTCTACTTCTTTTATTTGATTTTCAAAATCCTTTTTGAGTTCTCCATTGCCTGAGAGCAATTCATAGTTTTCTTCGAGGCTTTGGATATAGGAGCTTTGACTTCGTTGTCTTCTGGTTGTATGTTTTGATATGCCTTGTCACCAAAGTAAGATTCTATAGTCTGATTTTTTTTATGCTGTTTACTCATTTTCCCAGCCAATTACTTGAATTTTTAGGTCTTTGTTGAAGTAGGACTCTGCTTCCAGAATGGGGAGTGCACTGTCCCAAGCTTCAGGGGGTTTGTGCAGCTGTTTTCAGGGATATTTCTAGGGCCTTACAAATTTTTAGTTCTTCCAAGGTTGTATGATCCAAGGAGAGGTGTTTACTCCTCTCCTGGCCTGTGCTCTGGTCTGTGAGTGACCACAAGCACTCTTTTCTATTTTGGAACTGTGAGGAGGGTTCCCTCTTCACTGCCACCACAAGCTTCACCATGCCAGCACTACTTCTCACCCCTGGACTACAACCCAGGACTGAGACCCAGATCCAAGCAAGATCAAAGCAGGAAAATTCTGTCTCAAAGCCAGCAAAGAGATCCCTGCAATTCCTCTTTGATCACCTGCTCAATTCCCTCACCATCTGTGGGCCAAATGTTCTAAAAGCAGCTGTCGTTGTTACTGCTGCCACTGCTACTGCTGCTGCTGCCACAGCCATCACTGCCATGGCCACTGCACTGGGACTGATGCTGAGGCTGGGGCCAGATCACACTTCTCTCTCACTCAGGTCCCACAGACCTTTCCTACTGATGTTGTCTTTGTCATTTATGGGTTGAGAAGTCTGGAAACCACCACAGCTGCCAGTGATTCAGTCCCTGAAGCCTACTCCAGGTGTTGCTGGGGCCCAGTCTGTGCCAGCATGGCCCACACTGGACTGCGCTCCTCTCCAAGCTCAGTGCAACAGACCTTTCCTGTTGACCTTCCAGGTTGTCTTGGGCTAGAAATTCATTTCACTCTGTCATTTTGTGGGTTCTGCTGCTCTAGAATATTTTAGAGTCATTTTTACAGGTATTTGGGGGTTTGGGCAACAGCTCAAGCAATTCCCTGCTTTCACTCCGCCATCTTGGATCCACCCCTCAATATGATATTCTTATTTCTCAGCTCTGAGTATTTTCTTTGGCTGTCCTCCATGCCTAGAATGCTTTTCCTCCTCTCCACCTATTGACTTCTGTAGCTTCCTTTAACCCCAAGCTAAAACCTCATCTTCCACAGGAAGCCTTTCCCAACTCCTTTTAAATTTCAGTGCCTTCCATCTTCTTCCTATTTTTTCTGTATATAGCTTTTTGTATGTATTTGTTGGCTTGTTGTCTCCTCCATTAGATTGTGAGCTTCTTGAGGATAGGGGCTGTGTTTTGCCTCTTTTTGTATCTCTAGAGCTAGGCATAGCTCTTGGCATGTAGTGAACATTTAATGAATGTTTCTTGATTGACTCACTCATAGGAGTGGTCCTCACAGGAATCAGCTATCCCATGTTCAAGTTACTCTGTAGATCCACATTCCTAAAAATATCACTCATATATTCCCACTAATGTGTTTACTTGTCAGTAGTCCACCAGAGAATGCAATTAGCTCATATTTAAAGCATTTACTGGACTATCATAGCAAGAAAATTTATAATGGAAATGCTCCTGCACCCACCCCATCCTAAACTTAGGACAGGATTTCCTGTCAAACACTACAAAATGGGAATGTCAGCATGTACAGAGATCATGCATGTAGGATCCACATGTAAAACTCATGTCCCTCCAGTGCTATTCTTCATTGGAGGACATATGTTAGTTGAGCTCTATTGGACTTTCTGTAGGGCCTATTGGTTGGCTACATGAAAAATCTTGGCCAAGGCCCTGCTAGGCTTTTTAGAAAGAAGAGGAGTAAGTGTTCTCTAGGCAGCTAGGTGGTACAGTGGACAGACAACTGGGCCTGGAATCAGGAAGACCTGAGTTCAAATCCAGCCTCGGACACTTACTAGCTGTGTGACCCTGGACAAGTTACTTAACCCTGTTTGCCTCAGTTCTCTCTCATCTGTAAAATGATCTGGAGAGGGAAATGGCAAACCACTCCAATACTTTTGCCAAGAAAACCCTGTGAGAAATGTGCTTGCTCTAGAAAGAACAATACTCATTTTGAAGCCAGGAAAGCTCTTATTTTATTTTATGTTCATTGTGAATGGTTAATGGCCTAAAGGAACACCCTTGCTAAGGGTAATGCAAGGCTATTTATTTCCTGTTCCCAATTCAAATTTCCCCCCTCGTTCCCCATTGCCTGAATGAAACTTCCTGAACTGCCTCTTCTATGCTATTTTCCTTGATATTTTCCCTCTCCCTTGTCATACATCACACGTGCATTTAAATTAACTCATTCTGCCCTGGGGGTGTGTTGGGTAATATTAAACAGCTCATTAAGCATGTATACAAGTTTCTTATCTCTCTGAGTTGATCAGGATCTTGGTTCTGCTAGGTCACAGCTGTGATTAGAATCAGTCACCTCTGACTTACATCCTGTTATCACTTCTGCAAAGCTGGGACTAGTTTTAATCCTGTGGAAACAGAATTCCTTCTTTTGTTTCTCACAACTCCAACCGGGATTATGAAGAGTCAGACATGACTGAATCGACTGAACAAACACAAAGAACATTAGATCCAGTAGAAAGTCTCCCCAGTTCTATTCCCTTGCAGTCTTGGCTCTGAGGCCTATCATCTCATACTCCTCAGAAGATTACCTGCTCCGGATTCAAAGTTAGCTCAGTTTGAATTTGCTCATCCAAAAAGATGGTTGCATTTCAGGAAACACTGCCCTAAAATTTCCTTTTTATATTATTTTTAAGCACATTACCAATGGCCATGTGCTTCTGCTACAAGATGTCATTGCCAGTAGGAAAAGGGAGAGGAAAGTTATCTCCTCACACCAGCTGATCTTTGCAAGACTCTCAAGCTACATGGCAGGAGCACAGAGCTACCCTAGAAGTCAGTCCTAAAAGCTACAGTCTTTTCGACAGTCTCAGCTGGGGTCCTTCTCCAGTAAAATTTCAGTTTCACTTCAGTTTCACAGAGAAAAGATGCATGGACTTTTTCATAGGCAGATGTGACCATTCAAACAGTGAAAGGGGGGAAATCCTTACTACCCAAAATCTTCATTATCTCTGTTAACTGCCCCTTACTTAACTGCAAATGGAGCCACTGAAGGAAAGGTCTTTTCCCACCCTGCCTTACCCTAAAAAGAACAAATTCAGTTATTCAAACTCCAAAACCTTGTAATTTCATCATTTGAATTGAGGAGTCTCTTCATTAACTGCCCAGCTCATAAAAATTATTTATTTCTACAATAATGCAGGGAGGTATTATTGCTATGATCCTAATTTCACTGAGGAAGAGGAACCTGAGGCTGAAGTGATGTGCCATTTCCATGCTGGGTGTGGTCATATAGCAAAGGTCAGAACTAGGATTTAATTTAGATCACCTGACTCCAATTCCACTGCTCTTTCTTTTGTACCTTCCATCCTTCAGGCGCCAAAGAAAGACTCTAGTTCAGAAAGAAGTTGTTTTGATGGACCTACAATCTCATCAATTTTTTTAAATTTTTTTTAATTTAATATGTTTAGTTTTCAGCATTGATTTTCACAGGAGTTTGAATTACAAATTTTCTCCCCATTTCTACCCCCCCACACTCCAAGATGGCATATATTCTGGTTGCCCTGTTCCCCAGTAAGCCCTCCCTTCTGTC
>CM053622.1:784153613-784178483 GCA_028646595.1 Phalanger gymnotis
GGGGGGGGATGGAAATGGGGAGAAAATCTGTAATTCAAACGCATGTGAAAATCAATGCTGAAAACTAAACATATTAAAAATAAATTTAAAAAAAAAAGGTTTGTTGAACGCTTAACTCAGGACCTAGGTTACGCTAACCAGAAACCCAGTCAGGTCCAAAGTGATGCAAGAAATGTGAAGAATTTTCTCCCATTATATATCTCAAGCAACACACATTTTTGCCTGGAAACTACCTCCATGCTGGCCAGTCAGCTACTGATCCTTCTTTGTTTGAATCCTATATAATGTATAAGTCTCTCCCACTAAGAAGTCTACCTCAAGTATGTGAAGACTTTCCCCAATAGAATGGGTGGATGAGAACAATCATTCCAACAACCGTGAAGGTGACTACTGTGGAGAGCTTAGAGACTGGAGCTTGAAGACACCAAGACCATCCACTGCATCCTGCACTATCACCAGTCGACTTGCCACTGGACTTTAATGACTCAAGAAGACAGACTGAAGCTGAGGACTTTCTGCAACTCTTCCTCATTTCAATCCAATTCACATACAAGTCAAGACATTACCGCCTGATATCATCAGTCTTCTTCAAAAAACAAAGGACCAATAACAACAAAATGTGTAACTTACAGACACTTGTCATCCCTTTTTCAGCTCTCTCCTTCTGTTGGATGACTTAATAGACTTTTTTCTAAACTATTTCAGTGTTGGGTTTTGTTCTCAGCCTAACATTAACTATAAAGAGTATTTTTATTTAGCAAATTAAGAACAAAAGCAATAAAACATTGTGTTATAGAATATCTATCATGTGTAAATGTATGCATGGAACTGCCTCTCAAAGATTCATAGAATGCTCCCCTCAGCTCAGTAGTGTGAGGGGAGATACAGATTAGGTAAAGTGTTTATTAAGGGCTTACTAAATGCCAGTGTGCTTAGTGTTGGGGGTACAGATGCAAGCCAAAAGCAAGACAATTCCTTCATCATCCTATATTATAATGGGAAGACAATTTATAAACCTGAGATGAAAAGCAGGGAAGACTGCTTGAGCAGGGTCAGGGTCCCTAAGAAGTCTGGGGAGTCATTGGCTGAGACAGGTTTGGAGGGAGTGTGGCTAGCAGAAGTCCTTCTTCAAGTTGGGGTTCTTGGGAAAGACTCACCAGTCAGAGAAGAGACTTGGTTTCTAGCTTGCTTCATTTATGCTCTTTTTATGAGTTGGCAAAGGAAACATAGCCCAGGGTCTAACTGATATTAGACTCAGTCATCCAGTAAGGCAGAAAAGTAGATAATGATTCAATGAAATACCATGCAAAGAAGATGCAGAGTTCTTCCAGTATATCAGCTGATTTAGATGGAGTAAAATCTACATTGAACACACTGCCTAGTCTTGTAAGTGAATGTAGTTCCCCAGAGAGAGATGGAACTTGGGAATATCAGATTATCCATGACCTGGAGTAATGAGAGCATTTAGGACTCTCTCAGAACTTTTGTGCATTAGGATGGAGTCCTCATATTTAACCAGAAGGTGGTGCTGCTGGCCAATCACCTGATCATATGAATGAAAGGCTCAGAAACAAGGATTTCTGAGCTCACCTTGGGAGTCATGGCACTCTGTCCCACTGAGCAGAAATTCTAGTCAAGTACCAGAACTGCCAGTTTGAGTGTAGGACAATCAGATCCCGAAGTCTCCTACTGAAAAATATTTAATGCCATAGATCAGAATTCTGAAAACTTTCTTGATACAGAGCAGTTCTCTTCTCAACTCAGCAGATATCTCCCTTACTCAAATGGTTATTATGAAGATCAAATAGGATAATAAAGGTAAAATTCTTTATAAACCTCAAAATGCTATATAAATATTAGTTTTCTATTATGGAAGGGATTCTTCTTCAAGTGTCATATGGAATAGATGGAGGGAAGGAAGATGACAGAAGTATTTAACATCATTATGTGCCAGGCACTGTGACAAAGATAAATAATGCCTCATTTGATAATAAAATGATGAGGCAGATGATCTTGGAAATCCCTTATAAATCTAAATACTCTGATATTTGATTCTATAATTTCCATTCCACTCATATCACAAAGAGTTGGACATAACTGAACAACAACCACTACCAGAATCATTTCTTATCCCGAGATCTGGTACATCAATCTTCTACTCAAAAATCTTCAGTGGCTCCCTGTTTCCTATGAAATAAACTTCAATTTCTTCTGCCAGGAAGACAAGGATAGAAAGTCACATGTAATCAAGTCAACAAGTACATATCGACTACCATTAGTCAATGGTACTTCTTCCTTATTTAAGTTGGTCTAAGAGTTATATCTCTGGAAATGTCAAGAAAAGAGTCACTCATTGACATCAGTCTTATCATCATTATCATAACAAAAGATAAAATGGACAATTTTAATTAAATAAAAATTTAAAAGTTTTTACCTAAACAGAACCAATGCAACTAAAATCAGAAAGGAAGAAATAACTGAGAAAAATATTGGCAGCAAGTTTCTCTCCTAACAGTCTCATTCTAACACATACATATATACACACACCAAATACAGATTTACAGGAATAAAAACTATTACCTAATTTATTAGTGGTCAAAGGATATGAATAGGCAGTATTTAAAAGAATATATCAAAACTATTATCCAGCCAACAGTCAAAACATTTATCAAACACTATGTGCCAGTCACTGTGTCAAGCACTAGGGATACAAAAAGAGACAAAAGATAGTCCCTGCTCTCAGGGAACTCAAACTCTAATGGAGGAGACACATACAAACAACTATGGACAAATAAAGATACAGAATAATGCAGGATAAATTGGAAATGATCGACAGAGGGGGTTAAAAGAATTAATAGGGATTCAGAAGGACTTCTTGTAGAATGTAGGATTTTGTCTGAGACTTGAAGGAATCTAGGGAATCCAGTAGGTGAAGATGAAGAGGACTATTCAAGGCATGGAGCACATTCAGTGAAAATGTCCAGAATTGGGAGATGCAGGGTCTTGTCTGAGGAGCAGCAAGGTGGCTATTTTCCCTGGCTCCCAAAATAAGTAGAGGTAGGACTAAGATGTAAGAAGATTAGAAAAGGTAGAAGGGGGTCACATCATCAACGTCTCATTTTGCCAATATGGAAACTGAGGAAAACAAGGTTAAGTGAGTTGCCCAGGGTCACACAGCTAATGTGAAGCCTGATTTGAACTCAAGTTCTCCTGACTTCAGGGCTGGCACTCTATCCTCTGCACCATGTAGCTGTCCTTTTAATCCATCACACTGCATCACAATGAATGTAGCATGGAGAAAATCATGAGGAGATTGTTCTGGGGAAACATAAGTTAATGATTTTAGTGTTGAAGCCTGTAACTGATGAAAATTATGGAAGTTGCCTAAAGTAAAGAGCTATGACTGGCAGGAGAAGAACTTTGTTTTACATCCACAGAAACTTTTATTCATTAATTCATTTAGAACATATATTAATCAACTAAGCTAGCCATTCTGTATGTAATGGTGAAAAAGGACAATGGCTCCTGCTCCAAAGGAGCTTACATTCTACAAGGATGCCTACACAGCTATTGGTGAACGTTATCTCATTGCATTCCAATGACAAATCCATATGGTATTATTATGAAGATTTATCAGACTGACTATCAGGACTAGAGGAAGGAAGACCTGGTTTCAAATTCTGTCTCAGACATTTAGAAGGTGTGCGACCCTGGTCAAGCCACTGAAGCTCTCTCAGCCTCAGTTTCCTTATCTGTAAAATAAGGATAATGATAACACCTACCTCAAAGTGTTATGAGGTTAAGATAAGACAATAAGTATCAAAAATGAAAAAGGTGAATTCACCAACAATGAAGAAGAAATTAAAGCAATAATTAGGAACTATATTTGCTTGACTATATGCCAACAAATCTGACAATCTAAGTGAAATGGATGAATATTTACAAAAACATAAATTTCCCAGATTAACAGAAGAGGAAATAAAATAATTAAATAATCCCATTTAAGAAAAAGAAATTGAATAAGCCATCAATGAACTCCCTGAGGAAAAAAAATCTCCAGATGGATTTACAAGTGAATTTTACCAAACATTTAAAGAACAATTAACTTTTTCAATTCTATATAAACTCTTTGGAAAAAAATAGGCAAAGGAGTACTACCAAATTCCTTTTATGACTCAAATATGATGCCGATATTTAAACCAAAAAGAGCCAAAACAGAGAAATAAAATCATAGACCAACTTCCCTAACAAATATTGGTGCAAAAAATTAAATAAAATATTAGCAAAGAGATTACAGCAACTTACCAAATAGATAATACAGTATGACCAGGTGGGATTTATACCAAGAATTCAGGGCTACTTCAATATTAGGCAAACTATCAACATAATTGAGCAGATCAATAACAAAACTAATAGAAATCATATGATTATATCAACAGATGCAGAAAAAAGCTGTTGACAAAATACAACACCCATTCCTATAAAAACATTAAAGAGCATAGAAATAAATGGAGTTTTCCTTAAAATGATAAGTAGTATGTATCTAAAACCATCAACAAGTATTATATGTAATGGGAATAAGCTAGAAGCTTTCCCAATAAGATCAGGGGTGAAACAAGAATGGCCATTATCACCACTTTTATTTAATATTGAGCTAGAAATGTTAGCTTTAGCAATAAGAGCAGAAAAAGAAATTGAAGGAGTAAGAATAGACAACGAGGAAACAAAACTAGCACTCTTTGCTGGTGATATGATGGTACACTTAGAGAATCTTAGAGAACCATGTGAAAAACTACTTGAAATAACTTTAGCAAAGTTTCAGGATATAAAATAAACCCACATAAATCCTTACCATTTCTATATGATACTAACAAAGCTCAGCAGCAAGAGTTAGAAAGAGAAATTCTATTTAAAATAACTGTAGACAATACAAAATATTTGTGAGTCAACCTGCCAATACAAACCCAGGAACTATAGGAACATGATTACAAAATACTTACAAAATACTTTTCACAGAAATAATGTCGGACCTAAACAATTAGAAAGATGTCAATTGCTCATGGGTGGGCCAAGCTACCATACCATAAAGATATCCAAAAAATGACAATTCTACCTCAATTGATTTACTTATTCAGTGTCACACAAACTACCAAAAATCATTTTATAGAACTTGAAAAAAATAATAGCAAAATTCATCTAGAAGAAGAAGAGGTCAAAAACATCAAGGGAATTAATGGAAAAAATGCAAATGAAGATGGCTTAGTAGTATCAGATCTAAAACCATATTATAAAGTGGCAATCATCAAAACTATTTGGTTCTGGCTAAGATATAGAGTGGTGGATAAATGGAATAGGTTAAATACATAAAGCACAGTAGTAAGTTACTATAGTAATCTACTGTTTGATTAACCCAAAGATGCCAGCTTCTGGGATAAGAACTCACTATTTAACAAAAAATTGCTTGAGAAACTGGAAAATAGTATGGCAGAAACTAGGCATAGACCAACATCTCACACCACATACCAAGATAAGGTCAAAATGGGCACATGATTTAGACATAAAGGGTGATACCATAAGCAAATTATGAGAACAAAGAATAGTTTACCTGCCACATCTATGGAGAAGGGAAGAATTTCTGACCAAATAAGAGATAGAGAAAATCATGAAATGCAAAATAGATAATTTTGATTACATTAAATTAAAAAGGGCTTACACAAACAAAGCCAATGCATTAGAAGGAAAGGATAAAGCTGTGAAACAATTTTTATACCAAATGTCTCTGATAAAGGCCTCATTTCTAAAATATATAGAGAACTGAGTCATTTCCCAATTGATACACAAGTCATTCCCCAATCGATAAATGGTCAAAGGATATAAAATCAGTTTTTAGATGAAGAAATTAAATCTATTTATAGTCATATTTTTAAACAAAATTCTCTAAATCACTATTGATTAGAGAAAGGCAAATTAAAATAACTCTGAGGTATCACCTCACACATATAAGATTGGCAGAAAAGGAAAATGATAAATATTGGAGAAGATGTGGGAAAATTGGAACACTGATGCATTGTTGGTGGAGTTGTGAACTGATCCAACCATTATTTTTTATATTTTTTTCATTATATTTGAATTTTTCTATACTTAAAAAAATTCCCATGTACAAAATAGAACATAAAAGATAATTCACTATAAAGCAATAAATTTCCATTTAAGAAAATCTATATAGTAAATACTATACATTATTCTCAAAGCTGTCCATCCTTTCTTTGCTTCCTTGTATGTTTACTTTTGTCCTCTCCTGTGAATTTTTACTTTATTTTTCCCCTTTCCTCCACCCCTCCCCAGAAGATTAAAATTAAGCATGTGCGTAAGTATGTATATGCAAATATGCATACATATACACACATATAGATATAGATACAGATATCCATAAACATACACACTTATACACTCAAACACATATATGTAAGACCATAATATGCTTATTTCTATTTGTCATCTGTTTCTCTGAAGATGAATAGCATCTTCCTTCCTAAGTTCAAGTCTTTCCATATTTTTCTAAATCTACTAGCTCTTCATTTCCTATAGCACAACAACATTCTGACCCAATCACATCCTATTTGAGAGATTGTCTATGAGAATTTTTTTCCCCCAATTTTCTGCATTCCCTCATTCTTGGCTATATAGGTTTTATTTATATAGGGAAATTTTAATTTAAAATTTTCAAAACTATCCATTTTACACTTTAACACTGCTCTCACTTTATATTATAGTTTAATGTCTGAACCTACTGAATCCAGTTCCTTCACATCTCCCCCACCCTGGTTTCCTTAAAGTTCTTGATGCTCTGTTCTCCTAAATGAACCCCATTATTTTTATCAGTAAGATAAGTTTTAGTAATTTAATTGGAATGGTATTACATAAATAGATGATTTAGGAAAAATTGTCTTTTTCATTAGCTTTACCTATCCAAGTACAATAAGTATTACTTCAATTATTTAGAGCTACTTTTCTTTGTATAAAAGTCACTTTGTATTTATATTCACATAGTTCCTGTGTCTGTTTTGGCACGTATCCTCTCATTTTTTAATACTGTCTATTTTATATGGTCTAAAAATATTGATTAATACAGTTGACACACAGTGTAGTTTCCTTATTTTTCTCTTTTTATTAAATCTGATTTTAGTTTAACTTTGTCTGCTTTTTTACATAATAAATTCTACTCCTGACCTTTATTTTGTGTTTGTGTCTACCTCTCATTTTTATAGCATTTCCCAAAAGCAACATAGTTGAATTCGAATTTTTCATATGCTATCAGTTTCCATTTTATGGATAGATTCATTCCATTCACATTTTAAACTATAATTACTTGTACATATATATCCTCATGTTATTCCTATCCCTCCTCACTCCTCTACTTTACTTCTACTCACTACCTTGCCCTCCTATTCCTTAATCTACCCTTCAAGAATCCCTCCCTCATCCTCTCCCTCTACCCTATCTCCTTCCTCTCTATTCCTTTCTGAATTTGGAAAATTTTATACCCTTCTAAATATACATGTTGTTTCCTCTTTACCCCATTCCCATTAATCTACTTACCCTTCTATACCACCACCACCCCTTATCCTATTCCCTATCCCTCCCTTATCCTCTAATTGTTTCAACAATCTGGCTAGCAGCTGTTGTGGGGGTGAAAGCCCAACAACAAGAATGCTACCAGCATGCTGAAAAGGCACAGGTTCTTTTGATCTGCTTAACTAAGGAAAGCTACGTTAAGGGGTTGACAAGCTTACTTTAATTCAGCATACAAATATAATTCACTTAGTTTGGGGGAAAATAGCACACTGAACTTCAGATCAAATTACAAACAGGTTACAAACATCAACAGACAGACCTTGTCTAATTCAAATCCCAATACATAGTTACCAGAGTTTAACAAAGTCCCAACATCCAGGTTTATGAGCTGGAGGGCTTCTTAGCTACAGCTGCCCGGGAATCTCCAAACGCCACCAAGAGTGAGAACCCTGCACAAATGGCTCTGTCTTCTCTTCTTATAGGGTTTCAGATGCCATCAAACATCATCTGAGTGACCAGAACTTAGGCTGCTATTATTGGCTCTTGAGTTATCACCTCCCCTTAGTTAGCCCCACCTTGGGTCCCACCTTAGTTACCAATCCACACCCACATAGGTTTTACACCTAATAGGGGTTTGGGCCTGGGGTTTAGCACCTAGTAAGACTCAATAAAATACACCGAATTACTCAAAGGAAACAAAAGCCAAACTCCTCAAGGGCACTTGGTCAAACTAAGTGTTAAGAGCCCATTTTGCTTACCAACACACTAATATAACCACTCTGGAGAAAAAAATGCAACCATTTCCAAAGGGCTATAAAACTGTGCATACCCTTTGACCCAGCAATACTACTTCTAGATCTGTATCCCAAAGAGATCAGAAAAAAATTGAAAAGGATCCACATGTACAAAAATATTTATAGCAACTCCTGTTGTGGTTGCAAAGAATTAGAAATTGAGGAGGTACCCATCAATTTGGGAATGGCTGAACAAATTGTGGCATATGAATATAATGAAATATTGTTGTGCTGGAAGAAATGATGAGCAGGCAGATTTCAGAAAAACCTAGAAAGACTGACATGAAATGATGCTGAGTAAAGTGAGAAGAACCAGGAAAATATTGTACATAGTAATAGCAACAATATGTGATAATCAACTGTGATAGATTTAGCTCTTTTCAGCAATACTATGATCTAAGACAATTCCAAAGGACTCATGATGGAAAATGTTATTGACATTGAGCAGAAATAACTATGGAGTCTGAATGCAGATCAAATTATACTATTTTCACTTTTTTTTTCTTTCTTATGGCTTTTCTCTTTTGTTCTGATTATTTCCAACATGTCTAATGTGGAAGTATGGTTAACATGATTGTATATGCACAACCTATATCAGATGGCTTGCTATCTTGGGAAGGGGGTAGAAGAGGAAGGGAGAAAAATTTGGAACTCAAAATCTTATAAAAGTGAATGTTTAAAATTATCGTTACATGGAATTGGAAAAAATAAAATACTCTTAAGTGGGAAAAAATAAGAAAAAAAATCAGACAATATTTGTTGCCTCCATTTCTTATCCTCTTATAATCTGACTTCTATCATCATTATCCAACTGAAATTTCTCTCTCCAAATTTACCAGTAATATATCTTTAAATTGATTTTATCGATATATTTTGTTTTAACATTTCATAAATTACCCTGATAAAACTCCTTTTCCTCTTCCAGAGAAACATCCCTCATAAAAACAACAACAAAAAAGTTAGATTAGAGAAGAGAAAATTTAGCAAAATCAATGAATACATTTTTTAAATGATACAATGTTCTGCCCCCATAGATGCTGTTCCTATGACCTATAGCTATGTGAAGAATGAGGGTGAGATGTTTTCACAAATTTCTTCTTTGGGAGAAACATATTCTTTATAATTTTGCAACATTCATTTCTAATTCTAATTCAAATCTAATTTCTTTTCATATTGTTATAACCTTGGTTTATACTGTTTTCCTTGTTCTGCTGACTTCCCTTTGCTTTGGTTCATTTCTCTTTTCATACTTCTGTATTTTCACCATGTTCATCATTCCTTGCAGCACAATAATATCCCGTTATATTCATGTATCACAACTTGTTTAGCCATTTCCCAGTTAATGACTCTGTACCCTGTTCCCAGTGCTTTGCTACCATAAAAAGTGCTGATGTGAATATTTTGGCATGTATGGAACATCTCTTTTTATCAATGACCTTCTTTAGAAATATGCCTCACAGTGGAATCTGTGGGTCAAAGGATAAGGATATGATAGTCACTTTTTTTTAAAAAAATTCCAAATTGCTTTCCAGAATGTTTTTATCTTCATAGCTCCAAGAATTAATGCAGTATGGTGCCTATCTTTCCACAACCTCTTCAGCATTGATATTCCCCTGTTTTATCATCTTGGTTGAGAGCCATCTCTAGTCAACTTGATTTGTGTCTTACAACTGGGCCCAGATGGTTCCAGAGGAGAAAATGAAGCTGGTAAATTTCACTTTTTACAGCCCTCCCTCACTTATATCCATTTCACTTGCAAATCTTGGCATCACCTTCCAGATGTCATGATCCTCTTCAAGAATCAAAGACAAGCAGGGAGGCAGAGCCAAGATGGTGAAGTAAAAGCAGGGACTTGCTTGCACTCTCCCACAAACCCCTCCAAATACCTATAAAAATGACCCTAAACAATTTCTAGAGCTACAGAACCCACAAAATGACAGAGTAAAGCAAATTTCAAGCCCAAGACAACCTGGAAGTCTGAGAGGAAGGGTCTATCACACTGGGCTGGGAGTGGAGCACAGTCTATCATGTGCCATACCAGCACAGATAAGGAAAGAGCAGGCCTCAGAGAATTGAATCATTGGCAGCTGTGGCAGTTTCTATACTTCTCAACCAACAAACAAGAAGGACAAAGCAGAAGGTCAGTGGAGAAACTCTGTTGGACCTAGGTGAGAGAAGAGCATGGTCCAGCCCCAGCCCCTGAGTGTCGGAGGTGACAGTGGCAGTGGCTACAGTAGCAGCAGCAGCAGTAACAACAGCAATGACTGCTTCTGGGGATTCCAGGTCAACAGAGGGTGGGGGCATCAAGTGGCTGATGAGAGGGGAATTGCAGGGATCTCTTTGCTGGCACTGAGGCAAGATTCTCTTGCTTTGACCTGCTTGGATCTGGGTCACGGTCCTGGGTAGCAATCCAGGGGTGAAGAAGAGGGCTGGTGTGGCAGAGCTTGTGGCAGCTGTGTAGAGGGATGCCTCCTCACAGTGCCAATGCAGAAAAGTGCTTGTGGTAATTCACAGACCAGAGCACAAGCCAGCAGAGGAGTAAACAACTCTCATTTGATAATACCACCTTAGAAGAATTGAAAATTTACATGTGGCTAAAAGTATCTCTGACATCAGCTGCACAAAATCCCTGAAACTTGGAACAGACCACTCTCCATTCTGGAAATAGAGTTCTACCTTGACAAAGAGCTCAAAAGTCAAGTAATTGGCTGTGAAAATGAGCAAACAACATAAAAAATTGGACTATAGATTCATACTTTGGTGACAAGATCAAAACATGCAACCAGAAGAAGACAAAAAAGTTAAAGCTCCTTTATCAAAAGCCTCCAAGAAAAAAATACAAATTGGTTGCAGGCCACAGAAGTGCTCAAAAATGGGTTTGAAAATCAAGTAGGAGAATAAGAGGAAAAATTGGGAAGAGAAATAAGAGTGAGGTAAGAAAATCATGAAAACCAAGTCAATAGCTTGCTAAAGGAGACCCCAAAAATGCTGAAGAAAATAACACCTTAAAAATAGACTAACCCAAATGGAAAAGAGGTCCAAAAAACCAATGAGTAGAAGAATGTTTTAAAAAGCAGAATTGCCCAAATGGAAAAGGAGGTCCAAAACTCACAGAAGAAAATACTTTCTTAAAAATTATAATGGAGCAAATGGAAGGCAATGACTTTATGAGAAATCAAGAAATTACAAAACAGAACCAAAAGAATGAAAAAATAGAACACAATGGGAAATATTTCATTGGAAAAACCACTGACCTGGAAAATAGATGCAGGAGAGGTAATTTAAAAGTTATTGGACTACCTGATTGCCATGATCAGAAAAAGAGCCTAGACATCATCGTCTTTGAAGAAATTATCAAGGAAACTTGCCTTGATGTTTTAGAGCCAGAGGGGAAAATAGAAATTGAAAGAACCCACAGATCACCTCTTGAAAAAGATTCCAAAAGGAAAACTTCTGGGAATATTGTAGCCAAATTCCAGAGTTCCAGGGTCACAGAGAAAATATTGCAAGCAGCTAGAAGGAAACAATTTGAGTATTGTGGGAACACAATCAGAACACAAGATCTAGCAGCTTCTACACTAAGGGATCGCAGGGCTTGGGACATGATATTCTGGAGGTCAAAGGAGCTAGGATTAAAACCAAGAATCACCAAGCCAGCAAAACTGAGTATAATACTGCTGACCATAATACTTCAGGGAAAACTGGACATTCAATGAAATAGAGGACTTTCAAGCACTCTTGATGAAAAGACCAGAGTTGAACAGAAAATTTGACTTTCAAATACCAGAACTGAGAGAAGCATGAAAAGGTAAACAGGAAAGAGAAATCATGAGGGACTTATTAAAGTTGAACTATTTACATTCCTACATGGAAAGATGATATTTGTAACTCATGAGACCTTTCTCAGTATTATGGTACTTAAAGGGAATATACATCACACACACACACACACAAACACATATGTATATACATATATATATACATATATATATATATATATATACATAAGGAGAAAGGAAGAGATAAAATGGGTTAAATTATCTCACATAAAAGAGGTAAGAAATAGCTGTTACGATGGAAGGAAGAGGGGAGGGGCGAAAGGGAAAGAAAGAAGCTTACTCTCATTGGATTTGGCTTAAGGAAGGAATAACATATACACTCAATTGGATATCTTACCCTAAAGGGAAATAGAGGGGAAAGGGATAAGGGAGGAGGATGACAGAAGGGAGGGCAGATTGGAGGTAGTCAGAAGCAAACATTTTTGAAAAGGGACAGAGTCAAAGGAGAAAATTAAATAAATGGGGTATGGGATAGGATGGAGGGAAATATAGTTAGTCTTTCACAACATGATTATTATGGAAGTGTTTTGCATAATGATACCTGTATAACCCATATTGAATTGCTTGCCTTCTCAAGGATGGGGGATAGAGAGAGAAGAAGGGAGAGAATTGGGAACTCAAAGTTCTAAAAACAAATGTTAAAAACTGTGTTTTTGGTTTTTTTTTTTTTACCTACAACTAGGAAATAAGATATGCAGGCAACGGAGTGTAGAAATCTATCTTGCCCTACAAAAAAGTAAGGGGAAAGGGGATTAGATTTGAATTAGTCTCTACATATTGGTAGCTCCTAGCTTTAGGTATATACTATGTATCATTTTAAGGGGAGAATCATAGATTCCTAAGTTTTCTTTCACAGAAATGGATATTGTGTTTTGTTGATTTTTTTTCTCTATCTGTTAGTATTATGATATCTTTCAAAATATTATTAATATTATTGATTTATAATTATCTTAGTAAATTAATGTAAATTTCCTAGCTTAAATCCAATCTGGTCATAGTATATAATCCTTGTGATATCTTGTTTTACCTTTTAAAAATTATCAATTTATTTAAATTTTTTTCATCAATGTTTATTGGGGATATCAGTCTCTAGTTTTCTCTTTCTGTTTTAATTTTCTGATATCGAGACCATATGTGTGTCATAGTGTTGAGATTTAGGGGTGGTGGGACCCCAAAATAGCCAAACATAGGTCCTACCCAAGTGAATTCAACACAGGCCTTTCAGTCAAAGAAAAATAAAGTTTATTAAATATCTGCCACATTGGACAAACTCTGAAGGAATCTCAGCTTTGGCTAGACTAAGGAATCTGAGCATTTGTAACACTAAAGGAAGCCGGCCAGATTGAATCTGAGCACTTTCATGGGAACAAGAGTTCAGAAGACAGGAACCAAGAGAATGAGGTTTTAGTCAGGATCAAGGACTGGGAAGTAGCCTGAGGCAATCTGATTAAGGGTAACAGAGAATTGGTCATAGCAACAATGAAAAGCTTATAGCCTCAAGCGAATACCAGATCAAGTGGGAAGATTCAAGGAGAGTTCAAGGTGGGTTTTTTCAGTCTATTAATTTAAGGTATGTCCTAGGATACTTTCTTTTGCTTTTTTTGCAGTTTGATATTAGAATTCATTGCTCTTTATGTTTGATAAATTAAACTTGTGAATTTATCTAGTCCTGGAGCCCCCCACCCCAAGTTCATTTATATCTTGTTCAATTTCTTTCTGTGACAATAGGTTATTTACATTCTCATCTTCTTGTTCTTCTAATATGGAGACTTTCACCATTTTTGTAAATAACCATTTATTTCAATTAGCTTCTCAGGTTTTTTTTGTCACATAGTCGAACAAAATGGTTTCTAATAATATCATTTATATCTTTTTACTTTGTTGTGAATTTTTTTTCCATTTTTATATTGGTAAATTTGCTGTCTTTTATTTAGTTGAATTAGCTGGGAAGGGCTATAAAATAGATGAAGATGTAAAGTAAGGGATTGAAAATGGAACTTTGGTGGTAGAATTAGATACCACCAATGAATGTTCATGCCAGAGAATATGGTCTATAAAAGGAGATATGCATCTTACAGTGGGCATGATCTTTAGGAATTTGATCCTTAGAGAGACCATTTTTCCAGAGTCAGGAGAAAAGGAATCAAAATTCCTGGGGGTAATCGACACCCAGAAGGATATGGATTTAGGGAAGAGATTTTTAGGACTGTAGGGAATGACCAGAGGGAAGACAAAGATCAATAATGCATTGTACAATCAGGTCCATAGGAAAATTCTTACCATGGGGCATTATCCTCTCTATCACCTGCAGGAATTGGTATTTTTAGGAGAGAGGCACAGTAGAAAAAGGGAAAGGGAAGGGATAAAGGTGTACAAAGCAATAGCAGAAACTCTTTTGAAGGAGAAGCCCAAAATAAGTTCCACAAAAGTTTTAAGTCCATGAGGAATACAGAGAGTAAAGAAAGACAAAAGGAATAAAAGATTAAGAAGGAATAAAGAAGTATAAGGATCATAACTCAAAGAATAAAAGTTTATAATAGAAAAAGAAGACAAACAATGAAGGGATTTGGAAAATAAAATCCAATTTAGGGGGGAAAAGCCTAGAAAATGATTTTTTTTTAAAAAAAGAATAAACACAAAAAAAGTTGAAGGGAAGGAAAAATAGAAGGATTTGATTCAGCTATTTGAGTGGGAAAAGAAGAAAAATTAAATAATTCGATAAAAGCAAGCAAGAAAAAGGAACGAATAGGCAAAATTCCCAAACTAAGAAATGGGTAGAAAACAGGAAGGTGCCTTAAGGGTGAAAGGAAAAGAGTCAATGAGAATAGAGTTGACTTAAAATAGATTAAGTTAAAATAACTGAATAGTTTGTAAGTATTGTAGGAAAGAGGAAAATCCTAATTTGGAAAAAAAAATTAGAGACAAATGGAGGAAAATGTATACCTAACTTTCATAACATTAAATGAGAATGGGTTAAATAATCCAATAAAATGAAAAAGAGTGATAGATTGGATAAGAAAGCAAAATGTCACTTTTTTTTTGCTTCTAAGAAACACATTTTTTTTAACAAGACATATACAGAATAAAAGGGAGGGTCTAGAAAAATTACTATGCATCACACAGTACAAAAAACTGGTCACTGAAATCACAAAGCTAAATAAACATTCAAAATGTAAAAAGAGATAAACAAGGAAACCATATTGAGCAGAAAGCAACTATAGACAACAAAACAATATCAATATTAAAATTATATTCCCCAAAGGCCTCAGCTTCTAAATTAACAAATGAAACAGTAATAAAACTACAAGAAGATTTAGACCATAAGATAATATTGATAGAAGATTTCAATGTTTCCCTCTAAGTTTTGAATGTCTAACAGATAGATGAACAAAGGGGAAAGTATGAAATTGAGAAAATTCCTGGAGAAACTAAAACTACAAAATTTATGACATCTTCTAAGTGGGACAACAAAAGAATATACATATTTCTCAGCACCACTGAGAACTTTTACAAAACATGACATGTATTAGGATACAATAGTACAAACAAATATAGAAAGTCAAAAATTGTAAATACATCCTTCACAAATTATAATGCAACAAAAATAGTTATTGCATCAGTTGACCACAAACAAAAGACCAAAGTGGAAACTTAACAATGAATTCCTAAATAATGATGTAGTAAAAGAACAAAGGATAAAAAAATAGTAAATAGGTAAAAGAAAAGGATAACAATGAAACAACATGATAAAATTCCTAGGATGTGTCTCAGAGAGTCCTCAGGAGAATCAACTCCCTACAAACATATATTAACAAAATTAAAAAAGAGAGGATTGATGAACTGAATATATGTATTTTTTAAATCGTAAGACATCAAGTAAATAAACCTAAAATAAGTACAAATGAGGAAGTATTATAAATTACATGAGAAACAGATAAACCAGAAGCCAAAAAAAGAAGTAAAAATAAAAGATTGTTCTTTGAAAAGACTAGTAAAATTGATAAATCTTTTTTTTTAGAAGTGCCTTAAAAGAGCACAAAGTACCAAAGGAAATACTGAAAAAAAAATGTAAAGGAAGGAGGTTTAGCAGGACCAGATATTAAAGTAATTTTTCTACTTATTTAGTATTTAATTTTCTACCAGTTACATGTAAACAACAATTTTTAACATTTGATTTTAAAACTTTAAGTTCCAAATTCTCTCCCTTCTTCTCTCCTCACCCCCCTCATTTGGAAGGCAAGCAATTCCATACAGGTTATATATGTGTAGTCATGCAAAACATATCCACAATAGTCATGTAGAGAAAGACAATTTCCACTGCCCCTATTTATTCTTTTCTCTCTCTTCTTTCACCCAGTCTCTCCTCAAAAGTGGTTTACTTCTAATTACCTCTTCCCCCATTCTTTCCTCCCTTCTATCACCCCCCTACCCCCTTGTCTTATACCCTTCTCCTATTTTTCTGTAGGATAAGATAGATTTCTCTACCACATTAACTGTGTATCTTATTTCTCAGTTACATGTAAAAACAAATTTTTAACATAATTTTTATAACTTTGAGTTCCAAATTCTCACCTTTTCTCCCACCTTACCCACCCTCATTGAGAAGGCAAGCAATTCAATATAGGTTATACATGTGTAGTCATGCAAAATGCTTCCATAACATTTATGTTGTTTCCTTTCACCCTGCCCCTCCTCAAAAGAGTTTGCTTCTGATACTCCTTCCCCCAATCTACCCTCTTTTCTATCACCCCTCCTCTCTTATCCCTTTCCCCTCTACTTTTCTGTAGAGTAAGATAGACTTCCATGTTCAATTGAATGTGTATGTTGTTCTCTCCTTAAGCCAGTTCCAATGATAGTAAGGTTCACTCATTCCCTCTTACCTCACCCCTCTTCCCCTCCACTGTAAAAGCATTTTCTTGCCTCTTTTCTATGAGATAATTTACCCCATTATACATTTATTATACATTTCCCTTTCTCCCCCTGGGACATTCCTCTCACACCCTTTAATTTTATTTTTTAGATATCATATTGAACTCATCCTCTGCTTTTTGTCTATACATATACATATATGTGTGTGTGTGTATGTGTGTATATATATGTGTGTATACACACACACACACACACATATATATATATATTCCTTCCAACTACCCTAATAATGAAAAAGATCTCAGTTACAAATATTATTTTTCCATAAAAGAATGTAAATTATTTAACTTTTAAAAGTCCCTTATGATTTCTTTTTCTTGTTTACCCTTTCATGCTTTTCTTGAGTCTTGTATTTGAAAGTCAAATGTTCTATTTAGCTCTGGTGTTTTCTAAAGAATGCATTAAATTCCCCTATATCATTGAATATTATTTTTCTCTTCATGGGTTACACTCTATTTTGCTGAGTAGGTAATTCTTAATAGTAGTTTTAATCCTAGCCCCTTTGATCTCCAGAATATCATATTCCAAGCCCTTCTATCTCTTATTGTAGAAGCTTCTAATTCTTGTGTTATCCTGACTGTGTTTCCACAACACTTGAATTGTTTTTTTCTGGTTGTTTGCAATATTTTCCCCTTGACCTGGGAACTATGGAATTCAGCTATAATATTCATGGGAGTTTTCATTTTAGGGATCCATTTCAGGAGGTAATCAGTGGATTCTTTCAATTTCTATTTTACCCTCTGGTTCTAGAATATCAGGGCAGTTTTCCTTGATAATTTCTTGAAAGATGATGATGTCTAGGCTCTTTTGTTTTTGATCATGGCTTTTGGGCAGTAAAATAATTTTTATATTATCTCTCCTAGATCTATTTTCAGGTCAATTGTTGGTCCAAGGAGAGATTTCATATGGTCTTCTATTTTTTCATTCTTTTGGTTCTGTTTAAAATTTCTTGATTTCTCATAGTCATTCCATTTATTCCATTCTAATTTTTAAGGAATTATTTTCTTCAGTGAGCTTATGGACTTCCTTTTCCATTAAGCCAATTCTGCTTTTTAAGGCATTCTTCTCCTCATTGGCTTTTTGGACCTCTTTTGCTATTGGGGTTAGTTTTTTTAAGGTGTTATTTTCTTCAGTATTTTGGGGTCTCCTTTAACAAGCTAATGACTCGTTTTTCATGATTTTCTTGCACCACTCTAATTTCTTTTCCCAATTTTTCCTCTACTTCTCTTACTTGATTTTCAAAATTCTTTTTGAGTTCTTCCATGGCCTGTGACCAATTCATATTTTTTTCTTGGAGGCTTTGGATGTAGGAGATTTGACTTTGTTTTCTTCTTCAGAGTGTATGTTTTCATCTTCCTTGTCACCAAAGTAAGATTCTATAGTATAAGTTTTTTTTTTCCATTGTTGGCTCGTTTCCCCAAGCCTATTTTTTAACTTTCTAACTCTTTGGTTAGGGCTCTGCTTCCAGTAAGGAGGGTGCACTGTCCCAAGCTTCATGGGTTTCGTGCAGTTGTTTGAAGAGATACTTCTAGTTACCTGTAAGTTTTCATTTCTTCCAAGGTAGTGTCACCTAACAAAAAGTGTTTACTCCTCTCCTGGCCTGTGCTCTGGTCTGTGAGTGACCACAAGCAGTCTTTTCTGCCCTGGAACTGTGAGGAGGGTTCCCTTTCCATTGATGCCACAAGCTCTGCTATGCCAGTGCTCCTCCTCCCCACAAGACTGCAACCTAGGATTGTGACACAGACCCAAGTATGGGCAAAGCAACAGAGTCCCACCTCAGTGCTAGCAAAGAGAGCTCTGTAATCACTTTGTGACCAGTTGTTTGGACCTCTTACCATCTGTGGTCTGAGAGCTCTGGAAATAGCTACTGCCACTGCCACCACCACAACCACCTCTGCCACCCTGCTCCTGGTTTCCCGGGCCAGAGTGGGACTGCACTCCTCTATCACCCAGGTCTAATAGTCCCTTCCCACTGACTTTCTAAGTTGTTGTTGGCGTTTGTGGGTTGAGAAGTCTGGAAACTGCCACAGCTACCAGTGATTCAGTCACCCAAATCCAGGCTAGCTGGGGCCTGGCCTGTGCTGGCATGGCATGCTCTGGACTGTGCTCCTCTCTCAGTCTGGTGCAACAGACCTTTCCTGTCAATGCTCTAGGTTGTCTCGGGCTGGAGATTTGTTTCACTCTGTCTTTTTGTGGGTTCTGCTGTTCTAGAATTTGTTTAGAGTCATTTTTACAGGTATTTGTAGGGATTTGGGGGAAAGCTTTGGCAAGACCCTGCTTTTACTCTGCCACCTTGGCTCAGCCTGGCCTATTAAAGTAAATTATAAGGCAGTAACTATCAAAACTACATAGTACTGGCCAAGAAATGGAAAGATATATCAATAGAATAGAGTAGATACACAATTTACAGCAGCAAAAAAATAAAAATATTTACTTTGTATTTTGGAAGAGTAAAGACAACATTTTGGAATAAGAATTCATTATTTAATAAAAATTGTTGGGAAAACTAGAAAGCAGTATGGCAGAAATTGGGCATGGACCAATATCTCACACCATTTACACCATTTACACCATAAAGACAAAATAGACACATGATCTAGATGTAAAGAGAGGGCTTACAAGAAAATAAGAAAAACATGGAAAATGTTGCTTATCGAACTTATAAATAGGTGAATAATGTATGAATAAATAAGAGATAGAGAGCAAAGGTAGGTATAAAATGAATAATTTGTATTACATCAAATTAAAAAGTTTTTTTTTGCAAAGAAAATGAATGCAGTCAAAATCAGAAGGAAAACAGAAAATTGGAAGAAAATTTATAGACAATTTCTCAGATAAAGATCTCACCTAAAATATACAAATAAGTTTGTCAGATCTATAAGAATATGAATTATTTCCAAAGTGATAAATGGCCAAAGGATAAGAATGGGCAGTTTTCAATGAACAAATCAAAATAATTTGTAGTCATATGAAAAAAAAATATTCTAAATCATTATTGATTAGAGTAATGCAAATTAAAACAACCTTGAGACATCATTTTATACAAACCAGATTGGCTAAAATGATAGAAAGGGAAAGTGACAAATGTTGGAGATGATGCAGAAAAATTGGGACACGACTTCATTATTGGTGGAATTGTCAACTCATCCAACCATTTTGGGGAGCAATCTGGAATTATGTTGAAACAGTTGTTAAGCTACCTATACCCTTCAATCCACCAACGCTACTACTTGTTCTGTTTCCAAATATGATTAGGGAAAAAGGAAAATAAACTGTATGTTCTAAAATGTTTATTAGTACCTCTGTGGTGGCAAAGAACTGGAAATTGCAAGGTTGCCTATCAATTGAGAAATGGCTGAACAAGTTGTAGTATATGATCATGATGGAATATTTCTGTGCTATAAGAAATGATGAGCTCAAGGATTTTAGAAAAACATGGAAAGATTTGCACAGAATAATGAAAAGCAAAATGAGCAGAACCAAGAGAATATTATATATAATAACAGCAATATTGTTTTAAGAATGACCATGAGTGAATAAGTTATTTTGTCTATTATAAATATCCAAATTAACTATAAAGGACACATGAAAGAGGATGCTATCTGTATCCAGAGAAAGAACTAACAAATATAAGTATGTATAGAATAATTTTACATATATGTGTGTGTATATATATGTATATATGTATATGCATATACATACATATATATATATATATTCCTATTTGTGTCTAATGGTAGCCATCTCTAGGGTGAGAGGGAGAGAAAAAAATAAAAAGAAATTTACATAATTGTGCTGTATATGTGAAAGGAATAGCAAGTTGTGAAAGGTAGATTTCTAGTTTCATATGCAATCATCACTTTTATTTGTACTATGTTGTGGAAATACTTGTTTTATTCCATTTATTAAAAATAAATTATTTTTTTTAAAAAAAAGTAAAGAAAAGGTGGGGGCAGAGCCAAGATGGCAGCTGGAAAACAGGGACTTGCTTAAGCTCTCCCCCAAATCCCTCCAAACACCTGTGAAAATGGCTCTGAACAAATTCTAGAGGTGCAGAACCCACAAAATAGCAGAGGGAAGCAGGTCTCCAGCCCAGGACAGCCTTCATGGGTGCTGGGAATGGTCTATCACACAAGGCTGGGAGCTGAGCACAGCCCAGCATGGGCCGCGCCAGGACCAACCAGACCAGTAGTCCAGTGGAGCAGGCCTTAGGGCCATGAATCATTGAGCTGTGACAGTTACCAGACTTCTCAACCCACAAACACCAAACACCACAGAGCAGGTTAGTGGGAAAACTTCTGGATCAGATTATAGAGCAGTCTGGCCCCAGCCCTAGGGGTGGCAGAGGTGGCACTGCAGTGGCAGTGGCAACAGTGGAAAGCTCCTACAGTTGCATCCAGAGCTCCAGCTTCAGCTGCTTCCTGAGTCCCAGGCTCACATGGTAGGAGGAATCAAGCAGCGTATCTGAGTGGGAGTGCAAGGAGTACTTTGTTGGTACAGAAGCAGGTTCTCTTGCTGTGCCCTGCTTGGATCCAGGTGGCAATCCTGGTTGGCCATTCTTCGGGGAGGAGGAGTGCTGCTATGGAAGAGCTTGCGGTGACAGTGGAGTAGCAGTAGCTCTGAAAACAGCGGCGCAGCCCCTGAAGCTTGGGACAAAGCATTCGCTACTGTACAAGCAGTTATACCCTGACAAAAAGCTGAAAGATCAAGCAGTTGGCTGGGATTATGAACAGGTAGCGAAAAAGAATGCAGACTCAGACTCAGACTCTAGAATCTTTTTTTGGTGACAAAGAAGATCAAAACATGCAGCCAGAAGAAGTCAACAAAATCAAAGAGCCTACATAAAAAGCCTCCAAGAAAAATATCAATTGATCTCAGGCCATGCAAAAGCTCAAAAAGGATTTGGAAAAGCAAGAGAAGTAGAGGAAAAATTGGGAAGAGTGATGCAAGAAAACCATGAAAAACAAGTCAATGACTTGCTAAAGGAGACCCCCAAAATACTGAAAAAATAATACCTTAAAGAATAGAGTAACCCAAATGTCAAAAGAGCTCCAAAAAGCCAATGAGAAGAATGTCTTAAAAGGCAGAATTAGCCAAATGGAAAAGGAGGTCCAAAAGACCACTGAAGAAAATACCACCTTAAAAATTAGATTGGATTAAGTAGAAGCTAGTGACTTTATGAGAAATCAAGATATTATAAAACAGAACCAAAGGAATGAAAAAATGGAAGACAATGCGAAATATCTCATAGGAAAAACCACTGACCTGAAGAATAGATCCAGGAGAGATAATTTAAAAATCATTGGACTGCCTGAAAGCCATGATCAAAAAAAGGGCCTAGACATCATCATCTTTCAAGAAATTATCAAAGAAAACTGCCCTGATATTCTAGAACCAGAGGGTAAAATAGAAATCGAAAGAATCCACCAATTGCCTCTTGAAAAAGATCTCCAAAGGAAAATTCTTAGGAGTATTGTCACCAAATTCCAGAGTTCCCAGTTCAAGGAGAAAATACTGCAAGCAGCCAGAAAGAAACAACTTGAGTATTGTGGATAACATAAGATCTAGCAGCTTCTACATTAAGGGATCAAAGGGCTTGAAATATAATATTCTGGAGGTCAAAGGAGTTAGAATTAAAACCAAGAGTCACCTACCCAGCAAAACTGAGTATAATCCTCCAAGACAAAATATGGATTTTCAATAAAATAGAGGACTTTCAAGCTTTCTCAGTGAAAAGACCAGAGCTGAATAGAAAATTTAACTTTCAAATACAAGAATCAAGAGAAGCATATAAAGGTAAACAAGAAAGAGAAATCATAAGGGACTTACTAAAAAGGAACTGTTTTGTTTACATTCCTACATGGAAAGATGATGGGTGTAATTCATGAGACCTTTCTCAGTAGTAGGGGAGTTGAAAGGAATATAAAAAAGAAAAAAAGAAAAGGAAGAGTGTAGAAAATCAAACAAAAATAGCAAACAAGCAAAGTGAAATCCCAACAAGATCAGAAGTAACATAAACATGATCATAACCTGTTTTATTCAGTTACATGCTAATGAAACCGAGTACAAAAAAGAATACAGATCTTCAAAAATATAAAAACACTCAAACTGTTAGAAGAAAAGATTGACCTCTTAAATAACTCAATATCAGAAAAGGAATTAGATTCAGCTGCAAAGAAGCTGCCTAAATGGGGAAAGGGGGAAAGGAACCTTCTGATTCTGATGGAGTCACAGCAGGAGAATTTTTTTGCAAATTTTTAAGGAATAATTAGTACCCAAACATCACAAATTACTCTCAGAGACTGAAAAAGAAATGATTCTACCAGAATCATTTTAAAGAGACAAATGTCATCCTAACACCTAAGGCAGGAAGGGAAAACTACAGAAATAGCATTAACAAATAATGATTCAACAATTTGATAATAAATCCTGTCAAAAATATTGAAGTGATTTCTCCAAGAAATTCTTCATTGTGACCAAACTGGATTTATAACAGAGATGCAAGCACGGTTCAACATTAGGAAATTAATCAGCCTAATTATATTAAAAACAAAAAATACCTTCCAAAACCATGATTATCTCAATTGTTGTATTAAACAAACAAACAAACCTTTGTCAAAGTACAACTCTCAGTGATGTTAAAAAAAAAGATGCCCATCATTCAAGGAATAACTAAACAAATTTGCTACATGAATGTAATAGATGATTGCTATGCTGTAAGAAATGAGGAATGTGATGAATACAGAGAAGCATGAAAAGATCTGCATGAACTGATAAAGACTGAAATAAGCAGAACCAAGAAAACAATAGGCAAAATGATGATAACAGTAGAAAGAACATACACACACACACAATTAAATATGAATGTTGCAAAGCTCTTAAGAACAAATATCATTTGAAATAGGAGATCTAGAAAGACACTCCCAAACTATTCTTTTGCACATGTTGGAGGATCACAAGTGTGCTTGGACTCATATTCAGACTTTTTAATCTAGTGATTAGTGGTGCTGAATTTTTTCCTCTCCTTTTTTGTCTTTAAAACATTATCTTTATATGAGATAAATTTCTGGGAAAAGGTAGCTTGTTAATGCCAGGCATAGAGTCAGGAAGACCTAGCATCCTGAGTTCAAATCTGGCCTCAGACATTTACTGGCTGGGTGACCCTGGGCAAGTCACTTAACCTGGTTTGCCTCAGTTTCCTCATCTGTAAAATGAGCTGTAGAAGAAAATGGAAAACCACTCCAGGGTCTTTGCCAAAAAAAAACCCAGCCGAGATCACAGAGAGTCAGGTACAAGTGAAAACAACTGGAAAACAACACCTGGGAAAGGGAGGAGATAGAATATTAGGGAAAATTTTTGTTAACGTAAAAAACCAAAAATATCAATAAGATTTTATTTTTCTTCAGTAAAGAAGGTTGCTACAATAGTCTAGATAAGAGGAGATGAAGGCTTGAACTAGCCTACATGACCCATTCTTTTTTTATATAAATTTTATTTAATGTATTTATTTTTCAGTATTGATTTTCACAAGAGTTTGAATTACAAATTTTCTCCCCATTTCTACCCTCCCCCCCACTCCAAGATGGCGTATATTCTGGTTGCCCTGTTCCCCAATCTGCCCTCCCATCCCCTTTTCCCTTCCTTTCTTGTAGGGAAAGATAAATTTCTACATTGCATTGCCTGTGTATCTTATTTTCTAGTTGCATGAAAAAAAAACTTTTTTGTTTTTGAAC
>CM053622.1:784178983-784252336 GCA_028646595.1 Phalanger gymnotis
TAAAGCTGCCCCACCTCCACTGCCCCAGGGGTGGTGGCCGAACCACAAACTCAGTCCCTGCAGCTTTTCCCACTAACCTTCTCTGTTGTCTGCTGTTTGTGGGTTGTGAGGTCTGGTAACTGCTGCAGCTCACTGATTCAGGGTGCTAGGGCATGCTCAGCCCGGCTCCTGATCTGGTTGGTCCATGCCACCCACGCTGCGTTCTTCTCCGCTCAGCTCCGCTCCCCTCTGCTCCCAACTCCATGCAGGATAGACCTTACCCAGAGACTATCCAGGCTGTCCTCAGCTAAAGCCTTGCTTCCCTCTGCTACCCTGTGGGTTTTGCAGTTCTAGAATTGGTTCAAAGCCATTTTTATAGGTTTTTGGAGGGACTTAGCGAGGAGCTCATGCTAGTCCCTGCTTTCCAGCCACCATCTTCTACATGACCCATTCTTAAAGAAGCCATGCTGGATTTTCATGATTATCAAATTTATTTTCTTAGTATTCACTAAGAACTCTGAGGCCATTGTCAGTCATCTTGGCTTATCTCTTGCCAATGGACTCAGGTGACTCTGGAGGAGAGAGTGAGGCTGTTGACTTTGCACGGCCCTGCCTCACTGAAATTCAGTCCACTCACAAACCAAAACATCACTCTTATGATGTCGGCAGTCCTCTTTCAGAACAAAAGATCAAAAACGAGAACTAAGAATCTCTCAACATCCTGGTCCATATAGCTTAAAACATACATTCTAGAAATACAAATCTAAGACATCTTCTCCAATCAGGCAGTACATTTCCCATTCTATGTAATTTTTTTTTCTAAAGTTACTTACTCTTTCCAATTAAATCATACGTCCTAAGTATTAACTTTGTCTCCTTTCCAATCTCAGAATAAGCAATAGAAAAAAATGTTTTGGCAACCATCAATTTGCCAACCCCCAAGGATTTCACAGTAGCCTCTGAGGCTGGCAGCTCATGTTTAAGGTTCCCTGTCCAAATGCTTGTTGGATGCGGAAGCTGTGAAATTTCACCAGCCTGCCATAGTGAGAAAGCACTCAGTGCCTTTTGAGTTCCAGTATTATTTCCTAGCTATGTCATATCTGGAATGTGACCTAACATATGTAGGCCTCAGTTTCCTCACCTGTAAATAAGAAGCCTGAACTAGATGATCTTTGAAGTCCCCCTCTCCTCTAAAGCCCATGAACTCGTGGTCAGCCCATCATGTTTCCTGTGATATTACTTCTATGAGTCTCAGTTGCCTTGACTGTAAAAAGAATGAAACTTGACCAGCTCTGATAGCCCTTCCAACTCTGATGCCCTAGAGTCCATGATCTTCCACACCATTCGCATCACCCATTTGTAATAACAAGTATGCAAGGGGACAGGCTGGCACCAACTTCTCCAGTGGCAGAGTTAATGAGAAGACTGGAGATGATGGCACTGATCTCCATCTGGACCTCTTGACCTGGGAACTTTTTGTATATCTCCTGCTCTTCAGTTCTTGAGGTTCTATAGCCTGGTTATACATTCAGGCTTCCACCATCTGTTCTCCTGGTTTCCCTCATGGGCAGAATCCTGACAAATGCTCCAGGAGAGACAAAGGAGTCTCATACTTAACCCAGTGACTCACCACACTCAGGTAAGATAGCCAGAGGTACAGTGATTTGGAAGCATAGTTAAAAGAGCTCTGGACTGGGAACTGGGTGATCTGATAGCAAGTCTAATACATGCCACTAATTGTAGACTATGGAAAAGGTAGACTCAGCATAATTTATCAACTGACTGGACTTGGGTGTGGAGGGAGAGGACACTGAAAAAGACTGAAGTGGCAAGCCTGGGAGAAAGATATTGCAAAGAATATGGGTTAACTGGAAGCCTGGGTAAATTTAGGGAGGATGATGATAATGGGATGGTATTGCCTCTGAATGGATATGAGCAGCCAGGAAGTTAGTTTCAGCACACAATTTCAAAATCCCGACTAAATCATCACAAAGGATTTGGGGGGGGGCGGGTGGTCATAGATCTATGATTTCATAAATGAAAAGAATTCTGCATGTGTTGAAACCATTTCCACTAATATAAATTGACAATTCATCTGGATTTTGTAGCTGCCTTCCTTGAGGTAAAGTGAGTAGTCCTGGGTTGATGTGAATCATAGTGCTTGACCCTAGGTCATTCTGTCAGATCAGCCCTCTGTCCTCTAAGAAAATTGGGTAATTGGGGCTGGATAGAGAGAGGTAAGACTCACCTGAAAAGAATTCTGTAAGCTCACAGTTGGAAGAGAATTCAATAATCCTCTACTTTAAAGTGAACAAAAAACCCCACTACAAAATAGCCAACACATGGTAATTCCATATTTGATTTAAGAACTTCAGTGATAGAGAATGACTCCCAAGTCAACAAATGGGGCTATGTTGCTCAAACAGAAACCACAGAAACAGATGAATAGAGGTCTTAGAATGAGAAACTTTCTTATACTCATGTTTGAGGAGAAGGAGAAAGAAAAGGAATCCATGAAAATGACTGAGAAGGAATAAGTCAAGAGGTAGATGGAAGACCAGTCATGAAAGGCACAGGAAGAGACAGTATCCAGGAGGAGGGGATAGTTAATGCTATTGATAGAAAGATAGAGCAGGATGAAAACTAAAACCCTTCCTCCAGGTTTGTGGAATAAGTTCACTCATGAGTTTGGAAGGAGTGGGAAGAATTCTCTGTGGAGACCATGAGGATGTCCAGGTGCGGTGCCTTTAATTGGTGTTTATCTTCTTTCAGTGAGAGAACAGGACCAACCTGAGGAAAGTAAAATGTACAAGGCTTACAGGAGGATCTGGGGTAACTGAACTTTACAGGACTGATCACAGAAACACTCCATGGATGAGGTGAGCTTCAGAAAGGAGCTGAGAAGGAAGAGGTGACTGAACCAGCTTGGCAGGGGGAGGGAGTGATTGCTTGTTATGGAAGGGAGAGCTGGAAAAGGAAAGGGCTGAAGCAGGAAAGAGAAACACTGAGAAGGAAGGACTGAGTAATAGTATAAAGAACACCTTGGCCTTTTGTTGTCTTGTGTGGAGATTACAAAGCACACTTCTTTCACCAGTTCTCTGTGTGAGGTCACAGGAGGGTTATTTTGATGATGTAACAGCCTCAGAAGGAGGAGATGCTATGCTGTTAAAACCTGGTAGAATGAACCAAGTCAGACACAGGACTTGTGACTTCCCCAAGCTTCTTCATATATATATATCTAGGTATGTGTGTATATGTGGGTGTGTAAATATATACATGTATATTGTATATGTGTATATGTATATGCATACATATATACATATATATGTGTGTATGTATGTGGATGTGTGTGTGTATAGATAGATATAGATATACATAAAGCTTAGAAACCCTTAATGACCCTGCAATGAAAACCTCGCAAAAGGAAGACTCAGTTTGCATTGTAATCAGATTTCCCTGTCTCTGAATTTCCCCTTCTTATTCTATCCTATTTGCCCATTTCCTATCCAATATTCCCAGGACCTTGTGTCATTGTTTTTAGACATCTGCTTCTGCTGTGTTCAAGGCATGATATTGGGGCTAAGTTTCTTGTAACCCTTATGCCCCTGATCACTCTTTGGCTAATTAGCCTGGAGAACAAAGTACTTTTGAGTATAAAGGGATGGGAGATCAGTTCAAAAATACAAAGTGTTGGCCTTAGGGTCTAGGAGCAGAGTTTGGATGACCATCTCTTCTAGAGGTGACTTCTGCAAGGGGCTGTACCACATGACCTCTGAGATCCCTCCCAACCCCAAGATTTCAGACATCCGTTTTCTTCTTGGTTCAGTCAAGACAAATTTGTTTTTTTTTGTTTAGCAACATACATACACATACATGCACATGTACATGCACATGCACACACAAATACATAGGCAATAATAACAGCTAACAGAAAAAATATATAGTCTTTAAGTAAAGTTAAACTTAACAAGACTGGCTCAAACTATTTTTTCATTTTTTTTAAATTTTCCTCAAATACAAAATGAGAAAAGAAAAATAAGCATTGCTATGTACATAGCAGACCATAAGAGAGGATTCAATACTAAAAAATAAGTTTATATTTCAAGAAACCCTTATAGTAAATACTACACATTGTTTTCAAAGCTCCCCAGCTTTGCTTCCTTTTTGGTTTTCTTTCACTCTCTGCACTTTTAACTTTATTTTTCTTCTCTCTCCCTCCCACCCTAAAAAAGGCTACAATTAAGTGTGAATGTATATACATACAAACAGATACCTAAAAACATAGACATATATACACATATACACTCAAAAATGTATATGAGACCGTACTCTGTTTATTTCTTCACATCATCTGGTTCTCTGAAGGTGGATAGCATTTTCCTTTGTAAAGTCCAAATCTTCCCATGTTTTTCTAAGCACACCAATTCATCATTTTCTACACCACAACAATATGTCTTTCTGGATCCAAAGAGCATTTTCTTTCATAGGATTTTTGAGCTTAATTTGGGTATTTTTAATAGTCAAAATGACTTGGCTGCTCAAAGTTGCTTTTAAAGCAATACTGTAACTGTATACAACATTCTCTTGGTTCTGCTCATTTATCTCTTATTATTTTGTGGAGATCTCCACATGGTTTTCTAAAATCATTGAACTCATCATTTCTTATAGCAGAGTGACATTCCATCACGAACATTTACCACAATTTGGTTAGCCATTCCCCAATTGACAGTATCCCCTCACTTTCCATTTCTTTGCCACTACAAAAAGAGCTGTTATAAATATTTTAGAACATGTAGTTTCTTTTCCATTTTCCCAATCCTCTTGGGAAACAGACCTGATAGTGGTATTGCTGGGTCAAAGGGCATAGGCAATTTAATAACTCTTGGGGCATAATTCCAAATCTCTCTTCAATCAGACTGGTTTTAATGAAGACCATTTCATCACAACAGTCCTTGTCTCAGTTCTGACTGGAAAATTCCAATCAATATAAAGAAAGATTTCAATGTTTTAAGAGATGACTTCAGAGGCAATATAACCTGGGTTCCTATTCCACCTCTGACACTTACTTTATGTGTCATCCTGGACTGGTCATTTAACCTTAGTGCTCTGGACAGTTCTCCAAGACTGTAAGTTGTAGACAAAGTGTTGCCCTCATTGAAATTTTATAGGAAGAAATATAAAGTCAGACCCGGGTTCAAAAATCAATTTCCAGATAAAATATAGGGAAAATGTGGTATTTAATGTAAAAAACAAAAATTGGAGGATTTTCATGGACCTCAAGCTAAGTAGTATCCACAGCCACAGCCGTGAAATATGGCAAACCCACAAAGCTAATATGTCCAACCTTTGGCTGTGTGACAAAGATAATCAGCCAGGACTGAGGAGTATTTTAGAGTACTATGCTCAATTCTGGTCCCAAACTTTGTAAAAGGCATTGATAAGCTGAAGGACTTCCACAGGAGAACTAGTAGGATGGTATCTGACTTCAAAATTAGGTTATATGAGATTGGATCAAAATGCACTGGGGATGTTTAGTGTATCTCCAACATTTAGCATAGTATCTGGCACATAGTAGATTATTAATAAATGGTTATTGTTTGATTGAAGATGAGCAAACTAAGAAGACACAGGATTGACATCTTTGTTCACTTAAAGGGTTGTCATATGGAAGAGGCATTAGGCTTTCCCTTCATGTTTCCAAAGGGCAGGCCTGGTATATGTAGTAGGGGAGTGAGACAAACTAGAATTGATGTTAATGCAACTTCCTCTCAATTAGAGGTCTTCACAAATGGGAAGTTCTACTTTGAGCTAATGTCCACTTCCTCTTTGCTTCCCTGACCATTCGATATCCAAATGAAAGGGGAAACAGCACATTGAAGCCAAAATTGGACTTGATTAGAAGACTAAAGGGTTCAAATCTTTATTTTGCCTCCTGTATGATTTGGGGCAAGTTACTCTGCTGTTGTAGGCCTCAGTTTCTATTTGTAAAATGAAAATTTTGGTTAAATTACATCTCAGGTCCCTTCCAGCTCAGAGTCTATCATTCTATGATCTCATAATCCTGCAAACACTGGATAGCCATTAGTCAGGGATTTCTCAGAATGGATTCTTACTCAGGTATGGTTTGGACTATAGAAATTCAGAGGTTCCTTACTATCCTGAGATTCTGTGATTCCCTGACCTTAGGAAAGACTGGATTATGTGCAAAGTAAAAGAATCAGAGCATCTTGGGAAATCATTGCCAAAAGCTGGAATTCACTCTTCAATATGGTCAACATATAGTCATTGAACCTCTTCTGTACAACTTCTGGTGATGGGGAACTCTCACCTTAAGCAGATTAATTCACTTCTAATTATTGGGGAAAAAATTTCCATATATACAGCTGGAATTTGCCTTTCTATAAAACCTGTCTATTTGTACTATGATACTGTATCTGTTTTCCATAACCTTGATAATAACTTTCTATAACTTATGATAATAATCATAACAGTAGCTGACATTGATGAAATGCTTTAGCTCTTGCAAAGCATTTAGCAAATATTACTTAATTTTATCCTTATAACAATTCATGGGACGTAGGTGCTATAATTATCCCCATTTTATAGAGGAAGAAACAAAGATCAATTTTAAGTGACTTGCTCAGTTTCACAGGACTAGGAAGTTTTTGAAGTAGCATTTGAACTCATGTCTTCCTGGTGCCACATTTATTACTCTTTCTCTTGTGCTACCCTGCTGTCTGATCCTCTTCTATATATGACATCTCTTCAGATATTTGAAGAGAGCTATCATGCCCTGCACCCACCCATCCACCCACTCCAAGTTGCTTCTTCTCTATGTTAAATATCACCAGCTCTTTGAAACACTTGCCATCTGAAACCACAAGAGGAGAGTCCAATGATGAAGAATGTCTTGGCTACAGATCCCCAGATTTCTTTTACTGGTCCCATTATGGTCACCTGCCTGTAAGCTCATTCAGTCCTTTTACAGTGCCACATGAGTGTGAATTATCATTGTCATCTAATAGTAATTATATAATAGTAATAACATTTTCATCTAATAGTAAAATAATGCTGCTTATTGTTACTTAAAAGGAAGTATTGTATAATATAGAAGCACATAATATACAAAACATTAATGTTGCACATAATATATTGATATAATAATATAAAGGGCAATGAACTCAGATTCTTAAGACAGGCTTACATCCTGTCTCTAGTATTTCCAAATTAGAAAACTCCAGCCAATTTTAAGCTTCAATTTCCCTCCTAGTAAAATAGAATCAATCATATGTACACTACTTGGGGCAGCTAGGTGGCACAGTGAGTAGAGCACTGGCCCTGGATCCAGGAGGACCTGAGTTCAAATCTGGCCTCAGACACTTGGCACATTTACTAGCTGTGTGACCTCGGGCAAGTCACTTAACCAAAACTGCCCTGCCAAAAATAAAAAAAAAAATGTGTACACTACTCACCCTGCATGGATGTTGTAAATAAAACATTTTGTCAGCCTAACAGTGCTTTAGAAATCTAGCTATGGCTAGTTTTGTAACATCTAGAATGCATGTTCTTTCCCCTACTCAATAAACTCCAGTGATTCCCATTGCTGCTTTGTTCCAATATAACCTCCCATTAAGCATGTAAAGCTCTTCCCCAGCTATTTTTCTAGTCTTCTTCCTCAACACCACACCCTCTATGGTTCAGCGACTTTCCATTCATCTCACAAAATGGCCCATCTCCCAAGTCTGTGCCATTGAACTGGTTGTCTGCCATGTTTGGGATTTACTACCTCCTTATCTCTGACTTTTTAAAGCCTTGGCTTTTATCAAATTTCACCTCGAACACGCAAGTCATGCCCCTATCCAGTCTTCGCTGCATACAAATAGTGCCTTCCCCTCTGTATGTATTTTGAATGTTCTTGTTTATGGACATGTGATTTCTCCCATTATAATGTAATCATCTTGAGGGCAGGAACAGATTTTTACTTTTTCTTTGTATTCCCAAAATTTGGTATTGTTACTGATGGATAGAAAGCACTTAAAAGCTTTCTAAGTTGATTAATCATTGTCCAATATTCCTCCATATTAGTCCACTTAGCATTGTGAGAATATTTAATACCATGAAGACTTTGCTCTTTGTCCCTAGCCTGAAAGACATTGGGAGGAGGCCAACATGACACGGGTCCAGGAGTTCATCCTGCTGGGATTATCGACAAGGCCAGGCCTACGTGGTGTTCTCTTTGCTGTGTTCCTGACTCTCTATCTGCTGACTGTCCTGGAGAACACGATTATTGTTCTGCTCATCTGGAGCCACACAGAACTCCACAAGCCCATGTACTTCTTTTTGGGGAACTTGAGCTGCCTGGAGATGTGTTATGTCTCAGTCACAGTGCCCACCCTGCTGCTGGGGCTCTGGTCAGGGCCTTGCCATGTCCCCTTCACATCCTGCATGACTCAGCTCTTCTTCTTCATCACACTTATCTGTGCTGAGTGCACACTCCTGGCCTCTATGGCCTATGACCGCTACATGGCTATTTGTCGTCCTCTCCATTATCCAATACTCATGAGGCCCCAGGTCTGCCTCATGCTGGCCACGGCCTCATGGATGGGCAGCCTTAGTGTCTCTGTGATCAAAACTGTTTTCATTTCTGGGCTTTCCTACTGTGGCCCCAATGTCCTCAACCACTTCTTTTGTGATGTCTCTCCTTTGCTCAACCTTTCCTGTACCCATGTAGCACTAACTGAGCTGGTTGACTTCATCTCAGCCATTGTCATCTTCTATGGTTCTCTGATGGTTGCCCTGGTCTCTTACATGGCCATTGGGGCAGCTGTGGTGAGTATGCCCTCAGCTGCTGCCCGACTCAAGGCCTTCTCTACCTGTGCTTCTCACCTCATTGTAGTAGGCATCTTCTACTCAGCTGCCATCTTCATCTATGCCCGGCCCAAGCGCATGGAAGACATGGACCTCAGCAAATTGCTATCTGTCATCTATACAGTCCTCACACCCATGTGTAACCCAATCATCTACTGCCTGAGGAATAAGGAGGTCCAAGGTGCTCTTCACAGAACCCTTTACAAAACTAGGATTAGACAGAGCTCTGTCAGCTAGAGGTGTGGCTAAGAATTGTATCTGCTTAGCCTGTTCCAGTAGCCATCCTCCTCCTTCCTGACTTTCCTGTCCTATTCTTACAGACATCATTGGCATGTTGGTTGCCTCCATCTCTCTTGCTTCTCATATCCATTCATTTGCTGATCCTTTTCAGTTACTTGACCCTAAAATGATGTATAATCTTACTGAAGCAGAAGGAACTCTGGATGTAAAGTCAAAGCATCTGTCTAACAGTCCTGGTTCTGTCACTTTTACATGTGGCAGATCTTGGGTAAGTTTGCAGGAACTTGGGTAAGTCACTTATCCTTTGGGGGCCTCCGTGTCCTCATTTATAAAATGAAGAGGTAAAACTAGAAGATCTTCCTGCTCTATTGCTGTGGTCCTATTTCCTCTCCCTGCACAAATTAGAACCATTCCATGTTCTCTTTCTATCATATTCTTGTCCATATGTCTTTTTGTTTTTAAATGTTCCACTCCAGTACTGTCAAACTCAAATAGAAATGGATCCCTACAGGCCACATGTTGACTTAGAAAATCACAAATTAATATGGTCTGTGTTGTATTTTATTTCTTTGGTTAAACATTTCCCAATTACTTCTGCCCATGGATCAGGAGTTTTGTAGCTGCTCATGGTCAGTGTAGGCTTCAAGTTTGACCCCTATGCTCTACTTCTACTGTGGCCCCATTGTCCTCAACACCTAGATGTTGAGCCTCTCTCTAAGACTTTTATGGTTATTTTGAAATGTGAGTGATTTTCAGCCTGTTGTACCTCACTCTATGTGACTGCCTTATCTTCCTTGTGATTGCATTTAAACCACTTTTTGCATACAAGCATCACTCAGATGCCCGGTGTCTACAGATCTGAACATCCTAATCTAGACTTTTATGCTATTTATCTTGAATATTATAAAAGCCCCTTTCCTAGTCTCTGGGTCTTTAGTCCCTCTCAATTCCAATACTCTGCACATATAAGGCCTCTTTTAAATAAGCTATTTATCTTTTTTTATGGAGGGTGTGAGCAAGATTTAAAATATACCCAAGGAGGAATATTAAAGCATTTCATCAAGGACTTGTATGATAGGAAGAGAAGATGAACTAGTGATGTGAGAGGAGGTAGAGATGACAGATGGACAGCCAGAGGGATCCATCGTTCCTTGGAAGGAAGCACAGAAGGTATCCATCATGGCAGGCAGATACTTTTTGGTGACCTTTCGGTAGGACATGGATCAGATTGGCTGACGATAGGCAGAGCTGCATGGGCCAGCATCTGCACCATTGAAGAAAATTGCTAAATGGATGAAATCATATTGAGTGTCCTTTGTACATTGCAATAGTCAGAAGATGAGCATTTGTCTGCATGTAGAAATTAGTTAGCATGAATTCAGTCCTGTATATATCCTTGGACATGGATGATAACCCAGGAATCACTTGTGATATGGGGGGGGGGGGACACAAGGGAATGGAGTGACAGCCATTGACTTTTCTCAAGCAATATCTAGTAAACAATAGACATAAAACTATAAACAATAAAACAATAAAACATAACAAAAACATAATAGACATAAAAATAGACATAAAAGCACCTACTATGTGCAAAAAAAATGTGTTCAACAGTAGAAGATATAAAGTACCAAAAACCTTATTTCAGAGTTCTAAGTGACTTCATAGGCCTTCTAGTCCAACATGCACAGAAAAAGTAATCCCTCCATAGCTCCTAACCATAACTACAACATACAATATTAGCTAACTGTTATCTAATATGATATAGTGGTTTCAAAAGAAAGTAGAAACAAGATAAAAGCAGAAGCATCTTAGCCATCACACAAGATCCCATCAGCCTTGGTATGCCACCTCCTTACCACCCTCTGTTCCTCTAATTGGAAAGTGGAACCATGAATTCTAACCCTCCATTTAAGGAGAGAGGTCAGCTCAGACCATCTCATTTCTCACCTGACTGCACTACTTTGAAATTTATTTGACTTTTCCACCATGACACTCTCTTCCTTTTCAGCTTCCTTTTATGTGTTGTCTTCTCCCATTTGATTGTAAGCTCCTTGAGGGTAAGGACTGTCTTTTTTGTACCTGCATCTCTAGTGCTTTGCACAGTACTTGGCATATAGGACACACTTAATAAATGTTGATTGATGGATTGACCAGAGATCGGGGTATTCAAAGACTGAGAAGAGCAGAGGCATATATGAGCTCCTCTGGGAGAATAGCTGAAATGGCAAAAATGTATTTTTCTTGATTTCTTTTCTCCAGGATATTTGGTGTCAAGGAAGGAAGAAAGTGGTCTGTGTAGGAATGGTGATAGGTGTAGCTAGGTGGCACAGTGGATAGGATGCTGGACATGGAGTCAGAAAGACCCATGTCCATTATTCTGCATCAGATACTTACTAGCTGTGTGATCCTGACTAAGCCACTCTACCTCTGTCTGCCTCAGTTTTCTTATATATAAAAATGGGGATGATAGTATCACCTACCTCACAGGGTTGTTTTGAGGATCAACTGAGATTGATAATATATGTAAAATGCTTATAAATGCTAGTTATTATACAGAAAGCAATTATGTTTTTGAGATGAGCAACTGCCTTCTACTATATATTTGGAAATGATTGCTTTATTTAGTATTTGTTAAGGTCAGAATAAAATAATTTATTGATTAGTTAAAAAGAAAGAGGACAAATAGTAAGTGTTACTTGGTGTGTTGAGACCACTTTGCCAAAGTTGGAGAGGGAAGTTATGTGGGTGAGAATACATAGTCTTGGAGGCAAAGGGCAACTTTCATGCCCATCAGGTTTAGTACAAGGTCTACTACACTTCTGTTATCATTATGATGTGTAGCATGATATTCAAAATTAATACTGTCTCATAAGGTCTTACATCCAGTTGCCACCAAGCTCTTACCCACTTTGAAGATGAAAATAGCGTTCTGTATAGCCATCTATGCCAACAGACTGTCCCTCTTCCTCTCTCTCTCTCTATCTCTCCTTCTCCATCGCTCCCTCTCTATCACTCCCTCTCCATCACTCCCTCTTCCTCTCCCTCTCTCCCCACCATTCCCTTCCCTGGATTTGCCTTACTTTTATGAGGAGCCTTAGTCTTAGTAGGGAGCTACTACATAGGTAACATGGCTAATGGGGGAATTTGTTTTGGCTGAGTATGAATATTTTTGTTACAAAGATATTCTTTTTATTTTTCCGGTGGAGAGGTGAGAGGGAGAAAAAATAAATGTCTGTTAATTGAAAAGAAATAAAAGTTAATAACGAGATACACTCCGTGACTAAAACACCTTGAAGTTATGGTTTTATGTATGCATCTTTAAAGAAGATAGAGGAATTTGAGTGATTCGTTTCAGGACATAATAACAACTGCATCTTTATAGGATTGAAGAATTTAGAGGGAAAGGCTTTATATAAATATCACAACTCTTGGAAGTAGTTACTGTGGGTATTAATGACCCCATTTTAGAGATTCCTTTTTGCATTACTGTTTCACCATTTGAGAGCTTGGGGGCAGGTCCTTAATAACTTTTCAGGGCTGCTCATTGAAACAGTAAGGCAATAATAACAATGTAGATGATAATTGTCAAAATGCCTATGTGGTTCTGTATCGCAAAGTATAGAAGGTAGTAGAAGTAAACTGTTTATTCAGACACCGGAAAACCATATGCCATAACCAAATGCTCAGCTCCCACAGCCAGTCAGTCCACTTCATCATAACAGCAAGGCACCCAAAACATTTAATACAGAAAATCACTACATGGAGCCTCGACATCCCAAAACCTCTCCAACCCCCTGCCAGGGTCTTCCTAAACCAACTCACAGTACAGCTAAGTTAGCCTGTTCAGTTCTAACAATCATGAAGGCAGCCAGTAGCAGCCATCAGCAGTTATATTGTCTCTTTCCTTCTCTGCATTTCTGTGACGTAACTTCCTTTTCCTGTTAGGAAGCTCCTCCCACCATGTACCTTATGCTTCCTGTGATGTAAGCAGGTCTCATGGCCTATTAATGGGTGGGAAAGATTTCCAAATCAAAATTGCTAGTGCACTTATCCACCTTTGGTGTACACCTATTACCGAACTCTTACTCTGTGTCTCCAAGGAGCTGTAGCATGTGAAGCAGCCATACCCCAGTAAACCATCTAGACAAATGGGCTAAACCAAGCTGAGTATAACTAAGGGGTCTCAAGCCCTTCTGTGAGTTAGGAGGGTGTCTACACCAAGATGAGAACAATTTCTTCAAACAGCCATAAAGATAACTGAAGCAGGTGCTGTGGAGTGATTAGAGCTTGGTCAGATTTTGAAGATGCCAAGTTCATTCACTGCATCCTTGGCCATCATCAGTTGTCCTAACTTTTCTCTTGCCATGGACTTCAATGACTCTGGAAGACAGAATGAGACTGATGACAAAGTTTTGTGTAGCTCTGCCTCACTTAAATACAGCACATGCATGAGTCAAGATATTACCCTTCCACGTCATTGGTCCTCTTCAAAAAAGGACAGAAAACAACATCAACCTGTGCCGCCAAGAAGCTGTAGCATACATAGTGTCCCCACCCCTCTAAAACTGTCTCAGCAGAAAGGCTAAACCAAGTTGAGGTTACCTGACAGGCTTCAAACCCATAAGAGTTAGGGGAATGTCTCTCCCAAGTATGTGAAGACTTCTCCTGATAGAATGGGTGAATGAGGACAGTTTGTTGCAATGGCCATGAAGGGGGCTGAAGCAAATGCCGTGGAGTGCTTAGAGCTTGGTCAGACATTGAAGATACCAAGGTGATCCACTACATCCAAGTCTTCCAGATTTTTGTCTTACCAATAGGCTTTAATAGCTCCGGAAGATGGAGTGAGGCTGATGATTCTGCCTCACTTGAACTGAATTTACAGGCAAGTCAAGATATCACCCCATGAAGGATGGACAACAAAGTGATTTATCTGCATTATCTCATTCAAAAAAAAATGTTTGTTATAAATTGAGACAAATTATCATTTGCTCTTCTTATTACTTATCCAATAAGTAATAATATCGATTAAAATATATCTATTAATATATCATTAATATTAATTATATATTATATGTGATACATAATTAATATTAATATATAATAATATCTATTTAAAATAAAATTCATGGGTTTTGAAAATGCTGAGTTTTTTTTTTTCAGTTGGGTGGCTAGGGAAATCACTAGACCAGGAATCAGGGAGACCTGATTTCAAATCTGGCCTCAGGCATTCACTAGCTGTGTCACCCCAGGCAAGTCTAATCTCTGTTTGCTTCAACCAACTGCAAGATGGGGGTAATAACAGCACCTCCCAACAGTATCTTACAAGGCTATGAGGATCAAATGAGGAAATATTTGTCAAGCACTTAGCAGAGTGCCTGGTGAATAGTAGGCATTTAATAAATGCTAATTTCCTTCATTCATACTGGGTGATTTTCAAAGATCAATTCCAACTCTAACAATCTATTATTTTTTTTTCCAATTGAGATACCCTCTGAGTTTTTTTTTAACACAATTAACTGTCACCTTCAGTCCTATGCTGTCCTGAATTGATCTTAATTTCATCTGTAACCATTTTAAGGGCCACTATTCTTTTCCACCTTGATAACTTTTATTTTTTTTTTTTGCATTGTATCCTCCCAAGATGCTCTAGCTAAATTCAGTTCCTACTTTTATTCATTTCATTTTTTTTTGTTTTTGAGGGGGGAATAAATTTCACTCTTGTTTTAAAATGTGTAATGTATTTATTATCTACTTAAATGTGTTTCTCTGAGTATCTCAGGTAGTTTCTGATTATACCTCTAATATTCAGTATATTTCTTTGGGTTATGCACAGAGTAGTCATTTAAGAAAGGTGTGCTGAATTAATAATTTGAAGATTTTATTTAATTTCACATGCTTTGGGGGCATACTTCCATTTTCTTGATGTATAAAGTCTTTGGTGCCCCTTCCCACAAAGAGAGATTAGACTCTGGACTTATATAAGGTCGATCCAATTCTAGAGCACAAAAAGGACTCAAACTTTTTTCATACACTCTAGCTCAGAATGAAGGGGAAAAAATTTCACTCTTACCTTAAAATTTGTAAGGTACTTATTATCTTCTTAAATATATTTCTCTGAATATCTCAGGTAGTTTCTGATTCTGCCTCTAATATTCAGTGTATTTCTCTGATTTATACACAGAATAGTCATTTAAGAAAGGTATACTGAATTAATAATTTGAAGATTTTATCTAATTTTCCTGTGCTTTGGGGGGCATACTTCCATTTTCTTATGATGTCTAAAGTCCTTTAGTCCCCCATGGTGGAGTAATCTTCTAGAAGAGGGTACATGCAAAAAACATCTCTTTCTAGCAGTAAGCACTTAGTACCTCTAGAGCTCTTGAATTCACTGTGTTGATAATTAAGGTGGGACATTTTTTTTACTGTTTTATCTTTTAGAATGCTAAATTAATTAAACACCTTTGATTAAGTCTTACTAGATCCAAAGCTCCAGGCACACACCTTTTTACTGATTAGATGTGAATCCTTCAGGTCCTGAACAGAGTATAAAAACTCAAAGGTTAGCATTTTGTCTGGGGCTCTCACTTATTGAAGGAGTGTTGATATGGAGACTCTGGGCAGCCATTGTTAAGAGCCGCCCCCCCCCCACTTTGAAAAAAACCATATGTTTTGTTTGGGGGCTCTCAGTCACTGGAAGAGTAGAGTGGGACTCTGGGCAAGCCATTGTAACTGCTCCCCCCTGGCTTTGCTAATCCAGACCCATGAGTTCTCTGGTAACTATGAATTATGATTTGGTCTTTTTATATTGTCTCTGTTTATAATTTGTTTGTATTTGCTCTGAAGTTCAGGTTTCTGGCTTTTCCTCCTGAACTAAATTTATATAAAGTAAGATTGTTAACCTCTTAAAGTTACTGAATTTATATAAAGTAAGATCGTTAACCTCTTAAAGTTACTTTCCTTAGTAAAGCAGATCAAAGAACCTGTGCTGGCAGCTCTTGTTGCTGGTCTCGTTGGGTCTTACACCTCAACAGCTGCTGCTAGCCAAATTGTTGCTATACTCACAAGTTAGATGCTCATGCTAGAAACATCTGTCACAGGATTGCCCTTTGATTACCTGTGCTCAGAAAAAGAAACCCAAAGCAGAAGATGGAGCTAGGGTTAGAGTTAGGGTTAGGCTCACTTAGGTACACAAATATGGCCATTTGTCATGTGCAAGTAGGCATAACAGCTATTACTAGGCACAGGGATGGGGAAAGCCCTCTTCCCTCTGTCAGGAAACCCAAGGGACAAATGTTTGAATTTGGAAGAGAGAGCAAAAGTAGAAGTGTTTTTTCTACTTTTAAAGCCTTCTGAGATGAACAGTTTTCTTTGACATAGACTTCCATCCCCACTGATGGAATATTTTGGTGGAGATTTCCAGTGAACATCTATTCATATAAAACCAAAATTTGGGGAAGACAAGTCTAATATATAGATATTGGAGTCATCTACATAGAGCTAAAATTGAACTCATGGTTGTAGATGAGATGATCAAAGGAGAAGGGAGAGAGAGGAGCCAGGCCAGGCCAGAACCTTGTGAATTAACCATAACTAGTGGTCAGGAAATGAATGATGACTCAACAAAAGAGATAGAAAAGGAGTGGTCAGGCAGGTAGGAGGAAAAGCAGGTGATAAGAGCATCATGTAAGCCAAGGAAGGAGATGGAACCTATGTGATGTTCTTGGCATTCTTCCCTTGCCTCTCTGACCACTCATTCTTAGTATAATTTCTAGGATTACATCATAATGACCCTCTCTTTGTATGTGGCTGTAACCTAGGGATTTGGCCCATACCCCTTTTTTCTTCTATTTGAATAATATCACAATGATCTTATCAACTTCTATCCCTATGCAGAGGATTTCCCAAATCTACCCATCTCATCCTCTTTTATCCCCTGAACTCAAATCCCACATCACCAACTACCAGTGGACATTTCCTATGTCCAAGAGGCATTACTAACTCATCATCATGTGCAGAACAAAATTTTCTTTCCTCCAAAACTCACTCCTTCTCCTCCTAACTTCCCTATTTATATCAGAGGAATCACCATCCTTCCAATAACTAGGGCTTGCAATCTTTCTTTTTTAATTTTATCATTTTTATTTAATATTTTACTTTTCAACATTTATTTCCACAAGATTTTGAGTTACAAATTTTCTCCCCACTTCTACCTTCCCCCCCATTCCAAGATGTCATGTATTCTGATTGCCTTGTTCCCCAGTCAGCCCTCCCTTCTGTCACCCCACTCCCCCCCCATACCCTTTCCCCTTACTTTCTTGTAGGGCAGGATAGATTTCTATGCCCCATTCCCTATATATTGTGCTTCCCAGGTGCATGCAAAAACAACTTTCTTTTCAAGCATCTGCTTTTAAAACTTTGAGTTCCAAATTCTCTCCCCTCTTCCCACCCATCCTCCCTAGTAAGGCAAACAATTCAACATAGATCACACATGTATAACTATGTAAAACAATTCCACGATACTCATGTTGTGAAAAGCTAACTATATTTCCTTCCATCCTATCCTGTCTCCCTTTATTCAGTTTTCTCCCTTGACCCTGTCCGTTTTCAAAAATGTTTGCTTTTGATTACCTCCTCCCCCTATCTGCCCTCCCTTCTATCATCCCCCATTTTTTATCCCCTTCCCCTTAGTTTCCTGTAGAGTAAGATACCCAATTGAGTGTGTATGTTATTCTCTCCTCAAGTCAAATCCTATGAGAGCAAGATTCACTCATTCCCCCTCACCTGCCCCCTCTTCCTTTCCAACAGAACTGCTTTTTCTTGTCACTTTTATGTGAGATAATTTACCCCATTCTATCTCTCCCTTTCTCCATTTCTCCATATATTCCTTTCTCACCACTTAAATTTATTTCATTTTTTTAGATATCATCCCTTTATATTCAACTCACCTTGTGCCCTCTGTCTACATATATATGTGTATGTATGTATGTATGTATATTCCCTTCAACTAACATAATACCAAGAAAGGTCTCATGAATTACACACATCATCTTTCCATGTAGGAATGTAAACAAAACAGTTCAACTTTAGTAAGTCCCTTATGAATTCTCTTTCTTGTTTATCTTTTCATGCTTCTCTTGATTCTTATATTTGAAAGTCAAATTTTCTATTCAGCTGTGGTCTTCTCTTTTCCAAGGATGCTTGAAAATCCTCTATTTTATTGAAAATCCATATTTTGCCTTGGAGCATGATACTCAGTTTTGCTGAGTAGGTGATTCTTGGTTTTAATCCTAGCTCCTTTGACCTCCAGAATATCATATTTCAAGCCCTTTGATCCCTTAATTTAGAAGCTGCTAGATCTTATGTTACCCTGATTGTATTTCCACAATATTTAAATTGGTTTTTTTTCTGGCTGCTTGCAGTATTTTCTCCTTGAACTGGGAACTCTGGAATTTGGCAACAATATTCCTAGGAGTTTTCTTTTGGGGATCTTTTTCAAGAGGCAATTGGTTGATTCTTTCAATTTCTGTTTTACCCTCTGGTTCTAGAATATCAGGGCAGTTTTCCTTGATAATTTCTTGAAAGATGATGTCTAGGCTTTTTTTTGATCGTGGCTTTCACATAGTCCAATAATTTTGAAATCATCTCTCCTGGATCTATTTTCCAGGTCAGTTGTTTTTGCAATGAGATATTTCACATTGTCTTACATTTTTTCATTCCGTTGGTTCTCTTTTATATCTTGATTTCTCATTAAGTCACCAGCTTCCACTTGCTCCAATCTAATTTTAAGGTGGTATTTTCTTCAGTGGTCTTTTGGACCTCCTTTTCCATTTGCCTAATTCTGACTTTTAAGGTATTCTTCTCCTCATTGGCTTTTTGGAGCTCTTTTGCCATTTGGGTTAGTCTATTTTTTAAAGTGTTATTTTCTTCAGTATTTTTTTTTGGTTTTCCTTTAGCAAATCATTGACTTGTTTTTCATGGTTTTCTTGTATCACTCTCATATCTCATCCCAATTTTTCCTCTACTTCTCTTACTTGGTTTTCCAAATCCTTTTTTTGAGCTCTTCCATGGCCTGAGACCAATTAATATTTTTCTTGGAGGCTTTTGATGTAGGCTCTTTGACTTTGTTGACTTCTGCTGGCTGTATGTTTTGAACTTCTTCGTCACCAAAAAAGTATAGTTTGAGTCTGAGTTCATTTTCACTGGCTGTTCATGTTCCCAGCCAACTACTTGACCCTTGAGCTTTTTGTCAGGGTATGACTTCTTAGAGAGTAGAGAGTACTTTGTGCCAAGCTTTAGGGTCCAAGAGCTGCTATTTTCAGAGCTACTTCTACTCCACCATCACCACAGACTCTGTCACAGCAGCACTCCTCTTCCTCCAAGAATTGCCAACCAGGTCTACAATCCAGGTGCAAGCAGAGCACAGCAAGAGAACCTGCCTTTGTGCCCACAAAGCACTGCTGCTCTGATCCGCTGCTAGATTCCTTCTACCATGTGAGCCAGGGACTAGGGAAGCAGCTGAAGCTGGAGGTCTGGAACCAGTCTTAGGAGCTTCCTGCTGCTGCCATCGCCACAGCTGCACTACCTCCACCACCCCCAGGGATGGGGCCTGACCGCTCTCACCTCAGTCCCGCAGTTTCCCATTAACCTGCTCTTTGGCATTTGTGGGTTGAGAAATCTGGTAACTGCCATAGCTCATTGATTCATGGCCCTAAGGCCTGTTCCAGCCAGCTGACTCCAGGTCTGATCTATCCTGGCATGGCCCATGCTGGGCTGTGCTCCACTCCCAGCACCGTGCGATAGACTCTTCCCAGCAACCATCCAGGCTCTCCTGGGCTGGAGACCTGTTTCCCTCTGATATTTCGTGGGTTTCACAGCTCTAGAATTTGTTCAGAGCCATTTTATAGGTGTTTGGAGGGATTTGGGGGAGACCTTAAGCAAGTCCCTGCTTTCCAGCTGCCATCTTGGCTCTGCCCCTCAGGATTGCAATCTTAAAGTCACGTTTGACTCTTTACTCTCTATCTCTCCCACACACAGTTAATGAGCTGCCAAGTCTTATCAATTCCATCTCTGCATCATCTCTCATATGTGTCCTCCTCTCTCTACTCATATAGCCACCACTGTAATTCTGACCCTTATCATTCCTCCCTGAAACTATTACTAACATAGCCTCCTAATGCTTTTCAGTGCATACAATCACTCTTCTCTGCAATCCATGCCCCACAAAACTGCCAGAGTGATATTCCTAAAGCATCAGTGTGTCCATGTCATTTCTTCACTCAAGAAGCTTCACTAGCTTTATGTTGTTTCTAGGATCAAACAGAAATGTTGTTTAACTTCTCAAACACATCATAGTTGGGCTCCACCTTATATTTTGGCTACAGTAGAAAAAGCAATGACTTTGGAGTACAGACCTGGGTTCAAATAATACCTCCGACATACATTCTCTGTGTGACTTTGGAAAAGTCACTTAATGTATCTAGGTCTCAGTTTCTTTGTCTGTAAAATTAAGGAGTTGGACTAGATGGTCTCTGAGGCCCTTTCAGTCCTGAGTCTATGATCCTATGATTGCATGTAACCTTTCTTTTGTTACACTGGTGTCTAGCCAAGGAATGCACTCCTTCTTTAACTCACCCTCCACTATAACTTTCATCTCTAAGACTAGGATGATAGAAACCCTAGTTTCTTTCAAGGCTTAGATCTGTGTCACCTCCTACAAAGGGTCTTCTATGATTTCTCCAGTCGTTGGTGTTCTGTCCTCCAAAATCATCTTGAAATTATATTGCAAATGTTGGATATTTACTTCTCGGTGCATATCATTCCTCTAGAAGGAAATAAGCCCCTTAGGACAGCAAATATTTCTTTTTCTGACTTTGTATCCTCCATCTCCAGCACAGGTGTAGGTACTTTATTAAGTTTTGGGTGGGGAACAACATTGGGAAGAGGCTGACACAAAGTTGCCCCCAAAAAAGTTAAGAATGAGGACTCATAAAGATCATTGATTAATCAATTGATAATAATTTATTAGGTGCATGTTCTATGCCAGTCAATCCATTTATTAAGTACCTCTTAAGTATCAGCCACTATGCTAAGCACTGAGGCTACAAAGAAATGCAGAAGTCTCTGCCCTTGGGGAACTTAGAGTCTAATGGGGGAGACATCATGGAAATAATATGTACTAACAAGTGATAGGGAAAAATGGAGAGAAGCAACAGAGAGAAGGCAATAATATTAATGAGGATTGGGAAAGGTTCCCTGTAGAAGAATAGGGTTGTAGGTAGGACTGGAAGGAAGCCAGGGAAGCCAAGAGATGAAGAGAGAAAAAGTTCCAGGCTTGGAAGACAGCCGGAAGAAAATGGCCAGAGATGGAGTGTGCTGTCAAAGGAACAATGATGAAGCCTGTGTCACTAGATCTCAGAACATATGGAGGGGAGTAAGGTATGAAGAACATGGATAGATAGGAAGACCCCAGGACTTTTGGGAAGGGAGAACTTTAAAAACCAAACAAATGATTTTATACTTCATTCAGGAGGTAATAAAGATCTGGGCACATAGGGACATAAATACAAAAATAAAAGTCTCTGCTGTTAAGGAGCTTAAGTTCTTTTGGAGGAAAATCAACATATAATAATAACAGCCAGCATTTAAGAAACACTTTAAAAACACTTTGAAAAACCCTTCACATATATTCATTTGACCTTACAACAGCTATATAGAAGATATTTATTATCTTTTTTTGTATTTTACAGATGAGAAAATTGAGGCTGAGAGAGGTTAAGTTGTTTTCCCAGGGTCACACAGTTAGTAACAGTCTGAGAAAGAATTTGAACCCACATTTTTGGAAGGATATACTGGTAAATGTATCTGCATTAACATTTTCTCTATCACTTTCTTAAATGTAGACAACCTAAAAAACAATAATTCAAACTTATCTGTAGTTTTGCCAATTTCCAAGGCATCAAAGTTCACACTGAATATTTAACAATCACCTTTTCTGATCCCAGTGGGACCTGTCTTCAGCACACCCTGGGTCTTCCAAGCTCTATCCACTGCACCACCTAGCTTCTTTTGTATATACGTATAAGCAAAATATTTTCAAAGAAATACAGGATAAGTTTCTTTTGGGGTGGGTGGGGGATGGGAGAAGTTATTACACAGAAAGTGATGCTCAGTCTGAGCTTTGAAGGAAACTAAAACATAGAGATGAGCAAAATGAACATTATAGGTAAAGGAATTGAGCAGCTAAGAGATCACTGATTGGTCACTTTGGGAAGTGCTGGTTCCGCTGAGGAGTGGTGTCAGAAACCTGATAATAAGGGTGTGAGATTCATTAGAGAATGGAGGCAAAAAGCCTGAGTGAGTTTGGTAGTGGTTTCTCAGGGTTTGGTTTTTACACAGTTATCTAAGGAGGCAGATAATACAAGTGTAAATATACCCATTCTTTGGAGGAGGAAACTGAGATTGACAGAGATGAAGAGGTTTCTTCAGATAGATCTTTATGCTTCTATTTATTAATGTAGCCATAAGATGTTCCTATGGGTTGCCTACTCTATAAAACTAGTGTTTGGACTAGGCAGTCTCTAAGGTCTTATTAATGAGCCTCATGAACCCCCAAATTCTACCCTGAGATCTTTTCAATCTTGGACATAGGATACTAGGAAGACCCAACTCCAGAAAACAAACAATTTTGCTCATAAAAGAGATTTAATGAGACCATTCAGCCTATATACTACATGGTAAGATTGTCAAATCAATAATGAACCTAGAAATCATGCAACAATTGAACTACCAAATACATAGACAAATAGAACATTTTTAAGATTAGCTCAGCTACTTTATTAACTCAATTATTTATTAACTCAGGAATTAATTTACAAGTCTTTCAAGAACCAAATCCTCCATCATGAAAACAGAATCCTCAGCAATAATCCTAAAAATGTAAGGCACATCTTTCTCCCTGGAAATTGGGTGGTATCTAGATGGGTAGAGTGTTGGATGTGGGGTTGGGAAGACCTGAGCTTAAATTCTAACCCCCACACTTATTAGCTAGGCTATACTGAGCAAATTGCTTGACCTTTTCAGCCTCAGTTTCCTCATATGTAAAATGGAGTTTATAACAGCACCCATTACCCAGGGTTGTTGTGAGAATCACATAATACCTGTTAAGCATTCTGCGAACTTTAAAATGCTAAAAAAAAAAAAAGCCAGCTATTGGTAAGTGACAAACTATGATGACAGTTCTAGATCCAGGCTCAGCCTGAATGTGTAGCTACATGGACTTCCCAACTCCCAGAAGAGACAGAAAGAGAAATGACTGCAAAGCAGTTCTCCATTCCTCTGCCAAAATCCTGTTAAAGCAGATCCAGGAGACTGAGTAAAGCCAGGACTCAGGCCATATGGCCAACCAAAAGGAAAGAGTCTTGGAGCAGTGCCAAAGGGCCACCCTCTTGTTGCCAACCAGAGAGAAGAGAATAAACAAGGCTAAGCATAACTCCAGATCATCTGCTTTGCTCCTTTGAGTCAAACATGCTTCAAGTCACCTACCTCCAAGCAGACTTCTCAAGGATGAGGAAATGGCTTTTGACTCAATCTCTGGCACCTTTTTCAAAGGCACCTTGGAATGATGGGAATATAAATACAACATATTATGTGAACAGAAAGTGATTTCCACCAGTGCAGTTCACAACCTACTTTGGGTACCATGTCTCAAGATCAAAGGAATCCTACTTTATATTCACAATGAAAAACTATTCTGTAAACCATTTGGGGATCATATTTCTATTGGTGTGAACTAGTGGACATGAGGAGTGGTTCTAGAAGATTTGTTCACTATAACTTTACTATGGATAATGGAGAGAGGAAGATTGTTTCTATCTTTGACTTCTCCCCCTTCTAAAGATGACTTACATTAGTGCCATCTTTATAAGATGAGAGATTACATCATACCACGGAAAGAGTCCACTTCTTGATTAAAATCCAACTGGACTAAAAATCAGTCTCCACCAGTTATTACAAAAGTAATGTTAGAGAAGATCTATAAAGTCTTGGGGCCTTAAGCTGTAAAATGAGGGGCTTGAATGAGACACCCTGGAAGGAGACTTTCAGCCCTAAATCTGTGATGCTAAAAGATTCCATTCTCTGCTCCCTTAGCAACTAGATGTTCTAACCAATGATTCCATGTCGCTACAGTTATTAGTTAATAGATTATTACTCCAGGGTGAAAAGAAGGAACAAGACTGAGCCAATCTTGGAACAGCTTTGACAATAAGAACTGATAGCACATAAGGACCCTTGCGAGGCAAATGTTTTAGGATGTAGGCATTACCATTTGAGAATGAAAACACAAAAAACACACAGTTATAACATCCTTGTCATTTTTCCACTACTACTTAATCCATTTCCCTTTTAAATATGTAAAAATGAAAAGTTGATATATATATATTTTATATATATATATATATAAAATTGAAAGAGTTCAAAATAATTTTACTGTTTTCCCTTTTTTAAGCAAGTGAAATTTCTTGGCTTGTGTGACTTTAGAGGGTTAGAAAGCTCTTCTCTCAAACCCAATTGTGAGCCAGAGAGAAAAGGCAAAGGACCTTGTCCAAAGTCACACAGTCGGTAATCTCAAAGTCAAAATTGTGCAACCAACTCTTGGACCTGGTTCTTTCTCATGCTGTATGTTGTAAATTACTATGAGGTCCTGTTGGATCCAATATTATATGATTATATGATAAGTGGCCATTTGCCCAAAGAGGTGAATGTCTACTACTGATAATTTTAGACCAGGGAGGAATTCATCTTTGGATGTATTGGCCTTTCCACTTCTCTCATATCATACTTTTATTACTTAGAAACAAAAATTGAAACATAACTGAAGAATCAAAAATCAAGTAACATATCTATACAAAATATATATATACATATACATAAAATATCTTATTGTATAAAAATCTTTTAAATTTTTTGATTAAGTGAAATCAATACAGGTAACTAAGAATAAAAGATATGAACCAGAAGAAAAGGTTGTTTTTTTTTTAAATATCTCACATAAAATGCAGACATCCAAAACTTTTAGGGAATTCAAGCAGACTGACAATAGTAAAAGTCAGTTCCTTACAGAAAATTGTCAAAGAATATGAAATTTTGGGGGCAACTAGGTGGTACAGTGAGTAGAGCACCCAGCCCTGGAGTCAAGAGGATCTGAGTTCAAATCCGGCCTCAGACACTTGACACACTTACTAGTTGTGTGACCTTGGGCAAGTCACTTCACCCCAATTGCCCTGCCTTCCCCCTGCAAAAAAAGAATATGAAATTTTCAAAATTAAAAACATGAAATATGAAAAACTAGATGGAAAAATCATGTAAGATCACTAATAATACTTGAAATAAGTTATTCTGATGTATTATCATACAATTATGATCAGTTTTTCAAACCTGATAAAGATGGAAAACTTATTGATGAGGATGTGAAAAATAGGCATAAAAATCCATTGCTAGTCAAAGTTTAAGTTAATATGACTCTTTTGGAAAACTGTTTGTAATGATACAAGGCAAGTAAGAAAGCTATCTTTTTTAAAAGTAAAATCTAGGTCCAATTAAATTATCAAACAAAATTTACAGTAAATAGTTAAAATTAAGGCCTATTCTTTCCTTCTCTTGAAGCAAAGTTGAATTTTTAATGCAAAGTTGCATTATTATCCATTGCAATCTCTCTTTCATGCTGTATAGGTTGTCCTGGTATTATCATTGTTATTGTCATTTTTATTATTATGCCATTTCTGACTGCAATTCAAATAAGAACAACTAGGTGGCACAGAGAATAGAGTGCCTAACTTCCTGGAGTTAGGAAGACCTGAGTTCAAATCCAGTCTCAGACACTTGCGAACTGTGTGACCCTGGACAAGTCACTTGACCTCTGTTTGCCTCAGTTTCTTCACCTATAAGTGGGAATAATAAGTAGCTATCTCTTAGAGTTGTGAGGATAAAATGAAATAATAATTATAGATCATTTGGTACAGTAGCCGGCACATAGTAGGTTGTAGTAGGAAGGCCGAATTTATAATCTCAAATATAATCATGTATATGTTTGAATGGTTCGAAATCGCAAAGTATGAGAGATTCTCTAAGTAGAAAACAACAAAAAATTTATTTAGGCCCCACCGCAGCAGATCCATGAACCAGCCTCCCCATTACGACATCTTGACAAAAAGACTCCAGGCCCAGAAAACCCACCTCACAAGAGTAACCAGGAGGCCACAGAAAAACAAGATAGTATTTAGCCAAATCATTTTTACTGGCCTCAAGTCCTTGCTCACACTCCTGGGTCTACACACGGGTCAGCTCTGCTTCCGCAGCTCCCTGCTTCCACAGCTTCCTGCCTCCGCAGCTTCCACTTCCACTGTAGTTGTCTCTTGGCTCACCCTTCCTCGCAGCCCAGCTTCTGGTGTTCTCAAGCTCTGCCTCAACGACCTGAGACCATTGGTTCCCGAGTTGGCCCCTCTTAAGTCATCAATCTACAACCACACAGGTTTCACACCTGATAGGGCTTTGGGCCTGGGGCTTAGCACTTAACAGCTGAAAGTACTTTCACTAAAAGTAAACAAAAGCCAAGGAGACAATTTTGCTTAACAACAAGGTGCTTTATAAATGTTAGCATATTCATTATTATTATAAGATATAGACTAACAGACTTTAAAAAAAGAGAAGAGCCCATTTTTAAGACATCAAAAAATTCCTAAAGTCATCTTTAAATAATGACCAGGGTACAACCCACTGGGGTTTGCATCGCAAAAGAACTAAAGATGGACCACAGTCAGTGAAGCTAACCATATGACAGAACCCTCCTCCTACAAAGAGGTGGAAGAATGGGAGGGTAGATTCAGAGAAGTATTAGTCATGAACAGACAAATATCAACCTAATAAGACTGATTGTGAAAAGTAGTTTGAAAGGAAAGAAAGGATGAGGAAGAGCACAAGATCTGGATCTGGGCGAGGGCAAGAGAAGTGGACAGGTAGAGATTGCATCAAGAATATAGCACAGATGCATATTCTTCTCCCATTATCTTCTTCCTTCTAAAGAGAAATGAGTGAGCAAAGAGAAGAAAGATATAAGAAAATAGGATGAAGAGAAATACACAATTAATGATCATGACATAATGATCAATGACATAAATGTGAATGGGATGAACACATTCATAAAATGGAAAAGCCAGAAGATTCAATTAGAAAGCAGATTTCAGGAATATATTGCTTATAAAAAACACATTTGGAACATAAATGTTAACACAGTTACATAATAAAATGGGCAGTTAGATGGCTCAGTGGATATCACTGGGCCTGGAGTTATGAGGACCTGAATTCAAATATGGCCTCAGACACTTAAATACTAGCTGAGTGACCGTACACAAGTCACCTAACCCTGTTTACTTCAGTTTCCTCATCTGTAAAATGGGCCGCAGAAGAAAATGGCAAAGCACTCCAATGTCTTTGCCAAGAAAACACAAAGTGGGGTCACAAAGAGTCAGGTACAACTGAAAACAACTAAACAACAACAATGTCTGGGAAAGGAAGGAGGAAGAATATGAGGGAAAACTTTTGTTGATTTAAAAATCAAAGACATCAATAAAACTTTATTTTTCTTCAATAAAGAAGGTTGCTACCATGTTCCGGAGAAGAGGAGATGAAGGCTTGAGCTAGCCTGCAAGACTCATTCTTGAAGAAGCCATGCTTGATCTTCATGCTTGTCAAATTCATTTTTTTGTATTCAAAAAGAATCTCTGGGGCCATCACCAGTCATCTTGACTTATGTCTTGACACTGGACTCAGGTGACTCTGCAGGAGAGAGTGAGGCTGATGACTTCCCACTGCCCTGCCTCACTAAAATTCAATCCGCTCACAAATAAAGACATCACCTTCAGGATGCCATTGGTCCTCTTTGAGAACAAAGGATCAGCAACAACAACAACAAAGAATCTCCCAATTCCCTCATCTATGTAGCTGGAAAAATCCATTCTTTTTTGAGATAAAATATCTAAGACACCGCCTTCTCCAATCAGGCAGTACATTTCCCATTCTATGTAATTTTTTCTAAAATTACTGACAGTGATTTGGAAATAAATTTTTCCTGATGATTATAAGTCAAATAAGTACTCCTTCCAATGAAACCATGGGTCCTAAGTATTAACTTTTTCTCCTTTCCAACCTCAGAATAAGCAATGGAAAAAAAAAAAGTTTTGGCAACCATCGATTTGCCAACCCCCAAGGGTTTCACAGTAGCCTCTGTGGCTGGCAGCTCATGTTTAAGTTTCCCTGTCCAAATGCTTGTTGGATGTGAAAGCTGTGAAATTTCACCAGCCTGTCATAGTGAAAAAAGCACTCACTACCTTCAAGTCAGCATGCCTAACTTTGAGTTCCAGTGCTGTTTCTTAGCTGTGTGATATCTGGAATGTTACTTAACATATGTAGGCCTCGATTTCCTCACCTGTAAATAAGAAGCCTGAATGAACTAGATGACCTTTGAAGTCCTTCTCTCCTCTAAATCCCATGAGCTTATGATCAGCCCATCATGTTTCCAGTGATATTGCTTCTCTGAATCTCAGTTACATTGCTTGTAAAAGGAATGAAACTTGACCAGCTCTAGAGCCCTTCCAACTCTGACACCCTAGAGTATATGATCTTCCATACCATTCCTATCACCCACTTGTAATAATTGAGTATGCAAGAGGGCAGGCTAGCACCAACTCCTCCAGTGGCAGAGTTAATGAGGAGACTGGAGATGATGGTCTTGATCTCCACCTGGACCTCTTGACCTGGGAGCACTTTCTACATCGCCTGCTCTTTGATTCTTGAGGTTCTATAGCCTGGTCATACATTCAGGCCTCCACCATTTGTTCTCCTGGTTTCCCTTATGGTCAGAATCCTGATAAATGCTCCAGGAGAGACAAAGGAGACTCAGACATAACCCAGTGACTCACCACACTCAGGTAAGATAGCCAGAGGTATAGTGATTGAGAGGTATAGTTAAAAGAGCTGTGGACTGGGAGCTGGGTGACCTGATAGCAAGTCTAATACATGCCACTAATTGTAGACTATGGAAAAGGTAGACTCAGCATAATTTATCAACTGACTGGACTTGGGTGTGGAGGGAGAGGACACAGAAAAAGACTGAAGTGGCAAGCCTGGGAGAAAGATATTGTAAAGAATATGGGTTAACAGGAAGCCTAGGTAAGTTTAGGGAGGATGATGATAATGGGATAGCATTGCCTCTGAATTGCTGATGGATATGAGCAGCCAGGCAGTTAGTTTCAGCACACAATGTCAAAATCCCAACTAAAGCATCACAAAGAATTTTTTGAGTGGGGTGGGGGGAGGGCAAGTGGTCACAGATCTATGATTTCATAAATGTAAAGAATTCTGCATGTGTTGAAAACATTTTCACTAATCAAAATTGACAATTCATCTGGGTTTTGCATCTGCCTTCCTTGAGGTGAAGTGAGTAGTCCTGAGTTGATGTGAATCAGAGTACTTGAACCTAGGTCATTCTAACTGCCAGACCAGACCTCTGTCCTCTAGGCAAATTGGATAATTGGGGCTGGATAGAGAGAGATAAGACTCACCTGAAAAGAATTCTGTAAGCTCCGAGTTGGAAGAGAATTCAATAATTCTCTACTTTAAAGTGAACAAAAAGCCCCACTACAAAATAGCCAACACGTGGTTATTCCATATTTTATTTAAAAACTTCAGTGATGGAGAATCATTCCAAAGTGATCAAATGGGGCTATGTTGCTCAAGCAGAAACCACAGAAACAGATGAATAGAGGTCTTAGAATGAGAAACTTTTTTATACCCACATTTAAGGAGAAAGAGGAAGAAAAGGAATCCATGAAAACGACTGAGAAGCAATGTCAAGAGGTAGATGGAAGACCGGGAGAGATTAGTGTCATGAGAGGCACAGGAAGAGACAGTATCCAGAGGAGGGGGTAGTCAATGCTATTGACAGAAAGATGGAGCAGGATGAAAACTAAAATCCTTTCTCCAGGTTTGTGGAATAAGTTCACTCATGAGTTTGGAAGAAGTGGGAAGAATTCTCTGTGGAGACCATAGGAATGTCCAGGTGTGATGCATTTGATGGGTCTTTATGTTCTTTCAGTGAGAGAATAGGACCAACCTGAGGAAAGTAAAATCTACAGGGCTCACAGGAGGATCTGAGGTAACAGAACCTTACAAGACTGATCACAGAAACACTCCATGGATGAGGTGAGTCTCAGAAAGGAGCTGAGAAGGAAGAGGTGGCAGAGCCAGCTTGGCAGGGGGAAGGAGTGATTGCTTGTTATGGAGGGGAAAGCAAGATAAGGAAAGGGCTGAAGCAGGAGAGGGAAAGGCATAGGAAGGACTGAGTAATACCATAAAGAACACCTTGGCCTTCTGTTGTCTTGTGTGGGAGTTATAAAGCACTTTTCTTTCACCAACTCTCTGTGTGAGGTCACATGAGGGTTATTTTGATGATGGAACAGGCCCAGAAGGAGGAGATGGTGCGTTGTTAAAACCTGGTAGATTGAACCAAGTCAAACACAGGACTTGTGACTTCCTTGTGCTTCTTCATATGTATGTATGTATGTATATATGTGTGTAGGTATATACATATGTATCTATGTATGTATATATGTGTGCATGTATATGTATATGTGTGCATATGTATGTATGTGTGGAGCTTAGTACCCCTTAATGACCCTGCAATGAAAACCTCCCAACAGGAAAGATCAGTTGCATAGTAATCAGATTTCCCTCTATCTGAGCTTCCCCTTCTCACTCTATCCTATTTGCCCATTTCTTTTTCAATGTTCCCAGGATGTTATGTCATTATTTTTCAACAAACACATATTTGACATCTGCTCCTGCTGGGTTCAAGGCATGACATTGGGGCTAATTGTCTTGTAACCCTCATACCACTGATCATTCTTTGGCTAATTAGCCTGTAGAAAAAAAGTACTTTGTGACTGTAAAGGGACATGAGATCAATCCAAAAACACAAGGTGTTGGCCCTAGGGTCTAGGGGCAGAGTTTGGATGACCATCTCTTTTAGAGGTGATTTCTGCAAGGGACTATGCCAAGTGACCTCTGAGATCCCTCCCAACCCCAAGATTTGAGACATCTATTTTCCCCTTGGTTCAGTCGAGACAAATTTGATTTTTTTTTGTTTAGCTAAACACACACACACACAGGCACACATATACACGCAGAAACTTATAGGCCAATAATTACAACTAGCAGGAAAAAATACATAGTCTTATTGTAAGTAAAGTTTAACTTGGCTAGACTGGCTCAAACTGATTTTAATATATATTTTTAATTTTATGCTTAAATATAAAATGAGAAAAAAGAAGAAAAAGCCATGTACACAGCAGACCATAAGAGAGGATTCAATACAAAAAATAAATTTACATTTCAAAAAAACCTTGTAATAAATACTACACATTGTTTCAAAGCTGCACAGCTTTTCTTTGTTTCCTTTTTGGCTTCCTTTTGTTCTCTGCCCCCCACCCTAAAGAAGGATACAATTAAGTGTGACTATACATACACACACACACACACACACACACACACAAATATATATATATATATACACACATATATATGCATATATACACACACATATATACACACACAAAGATATCTATAAACATAGGCATATATACACATATACACTCAAACACGTGTATGTAACACTGTGCTCTGCTTATTTCCTCCTACAATTTGGTTCTCTGAAAGTGGATAGCATCTTCCTTGATAAAGTCTCTTTCTATTTTTCTCTAAATCAACCATCTCACCATTTTCTATACCATAACAACATTGCTTTCTGGATTCAAAGAGCATCTTCATAGGATCTTTGAGGTCAATTTGGGTATTTTTAATAGTCAGAATGACTTAGTTGCTTAAAATTCTTCTTAAAGCAATACTGTTGCTGTATACAATGTTCTCTTGGTTCTGCTCGTTTATCTCTTCATTATTTTGTGGAGATCTCCCCATGGTTTTCTAAAATCATTGAACTCATCATTTCTTATGGCAGAGAAATGTTCCTTCGCAAATATATACCATGATTTGGTTAGCCATGCCCCAACTGACAGTATCCCCATAATTTCTTTGCCACTACAAAGAGAGCTGCTATAAATATTTTAGAATAAGTTATTTTTTTCCATTTTGCCAATCCTCTTGGGAAACAGACCTAACAGTGGTATTGCTGGGTCAAAAGATATAAGCAGTTTAATAACTCTTGGGGCATAATTCCAAATCTCTCTCCAACCAGACTGGTTTTAATGAAGACCATTTCATAACACCAGTCCTTGCCTCAGTTCTAAATGGGAAATTCCAGTCAATGTAAAGAAGAAGGATTTCAATGTTTTGAGAGCTGACCTCAGAGCCAAGATAACCTGGATTCATATTCCACTTCTGACACTTACTTTCTGTGTCATCCTGGACTGGTCACTTACCTTAGTGCTCTAGACAGTTTCCGCAAGACCATAAGTTGTAGACAAAGTATCGTCCTCATTGATATTTGATAGGTAAAAATACAAAGTCAGACCTGGGTTCAAAAAATCAATTTCTAGATACAAGATAGGAAAAATGTGGCATTTCATGTAAAAAAACAAAAGTTGGAGGATTTTCACGGACCAAGCTAAATAGGGTCCATAGCCTCATGACATATGGCAAGTCCACAAAGCTAATATGTCCAACCCTTGCCTGTGTGACAAAGATATGTCAGCCACGACTGGGGAGTATTTTAGAGTATTATGCTTAATTCTGGTCCCACAGTTTATGAAGGGCATTGATAAGCAGAAGGGCTTCCACAGGAGAACAAGTAGGATGGTGTCTGACTTCAAAATCAGGTTATATGAGATTGGATCAAAATGTACTGGGGATGTTTAGTGTATCTCCCACACTTAGCATAGCATCTGAAACATAGTTGGTGATTAATAAATGGTTATTGATTGATTGAAGATGAGCAAACTAAGAAGACACAGGATTGACATCTTTGTTCATTTGAAGGGTTGTCATATGGAAAAGGCATTAGGCTTTCCCTTCATGTTCCCAAAGGAATGGCCTGGTATCAATATGTAGCAGTGGGAGTGAGACAGATTAGAATTGATGTTAGTGGAAACTTCCTCTCAATTAGAGCTCTTCCCAAATGGGAAGTTCTACTTTGAGCTAATGCCCCCTTCCCCTTTGCGTCCCCACCATTCAATATCCAAACAAAAGGGGAAATAGCACAGTGAAGCCAAAAGAAGACTTGATTAGAAGACTGAAGATGTGGGTTCAAATCTTTACTTTGCTTCCTATGTGATTTAGGGCAAGTTACTCTGCTGTTCTAGGCCTCGGTTTCTATCTGTAACGTGAAAATTTGGGTTAGATGACATCTCAGGTCCCTTCCAGCTCAGAGTTTATCATTCTATGATCTCATAATCCTACAAACACTGGATAGCCATTAGTCAGGGATTTCTCAGAATGGATTCTTACTCAGGTATGGTTTGGACTATAGAAATTCAGAGGTTCCTTACTATCCTGAGATTCTGTGATTCCCTGACCTTAGAAAAGACTGGATTATATGCAGAGTAAAAGAATCAGAGCATCTTGGGAAACCATTGCCAAAAGCTGGAATTCACTCTTCAATATGGTCAACAAATAGTCATTGAACCTCTTCTGTACGACTTCTGGTGATGGGGAACTCTCACCTTAAGCAGATTAATTCACTTCTAATTATTGGGGAAAAAATTTCCATATATACAGCTGAAATTTGCCTTTCTATAAGCCCTGTCTATTTATACCATGATACTATCTCTGTTTTCGGTAACTGAATGTAACTCATGATTATAATCATAAGAGGAGCTGACATTGATGAAATGCTTTAGGCCTTGCAAAGCACCTAGCAAATATTACTTAATTTTATCCTTATAACAATTCATGGGAGGTAGGTGCTATAATTATCCCCATTTTGTAGATGAAGAAACTAACATCAATTTTAAGTGACTTGCTCAGGTTCACAGACTAGTAAGTTTCTGAAGTAGGATTTGAACTCATGTCTTCCTGTTGCCAGATTTATTACTCTTCCTCCTGTGCCACCCAGCTATATGATCCTCTTCTATATAACAGCTTTTCACATATTTGAAGAGAGTTATCATGCCCTGCACTGACCCACCGACCCCAAATCTCATATTCTCTAAGTTAAATATCACAAGCTCTTTCAAACACTTGCCATCTGAGTCCATAAGTGGAGAGTCCAACAATGAGGAATGTCTTGACCACAGAGTCCCAGAATTCTTTTACTGCTCCATTTTGGTCACCTTCCTTTAAGCTTGTTAAGTCATTTCATAGAGCCACATGAGTGTGAATTATCATTATCATTTAATAGTAATAGCCATAGTAAAAATAATATGTTGTTTATTATTACTTAAAAAGAAGCATTGTATAATATAAAAGGATATAATATATAAAATATTAATGTGCCACATAAGATATCGATATAATATAATAATATAAAGGGCACTGAACTCAGATTCTTAAGACTTAGGTTTACATCCTGTCTTTAGTACTTCTAAATTACAAAACTCTGGCCTATCTCAAGCTTCAATTTTCCTTCCAGTAAAATTGAAACAATCATATGTACACTACCCAGCCAGCACAGATGTTGTAAATAAAACATTTCATCAGCTGAAAAGTGCTATGGAAATGTAGCTATGGCTAGTTTTGTAGCATCCAGAGCTCATGTTCTTTCCCCTACTCAATAAACTCCAGTGGGTCCCCATTGTTGCTTGTTGCAATATAACCTCCCATTAAGCATGTTAAGCTCTTCTCCAGCTGGCCATAACTATCTTTCCAGTCTTCTTCCTTAACACCATGTACTCTATGGTTTAGCTACATTTTGCACTTTCCATTTATCTCACGCAGTGGCCCATCTCCCAAATCTGTGCTGTTGATCTGATTGTCTGCCATGTTTGGGATATTCTACCTCCTCATCTCAGATTCTTTAAAGTCTTGGCTTTCATCAAGATTCAACACAAACACTATTTTCAGTAAAAGGCATGTCCCTTTCCAGTCTTCCCTGCATACAAATAGTGCCTTCCCGTCTGTATGTATTTTGAATGTTCCACTTTATTTGTTGCAGGATCTCTCACATTACAATGTAATCACCCTGAGGGTAGGAACAGAATTTTCCTTTTTCTTTGTATACCCAGAGTTTAGTATAGTTACTGATGCATAGAAAGCACTTAAAAGCTTGGTGTCCGGTTGATTAATCACTATCCAATCTTGCTCCAAATTAGTCCACCTAAAATGTAATGCCATGAAGACTTTGCTCTTTGTCCCTAGCCTGAAAGACATTGGGAGGAGGTCAACATGACACGGGTCCAGGAGTTCATCCTGCTGGGATTATCGACAAGGCCAGGTCTACGTGGTGTCCTCTTTGCTGTGTTCCTGACTCTCTATCTGCTGACCGTCTTGGAGAACGTGATCATCATTCTGCTCATCTGGAGCCACACAGAACTCCACAAGCCCATGTACTTCTTTTTGGGGAACTTGAGCTGCCTGGAGATGTGTTATGTCTCAGTCACAGTGCCCACCCTGCTGCTGGGGCTCTGGTCAGGGCCTTGCCATGTCCCCTTCACGTCCTGCATGACTCAGCTCTTCTTCTTCATCACACTTATCTGTGTTGAATGTACACTCCTGGCCTCCATGGCCTATGACCGCTACGTGGCTATCTGTCGTCCTCTCCATTATCCAATACTCATGAGGCCCCAGGTCTGCCTCGTGCTGGCCACGGCCTCATGGATGGGCAGCCTTAGTGTCTCTGTGATCAAGACAGCCTGCATTGCTGGGCTTTCTTACTGTGGCCCCAATGTTCTCAACCACTTCTTTTGTGATATCTCCCCTCTGCTCAATCTCTCCTGTACCCATGTAGCACTAACTGAGCTGGTCGACTTCATCTCAGCCATTGTCATCTTCTATGGTTCTCTGATGGTTGCCCTGGTCTCTTACATGGCCATTGGGGCAGCTGTGCTACGTATGCCCTCAGCTGCTGCCCGACTCAAGGCCTTCTCTACCTGTGCTTCTCACCTCATTGTAGTGGGCATCTTCTACTCAGCTGCCATCTTCATCTATGCCCGGCCCAAGCGCATGGAAGACATGGACCTCAGCAAATTGCTATCTGTCATCTATACAGTGCTCACACCTATGTGTAACCCAATCATCTACTGCCTAAGGAATAAGGAGGTCCAAGGTGCTCTTCACAGGACCCTTTACAAAATTAGGATTAATCAGAGCTCTGCCAGCTAAGAATTGTATCTGCTTAGCCTGTTCCAGTAGCCATCCTCCTTCTTCCTGACTTTCCCGTCCTATTCTTACAGTCATCCAGGCTTAGGACATCATTGGCATGTTGGTTGCCTCCATCTCTCTTGCTTCTCACATCCAGTCATTTGCCAATCCTTCTTAGTTACTTGACCCTAAAAATGATCTATGATCTCACTGTAGCAGAAAGAACTCTGGATGTGAAGTCAAAAGATCTGTCTACCAGTCCTAGTTCTGCCACATCTGTATGACCTTGGGTAAGTACTTATCCTTTGGGAGCCTTCATGTCCTCATTTGTAAAATGAGAGGGTAAAATTAGAACATCTTCTAGCTCTGTAGCTGTGGTCCTATGATTTCCTCAATACATAGATTCCCTCTCCCTGCACAAATTAGAATAATTCCATGTTCTCTTTCTATCATATTCTTGTCCACATGTCTTTTTGTTTTTAAATGTTCTACTCCAGCAGTGTCAAATTCAAATAGAAATGGATTCCTACAGGCCACATATTGACCACAAATTAACATGATCTATGTTGTATTGGTTTTTTTTCATTTGTTAAACATTTCCCAATTACTTCTGCCTATGGCTCAAGGGTTTTGCAGCTGCTTGTGGCCAGGGTGGACTGCAAGTTTGACCCCTATGCCCTACTCCTACTGTGCTCCCAGTGCCCTCAACACCAAGGTGTTGAGCCTCCCTCTAAGAATTCTATTATTATTTTGAAATATGAGTGATTCTCAGGCTTTTGTACCTCACTCTATGTGACTGCTATACCTTCTTGACAATTGCATTTAAACCACTTTAACTTTAACTTTGGTGACCTTTCAGTAGGACATGGACTAGATTGGCTGAGATTGGGCAAACCTGCATGGGCCAGCATCTGCACCATGGAAAGAAATTGCCAAATGGATGAGATCATATTGAGTGTCCTTTGTATTTGGCGGTGGGCAGAGGATGGGTATTCATCTGCATGTGGAAATTAGTTAGCATGGATTCAGCCCTGTGTATATCTGCTGTGGCCAGCACAGTCAAATGGAGAAGCAACTGTGGGCTTATCGGGGTTGAAAATAAGGAGACGGGGATGCTGTCAGCAGGTCAAGCAACAGAGCCATTTATTCAATGGGAGACAGGGTCTAATATACTAAAGTAAAAACATTACATACATTGGAATGAACTGGGGCCCTTCAGTCTTTGCACATCAGCCAAGATCCTGTTTTTTCTGAGAAAACTAGAGAAAAACACAAGGTCTGCAAATATTCGAGCAGAGGTCAGATTGACCCTGAGAAAATCTTGCAGACCGTGGTAAGGAAAATAACAGGTGTCAAGGCAACAGCCACGGGCCATGGGGAGGTGAACTCAGGGGCCTGTAAGAGGCCAAAGGTTCTCTTCATATATCCTTGGCCATGGATGATAACCCAGGAATCACTTGTGATATGGGGGGAAACAAAAGGGAATGGAGTGACAGCCATTGACTTTTCTCAAGCAATATCCACTAAACAACAGACATAAAACATTTATTAAGTACCTATCACGTGCAAAAAATAATATGTTAGGAGAGGACATTGTAAAGTACCGAAAACCTGATTTCAGAATTGTAAGAGACCTCATAGGCTTTCTAGTCCAACATGCACAAAACTGTTATCTCTCCATAGCTCCCAACCATACCTATAACACACATTATTAGCTAATTTTTACCTAATATGATCTAATGGTTTCAAAAGAAAGTAGAAACCAGCTAAAAGCAGAAGTGCAGGACCTTCTTGGTGACCTCCTTGGCCATCATGCAAGATCTCATCAGCCTTGGTACTCCACCTCCTCACCACTGTCTGTCCATCTAATTGGAAAGTGTAACTATGAATGCTAACCCTCCATTTAAGGAGAGAGCTCAGCTCAGAACATCTCATTCATCACCTGGCTGCATTACTTTGGAATTTATTTGACTTTTCCACCATGACACTCTCCCCCTTTTCAGCTTCCTTTTATGTGTTGTCTTCTCCCATTTGATTGTGAGCTCCTTGAGGGTAGGGACTCTCTTTTTTGTATCTGCTTCTGCAGAGCTTTGAACAGTACCTAACACATAGGACACACTTAATAAATGTTGATGGATTAATTGATTGACCAGAGATCGGGGTATTCAAAAACAGAAGAGCAGAGGCAGATATATGGTCTTCTGGGTAGAGCAACCGATATAGCAAAAAAAAATATTTATCTTGATTTCTTCTCTCCAGGATATTTGGTGTCAAGGAAGGAAGAAGGTGGTCTGTATAGGAGGGGTGATGGATATACTTAGGTAGCACAGAGGATAGGATGAAGTCTGTGTCACTAGATCTCAGAATATATGGAGGAGAATAAAGTGTGAAGAACACTGGCTAGATAGGAAGGGCCCAGGACTTTGTGAAGGGAGAACTTTAAAAACTAAACAAATGATTTTATACTTAATTCTGGTGGTAATAAGGATCTGGGCACATAGGGACATAAATACAAAAAGAAAGTCTCTGCCTTTAAGGCGCTTAAGTTCTACTGGGGTAGGGGAGATCAACATATAAAAACAGCCAGCATTTAACAAACACTTTAAAGTTTGAAAAATACTTCTCATATATTCGTTTGACCTTCACAATAGCCATATATAAGGTATATACTATCTTTATTCCTATTTTGCAGATGAGAAAACCGAGGCTGAGAGGGTTAAGTAATTTTCCCAGAGTCACACACCTAGTAAGGGTCTGAGAGAGAATTTGAACTCAAGTCTTCGGAAGGATATACTGGTAAATGTATCTGCATTAACATTTTCTTCATTATTTTCTTAAATATAGACAATCTACAAAACAATAATTCAAACTGATCTGTAGTTTTGCTAATTCAGAAGGTATGAAAGTTCACACCAAATATTTAACAATCAGCTTTTTTTAACCCTGTGGGAGCTGTCTTCAGCACACCCTGGGTCTTCCCATCTCTATCCACTGCATCACTTAGCTTCTTGTGTGTGTGTGTGTGTGTGTATATGTGTGTGTGTGTGTGGACGTATGTGTGTATATATACATGTATATATATATACACACATATATATATACATATACACGTGTATACACATATATACACGTGTATACACATATACATGTATATACATATATGAACAAATTATTTTCAAAGAAATGCAGGATAAGTTTCTTTTGTGGTGGGTGGGGGATGGGAAAAGAAGTTATTATACAGAAAGTGACCCTCAGCCTGAGTTTTGAAGGAAACTAAAAGATAGAGATGAACAGAGAGAATATTGTAGACTGTTGAGCAGCTAAGAGATCATTTATTGGTCACTTTGGGAAATGTTGGTTCCATTGAGGAGCTGTGTCAGAAGCTTGATAACGGAGGTGTGAGATTCATGACAGAATGGAGACAGCAAGCCTGAGTGAGTTCGGTAGTGGTTTCTTGGGGTTTTAAGTGGTTTTTTACACAGTTATCCAAGGAGGCAGATAATACAAGTGTGAGTCTAGCCATTCTTTGGAAGGGGGGATCTAAGGTTCACAGAGGTGAAAAGATTTTCAAGGACAGATCTTCATGCTACCGTTAATTAATGTAGCCATAAGATGTTCCCATGGGTTCCCTGCTCTATAAAATCAGTGTTTGGACTAGGCAGTCTCCAAGGTCTTATTAATGAGGCTCATGCACCCCCAAATCCCACCTTGAGATCTTTAGGACCTTGGACATAGGATACTAGGAAGACCCAACTCCAGAAAACAAACAATTTTGCTCATAAAAGAGATTTAATGAGATCATTCAGCACATATACTACATGGTAAGGTTATCAAATCAATAATGAACTAGAAATCATGCAACAATTGAACTACCAAATACATAGACAAATAGAACAATTTTAAAAATTATCTCAGCTACTTTATTAACTCATTTATTAACTCAGGAATTAACTTACAAGTCTTTCAAGAACCAAATCCTCTATCATGAAAACAGAATCCTCAGCAATAATCCTAAAAATGTAAGGCACATCTTTCTCCCTGGAAATTGGGTGGTATCTAGATGGGTAGAGTGTTGGATGTGGGGTTGGGAAGACCTGAGCTTAAATTCTAACCCCCACACTTATTAGCTAGGCTATACTGAGCAAATTGCTTGACCTTTCCAGCCTCAGTTTCCTCATATGTAAAGTGGAGTTTATAACAGCACCCACTGCCCAGGGTTGTTGTGAGAATCACATAACATGTTAAGCATTCTGTCAACTTTAAAATACTAAAAAAAAGCCAGCTATTAGTAAGTGACAAGCCATGATGACAGTCCTAGTTCCAGGCTCAGCCTGAATGTGTGGCTACATGGACTTCCCAACTCCCAGCAGAGACAGAAAGAGAAATGACTGCAAAGCAGTTCTCCATTCCTCTGCCAAAATCCAGTTAAAGCAGATCCAGGAGACTGAGTAAAGCCAGGACTCAGGCCATATGGCCAACCAAAAGGAAAGAGTCTTGGAGCAGTGCCAAAGGGCCACCCTCTTGTTGCCAACCAGAGAAACGAGAATAAACAAGGCTAAGTGTAACTCTAGATCATCTGTCTTGCTGCTTTGTGTCAAACATGCTTCAAGTCACCTACCTCCAAGCAGATTTCTCAAGGATGAGGGAATGGCTATTGACTCAATATCTGGCACCTTTTTCTAAGGCACCTGCGAATGATAGGAATATAAATACAACATATTATGTGAATAGAAAGTGATTTCCATCAGTGCAGTTCACAATCTACTTTGGGTACCATGTCTCAGGATCAAAGGAATCCTACTTCATGTTCACAATGAAAAACTATTCTGTAAACCACTTGGGGATCATATTTGTATTGGTGTGAACTAGTGGACATGAGGAGTGGCTCTAGAAGATTTATTCACTATAACTTTACTATAGATAATGGAGAGATGAAGAAACCTCATCAGACTGTTTCTGTCTTTGACCTCTCCCCCTGCTAAAGATGACTTACATTAGCACCATCTTTATAAGATGGTAGGTCACACCATACTATGGAAAGAGTCCACTTCTTGATTAAAATCCAACTGGATTAAAAATCTGTCTCCACCAGTTATTACAAAAGTAACATTAGAGAAGTCCCATAAACTCTTGGGGCCTCAAGCTGTAAAATGAGGGGCTTGAATGAGACACCCAGGAAGGAGCCTTTCAGCCCTAAATCTGTGATGCTAAAAGATTCCTTTCTCTGCTCCCTTATCAACTGGATGTTCTAACCGACGATTCCATGTCTCTACAGTTATTAGTTAGTAGATTATGTCCTCCAATGTGAAAAGAAGGAACAATACTGAGCCAATCTTGGAACAGCTTTGACAATAAGAACTGATAGCACATAAGGCAAAATGTTTTAGAATATAGGCATTACCATTTGAGAATGAAAACATAAAAAACACAGAGTTGTAAGATCTTTGTCATTTTTCTACTACTACTTAATCCATTTCTCTTTTAAATATGTAAAAAATAAAAGCTGATACCTATAGAATTGAAAGAGTTCAAAATAATTTGACTCTGTTTCCCCTTGTTTAAACAAATAAAATTTCTTGGCTTGCGTGACTTTTACTTGGCACTTTTTTTCTTTACTAATGTAATAACATTTGAATGTCCAAAGTACTTTGAGGGTTAAAAGACACTTTCCTCCAACCAAATCGTGAGGCAGACAGAGAAAGGCGAAGTACCTTGTACAGGTTTGGTCAGTAATCTCAAAGCAAAAATTGTGCAATCCAGTTCTTGGACCTGGTTCTTTCTCATGTTATATGTCATAAATTAGCATGAAGTCCTATTGGATCAAATGTTATATGATTATATAGTAAGTACCCTTTTACTCAAAGAGAGGGATGTCTACTACTGAGTATTTCAGACAAGGGAGGATGACATCTTCAGATTTATTGGCCTTTCAACTTTTTTCATATCATATTTTCAGTACTTAGAAACAAAAATTGAAACATAACTGAAGAATCAAAAATCAAGTAACATGTATATATACACACGCATGTATATATACATATGTACCCATACATGTAGCTATATTGTATACATATAAATATGGGTACATATGCATATATACATGTATGTGTATACATATATATGTATGTGTTACTTTATTTTTCATTCTTCAGTTATGTTTCAATTGTTTATGTTTCAGCCTTTTCCTTTATGTTTTAGATTAATCCTTAGGCTGGCTTAGGAAAACTGGCGAATATTCTAAATTTTAACAAAATCATCATCATCATCATCAGAAGCAGCAGCAGCAGCAGCTGTATTTTTACAACATAGTAGGGTCTACCAAGTCCTTTCTCCTCCACAATGATGTAAGATAAAGCCCACTGAATCGAAGCCAGAATACCTGGCTTCAAATCCTAGCTTTGGTCTTTGCTAAGCCTTTGGAGAAGTTTTAGCTTCTCAAGGCCTTTTTTACCTCATTTATAAAATGAGGATTGGTGAGTAGCTGATCCCTAAGGTACCTTGCATCTCTAAATCTACAAGTCTATGACTCTACACTCCCATTTTATATTGGGGGACGGGGTGCGGAGGAAAGACGTTCAGTCATGGGTAAATGACATTCAGAGCAGGTAAAGAAGAGTCAAGATTCAGACACAGACTCTAAACCCCATGTTCTTTACAAGTAAAAATGCTAACTTGGAACAGTATGGTGGAAAGGGGAAAGTGCTGGAGTTAAGAGGCCAGAGCTTTGAATCTATAGATGGCTATCTAGGTGTATGATCTTAGGGAACAGTCAACATTTAACAAGCATTCATTAAGCACCTGTGGTGTTCTAGTCATTGTGTTAGGAAGTGGGAATAGGGGTAGGAATTGGACTAGAGAGGGCTAAGATAGGACAGAACAGGATAGCGGAGAAACTAGTGAGGACTGAGGAAACTGAGGGGATTAGGAATGCAAGTAGACAATTGTGGAAATTGAATGACCAAATTGACCATCTCCTAACTCAATTCTGGAACGAGCTCAGTTCCTTTTCTATTCGATTATGAGTCTAGTTCAAATTCTGTCTTGTAAGAAAACTTTATTCAACTGGGGGCACTGGGAGAAAGATTTATTGTATTGGTTGAACCCAGCCCCATGTGTGCAGGAAGCTAAACCACCTCCCTTCTTGCTTAGAGAACCTTGATGAAGGACCTTGGTCATGCTGACCAGAAACCTGGCCAGATCCAAAGGTTGATGCAGAGTTTTCTCACAATTGTACATCTCAAGCAACCCACATGCCTTACCTGAAAACTGGCCCTCTACTGGTTGATCAGTAATTATTGTCATGTTCCTTTGATTGTTTACAGACACTTGGGAGGAGTGGGACACCTGTTTTGTCTGATTTCAGAGAATTGTACCTGTTCACTCTCCCACTCCCAACTTGGAAAGGCCCTAATCTTTCATCCAACTAGAAATCATATTACTAATGTCGTTGTTTTCTTTTGTTTTGTTGTTTTGTTTCTTTTTAAGTAATGAGTTTTATTTGATGAATTGTTTTTAATGTACACATGTCTGCCATCCCTAGTGTGGTCCAGTGCCAAAGCTAAGGAAGGCAGCTGGTTCCGATTTGTTGGTCAATTGGCACTTATTGCTTAATAAATCAAAATGCTCAGAAGCGCATATCTTTGTTTTCTGTCATTTCATCTTTCAACCACGACATTAGTCCAATTATTCTTGATCTGCCAAGACTTTGACAAATTCATGTAGGCACCGTCTTGGTGAGTTGGCATCTTAAAGAGTTTCCTAGAACATTTAGAAGTGTAGCGATCTGATCAGGATCACACAGCTAGCATGTGTTTGAGATTTACCTTGAACCCACGTCTTACTGGTTTCAAGGCCATCTCTATCCCTTATACATACACCAAAAGTGACACAGATCTCTGCCCTCAAGAAGCTTATAGAGAAATGACAGGTACACTGTAAGTTAAAATTCAAGTACAAAATGCTATCTCTGACATTGAAAGCCCTTCATCACTCAGCCCCTTCCCACCTTTCCAGTCTTTTTACATCTTACTTTTACTGACATACACTCTTTAATCTAGTGAGCTTGACCTCCTGGCTATTCCACACATAAGACATTCCATTTCTCAGCTTTGAGTATTTCTCTGTCCCCTCAGCCTGGAATGCTCCCCCTCCTCATCTCCAGCTACTGCCTTCCTTGGCTTCTTTTAAGGCTCAACTTAAGTCCCATCTTTTACAGGAAGCCTATCCCAAACCCTCTTAATTCTAGTGCTTTCCCTACATTCATTAATTATTTCCTATTTATCCTGTACATATCTTGTTTGTACATATTTGTTTGCTTGCTATCTCTGCATTAGATTGTGAGCTCCTTGAAGGAAGGACCCGTCTTTTGCCTCTTTTAGAATCCCCAATACTTAGCATAGTGCCTGACACTATTAGGTCCTTAATAACTATTTATTGACTGACTAGCTGACTGACCAGAGGCAAATAAAAACCAATGAACCTTCTTGAGCATGATCAGAATAGTACTCCTGGAACATCATTTTGATAGATGAACGAAGAATAAATTTAGTAGAGGAAAGTCTGGATTCAAGGACACCAATTAGAAGGCTGTATAAATAATGTGGGTGACAGGTGATGAGCCAGAGTAGTCAGTGATCATGTGAAAAGAAACATCAATCAAACTTGGATTTTTTCTTATTATTATTTGGTAATTATATTTCAATATGATCAATTTCCTTTGCGATCTTATGGAGCTGATTTTAAACATGTAACTACCTTGTTCTGAGAAAAGAGTCCATAGGCTTCACTGTACTGACAAGAGTGTTTGACATGTCACAACCTAAGAACCTTGTAGCTAGCTGCTTGTTGTATTCATTTCAAAATTTGTAATCCTAGAATTTCATGTGTAGCCAGTACCAGGAATGCTATTTCTCCTCTCTTCCATCCCTAATTCCACAGAAAGAGAACCCCCAATTCCCCTGATTCATTCCTTCCCCATTATATGTAACTGGTTACATCCTATTGTTGTTGGGAAGATCTCACTATACGCTTCAGAAAGAGCCCTTGGAATCTGAGAGATAATTAAGGAGGTACTTTGTCAGTTTGAGATCATATGAGGAGTGGATCACAACTTTCCTGGGAGCCTGAGGGAGAAAGAATAGTGAACTTTTTGACACTGAATCTGAACCTAGTGTTAGTAAGTGTAAGTTCCTTGAGAGCACTAGGGATCTTGTTTCCTGAGCAAATTTTGTGAAGCAACAAATCTTTAGGCAAAAAAATCTAAGGATGAAAGAGAATGACTGGTCTAATCTAACTATGTAAGATATTTTATTAGAATGGATGTTCATATGGGAGTCTGATGTGCTTTCTGGTTTGTTTTCATTAACCTTTCAATAAAAGTTTCCTGTGTCCATTTTTGTGGCCTGTGTGCTTGCAAGGAGGAGAGGGCGTCAGCACAAATGCATTCTCCACAGTTGCTATTATACTCCACTAGAAATTACTTTGATGAGAAAGAAGTTTCATGTAATGATTTCTCTAAATTTGCTGGGTGTAGTAAATAAACCAATGAAATAAGAAGTCTTCCAAGGTGACCCTGGACCCTTCATGTTGGGAAAGTCTCTAATGCATGGGTCATATCTGATATTAAATACAAGGAATGGTGAGTTCCAAATCACAAGAGGCCTTCCAATGGAGAATAGCTGATCAATACTTCGGGATGCTGCAGGAAGGATTCACTTCTGGTTGAGGTTGGACTAGATTCTCCCTGATTCCACCCTGTTTCAGAAGTCCCTGATTCAATGATGAAAGCCGACCACTGCCCATGGTCTCATGAAGTTGGCTATGAGTGGCCCCATTCCTTTTATCTTAGTTATAACAGACAGTGGATTTCAAGTCATCTGGGCACCCCCTTTTTCTTACCCAACACCCTCCACAGGGCAGCCTTCACCTCTTTGTTCCTCAAGCTGTAGATGATGGGGTTGAGCATGGGAGTGACGAGGGTATAGGACAAGGACACAACTTGCTTGCTCTCAGGAGAGTAGCTGGATTTTGGCTGGAGGTGGATGACACAAGCTGTGCCATAGAACAGAGTCACAACAACAAAATGGGCAGCACAGGTGGAGAGGGCCTTACGGCGCCCGGTGGCTGAGGGCATCTGAACAACAGCAACTAGCACCCGGCCGTAAGACCCAGTGATGAGGAAGAAAGGCACCATTAGGACAAGAACTGTAGCTACCCGGATAGAGGCCTCAAAGACAGACGTGTCAGCACACGCCAGCCTGAGGAGTGGCGCCACATCACAGAGGAAGTGGCGAACCCCTCGGGGTCCACAAAATGGGAAGTGGAAGAGCCAAATGGTGAACAGCAGGGAAACGGGGATGCCTGCCACCCAGCATGCCATTGCCAGAAGAAGGCAGATCCTCTGGTTCATGAGGACCCCATAGTGCAGGGGGTGGCAGATGGCCACATAGCGGTCATAGGCCATCACTGTCAGGAGGAAACACTCTGATGTGACACAGGACAGAATGAGAAAGAGCTGGAGGGCACAGCCCACCAGGGAGATGCCCCTTCCAGCCACCAGGCTTTCTAGCATCCTGGGTACAATGTCCAAAGAGAAGCAGATCTCCACCAGGGCCAGGTTCCGGAGGAAAAAATACATAGGTGTGTGGAGGGCAGTGTCAACCACAGTCAAAAGTACAATGAGGCCATTTCCCAGCATTGTGATTAGAAACATCCCCAGAAATAGCACAAAAAGAATTGGCTTCAGTCTGGGAACATGGGAAAAACCCAAGAGGACAAACTCGATGACAGAAGTCTGGTTTCCCCCCGTCATGCTCTCAGTGGGGTCTTTGGGATGCATCAGTGCCCAGGGTACGGCCATGTTTGAGGAGGCACCACCTGAAGGAGAGATGATGAGATAAAAAATACAATATACATACATGCAAATATACATGTATGAATGTGTACATGCACACATACAGAAGAAAAGCTAACTGAAAGCATTAGATACTTGTCCCTTGATGTTGGCAAAACTCAAATAATAGAAAGCATTTGAATCCTACTGCTGGTACTTGTTATGTGGATGACTGTGGGAAAGTCCCATAACCTGTCTGTGACTCAGTTTCCTTATTTGTAAAATGGGCAATGTGGTAGAAAGGATCAAACAGCGGAGTCAGAAAGTCAGCACTGGGTTCAAATCCCACCTTAGACACAAGCTGTGTGACTCTAGGCCAGTCATTTAACCTCCTTGAACCTTAGTTTACTCTTGTAAAATGAGGGCGTGAAACTTAATGACCTCTAGGATCCCTTCTAAATCTATAAGCTGGTGATTCTCTGACATACATCACAGGGTTATTGTGAGGATTGAGTGATATGTTGAATATAAAGTGCTTTGCAAACCTTAGAGACCTGCATAAACATCAGCTAATGCTATGATTGACTATATATCCTTCCCAGAAATCATATGAGATATAGGGGCAGTTAGGTGGCTCAGTGGAGAGAGCACTAGGCCTGGAATCAGTAAAACATGGGTTCAAATCTGGCCTCAGGCATTTACTAGCTATGTGACCTTGGACAAGTTACTGAACCCTATTTGCCTCAGTTTCCTCATCTGACAAATGTGCTGGAGAAGGGAATAGAAAACTCTTCCAGTATCTTTGCCAAGAAAACCCCAAATGGAGTCACAAAGAGTTGGACACAACTGAACAGCAACAACAAGTATCATATCTCCAACCCCAAAGCTTTTGGAGGGGATTATTGTTCCATTGTAACTTCTGTAACCCCAGCACCCAGAATAGTGCCTTACATATAGAACACTTCAAGAAATGCCCGTGGCACAGCATGAAATTATTGGTATTTTCACAGCTTCTCTCTACCCCCAGCGGTCTTCACGGTTCCAACATCCAAAAGCTCTCATTTGCCCATGTTCCATGCATCTCTATCTCTGGGCTATTTCATGGTGTTTTCCTGTGGACATCCTCTAGACTCAATATATATGGTGATACTCTGGAAATCTGTGATTTCATCAGTCTCAGTCCTTTCTTCATTGATGTCCATTCAACATCACAGCATGTTGATCATGTCAGGAGAATCTTAACTTAGCTCAAAGGGGTGCTTCTTACAGGGTTGTTCAACATATGATCCAGTGGAGACAGGGAAGATACAATGGGGAGGGGGACAACTTATAAACAGGTGAAAATGCATATGGCGGCTCAGTCTTAGGCAGCCTATCTCTGATTTCCCAGGAATGATGGAGAAACAACAGAGTTTTTGAAAAAAATCACAGAATCTTGTAGCTTGAAGGGGTGCTCAGAGGTCACCTAGTCCAACCTCTACCTTGAAGCAAGAGTCCTTTCTATGGCCATCCACAAGGGGACCGCTCGGGGAGGGTGGGCAGGGCAGTGACTAGGATGGTGGGCATTGAATCAGGAAGAAAGATCTGAGTTCAAATCTATCTTAGATTTTGGCTATCTGTGTAACCCTGAGAAAATCATTTAATCTTTGTCTGCCTCAGTTTCCTCAACTCTAAAATTGGAGCATTAATAATAATCCCTTCCTATAAAAGGAAGTGCCTGGAGTCAGGAAGACCTTCGTTCAAAGCCTACCTTAAACTCTTGCTAGCTGTGTGATCTTGGGCAAGTCACTTACCCCTGTTTGCCTTAGTTTCCTCAACCTTCAAATGGGGATAATAATAGCTCTTTCCTCCCAGTGTCGTTGTAAGGAACAAATAAGATAATAATTGTAAAGCATTTAGCATGGTACCTGGAATATAGTAGTGCCTGAATAAATGCCTTCCTGCCTGCGTGCCTATCTTGCTTCCTACTTAACCTCTTAAAATAGGAATCATAATTATACCTTCCTCATCTGGTTGATGTGAGGGTCAAAGGAGATGATAATATTTGTAAAACACCACTGTGCCTAACACATTTGCTGTTCAATTGCTTTTCTTTCTTCCCTGACTCTTCATGACCCCATTTGGGGTTTTCTTGGCAAAGATCCTGGAGTGCTTTGCTGTTTCCTTCTCCAGCTCATTTTACAAATGATGAAACTGAGGCAAACAGGATTAAGTTATTTGCCCATGGTCACACAGCTAGTAAGTGTCTGAAGCCAGATTTAAACTCAGGTCTTCCCGACTCCTGGCTCAGTGCTCTCTCCACTGCACCACCTAACTGCCTAGGAGGCATTTAATAAATACTTTTTTCTTTCCTTTCTGCTCAAATATTTTTAACAATGTATAACTCACTTCCATAAGGAATCCTTTTTATTGATGGAAAGCTCTAATTATTAGGAACCTCTCCCTTACAAAAAAAACAAAATATGCTTCCTTACCATATAGGACTCTATAGTATAGATCAGGAAAGAATGACAGAAAGCATCTTGTCTAGTCCATTCATAAGGACAAGGAGTCACCAGAGGCTTCAGAGGAAGCACACCCAAGATTTGGACACCCAATGTCTGCCTCTAAGTCTATGACTCTTTCCCGTAGACCCCAGGGCTGCCATCCTTGGCTTCCATTCATGGCTATTATCTCTGCCCCAGAGGCTGAGCAGAATGAGCCTAATCTATATTCTAAATGAAGACCAATTCTCTCAATTTCAGAAACAGTGATCATGGTCCCTGAAGACTTCTCTTATTTAGGGCAAATATGTGCCATTGCCCTAAGCCACCCCCTTCCTTACACACTCACCACTTATGACCAAAAGCACAGTTGATAAGACACTTGGTAAGCAGCATGGGCACAGGCAGAGCCAAACCTCCTGACCTTTATAATGAAGATAGGAACCATAACTCTAACTCTCCTGTTCTTACAACAATTGTCTGAATGGATGATAATAATCCATCTCTACTCCTCTGAACATGACTGCTGTGCTCCTGGCTTCCCCCTTCTATGAAAGGGAAGCCTTCTGACTTCTCTGGCTATGAACCAGGACACCATCCCACTTCTAACAGTCTCCCTGCCCTCGTTCCCTCGTCCCCAATGCAGGTTGCTGCTTGGAGGTGCAGTGGTTAGAACTGGTTAGAACAGAAAGGCCTGACTTCCAATCATACCTTAGACACTAAGCAGTTGTGGTACCCACAGCAACTCATTCCTAGCCTTGGTTTCCTCATCTGTAAAATGAAGAGACTATTACAGACTTTACAAGGTTGTTGTGAGAAGCAAATAAGATGAACAAGTAAAGCTCTTTCCGAAACTTAAAATTCTATATAAATACTAATTACTCTTTCCCCCCTCCTTTACCTCCTTTATGTGCTATCTTTTTCCAATGGAGTATAAGCTCCTATTGAACAAAAACTGTCTTGTTTATTTTTACGTATATCCCTAACAGTTAGCATGGTGTCCAGCACATTGTAAGCCCTTAATACAGTAAATGTTCTATCTATCTTTCTGTCATCTATGTCTATTCATCTATCAATCCATCCATGCATTTATCATCTACTCATCCATCTACCTATCTATCAATTTATCTATCTATCTATCTCTATCCATCTATCCATCCATCCATTTATCTGTCATCTATTCATGCATCTATCTACCTATCCATTCATCTGTTTGTCTGTCTGTCTATCTATCTAGTCATCCATCTGAGGTAGCTAGGTGACCCAGTGGATAGAGCACTGGGTCTGAAATCAGGAAGACTCATCTTCCTGACTTCCTCAGATACTTACTAGCTGTGTGACTCTGGGCAAGTCACTGTTTGCCTCAGTTTTCTCATCTGTAAAATGAGCTTGAGAATGGAAAATCACTCCAGTATCCTTGCCAAGAAAACCCCAAATGAGGTCACAAAGAGTCAGACATGACTGAAAAATGATGGAAACAACAACAGTAATCTATCTACCTATCTATCGATCTATCCATCTATCCATCTATCACCTATCTCTATTCATCTATCCACCCATCCGTTTATCTATCATCAATGTATCTGTCTACCTATTCATCCATTCACCAATCTGTCATTTTGAATTCATCTCTCTAATGATAATAGCATGTGCCATTTTCACTACCTGACCAATAAGAAAACAAAAATCCCTAACACTTCTAAGGCATTTAAAGTTTTACCAAGTCTTTGCCTCACAAGAGGAATGTGAGATAGATTTATTCCCATTTGACAAGTGAGAAAAACAAAACTCAGATGAATCAGGTGACTTTCCCCAAGGTCTGACAAACAATAAGGACCCAGGTCCATGCCTTCTTACTCCAAGGCCCACTCGTGCTCATTTCACCACAGCATGTTACTTTCCACTGGAGATACAAGCCAGTCTAGACACTTTTCCAAGGTCTAACAGTGAGGCAAGACAAAGTCAAGTATCCTCATGTGCAGAGTAGCAATCAGTCAAGTTCATTTTCCTGTATCCCTGAACAATAATTCACACTCCACCCATACCCATTCAGTGCTCAAATTTTACAAGGTGTGTCCCTTCTCACAAGTCCATGAAATGGGTAGTGTAGTCATTATCATCCATGATTTGTTAAAGTAGAAAATGAGACACCGGGAGTTAAGTGATTGACCCATGGCCATGCAGCTGTGTTGGATCCATGATGTGAACCCAGGTTTCCCGAGTCTAGCTCTAGCAATCTTTCTCTGCACCACTGACTGAACAGAAATTTTCTGATTCTTGTTATGATCCCACCAAAGTGGGAAGCATCAGACCTACCTTGGGTTTTCATCCAGTCTTGGAGTGGCCTAGGTGCATAAGAGGAAGAAATTTCAATGTCTGGCTGTGGCTATTAGGACTGAGATGCCAGGAGCTCTCCCCACAGAACCCCCCCAAGGGGGAAAATAAGCTCATTACCCTTCTCTCCCTTTGGTTCCCAAGTGAAGATGATTTGGGGAGATGGACAACTTGAGATTCATTTATTTCTGCTTAGTCCTCTCTTTTCAAGTATGAGATCTTCACACTTCACTCATAACGACTGCCCCCCAAATTCAGATCCTTATTACCTCTCATTTGGATTATCAATCAATCAACCAACAAATATTTATTAAAAGCCTACTATATGATAGCTACTTTGTTATATATTTATGTATATATACTTTGATATATATTAAATATATTTTACATATATAGCAAAATATATACATATATATATTAAATAGCCAGCACGTAGGAAGCTTTTAATAAATATTTGTTGACGTGGGTACATATATGTGACATCTAAGAGCTCAATAAATCCTTGATGCTTTTTAGTTCAATTCTCTCATTTGATATGAAGAAAATAAGAACCAGATGGAAGTGATTAGTGTAAGGTCAAAGAATCAAAGAATTGATCAGCAATCCCTTATCAAGTGCCTGCTATGTCAGGCACTAGCATCATATATATACACACTTACATGTGTGTGCATGGATGCATGTGTGTATGCATGTGTATGTACATGTATGTGTATAAGCACATACATATTATACATGTGTGTTTGTGAATGTGTATATGTATGTAGTTATGTATATATGCATGCATATGCGTATATTCATCTATATACCCACACATAGATACATTTGTGTGGGTGTATATATATATATGTATATATATAATACACATGTGTGTCATATATATATATTTATATACCTGATATATAGCATGCTTTTAGTACATATTTCTGCATTGACTGATTGATAATTCAAGTGAAAGGTGATGAGGATCTAAACTAGGGAAAGGTGGTTGTGAGTAGAGTGTGATCTAATCTAATCTATCAGATAGATGTTGTTATAGATATATTAGATATGAAGTAATTTGGAAGAAGATACCTAGGGGAAATGAATGAGTAAAAAAAAGCATTTATCAAGCACTTATATACTTACTGAATCCTTCATCACTGTGCTAAGTGCTAGGGATATAAATAGAAAAGTGAGATAGTCCTTGCTCTCAAGGAGCTTCTTATGCTCTAACTTGGGGATGTGAAAAAGGAGTCTACCTGTAGGATGAAGGGAAAGGCCCAGAAGTCCCAATGGTGCAGTGGTTGGCAGAAGGCTAGTGCCGGGGTTCCTCAGTAGGCCAGATGACAGTGCCATGAGCCTGAGTGGTGTTGAGGCAGTAGAAATGGTAAGGCCTGTTGATCTTAAGAGGTAGTGGCAGCATCCATGGTAAGGACTTTCTTTCTGTATCTCATGGGAATGAATGAAGTTCATGCCTCCCATCTCATCTAAGCAATTTGTGGACACTAGAAGGTGAATGAAAGGAGAAAGGAGGGGGGCAAAGTCACCTCCCAGTGGTGGCAGCAGGTATTCTTGTAAGAAGATAGCATTTGAGCTGAGCCTTGAAGGAAGCTAGGGATCTGAACAGAATAGCAGAGATGGAAGTAAATTGTAGGGACACTGCAGAGAAAATGCAAAGACATTTTCTAACATATAGCAGATAAGGCACCTTCTATGAGGAAAGTGAAGAAGACCAGTTTAGTCCGGCTACAATCCAGAAAGGGAAATAATGTGCCTGGATAGGTGGTTGGGGGTCCTATTCAGAGGGGCCTTGAATGTCGACTAGAGTGAATAAATCATCCCTGAAGTAAAAGGTTGCAGCTGAAGTTTATGAGATCTATGCTTGAGGTAAATCACTTTGGCAGCTGTGTGGAGGATGAATTGGACCAGAGAGAGATTTGAGGCAGGGAAGCCAATTAGGAGGATGTTCCAAGAGTCCAGGTGAGAGGTGATGACTGCTTGAAAGGATGGAGGGGCTGTGTGAAGGGAGAGAAGAGGGCATGTGCCAGAGATGTCACGGAGATAGAAATGACAAGATTTGGCAACTTATTGGATCCATGGAGTGAGAGTGAGGAATTAGGTCTCACATTAAGGTTCGAAGTGATATCCTAAAACACAGGTCTGAACATTGCCCTCCCTTCTCCATGGAGTCTAAGAGCTCCTTACTGCCTCTAGGGTCAAACACAAACAGTTTAGCATTTAATGCCCTTTGCAAATTGGTTTCAACATAGCTTTTGATCATTATACATCATTTCCCTTCACACACTCTTTGGTTGTGCAAAACTCATTGTCTTGCCTTTCCTCACACTCAACATTCCATCTCCTATCTCCATGACAACAATACATTTATTTGACTTCTTAGAATTCCACATTTCCTTGAAAGCAAAGCTTGTCCACAGCTTCCTACATGAGGTCTTCTTTGATCGCCCTAGCTCTTAGAGCTTCACCCACAAAATTATCTATTACTTAGTATATATTCTGTATACACTTATGTGTGTGTGTGTGTGTGTGTGTGTGTGTGTATGAGAAGCAGCCAGCTTTAGAGGGTAGAAAGTCAGCATCAAAACCAGGAAGACCTGAGTTCAGGTCTTACCTCTGGCCCATTCTGGCTGTGTGATCCTAGGCAACTCAACAGACTATTCTCTGTTGAAGAGAATGAGTAGACCTGTTCTGGAAGAGGAAATTTTCCTGTATAGAAGTTCCCTATATAAATTAAACTACAGGTCTAATCCCTATACATTTATGTTCATATAGCTCCATCCACAGAAAATAACTTCCTTGGGAGTAGGGATCTTTCTGTTAATCTTTCTGTTCCCAGTACCTGACACATAGTTGGCACTTAATAAATGATTGCCGATCAATTAATCGACTGAGTGATTTTATACTAATCACCTTTCCCTCTGGGTCTTATTTTCTCTATATCAAATGAGAGGATTGAACAAAATGATATCCAGGATTTATTTGACCTCTGAAATCCTATGAAATAAAAAAAAATTAGAGCTGAGGACACACCAGATCAAGGCTTCTCAAAAAAAAAATTTGCACCATGGATCCCTTTAGCAATCAGTCTGGTTATTCATCCCTTCTCAGGATACTGTTATAAAATTGAAAAAAAAACATATAGAATTACAAAGAATAGTACAGAGTCCTTTGCTGCTTCCATATTTCAAAGATTCAGGATTTTGTGGTGTGGCTACAACGCCTCTCCATAAATAGATCTTCTTCACTTTAGGAGAGAATGTCTCCAGTAACAATGACAAGAATTTCCAGAGAACCAACTTCTCCATCTTTCGCTAAACTTGCTCTCAGCCACAGATGTGGAGCTCTTCTCAAGTGATGGACTAGAAGCCTTTCTAGCTGCCTCAAAACTGCCAGAGTTTGGGTTCCAGTGGCACGGAGTTGAAGAACCTAGGGTCACTTTGATGCTATGATGAGTCATATTGTAATCTGGGCACCATGTTCTTGAAAGGACATTGCTAGTACCTTCCAACTCTCTCTTTCTGATTCTATGATTCTGAGTCATTCACAATAGTATTTTTCAGGGAAGGAATAAAATTAGTAATTATGAATAACTCACTTTTGTAAATTCTTTAGGGATACGATGTTCTTTATATGCATAACACATTGTCATCTGATTTTCTCAACAATGTTGTAAGAGTAGTACTATAAATATTATCACCATTTCAAGTCAGCAAAGAAAACAATCATTTATGAAGCTTTGATACAATGGTAAAGACATAGTTCTTGCTCTCAAGGAGCTTCCATCCTAGGAAATAAAAGAGAGAACATGTAAATAACAAGCTAGAAACAAGATATATTCAGAGTAAAAGGAAGGCACTCTGAGAAGAGAAGGAATTAGCAGCTGAGAGCACCAGAAAAGACTTCCTTGAATAGGGTAGATTTGAGCTGATTTTATGGTGGAAGTGTGACTCAGAGAAGCTATTCACTGACATTGATGTGACATTGGAGAAGTCAGTCAGTATTTCTGGGCCTCTGTTTTCCTCATATAAAAGGAGGAATTAAATTAAATGTTCTCTACTGTCTTTTCCAGTTCTCAAACTTGTGACATAGCCCTCACTGCTGCCAATCTGGAATGCTTGACCTGATACCTGATTAACTGTTTTTAAGCTTAATTGTGCTTTTCATTAATGAACTAGGCTAATTATGGACCAGTCCATATTATGGCATTTGGGATTTCCAAGAACAGTCCCTGGAGGGAGAGAAAAATGTGACAGGTCAGTGAAGCCAAAAAGAGCAAATGAAGTTGGAGACTTCCAAGATTGTTTACTTTCTGTAGGAGCTGTGGGAGATAGCTAGAGTGAATTGTAGTCCGACTATCTCAGCCCATTTGTTTGGGTTAGTAGTTAGTCAGAGCTAAAAGAATCTGACAGAAGGAATGGAGATACTGTATCATTGACCAGACTGGCCTTTATGAAGTGACGATTTTTAAAAATGTGCAGAACAAGAAAGAAGCAATGAGCCTGGGAGGAGGAGTGAAGTGAGGTGTCCGTGGTGTTGAGGATAGATTTCTCTCCCTGTATCTTCCTTATGGAATGTGAAGAGATGGTGCAGGTCAAAGCATGTGATGCTCAGGAGTCTAAATATAACATCCGACAGGATTTAAGCACATTAGTGATTACGTACTCCAAATTCATCCTTCAACTGCCAATGTAATAGTCCCAAAACTAGAGCCTGGAGACACCAGTGGCATTGAGAATATTGAAATAAATAAATTATTTTATTATATTAAAATCTTTTAAATATTTTGATTAATTGAAATCAATGTAGGTATCTAAGAACAAAAGATATGAATCAGGAGAAAAGGTCGTTTTTTTCTTAAATATGTCACATAAAGTGCAGACATCCAAAACTTTTAGGCAATTCAGGCATATTGACAATAGCAGAAGTCAGTTCCTTATAGAAAATTGTCAAAGAATATGATTTTTTCCAAAACTAGAAACACAAAATATGAAAAACCAGATGGAAAAATCATTTAAGATCACTAATAATAATAGGAATAAATTATTCTGAGGTATTATCGTACAATGATGATCAGTTTTTCAAATCTGATAAAAATAGAAAATTTATTGATGAGGATGTGAAAAATAGGCATAAAAATCCATAGCGAGTTAAAGCTTAAGTTGATAGGACTATTTTGGAAAACTATTTGTAATGATACAAGGCAAGTAAGAAAGCTATATTTTTAAAAGCAAAGTCTGGGTCAATTAAATAATCAAACAAAATTTATAGTAAATACTTAAGATTAAGGCCTATTCTTTCCTTCTCTTGAAGCAGTACTGAATTTTTTAACACAAAGTTGCATTATTATCCATTGCAATCTCTCTTTCATGCTGTATGGATTGTCCTGATATTATCGTTGTTATTGTCATTTTTATTATTATGCCATTTCTGACCACAATTCAAATAAGAACAGCTAGGTGGCACAGAGAGTAGAGTGCCTAACTTCCTGGAGTTAGGAAGACCCAAGTTCAAATCCAGTCTCAGACACTTGCCAACTGTGTGGCCCTAGAAAAGTCACTCAACCTCTGTCTCAGTTTCCTCAACTTTAAATGGGGATATTAAGCACCTATCTCCCAGAGTTGTGAGGATAAGATGAAATAATAATTGTAGTGTATTTGACACAGTGCCTAGCATATAGTAGGTGCTTTATAAATGTTAGCATATTTTATTGTTATTATAAAGATATAGACTATTTTAAATAGACTATCTAATATCTTAATATCTATATATCTTAAATAGACTATCTAATATCTTAAATAGACCATCTAAAGTCTATTAGACTTTAAAAAGAGAGATCACATTTTTGAGCCATCAAAAAATTCCTGAAGTCATCTTTAAATAATGACCAGGGTACAACCCATTGGGATTTGCATCACAAAAGAACTAAAGATGGACCATAGAGTCAGTCAAGCTAACTGTATGACAGAACCCTCCTCATATAAGGAGATGGAGGAATGGGAGGGTGGATTCAGGGAAATATTGATTATGAACAGACAAACATCGACCTGATAAGATTGGTTGTGAAGAGTAATTTGAAAGGAAAGAAAGGAAGAGAAAGAACACAAGATCTAGATCTGGTCGAGGAGAAGAGAAAGGGATAGGGAGAGATTGTATCAAGAATACAGCACGAATGTATATTCTTCTCCCATTACCCTCTTCCTTGTAAAGAGAGATGAGCAAGCAAAGAGAAGAATATATATGTATATATATATATATATTTATAATATATGAAAACAGGATGAAAAGAAATACACAATTAATGATTGTGATGGTAAATGTGAATGGGATGAACTCATCCATAAAATGGAAAAGCATGGAAGACTCAATTAGAAAGCAGATTCCAGGAATCACAAGAAACATGTTTGAAACATAAATGTTAACACAGTTATATAACAAAATGGGCAGTTAGATAGCTCAGTGGATAGCACACTGGACCTGGAATTAGGAGGACCTGAATTCAAATCTGGCCTCAGACAATGACTAGGTGTGTGACCCTGGGTAGGTTACTTAACCCTGTTTGCCTCAGTGTCCTCATCTGTAAAATGGGCTGGAAAAGGAAATGGAAAATAAAGCTTTTAATCATAAATCATGCATTTTTCTTCATCAGAGAACTCATACCCAAAAGAAACTTTATGAATGTAACATTTATGGGAAAGACTTTAGGAAAGACTAAGAAAGATCAGGCTTTGCTTGACATTGAAGAAGCCATACTGAGAAGAAATATGATAAAGATAATGAGCAAAGGAGAATTTTTCATCATACATTTGACGTTCAACACCAGAGAATCCATACTGAAAAGTAGTCATATATGTCATTAATGTGAGAATTCTCTCACTCAGAAGAGACCTCTTATTGATCATCAAAGAATTCATATGGGGGGTGGGGGGGCTTCATGAGTGCAATCAATGTGGGAAAGCCTTCAGTCGTAAGCCCTACCTTATTGTACATCAGAGGACTCATATCTTTAAAGCTCATCAGAAAAAATCGCATCATGATGAATTGCTATGAATGTAGTCCATATGGAAAACCTTTTCTCAGAAGTCATCACTTATTATACATCAGAGACTTCATATTGGAGGACAGCTTTAAAAATATCTGTGGGAGAGCCTTCAGGTGGAAGTCAAACTTCTCTCAACAACTGGAATGAAACATTATAAATGTCTAGAATATGGCAAAGTCTTTAGCCAAAAAGACAGGCTAATTGATCACCAAATGATTCATAACGGGGAGAAATTCTTTAAAGACCAGCAGAGTGGCAAAGCCTTCAATAGGAACACCAGAGTTATTTAGCATCAACAAAGTCATGATTGCGAAAAACCTTGTAAATTAGTAAATGTGGGCAGTCCTTCAGCTGAGTTTCAGTCCTTAGCTTATATATAAAATACACACTGGGACATACCCTGTGAAAATCATAATTTGAAAACTTTTTCCAGAACTTCTCAAGATTTCCATATTAGAGAGTCTGTAAATGTAATGTGTATGAGAAAGCCTTTTTGTAAGAAATCCCAGCTTCTTATGCAAGACAGATTTTATAACAGAGACAGATCCCACAGACATAATAAATGTGAGGAAAAGTTCAGATTGACTCAAACTTACCTTGACACCAGAAAAGTTACACTGCAGAGTAAATTGTAAAGTAAGGATTTTATAATTCTGTAGCTATTACTACAAAAGTCGTCTTAGCTAAAGAGATACTCACCTGTGCTACTGATGATTCTTGGGAGGGAGGGTTGATGACTGATTTTCTTTCCTGAAGGGGAATTTCAATCCTTATCATGGACAGACTAAAGAATTCTCTATATCTATCAGGAAATTTGTCTCAAGAGCAATGTTTGTAAAAATTGGGGAAGAGATTTCAAGCCCGCTTTTAGCTGAAGCAAATCACGAGCAGTAATATGATCCTGGTGTCAGGAAGATGTTTTCCATTCTCCCCTTTTGACTGGGCAAGTCACTTAGACTTTGTAAAGGCAACCTTTTCACTCTCTAATTGATTCTATATTGCACTCTTCACACTTTGAGAATATCTGAAAATCCCTTCGTGCTTATCTCCTAAGTGATATATGGGTTGGTTCAGGGAATTACAAAATCCAACCAAGGGCGGAGGGAGGGAGGTTCAGGCAGGAGAGAAAGAATTGTCCCTTAATCTGAGAGATGTTCACTGGAGAGGGGAACAACTAAAGATTGAAATGGTTTCCCTACAAACATAATTTATTTTTCAGCCTAGAGAGAAGTCTAAATTTGTATGAAGTAAGTTATGAGGGGTTTTTTTCAGAGTAAGGGTGAGATGTGCATGAGGGGGTGACCCTGTCTCTTACTGATATATATCCCAGGGCAAATAATGTGACCTTCTGAGACTGTTTCATCTGTTAAAAAAAAGATATACTTGTAACACCTACCTTACAGAGTTATCATGTGGTTCAGGTGAAATAATGTTTGTAAATCACTTTTTCAAAACTTGAAATAATATATAATATACATTATCAATATCAATTATATAATAATTATAATATATAATATTATTAATAAACAATTATTAAAGCAAATATTGATCCCAAAAGGCCAGCATGATTTCACCAAGAATAAATCATTCCCCCTAAAAAAAGGAAAAATAAAGGAAAGGCAAACATTAAGTCATCTTTTCCAAAAATTCAGACAATGGAACAGAAAGAAGGCCAGAAAGTAACACAGACAAGGAATACAGCTTTGAAAGGTGCAGGTTGAACTTATATATTTAAAAAGAAACCAAGCTGTACATAATAGGGGATATGCAGTTACATATAAAATCTTTTTCTGTTCTATTACATATTTGGAAGCTATTTTATCTTTGTGAAGAATAGCATTTTAAAGGGACAGATCTTATCTCAATGACTATATCATCTTGTTTTGGAAGTTTAATATATAGATATCATTTTTTTCAGGCATCAGTTGAGCATTTGTAAAAAAGGTCTTTTAAGCTATTGCTGTGGAAAAAAAAGAAAAAAAGAAACATTGAGAGATGTGGACTAGATTTTAAAATATTTAACTAATTTGGGAACTCATTGAATGATCAGACTCAAAGAGCAGTCGTTAATGGGTCAAGGCCAGTTTGGAGAGAAGTGTGGAGGGAAAAGCCTCCAGGAACCTGTTCTTGGTCCTGAGCTATCCAACATCTCTAGCACTGATTTTGTCAAAGACTTAGATGGCAGGGCTATCCGATGATACTAACTAGAAAGGGATGCTCACACACTGGATTTCACAGTCAGAACTCAAATAGATCATAGCCACCTAATACAAAGAATTAAAAGCTAATTAAATGGAATTTAATAAAGATAAAGACTTATATTTAGGTCAAATAACCCAGTTTGTAGGTAGAAAATGAGGAAGAGTTGGCTAGAGAATAAGTCTGGAAAAAACCTGGGGCTTTGAGTAAAACATTTAAGAAATGTTTAAGTCAAGAGTGTGATTTGGCAGCCTAAATGCCGGGGCTATACTAGATTACATTAAAGGAGGCTTAGTGTACAGAGATAGGGGTCCCATTGAAATCTGTATGGCTCAGATTATGGAAGTATTCTTCACACCTTCTTCTAATTACCCTCATCTTATTTTAGGAAGGACAGTCAAAAGTTGGAAGAAGTCCTGAGGGCTGCTAAGATCAGGGCACTACAGAAATTAAAGCTGGGGGTGAAGGGGCCCTCAATCCAATCCCCTCATTTTGTAGGGGAGGAAAGTGAAGGCCACAAAGAGGACCAACAATAGTGTGCATTTGCGTGCACTTGGAGATTTCCAAAGGACGTTCCAAGTCTTTTCATTTGATTTTCAAAATGACCCTAGGTGGTAGGTGATGGGAGCAGGAGGAGGAAGAGGAGGAAAAGCAGCAGCAGCAGCAACAACAGTAATAAAAGCCGTAATTTATCCAGCCTTTTAAGGTCTGTGAAATGCTTCCTATGGTTGTCTCATTTAATCCTCACAACAACCCTTAATGTAGGTGTTATCGTTATTCCCTCAATAGGTGGCTCAGTGGTTAAAGTGCCAGGCTTAGTTCAAATTTGATCTCAGATATGTATTATCTATATGACCCTGGGCAAGTCACTTCACTCTGTTTGCCTCAGTTTCCTCATCTGTCAGATAAGCTGGAGAAGGAAATGGCAAACCACTCCAGTATTTTTACCAAGAAAACCCCAAATGGGGTCACAAAGAGTCAGATGTGACCGAACGGCAACAATTATCATTCCCATTCAGCAGCTGGAGAGAATAAGCTGAGAGGGGTTAAGTGACTTCTCCAAGGCCACCCAGCCAATAAGTGTCTGAGGCAGAATTCAAACTCAGATCTTTTGGATTCCAAGTCCTTAGCTACCTCCTGTTATACCCCCATTTTACAGATGAGGAAACTGAGGCTTCAAGAGAGTGACTAGGGTCACAGTCAAAAAGTGTCAAGAGGCATTTGAACTGATATCTAGGTGGTTCAGTGGATAGAATAGTAGGCCTCCAGTCAGGAAGATGTGATTTCAAACCCTACTGCAGATGCTTATGAGCTGTGTGACCCTGGGCAAGTCACTTTACCTCTCAGCTTGTTTCAACGCCTGTAAAATGGAGATGGCCACTAGATGGTGCCATAGTGCATAGAATGTTGGGCCTGGTGTCAGCAAGACTCATCTTTCTGAGTTCAAATCTGGTCTCTGAGGTTTACTAGCTGTGTGACCCTGGGCAAGTCACTTAACCCCATTTGCCTTAGTTTTTCATCTGTAAAACGAGTTGGAGAAGGAAATGGCAAATCACTCCAATATTTCTGCCAAGAAAACCCAAAAAAAGAAGTCACAAAGAGTCAGGCGCAATTGATAAGAATTATTTATATGTGTATAATGTTGTCCCCTCAACAACTCTGGGGGGTAGGTGCTATTTTATCCTCATTTTACGGATGAGAAGACTAAGGTAGACAAAGGTTAGTGACTTGCCCAAAGTCACACAGCTAGTAAGTGTCTGAGGCTAGATTTGAATTCAGGCCTTCCTGACTCTAGCCCTGGCACTGTACCACTTAGCATTATACACCACTATCTTCAAAGCAACCCTGCAACAGTGCAGGTATTATCAGTCTTAATAAAAAAAAAAAGGAACCTATGTCCCAAGGGGGCCAAGTGATTTGTCTAAGCAGGCCACACCACCAACGAGTGTCTGAGCAAGGGTCTGCACCTAAGGCTTCTGACTCCCAGATCATGTCTATTTAATGAGATACTGGCTCTTTCAAATGTCAGAAAGCCATTATTTCTCTTTTAAATCTGTTGATCCTGAATGGTCCCTCCTCAGGGACCACCTGCCCACTGTGGCATGCATGCCCCTCCCTCGTGAGTCCCCCCTCCCCTGTTCATATGCACATTCCAGACACCACCCAACTCCACCCCCACTTGGAGGAGCTTCAGAAGCACAGTCTCTGCCCCAGCTCTCTGCCAATCCACCAAGGCTCCAACTGAGGTCTCTGGTGTGGCAGACTCAGGGTTAAGCTTCTCTCTGCATCCATCTTCTAACCAAGAAATCCATAAACCTTCAGAAGCCAAGCATAGTGCACAGAGTGCCTTAAAGTCACAAGTGCTGGGTTCAAATTCTGACTTTTCTGAGGAATAGAACCTGAGTTAGGGTGAGCTCCTTCCTTGTTTTTGTCTTTGGCTGCTTCTGTCTCAATTAAGTGGAAAGTGGTGGGCAAAATGATATCTCCGATCCCTTCCAGCCCCAAGTCCTATGCCCAGAACATCACTTATCTTATAAGGCCATGGCTTCCTTTACTTAGACTTCGGTTTCTTTAATTGTAAAAAGACTGGGTTGTAAAGATAATTTCTTGGGGCCCCTCCAGCTCCCCCAGTCTGAGTCTAGGAGTTCCTGAGGCCCTGCCCACATCCCGGGCAGCTGGACAAATGAGGAAAGTTGGCCAAGACCCCTCTAGGTCTGAGGCAATTGGCTGAGGCAATGCTAATGAGATCAGAAGTGGCAGCTCTTCTCTCGGGCACAACATTTTGCCTTTTATAAACTTAATAGCTATTTTCTCAAGTCCAGCTCAACACACTGGAGGTGCCAGTAATGGTCTGAATGCTCAGGGCTTTGCCATCCATTATCCCAGGATGCCCCGTGGTCAGACATCTGAACTAGGGTCTCTGAAGGGCAGAAGAGGCCCAGGCTGAAACTGGATCCTCTCTACACTCAGGTAAGGAGGTGAGAAGTGGTGTAGGGGAGGGATCTGAATTTGGAATGGGTAGGCTTGGGCCAAAGTCCTAACCCTGATTCTTTCTACCTCAATGGCCCTCTACAAGTCACTTCTTCTTACTGACTTTGTTTCCTCATCTAGACAATGGAAGTAATAACATTCGTACTACATATCTCCCAGAATTGTAGGGAAGAAAACTCTCTCTCAACCTTAAATGCCATTAGAACAAGCTAAAGGCAAAGGTGAGATTTGAACAAAGCACCCTGTGAAAATTGAATGTGGGAGAAATCACCTCCAGCAGAGGATAAGGACTAAGGTTAGAGGGTGGGGTGGCAATCTGAGGAGGCTGCTCAGAAGAGGCAGTCCTTAGCAGTGACTTGAAAAGGGGAAGGTGTTCAATGGAGAAGCAGACACTGAGAGTTATTCCCATGGCTGCCAGAGTGGATGCTTAGCAGGAGAGATGGGTGAATACATCCATGCATGCATGAAAAGGCATCTATTAAATGCTCACCGTGTACCAGGAGCTAAGCAAAAATCTCATCATACAAAGACAAAAGGGAGATAAGCCCCTGCCCTAAAGGAGCTTGTAGTCTAATAATAGGAAATGATATAAATAGGGGAGTGGTGGCTGGAAAGAAATTTTGGGTTTGCGTAGTACCAGGAATGGTGAGCTGAGTTATAGGTCACTCAGTTGACTTTCTAGATAAAATGCTAATTTCGATGTGATGACTGCAGCCAAAGCAAGAAATAGAAAGCTAGAGAAGAGGCAGGAAAACGGCAAGATGGACTGGGTGCGTGGCTGGGAAGGCAAAGCCTGGTGTGGGAGACCCCAGATATAGTGGGTTAAATGGGCAAGGATGAACTCACTCAGTGATCCAGAAAGCCATGCCTCCAAAGGCAGGGACATTAGCATTTCAAATAGACTGTGATAAGGTTGGAAAGATAGATAAGAGCAAGACTGCAAAGGATCTCCAATACAAGGCTAGGAAGTCTCTATTTCATCCTAGAGGCACTAGAGAAGGAATGACATTTATTGTTTTAGTTTTCAAGTTTGAGGGATATGGTTTATTGTTTATACCACAATCACACCTCGGATACATCGCTTGCGCCTATAGAGTCAGTCCCATTTTATAACCAAGAAAAACAGTAAAGGAAAACAAACTTCCAGTGGACAGTGACCACCCCTTTCAGTGTATATGCTGTTCCACCTAGAGCCCCATCCCCAGACCCCTATTCCTCCCCCCACTCCCACATGCAACGTTCTCTTGAGAGGAGGGAGTTGTGTTTTATCAGCAGCCCTCTGGATCCAATCTGGGTCATCATTTTTAACCTGCTACCCTTTAGTGTTGTTTTCACTGACACTGTTGTAGTTACTATGCATATTGTTCTCCTGACTGTTTGCTTTGATGGTAGAAATCAGTCCATACCAAAGGAGATACCATGGTGCAGTGGAGAGAGGGATAGATGTAAGGTCATAAGACCTGGGTTCAAATCCTGGCTTTGCCATTTACTACCAGTGTGAGTCTAGGCAAGTGATTTCGTTTCCCCAGCCCTCAGTTTCTTCGGCTGTCAAAAAGAGGAGGGTTGGAGGAGATGACCTTGAAGGTCACATCCAGCTCTAAATCGATGATGCCATGTTTGAATCCTGGCTCTGACACTTATAAGATGCAGGTCACTGGAGCAAGTCACAACCTCTTTCAGCCTCAGTTTTCTCAGTGGTCCAATGAGATAGGTGGATTAGAAGAACCCAAGGCCCTCCCCAGCCCTAAGTCAATAATCCTTGATCTCAAATCTCCTGCTTCTCTGTACTGAACTGATTCACCATTCCATATGGTACAATAATATTCCACTAAATTCACCACCAGAATGTATTTACCCACTCCCTAATTAATAGTTGTTTATGGGATTTTAAGGGGGTGGGGGTAAATATACAAAAGTACTGCTATGAATTTGTTAGCAAAATTTAGGACATTTCTTTCTGCCTTTGAGATTTCTAGGTTAATGGCTTTGAACAATTTCATGATTTTTCTCACCAAATTTTAAATTGCTTTTCAAAAGTGTTAGCCCAGTTCACCATTTCTCTGAGGATGTTTTAGTGTGCTTATATTCCTACAATCCCTCCAACACTTTGTATTTCTACCTTCTGTTATCTTTGCTAGTTTATTGAGTTTCAGGGAAAAGGTCAAAGTTATTATTTAAATTTCTCTTACACCTTATCAGTCTGACTATTGAAAAAAATATGATGATTGATAGCTTAAAATTGTTCTTTTGTTGGAATAGTTCAATAGCTAGAGAGATGAGCTTGAGCTCAAGAAGGCCTGAGTTCAAATCCTGCCATAGATAGTTACTAGCTACGTGACCTTGCACAAGTCATGTAACTTCTCCCCGTTTCAGTTTTCTCATCTGTAAAATGAGGATGTTGGACTCAGTGAAGCCTAAGTTCTTTCCAACTCTGACATTGATCATCCTAAGAGTGTTGGGTATGAATTAAAAGACCTTGTGTCTGAAGCCATCCTCATCCACTGATATGACTGTGGGTTAATCACTTCCCTTCTCTGGGCCTCAGTTTCCTCATCTGTAAGACAAGGGGATTAGATTAGGTGACCTTTAAGAACCCCTCCTGCCTCTGAGTCTATTGCCCTATGATGCTACCTATTTAGATCACTCACCCACAGATGATTTCTGAATGGGAGATCTCATGGTAAGATCTGTCAGAAAAAATATTTTGGCAGCTGTAGGAAAAATAGTTAGAGAGAAGAGAGGCTGGAGGCGGAGAAGTCAGTTTGGAGATTATTAAAGTAGTCCAGGTGAATGTGGCTAAGGATCTAAACTAGGGTGGTGTCTATGCAAGTGGAGAGGAGGACATGGAAGCAAGAGGTGCTGGGAGAGAGATGAAGAGCAGTCAGTGGGGCTTGCCTCGGATTGGATGGAGAAGGTAAGGGAGGGGGAAGTATCAAATGTGACTCTCAAGGTTTCAAGCATAGAACAGTGATGAAGTTGCCCTCACAAGAAATAGCAACATTTGGGAGATGGATGGGTTTAGCATTGGGGGAGGAAAGATGATTTTAGTTTGGCATATACTAAGTTTGAATGGCATGAAGGACTCTTAGGGGATAGTCAGTGAGCAGATGGAGATGCAGGACTGAGGGCCAAGGGAGAAATTAGGGCTGAGTAGAGTTTGTAGACATCCACATAGAGGTGATAACTATAGCCATGAAAGTGGATGAAATTCCTGGGGGAAATTATGCAGCAAAAAGGGGCAGAAGGTCTCCTCCTCCTCCTCCTCTTCTCCCCCCTCCTCCTCCTCCTCCTCCTACTACTACTACTACTATTACTATTACCACTACTACTACTTTTACTACTGCTGCTGCTGCTTTTGGAGTAGGAGGAAGAAGATAAATCAGGGATGGAGAAGGGAAAAGAGAAGACAGGAAGGTAGGAGGAAAGCCCCCAGAATTATGTCAGGATAAACAACTGAAGATCACAGATTTAGAGCTAAAAGAGATTTTTTACATTTTACAGGGGAGAGAACTGACCCTCAGAGAGATGAAGTTAGACTCCCAGCTAATAAATGTCAGAGGGGAGATTTGAACCCGTGGCCTCTGACTCCAAATTTAGTAGTTTGTAGCAATATATATTCTCACTGTTTTCTTGTGACTCAGTTCAGCCCTAGGCTGGACCCAGAGTTGCTTTGGTGACCTGGACCACACAAGATTACTGGGCCAGCTTTGACAGAGGGCTGAAAACCTTTAACAGTCCATAGACAGCCAAGGCCTTCAGTGAGAGAGTAACCAGAAAGATGGGAGTGGTCACCAATATTTGAGAACCACTTCAAAATAAAGGAAAATCACAACCATTAAAAGACAATTTGGTTTGGAATTCATGAGATGACATTGGAGGGAACAAGGTGTGGCTCTTTGGGGAGTCCCAGTGTGGAGACTGCTGATGTACCTTTGTATTCTTTAGGGAGAGAACAGGGTCATCAGAAGGATAGAACAGTCCACAAGGTCCATCTGAGGCTCTGGGGTGACGAGGCCTGGCAGAGTTCATGATGAAAGTCTCCATGGAGGAGGTGAGTCTCAGAAAAGAGATGGAGAGGAGGAGGCTCCTGAGCCAGCCTGTCAGGCCTTGGAGTGGGTGGGAGAAGGAAGGGATGAAAGCCACTTCTGATAGATGGCAGGAAATGATTTCTAAAGTTCAGGGTGAAGGGGCTGGATTTGTGATTTTACTGGTGACAGAAACTGCCTGGATGAGAAAACTCCCTCCACCAATACAATCAGCTCTTTCTCTGCAATTTTTAGCCCAAGAGAGTTACCTAGAGTTCTAAAAGGCTGTGATTTACCTAAGGTCACATAGCCACTAAAGGTCAAGTGTCAGAACTCAAACCCAGGTCTCTATTCACTCTTCACCCATTTAATAGGTCCTAGAAATCAAATCATTTGATAATATTGATAACACACACCCCACCCGCAAGTTCGCAAAGCTCTTTGCCAACGATGAACTTTTGAATGAAGTGGAACAAATGTTCTTTGGCCCCTTTTCACAGATGAGGAGACAGACAAAGGGAGGCAGAGACTTACCCAAGGTCTCACAGCTAGCCAGTGAACCAGGCCTTCTGATTCTTGGGCTAAGTCTCTCCATTGACCGACACCCAGCTTAGTCGGCTTTAGCGCAGCTCTATGGGAAAGCTCCTAGTATGAAGGGTTAGTATTTTCAGATATCTCTGCCTCTCCATACCTCTGTCTGTGTCATCTTTGCATCCCCCAGAGTTCTGAGAATCTGCAAAGGTTCAGGGTACTGGGGTCCAATACTAGGGAACATGAAGAAGATAGCAAGACACAATGAGGCAAATTTATTGAGGGGACATGCTTGATATGATCGGTAATCGGAGGAGGTGGTGGAAATGGGACAGACTCCCCTGAGAATGGAGTGTCCATAACAGTAAAGTCTGGGGAGTTATAGATGGTCCTTATCTGAATCTATAAGGGCTAGGCAATGGGGTAATCGATCAACCAACCAATAAACATTTATTATGCTCCTGCTATGTCCCAGGCACTGCACCAAGCCTGGAACAATGTGCTAAGTGCTGGAAGAAAGTCAAGAGCCTGGACCTGGGTACCAGTGATGACTGATGCTAGTGAAGGGAATTAGTAGTGAGCTGATATTCAAACCCCAAAGTAGTGGGAAAATGCCTTTGCCAGTTACTGATGATCTTACTTTAAAAGGGTAACTCTGGGGTCCTGAGCCTCTATGGTGAGGACATGGGGGTAAATGACACATGGTGAACTTTAGAAAAGTGCATGAATTCTCAGAGACTCAGTTTCCTCAACTGAAAAATAAGAGACTTGAAATTGATGAACTCTAAGGTTCCTCCAAAGTCTGATGTTCTAAGTTCTAAAGCCCCTTCCTGCTCTGATATTTTGTCTTCTGTGTTATAACAGAAGACAAAATCTTCCTAGCTGTCATATTCAATGCCCCAAGCTCCTTCCCAAATCTGACATTCTCCACTCTAAGGTTCTCTCCAGTTCAGCTTGGACATTAATGTGCTATGTTCTAAGTATCCTTCCTGATTTAACCTTCTACAATTGATAACAATTCATTGAGGGGGAATTGGCAACCATTTAATCTTAAAATGTCAGAACTGAAAGGACCTAATATATTTTGTAAAGGAGGAATCATAGGCTTGATGTAAGGAAAATTTCCTAATAATCAGAACTATCCACAAGTGAAATGAGCTACCCCAAAAGGCAATGGGTGCCCCAGAGGGCAATGCTTGTCCCCTTGGTTGGTTGTTGCCCTTTGTGCTTGAAGAGAACCAAAATGACATCACTATGTCAGGGTCAAGGTACACTGTGTCCGACTGTGGCTGATCAGACTAACATGAGCCTGGAAGGCTCTATCACAGGTCAGGCGCAAATAGTCCATATGAATGTTTAGAGTGTAGATGTCTCTAAATTTCCTCATCTCGCATTTCTTTTTTTTTTTGATTTTTTGTTTTGTTTTTTGGCAGGGCAATTGGACTTAAGTAACTTGCCCAAGGTCACACAGATAGTACGTGTGTCAAGTTTCAAGTTCAGATTTGAACTCAGGTCCTCCCGACTCTCCGTCCGGTGCCCTACTCATTGCGCCACTTAGCTGCCCCTCTTTTGAGCTATTGAGACTCCGCTTTGCTCATAGAGCACAGCACCTTCTTTGATGTGGGCATGCCATGCTGGTAGTCATGTGCTAGCATCTCCCATGTCCCACAATTGATTCTAAAGCTCTTCAGAGAGATGCTGAGTGTCCTTGTATAACTTTTTCTGACCTCCATGTAAGCACTTGCTTGTAACTATCCAAGTATGCCCCTATCTATCAGACAAAATCTTGGGTGATAATGAATATCAGAGATTTGAAAGAAATGAAAAAAATTTCACAAAGTCAGTTAGAGGTACAGCCAGGAAGAGAAGTCAGGTCTAGCTCATTGGTGATTCATTGCACTTGACCAAGTGGTTTCTTAATGTTAGAACTTAGCTGCCCTGACACTTGCTTTGGAGGTGGTAGAGAACTATAAATGTAAATTAGCCATAAATCTTTCCCCTTGATCCTCTTGCCACCTTCTTTGGCCATGTAGAACAAGTCCAAAATCTTCTCTGTTATGAAGACAGAGATTGTGTCCTTCCTAAGTCTTTTCTACCAAGCCCTTCCAAGCTTGCTGACCATGGGTCCTACAAAGCAGGTGCCGTAGAAACAGCCATTGGCTCAATCTGAAATCACAGGATAGGAAGATGGAACTTCTCAGAAAACAGAGGGTGCAGGGGGCTCCTGGTCAGCTCTCCTCTTGGGGCTGTTAGCTTTAAAGTGCCTTGGTCACCAACTTCAGGAAAACATCAGGCAGCATGACAACATGCAGGGACATTGAGGAGGAAGGTATATCTGCTCCAGGAGTGGGAAATACTAAATGGCATATGACATCCTTCCACTATTGAGATTCAAAGCTTCTATAAAATGCCAATCCTGGCACAAACCTAAGGGGAGGAGTTCAGCCAAGCAATCCTGAAAAATTTAATTTGGATCTCTCATTCAAGAAATTCTCTAAACCTGTGGGGGGGAGGCGTTTTTCTTTCTCTCTTTCTTTCTTTCTTTCTTTCTTTCTTTCTTTCTTTCTTTCTTTCTTTCTCTTTCTTTCTTGCTTTCTTTCTTTCTCTTTCTTTCCTTCCTTCCTTCTTTCCTTCCTTCCTTCCTTCCTTCCTTCCTTCCTTCCTTCCTTCCTTCCTTCCTTCCTTCCTTCCTTCCTTCCTTCCTTCCTTCCTTCCTTCCTTCCTTCTTTTCTCTTCCTTTCTTCCTTTTTTCTTTTTCTTTCTTCTTTTTTTCTTCCTTTCTTTCCTTTTCTTTTTCTTTACCACTTTTTTTCATGGACCCCTTTGGCAAAATGATGAAGTTGATGGGCCCTTTCTTAGAAAGATGTTTTTAAGTATCTAAAAATAAAATACATGAACTTACAAAGGACACTCATCATATAAAGGCATCTAGGTGGTGCAGAGCCTGGAGTCAGGAAGCCCTGAATTTAAATCCTCCCTCAGACACTTACTAGCTGTGTGACCCTGGCCAAGTCACCTAACTTCTGTTTGCCTTCATGTCCTCGTCTGTTAAATGTGGAAAATAGCATGGAACGTCCAGGATCGTTTTGAGAATCAAATAAGGTAATATGTATATGGCATTTTGTAAATCTTAAAGCACTATATAAATACTAGTTACTATTATTAAAATAAAGTTAGCAATTTTTAAAGGTCATAGACCACAGGTTAAGAGCCATATTCTAAGCACCCTTTTGAAATTACTACTATTACTAATAGCTAACATTTTTACTGGTTTATCTTTATTATTTTTATTTTCTTTATTTCTTTATACAGATATACAATATTATTATCTTTATATATCTATAGCTATATATTTACATGTAACATAACATATATATATATACATACTGTATTTATTATCTTTATTGTAATGAGTACATTACAGTCAGCAAGGCACTGAGTCTGCCTTTTTGGTCCCTTCAGCTTGGGCTGCTTGAGATCCAGGAGGGAAACATGGATTTGTTTTTGTTGGGGTGAGGGAAGTGCCTTGGACCACCACCCCCAGGGACCCTACCCCATTGGCTTTTATCATCTAGTAGCCCCTCAGGACTTGGAACCAAGGACTGGAGCAAAATGGGGAGAACAGATTGTAAAAGAACTTTGTTTGGACTCTTTCTTTGAAATTGGGACTTTGGGTGCCACCTGGAGGCCTGCAAGGGCAGTTTGGGGAGAAGACATCCCCAAGAGAACTCTGTTTGCTTTGAGACTTTACAAACCGAAGCATGCCTGTGCCTCAGGGTACTGGGAAAAAGCCTGTGATAGCAGTGTGCTGCTCAAGAAGTACTTTATGAGCTAAAGAGATTATCTTGCTGGGACCTAGGGGTGGGTCACATTTGAATTGTGGACCAATGTTTGGGAATGTAACTGAATGACATGTTTTGCTTTATTGTGAATGATATGTTTTAGTTTCCTTCGTAATTGGGTCAATGTATGTTCTAGGATACATGGCTGATTAAATTATGTATCCTAGAACAAAGGGTGGAGTGTGTTGGAAAGGCAGGGTGGACTCCTTAGCACTTGGTTCGATGGGTGCCCTTGAAGAGTTTGGCTTTTGTTTGCGTTGAGTGATTCAGCTGTTTCATTGTATCTTGTTAAGTGCTAAGCCCCAGGCCCAAGATTTGGGTGTCATTGGTGCCTCCTTGCCTCAGGGGAGCCAGTTTAGACATGAGTTTGAATGACATGTCTGGGACAGGGGGGCTCTTGGACCACGTGGGTTTGAGTCCCCCTCTTTGTGGCAATTTTGGGTCATGTGGATGAGTCGCATGTGTGACTCACCCCTGATGCTGAAAAAGATGTAAAAGCCAGGGGTTGGCCTCTTCTTCCTTGGAGCTCTGAGACGCGGCAGAAGTGGCGCGTGACTGAGCCAGCCTTGTTGAGCTCTTGGCTGAACTCAGATGTTGATGGTTCCTTGGTAACTATGAATTGTATTGGTCTGTCTGTTTGTAATTTGTTTAAGGGCTCTTGAGATGGTGTTAATGACAAGACTCCGGGCAG
>CM053622.1:784252436-784281441 GCA_028646595.1 Phalanger gymnotis
TGTGTGCTGAATTAAAGTAAGCTTGCCAACCCCTTCACCTTGCTCTCCTTATAAAGGCATATCAAAAGAACCTGGGCTTTCTGGCTGTCTGGCAACTTTCTGGGTGCTGGCTGTGGGTGGATCTGGACCCCCCCACAGAAGCTGCTAGCCAGATTGTGGAAACAAATGGGCCACCCACCATTATGGGAACTCTGTGTTTTTTCTCCCTAGCCTGGAAGACATTGGGAGGAGGCCAACATGACCCAGGTCCAGGAGTTCATCCTGCTGGGCTTGTCGACAAGGCCAGGACTACGTGGTGTCCTCTTTGCTGTGTTCCTGACCCTCTACTTGTTGACTCTCTTAGAGAATACAGTCATAGTTCTGCTCATCTGGAGTCACACAGAGCTCCACAAGCCCATGTACTTCTTCCTGGGGAATCTGAGCTGCCTGGAGATGTGTTATGTCTCAGTCACGGTGCCCACTCTGCTACTCGGGCTGTGGTCAGGGCCTTGCCATGTCCCCTTCACATTTTGCATGACTCAGCTCTTCTTCTTCATCACACTTATCTGTGCTGAATGCACACTCCTGGCCTCTATGGCCTATGACCGCTACGTGGCTATCTGTCGTCCTCTCCACTATCCAATACTCATGAGGCCCCAGGTCTGCCTCATGCTGGCCATGGCCTCATGGATGGGCAGCCTTAGTGTCTCTGTGATCAAGACAGCCTGCATTGCTGGGCTTTCCTACTGTGGCCCTAATGTCCTCAACCACTTCTTTTGTGATGTCTCCCCTCTGCTTAATCTCTCCTGTACCCACGTAGCACTAACTGAGCTGGTCGACTTCATCTCTGCCATTGTCATTCTATGGGGCTCGCTGCTGGTCGCCTTGGCTTCATACATGGCCATCGGGGCAGCTGTGGTGCGTATGCCTTCTGCCGCTGCCCGACACAAGGCCTTCTCTACTTGTGCCTCCCATCTCATTGTAGTTGGCATCTTCTACTCAGCCACCATCTTCATCTATGCCAGACCCAGCAGAATTGAAGCCATGAACCTCAACAAAGTGCTTTCTGTCATCTACACAGTGCTCACACCCATGTGTAACCCAATCATCTACTGCCTGAGGAACAAGGAGGTCCAAGGTGCTTTGCGTAGGACTCTCCATAAGGTTGGGTTCAGCCAGAACTATGACAGCTAGAGATTCAGCTAACAATGTGTAGCTTCAGCTTTTGAAGATATCCACCTTCCCCCTTCCTGACTAGCCTGTCCCTATCAGTGACACCACTGTTCTCCCAGGTATCCAGGCTGAGAACCTCAATGTTATCTTTAGTGCCTCCATCCCTCCACTTCCTACTCACAGTTACTAAGTCCTGTCACCTCTTCAATATCTATAAGGATCTGTGATCTAATTAATATAGGCGTTTCCTCTACCCATAGAACTAGCAATCCATCCACGCCTCCATGTTTCGTGTAATTCTTCTTCAACTCTTTCCATAAATCCTCTGACACCAACCCAACGTGCTGAAGGCTTTCTCTAAGCTTTTTTTTAATATTACCTGGAAATTTACATAGTTGAGCTGCTCAACTCATGCTAACTGCCTGAGCAACCTGCCTTCTTTGCCTACAATCTACAGCTTTAATGAGGCCTGTGACTCTGTGTCCTATGCACCAGTCATCATCCCCATCAGTTCTATCTGCACCAAATTGCCCGCATTTTCCTCATTCTCATCTCCTCTGTCACTGTCTGCTAAGCTCCTCACTTCTTCCTTTCTCTGTCCATCCCTTCAATCCCTTTCTCATTCATTACCTATTTGTTATGAATGCAGTGGACTCCTATGGGCTTAGTGGAATTGTGCTGAGAGAGAGAGAGATTATGTAATGTGGATTGAGGCCTCCATATAGATCCTATAGATATATGTGTTAATGCAATGCTGACACTGTGGGAGGTAGAAACAGTGATCAAGGCATTGGTGCTTCCTGGAAAAAATATGGAGAAATACAAACATTTATCAAGCACTTACTGTGTACTGGAGATGATTCCAGTTCCTAGGGAAAAGTTCAAAGTTTATAGAATCATTTAGAGATGAAAGAAATACCAGATGTCATTTAGGCCAACATATAACAAGACAGCAATCCAGGCAAGAGAAGATGGCAAAATGTGCTCACTGCCTTCAAGGAGTTTATCAATGAGTAGGGGGATGATGATGATGATAATAATAATAATAATAATAATAATAATTTGTTGTTGTTGAGTCATTTTCAGTCAAGTCTGACTCTCTGTGACCTTATTTGGGGCTTTCTTGGAAAAGATACTGGAGGGGCTTGCCATTTCTTTCTCCAGATCATTTTACAGATGAGGAAACTGAGGCAATTGGGGTTAAGTGACTTGCCCAGTGACAGTTTTACTCTTGTCTTTGCATTCTCAGCTCTTAGCAGAGTGCCCAGCACATAGAAAATGCTTAATAAATGGTTGGTGACTGATGAGCAAATGAGAAAATATGTGTTAAACACTTTGCAAACCTTCTAAGTGCTATGGAAATATTATCATTATTAGTGGCAGCCAGGTAGTAGAGCACCAGGCCTGAAGTCAGGGAGACTCATCTTCCTGAGTTCAAATCTGGCCTTGGGCTCTTCCTAGCTGTGAAACCCTGGGCAAGTCACTTTATCCTGTTTGCCCCAGTTTCCTCCTCTGTAAAATGAGCTGGAGAAGGAAATGGCAAACCACTCCAGTACCTTTACCAAAAAAACCCAAATGGGGTCATGATGAGTCATACACAACTGAAACTGAAATGATGACAGCAACTCTATCCATATATCAGGCAAATACACAGAGTAAAGCCATTTTCGAAACTTAAAGTCCCATAAATTATTATTAGCACCATTATTATTATTATTTTCTGTCTACTAAACTATAAGAGTTTAAGGAACTTTAGATGGAGTCATATGAGTATTGGTTAAAAGCATTGAGGAAGGGGCAACTAGGCGGTGGAGTAGATAGAGAACTGGCCCTGGAGTCAGGAAGACCTGAGTTCAAATCTAGCCTCAGATATTGTGTGACCCTGGGCAAGTCACTTAACCCCTAATGCCCCCCCCCCACAAAACAAAAAAGAATCAAAAATATTTAGGAGATAGAATAAAAGACCAGTGACTGGAATGAGAGGGGCTTCCAGTAGCTTCCTTTGGGTATCCGAAAGACTTTATGGCAGAAAAGAGATGACTTTGTTCTTCTTGGCCATCCAGGACAAAAGTTGCAATGGATGGAAGCAACAAGGAGATGGATTTAGACTGGATGAAAGAAAAGCAAGCAAATACACTTCCTATCCCTTAGAGCCACTCTGAGTGGACTGCCTTAGGGTATGGTGCTGCTCCCTTCCCTTGATGACTATTTGTGAAAGTTGTCATAGAGTGGATTTTTATTCAGAAATGAGTTGGATTAAATGAACTTGGCGGCTGCTTCTAACACCAAAATAACGTAAATTACATATTTGTAAAGGTCTGCCCCACCTATTGTAATTAATAAACACTTACTAAAGTTTTTGTAGCCTTTGTGTGAGTAAGGAAATCAGAATAATAGTTCATAATTCTATAGAGGCTTAAGGTTTACATAACTCTTTCTTTAAGACAAACCAGTGAGTTTGCTAGTGCAAGAATTGTTGTGTTATTAAAGGTAAAGAAACTGAAGTTCAGAGATTTGACACAATTGGTGTCAGAAGTGAGATTCAAATCCTGATCTCCTGACTCCAAAACCAAAAGTTTTTTTTTTCTTGTTGTTGTTTAATATACCACACAAAGAAAGATGGCTTGGATACACAATGTAGGGCATTCTTGAAGGAGTTCTGAAATGAGTTCCTGGGTAGTAAAATGTTGGCCTGTGGCCTTTTGCTAGCAAAATGAGTTAAATCACAGTGTAAAGGAAATAATTGGAGAAATGCCCAGGGTGAGTCAGAAATTAATATGCCTCCCCTGGGGGCTAAGGAGTCAATGTTTTCTATGTTTTTGCCAGAAATGCCTTTGACATAATCTTTCATGCTATCTCTGTGAACAAGAGAGAGGTATAAGACTGTGCTATGAAGTGTTTCCAAAGCCAAGTGAGTGACTAGACCTGAAGAGTAGTCATTAACAAGTCAACATTAACACGGAAGGAGCTCCCCAGGAGAATACTCTTGGGATCTGTCCTTGGACCAGTGCTGAAAACATTTGAATCTGTCACTTGGATGAATGCATAGATGACATGTTAATAAAAATGGGCAGATGATGTGACTGTCTAAGAGATGGCTGATATATTGTATGTCAGTCTTGGGACTTTAAATAGTCTCAAGAGCCTAGGATGTATGAATATGATCCTAATTTTAATAGAGAAAAATATAAAGCTCTTCACTTAAGTTCCAAATTTCACCTTCAAAAGTGCAGGATGGAGAAGATATGGCTAGAGATAGCTTTTCATCTTTAGAAGGTGCTGTGGTTTTCATGAACTCCAAACCCAACACGAGTGAGCAATGGGATGTAGTACCTGAAAGAAGGCTCACTCAATCTCAGGCAGCTTTAAGAGAGGGACAATTAAGAGACTCCTGCTTGTCACACTACCTCCAAAGCATGGAGCTAAGTTCTGTGCATCACATTGTAGGGGGAAGAGACTGTAAGATTGGAACCTTGACGGTCAGGAGTATTTTAAGGGATGAGATATGGTTAATCTGGAGTTACTAAGTCCTGAGGCAAAGGGCCAATGGGTGGGTTGAGGGAAGGAAGAGGAAGTAATAATAACAATAATAATAATTAATAATAACATTTGTATGATGTTTACTGTGTGCCAGGCACTGTTATTTTCACTCTGCTTAACAGAGTGGTGTTTTGCTACTTTACAATCTACTTCATGAATATTATCTCATTTTAATCCTCACAACAACCTCATGAGGCAGGTGCTATCATCATCCTCATTTTTCCCAGTGTTCCAGACCAAAGTTAAGTGACTTGCCCAGGGTCACATAGCTAGTAAGTATCTGAGCCTGGATTTGAACTCAGGTCTTCCTGATTCCGGGTCCACTGCAGTGAAGGGAAATCCCAGGAGCAAGTCAACATTTTCCTACTAATATTTGCCTTTTTCTTCAGGGCTCATTCTTCAGTTTTTTTCAGCATCCTGAGAATCACATATTTAGGAGAGATGTCTAATCACTAGGCCCCTCCCTGGTCTTTCTGAGCCCCTGAAGTTCCTCTTTCCCTGTGTTTCCAAAAGCAACAAACCCATTCAATGGAAACAATGTAGGGAGAGTAAGAGAAATGAAGAAGCATTTATCTAGTGACTTCTATGCACCAGCCATGGTGCTAAGCACTCTGTAACTATCTCATTTGATGTTCACAAACACCCTGAGAGACCAATTCTGTTATACCCATTTTACAGGTGAGGAAACTGAGGCAAACAGAGGTTAAGTGCCTTGTCAAGGGTTATCCATCTGTTGTCTGAGGCTGGATTTGAACTCAGATCTTCCTGACTCCAGGCCCAGTGCTCCAAACCACCAGCTGCCTCTATATAGAGTTGAAAAGGGGGCTTTTATTAAGAAAGAAATAATGAAAGTGAATGATCACAGGTCTCCTGCATTTACAGAAGATACATAAGGCCTACACCCAAATGATCTTCTCAGCCTCTCTGAGTCTGTCATCAGTCCTGGCATTTTAACTTTACCCCTATGACTCCTCCCACTCCTGTTTCTGTAAGGGAGTAGGTGACCACAGACTCTATTCATCAGTCACTGGAAAATAATGGGTCAATAATTGCTAAGCATAATAGTGTGCATTCCCAGTTCTGTGGTTCTCGGTTGTTGTTATTGTTGATGTCGATAATAATGACTCATTTCAGTTGTGTCTGACTCTCCATGGCCCCATCTGGGGTTTTCTTGGCAGAGATAATGGATGGTTTGCCATTTCCTTCTTCATCCCATTTTACAGATGAGGAAACTGAGGCAAATGGAGTGAAATGAGTTGCCCAGGGTCACACAGCTAGGAAGTGTCTGAGGCCAGATATGAACTCAGGTCTTCCTGACTCTGGGTCCAGTGCTCTACCCACTTGGCCACCTAGCTGCTCTTGAAGTCCAACGTAAGATCCATGAAAGAAGAGAATGTTCCATTTATATCTTTTTCCCTCCGTTTCTCAGAAAAGCGCCTAGTATACAATTGGTATTTAATGGATATTTAATTATCCTTTTTGTGTTTTTATTCATGTAAATCTGTAATAGTAAAAGTTCACTTCTAAAAGAAAAAGGATCGGCTGCAACCTCTGGGTTTTGAGGCGCAACAACTATTTTTAATGTTGTATCTTCCTTATCCCACTATCACATTCTAATTTCTTAAGAAAAGAGGTTAGATTTGCTGTGTTTGGACAGAAAGAGCAGAACTTAGAATCAATTTATGGAAGATGAAGAAGTATCAATGTCTACTTGGTGCAAATGCTTTCCAACCAACATACTGATTTAAAAGTAGCTCAGTCTGCCTTTGGGGGCAAAGGACCTCCCTCAAGGAAGTACTGCAAGCAAAGTTTGGATGTCTTGGAATGGAGATTCTTTTTCAAGAAGATGTTGGAATAAATGGCTAATGGAGGTTCTCTGAAATTCTGAGACGTTCTAAATTCAAAGGATGTTTATTTTTTTCTAAAGTTTCTATGTTGCGTTTGTCATCATCATTTAATTCCGATGTTGTCACATTATTGTCTCAAAATATGGTAGATACAGCTTGTGAATTTCACGTCGACAGATAGATATCCATATTGATACAGATATCCATATAAATATAAATATCCATATACATATCCACATGAAGAAATGTATAAATGAATGCATATGAAGGTCTCCTTTTACCACCTGTGGTAGGTAATACATTTTTGTTACATTTATACGTGGAAAGAGGGTGTATTCCCTGCTTCTCCATTTCCATTCTTGCTGTTTTTGTTGTTGTTCAGTTGTTTCAGTTGTGTCTGACTCTTCCTGACACCATTTGGAGTTTTCTTGGTAAAGATGCTGTAGTGGTTTGGCATTTCCTTCTCCAGATCATTTTTCAGATGAAGAAACTGAGGCAAACAGGGTTAAGTAGCTCACCCAGGATCAAACAGCTAGTAAGTATCTGGGGCCAGATTTGAACTCAGGAAGATGAGTTTTCCTGACTTTAGGCCCAACACTCTATGCACTATGGCACCACCTAGTTGCTATAGTTTATACTTTAAAAATAATGTTTTCGTATTAATTTGAAGGAGGTATTGGTCAGGGGAGGCTGACTGAGGTTAGAGAGACAAATTAGGAGAATCCTATGGTAGGCCAAGGAAGGGTTTAAAAGGACATTAAGCTGGTTGTTGGTGGTGGAGGTAGAGAGATGACAACATTAGAGGGGATGAGAAATATTGAGAAGATGAAATTGGCAAATATGAGGAATCGAATGGACCAAGGAATGGACCAAGTTGAAGACAACTCCTAATGGTACAATTCTAGGTTACTAGGTCTATGATAGTGTTCTCAATAGGAATATAAAAGATAGGAAAAGGTATTTTTAGAGAAGGATAATTAGTTTTATTTTGGAGATGTTAAATTTAAGGTGCCTATGGGATATCCAGTACCTACTTGGTAACATGGAACTGGCACTCATAAGAGAGGGATCACATATTAATTGCTGATTTGTACTTTTGCCAATATGAAATACTCTTTTGGGGGGTATCTTTCACTTTATTTGAAATTGAGTTCTATTTTGATAGAAATAATACCATTTCCTGCTTTTTAATCTTGTAGTTATATTTTGTGCTAACTGCTTCATTTTATTCATATTTCTTTTTCTTTTAGCAAAATGCTGTTTTGCTTTTCTGTAAGCAATGATTGATTTTGTTTCAATTCTGTAACTCTTTCTTTTGATAATAGAATACAGACCATTAACCTTTATTGTAATAAGTAGTGTGTTTTATTTGTTTTTAGTCTTTTTCTTCTTATCATTCTTGATATTTTCCTGACAAAGAAAAATCTGTCATAATCATTTATAACTCTTTGGACAAATAAAACTAGTCAATCATGTCATTTATATATTAGCTTTTAAAATCCATTTATTCTTGTTTTCCTTGAGGCTTAACCACTTTTCTATTGTTGAGACAGAAGTCTTGCCTTTGGGGTTTTCATCTCTTATGCTATTTCCCCATTTTATTGTTATATTGAAAATCTTTGTTGAAGATATTTAAAATAGTAAAAATAGAGTTTCGCCCTCTTATTGGATTGTTTAAAGGCCATTATCAAAGAAAGAGGCTAGATATCATATTTCAAGAAATTATCAAGGAAAACTTCTCAGATATCCTCAAATCAGAGTATGAAATGGATATTGAAAGAATCCACTGAACACCACCTTAAAGAGATCCCAAAATGAAAACTTCCAGGAACATTATAGCCAAATTCCAGAGCTCTAAAGTCAAAGGGAAAATTCTTCAAGCAGCCAGAAAGAAACCCTTCAAATACAGTGAAGCCACAGTCAGGCTAACAAATCAGCAATTAATATGTGATCTCTCTATTACGAATCCCAGTCCCACACTATCAAGTGGCTACTGGATATCCCCTAGGCACCTTAAATTTAACATCTCCAAAATAAAACTCATTTTCTTTCTCTAAAAATTCTTGTGGACACTTCCAGCTCTGAGAGTCTATTACTTAATTATGATGTTGGTATTGTTAGTGAAATTAAACAAAGGTAGACTGAGGCATATTTTCTCCAAGAAAGATAACATTTTATTAACAGGGAGTGAGCCTGCCAATAACTTGGGCCTAATGATTGCCTCAGTTAGCCAAAACAACCTGGATATGGAGACACAGTTCCTTTTTATATAGGAAATAATAAAATTGGTTATAGAACTGATAACATCATGGGCCTGAGAACAACATGGTTGGTCACAGAACTGAGACATGGAAGTTGGGAACGAAGGGCTAGAAACAACCTCCTCCTTCACTCCTGTGACTAAGAAATTTTCATCACTTGAGTCTACCTGCAAGATTAGATAGTAAGCCAGGTTTCTTTGGATGGCAAACCAAATATCCTTGAAAGATAGATCAGTGGTGTAAAAATATTAGACCAGACTCCCTGCTCTCCACTTGCATCCCCCAAGGATAACAGATTTCTTTGAGACAAAAACAGAATGATGAGAATTGGATTTCTAGATTTAACTCATCACATGCCAACTGAATTTCTGGGCTAAGTTGAGAGACAAAGACCCATGGCTTAGACAGTTATAGTAAATATATTAGACCGAACTCCCTGTTGTCTACTTGTATCCCTCAAGGATAACAAATTTCTTTGAGGCAAGAATAGAACAGTGAGAATTGATTTTTAAACTTAACTCACTACAGACAAACTGAATTTCTGCACTAAGTTAAAAGACAAAGAACCATGATTTAGGCAGTTATGGGACAAAATCAATTAATTGTAAATAGGATCAATACAAAAGGATACAGTATCAATTTAATCTTCTCACTGGAAAGTAGTCTTATGGCCCTTGGTTTCTGGATGTTGACCACCAGTGGTCCTACTCCTCTCCACTATTGTCATAACCAAAAGCAGACCACTAGAGTTCAAGTCATCTGGGCACCCTCTTTTTCCTATTCGACACCCTCCACAAGGCAGCTTTCACCTCTTTGTTCCTCAGGCTGTAGATGATGGGGTTGAGCATGGGAGTGACCAGGGTATAGGACAAGGACACAACTTGCTTGCTCTCAGGAGAGTAGCTGGACTTGGGCTGGAGGTGGATGACACAAGCTGTGCCATAGAACAAAGCCACAACAATAAGGTGAGCAGCACAGGTAGAAAGGGCTTTATGGCGCCCGGTGGCTGAGGGCATCTGAACAACTGCTGCCAGGACATGGCCATAGGAAACAATGATGAGGAAGAAAGGCACCATCATGACAAGCACCGTAGCCACAAGAATATAGGTTTCAAAGACAGATGTGTCAGTACACGCCAGCCTCAGGAGTGGCGCCACATCACAGAGGAAGTGACGAACCCCTCGGGGTCCACAAAATGGGAAGTGGAAGAGCCAAACGGTGAACATCAGGGAAACGGGGATGCCTGCCACCCAGCATGCCACTGCCAGAAGGAGGCAGAGCCTCTGGTTCATGAGGACCCCATAGTGCAGGGGGTGGCAGATGGCCACATAGCGGTCATAGGCCATCACTGTCAGAAGGAAACACTCTGATGTGACACAGGACAGAATGAGAAAGAGCTGGAGGGCACAGCTCACCAGGGAGATGCCCCTTCCAGCCACCAGGCTTTCCAGCATCCTGGGAACAATGTCCAAAGAGAAGCAGATCTCCACCAGGGCCAGGTTCCGGAGGAAAAAATACATAGGTGTGTGGAGGGCAGTGTCAACCACAGTCAAAAGTACAATGAGTCCATTTCCCAGCATCGTGATTAGAAACATCCCCAGAAACAGCATAAAGAGAATTGGCTTCAGCCCTGGAACGTGGGAAAAACCCAAGAGGACAAACTCCTCAACTGAAGATTGATTGCTTCTAGCAAAGTTCACAGTGGGGTCCATAGGGTCCATCCCTTCCTGAAGCTCCAAAGTGTATAAGAAAGTGATGAGCTCAAGCATACAGTAGGACCTTATTGTAAAAAGAAGAAAAATCATTGAGAAACAGGACTATACTTTCTTTATCCAAGGTTATCACAATTGTAGGCATAGGTGACAAATTCAAATCCTAGCTCTGAAATTTACCAGCCATATGACCAAGTCAGATTCACCTTACTTTGCTGAATCTTGCTTTCCTTAGAGGTAAAGTTATTTAATCCAGATTCCTTAGATCTTAAGTTGTAGAATCAACATTGAGTACAAGGCATCTGACTCCAAATGAGTTGTTCTTTCTAAAGTATCATATGGCCTTTGTTACTCCTGGGCTGATGTTCTTTTGATTAGGGCAAGAGATGACAAAGCACCAGTGTGCTCCACTGGTATCCTCATGATGGCAAGAGAAAGAGAGGAATCCAAGCACATTGTATGACCCCCCTATAACAAACTTATGCAACTATCTAACCCCTGAGTTAAGCAATATGGACTGGCATGGATAAATATAATCTGCAACACTGGAGAAAATATCCAAATCATTAAGCTCACATACCTATTTGAGTATTTTAAACAAGAGATACTTGATTTGGGTGAAAGGAAGCATTGAGTGAAATACATTTGGGTGAAAATAAATATCACTATGGATATTCTCTTTTTTTGAAAATCACAATTCTCACACCTTTATATATTATTTTGAGTTTCCATGATCAAAAATAAAATCATAACTATATAACCAACTTTCTAGTGATGAGGCTATGAACTTGGTGTTCTGACAATAAGTACAGTCAAATGAGATTATGCTGAGAGCCTTTGTACCTTGGTGGGATGAAATAGATTATGGACTTCCTTGTCATATTCTTCAGAAATGAAGATTCAGCTCATATGTCTCCTTTCAGAAGGCTAACCTGACTCCCTTAAACATTATTTTTCTCTCCTCCTCAAGTATTATGCATATCATTTTATGTTTATATCTTGTATGCCTATTAAATGGTAAGCAGTTTGAGATCAAGGACTGATTTTATTTGCTTGTTTGTTTTGTCTTTGAATCTTCCACACTTTACGTACTCTCCCAAATGGTGCATATTTAATACATTTTTTGCCAGATTGGATTGAGGAGTCATTTCCACGTCAAGATGAGTCATCAAAGATGCACTTTAGTCAATGGTTTTGAAATTCGATGAGTTTGTAAGAACTCAAATCATCTCATATGTATTTGTCTATGTACATGTTTTCCAATACCTTGAGAGCACGGAAATTTTATTTTCATCTTTGCATGGCCAGTACCTAGAAAGAGGGTTAGAAATTCCCAGAGTGGCAGAATAGCCATGAAATGTGATGGACAGAAATGGGCACTGTATTTTGTGGTCAGGGAATCTGGCTTTTAATGCTAATTCAGTAATTTAATACTCATGTGACTTGGGCAAAACTTCTTTTACTTCTAAATGAGTGATTTATCCAGGTGTTCTTCAGGATCTCTTATGCCTCTTGATAATATGAATCTATGACCTCTAAGGTCCCTTGAAATGCAAAGGTTTGGGGTTCACCAGCTGAGCAATCTATACCAAATCATCTTCTTCATTAATTAGAGCTGGACATGAAATTAATTAATATCTTTTAATTACTCAACATAGATCTGCTATTTCACAAAAATAAGAAATCATTGGAAACCAATCACACCTCAGCTCATACTGTTACTTAGGGGAAGGAGGTTCATCAGTTTCCTTCCTTCTTTAAAGCAATGTGATTTAAGCATTATTGTGTAATAATTCCTGTGTAAGGAGGTCCTTCCACTATAAATCAACTCCCATGTCTTTTCATGATGTGAAGCAGGCAACATATGGTCTCTCTTAAATACTTTGGAATTGATTGTATGACATGGGAGACACTGGCACAGGGCTGCCCAGCTTGGTATGCCCACATCAGGGGAGATGTTGTGTTGTATGAGCAAAGTAGAATTGAAGTAGCTGAAAAGAAACATGAGATGTGCAAACTTAGATAGTTCACCCCGAATGTTCACATGGACTATTTGTGTCTGACCTGTGGTAGAGCATTCTGAGCTCATGTTGGTTGGATCAGCCACAGTTGGTATCCATGACAATCTGGACTAGGATCTGAGTCTTTCAATCTCAGGAGAAGACATCTTTCCATTGTTCAATGCTGCTTTCTGGTAGATTCAGAGACACTTTCTCAAGAAGAAGCAGAAGGCTGGTCATAGAGCCAAGTATCTGAACTGCTAGACTGGCAATCTGTCTGTTTTATCTCTCTGGAAGATGGCTCACAAACCATTCTGCTATAAGTTTGGTTTTTTTTACAGCAACTCTTGAGACAAGTAGACTATGTATTATTAGTCAGCTTTCAAGGGGGAAACTGAGGCATGAAAAAATTAAGTGATTACCTGTGACCATGAAACTATTAAGAGTCACATCTGGGGCCAAACCCAAGTTTTTATTCAGTGCCCTTTCCGTGACACCACACTGAAAAGTTTGGACTCTAACTCTGACCCAACCCAAGAAAAATGTCTGGACCTACCTCTGGTTCTAGCTGTTTCCTGGATTTCTTTCCTGAGTGCATGAGAATAGGAGATTTCAACCTTTAGCTATGGCTACTGGGACTGAAATCCAGCGAGCTCTCCCAGAGGATTCAAACAACAAAGAAACTGAGCTCATTACCATTTTATACTATGGGTTCCCAAGTGAAGACAGGGTAGGCAGCGGGGCATCTAAAGCTCCTTCATTTCTGCTCAATAGCAACCCTCATTTTATGGCTGAAAAATGCCAGGCATTATGCCAACTGCTGGGGAAATAGAAAAAAAAACATGAAAATACACCAAAAAATAGTTCATATCTTATAGACATACTTTAAAACAAAGAATATCAAAGAGGGTTTACTTTCAGAACCCGATGGTTCTGTCAATGCTGACATTCCCTCCGATAATTCAGGTAGCAAGTTCTTGATGTGTTAAGTCATTATGAGTTCCTATATCCCCAATAACTCATTGTCTGGTAGCCAATTTTAGCAGCCTTATTCCCCTGGTAAATTACAAAGCTAGGCCTAAAATCAATTTCTCTTGAATCTAACTACAGCGACCTGTCCTTTTCATAGAAGCAGAGTACCTCAAAGTTGTAAAGAACCTCAGAGGACATCTAGTCCAAGTCATACATAAAGCAAAATCTCCTCCACAACAAAACTGACACTTGTTTATCTGACCTTTGCTTGAGGACCTCTAGTAATAGAGAACTCTCGACCTCCCAAGGCTGCACATTCCACCTGGTGGTAGCTCTCTCAAATCTTTAGGACATTTTTCTTAATTTTTTTTGCAGGGGGGAAGGCAGGGCAATTGGGGTTAAGTGACTTGCCCAAGGTCACACAGCTAGTAAATGTGTCAAGTGTCTGAGGCTGGATTTGAACTCAGGTCCTCCTGATTCCAGGGAGGTGATCTACTCATTGTGCCACCTAGCTGCCCCAGGACATTTTTCTTTACATCAATATAAATCTGACTTTATTTAATTTCCGTTTATTGCTCCTAGTTCTGACCTCTCGGGCCATGTAGGCCCTTGTTCACTTAATGGCCCTTCAAATACTTGAAAACATATACAATGTCCTTCCTTAAGGCTTCTATTCTCTAGGCTACATATCTCCAGTTCACCTTCATTTGACATGCTCTGAAGACCCATCACTGTTGCAACCCATTTTTTGGATGCTTTACATTCCTTTCTTACAGTAGTAGACAATGTTCTTTCTAAAAAGCAATTCCAAGAACTGAGCACCATATTCCAGATGTTGTTTGAAAAATGGCAGAGGAAGGTTGGGCCACCATTTCCTTGTTCCTGAGGACTCTTACTTACAGCTCTCTGTAGCATAAGAGCACACTAGCTTTCTTGGCTGTCGTATCACAGAGTTGTCCTCTAATGAACTCAGGGGCCATTAAAATATTTAGTTCTTTAATGGACAAACTCCTGCCTAATTACACATACTTTTTTTTTCCTTTTTAGCTAATTTATAATCTAATTGAAAATTCTACATTTGTTTGTATTAAATGTTCCGATGAGTTGTGAAGACCTCTCTCCTGTCACATTAATAACCTACTTCCCAACTTTGCCCTGTCTGAAAATTTGATCAGCAATTTATCTTTTCCATTATTCATATTTTGATAAATATACTGGAAAGATACATTGATTTGTAGTCAGAGGACCTGGGTGTGAATTCCAGTGCTGAATCTTTCTATTTTTCTCAAGTCATTAAATGTCACGTTGCTTCAATTTACCCATGTAAAATGAAAACATTGGTTTACATGGTCTTGAAAGTCCTTTCAGTTTTAAAATCATTATCCTATGTTCAAATCACAAAGAAAAGGACATATCCTTATGACACTCTTCTACACACCTCCTTCCTACCTCTCCTATTGCCTCTCTAAGAATCCATGTGCATAAAAAGGGTTTTTGGAGAGGGGAAGGGGTGCAAATTTACTTTCAAAAACTTAAAGCCTCTCACTAATGTCCTCCTTTCATGTTTTATTGTACAGGGTATCCCTAATGTGTGGACACATAGGCAAAAATGCATATTTTGAAATATTTGGAATATTAACAGACCTTAACCCCCTTGACTTCTTTTTCTGGGGTATGCTAAAGGAGAAGGTTTAATCAATGAAAATCACAGATGCAACACGCTTGATGGAACGCATAAAGAGTGAATGTGCTAAAATTGTCGGTAATGTGGATTTCTTCCATTTAATTTATATGAATCTTGCAAAGCGCATCAACCTTGCATCACAAATGAGGGAAATCATATTGAAGATGTTATTTGTTAATATTCCAATTAAATAAAATGTTGTTAAAAACTTTGTTCATTTCATTTCTTGAAAATACGCATTTTGCCTATGTATCCAGACTTTAGGGACATCCTATAGAATGGAGCTCCAAGTTCTCAAAGGCTTTGTCCATAAAGCAGTTGAAGATAACCTGTTAGTTGCTTATAGTTGACCTAAGTCAGCCAGTTCTTTTCCATTGACTGAATTCCTCTATGCTGTTTTTTTCTTGATAGTTGAATGAACTTGTTTTTTATCGATGTTATATTTTGACCTGTTTCTGCTAACCTCCTGACAGAACTTCATGAGCTCTAGTGGAGTGCACCAGATTTGGTATGTTTCATCTTTTGCTCCTGTCTTCTGAGTTCTTTCTTACAGCTGTGGGATGGGTTTCTTTCTTTTGGATGATTATTTTTTATATTTTATTTTTTCCAATTGCATGTGAAAACAATTTTAACGTTTAAAAAAATGTTGAGTTCCAAATTCTCATCTTTCCTTGCCTCTCCCTCCTTGAGAAGGCAAACAATTTGATGTAGGTTACAAATGTGCCATCATGAAAAACATTTCTATATTAGTCATGTTGTGCAAGAAAACACAGACCAAAAAAAAGGAAAGGAAAAAAAGAAAATAAGAAAAATAAAGAAGTGTGCTTTAATATACATCCATATACCACCAGTTCTTTTTCTGGAGGTATACAGCATTTTTTTACTATAAGTCCTTTGGAATTATCTTGGATCATTGCATTGCTGAAAATAGCTAAATCATTCACAATTCATCATTGTGCAATATTGATATTCCTGTGTACACTGTTTTTCTGGTTCTACTCATTTCATTTTGTATCAGTTCATGTAAGTCTTTCCAGGTTTTTCTGAAATCATCCTGTTCATTTCTTATTATACCATAACTAGTTCAGTCATTCCCCAATTGAGGGGAATTCCTTCAATTTCAAATTCTTTACCACCACAAAAAAAGTTGCTACAAAACCAAAAAAATATACATTACAACTATTTACATTTTAGATGAATTTCCATTTCCATTTTATCCAGTGTTCATTTTGTCCAATTATGTCCATTATAGCTTGCTAGTAACATCTTCATGGGGAGCTAAGTGGTATAGTGGATAGAGCACTGGTCTTGGAATGAGGAAGATATATTCATGAGTTCAAATCTGGACTCAGACACTTGATAGTTGGGTGACCCTGGGCAAGTCATTTCAACCTGTTTGACTTAGTTTCCTCATCTATAAAATGAGCTGGAGAAGAAAATGGCAAACCATTCTGGTATCTCTGCCAAGAAAACCCAAGACAGGGTCATGAAGAGTCAGATATCATTGAAACGACTTCAACAACAAAAAATAACATTTTCTCTGTCCCCTTGTATTGACCGTTTGCTCGCTCATTTTGGTATTTGTATATATGTCATTCCATTCTTATGGTAGTAGTCAGTGTGGATGCTACTTTTCAGGTGCTGTTTTCTTTTCTTATAACTTGATATGTCTTTCCAAATTTTTGTTGTTGTTGTTTAGCCCTTGCAGTCAGGTCCGAGTCCTCATGACCCCATTTGCCACTACCATATTATATAGTGCTAGAAATACTATTTGTATAACAATTAGAGAAAAAGGAAAAAGGAGTGGAGCCAAGATGGCCACGTGAAAAGAGTTTTACTGCAGCTCTCTCACAAGCTCTTTTAGATACCTATAAAAAAGTCAAACTGAGCAGATTTGAGAGAGTTAGAAGCTGCTAGCAGTCTGAGTGGGGCAAATTTCCAAGCCAGGAGAGTCTGAAACATCTACAGGATGGATCTGCAGGCTGGGAGAGTGCTCGGCGTGCGGAGCTGCACCAGATAGCACCAAATGGAAGCAGCTGCAAAAACCAGCCATTGAACCAGGCTGGGAGAAAGCTGGATGCCCAAAAGTGGTGGAGATCCCCAGGTCTCCCAACACAGGACAGGAGTCTGTAGAAGTGAGGAGAGGCAGCAACAAAATGCCACCTACCATGAGACATCAACTCCTGAGGCTTGCAGCCCAAAGGTTAGAAACAGGTCTTCTTGAACTTCCAGGAGACATAATAGCCAGGTAAACAGCTCTAATCCTCTCCCCCTGACCCAGAGAATTCCTCGGGGAAAAAACTCTGGAATAGAAGAGACAGAAGTGGGGCTTCAGTGGCCTAGCAGTGGGAGTTCCTGAGTCCCAGAGGGGCAGAGCCAACACATGTCAATACCAGGAGCTCAGCCGTACCTTTGCACAGCCAGAGGAAGTGGCAGACAACAGCACAGACAACAGATAGCTGAGACCATTGCTGAAGAGCAACAGTGCTGGAGAGCAGCCCCAGGGGAAGAGGAGACTTCTGGCAGTCAGACCCATCCCCCACACCTCAGGAAACTGAAGGCTATAATACACAAAGCCAGTAACTAGACTCACATTCCCCAGAACAAGAAACGTGGGACAGAGAGCCCTGAGCCCCAAAAGCAGAAATTCACTGTAAAGCCAGGAAAAAAAGCTAACCAACATGAAAAAGAACATGAAAAAACCTAGGACCATTGATTCATTTTATGGAGACAGGAATGATCAAAATACCATTTTGGAAGAGGACAGCATTGACACTATACCCACATCTGATGCCTCAGAGAAGAATGTGAACTGGTCTGAAGCCCAAAAAACATTACTAGAAGAGCTAAAGGAGGATTTTAAAAGCCAAATTAGGGAAGTAAAAGAAAAAATGGAAATAAAAACCACTGATGAAATCAAGTCTTTACAAAATAAGATTGGTGAAATGACTATGGAGATTCAGAATCTAAATAGAGAAAATGACAACATGAGAGGTAAAATCAATCAATTAGAAAAGGAGACTCAGAAGCAAAATGAAGACAGCAACTTATTAAAAATTAGAATTGAGCAAGTGGAAGCTAATGATTCTATGAGGCATCAAGAAGTAGTAAAACAAAATGTAAAGAATGAAAAAATAGAAGAAAATGTGAAATATCTGATTGGAAAAACAACTGAACTGGAAAATAGATCCAGGAGAGACAATTTAAGAATTATTGGTCTACTGGAAATCCAGGATGAAATAAAGAGCCTTAACAGTATCTTTGAAGAAATTATCAAGATAACTGCCCAGAGGTCCTAGAACCAGAGGGAAAAATAGTCATTGAAAGAATCCACCAATCACCCCCCAAAAGAGATCCAAAATTGAAAACACTAAGAAATATTATAGCCAAATTTCAGAATTACAAAGTCAAGGAGAAAATACTGCAAGTAGCCAAAAAGAAACAATTTAAATATAGTGGAACTATAGTCAGGATCACACAGGATCTTTCAGCTTCTATGTTAAATGACAGGAGAAACTGGAATATGATGTTCCAAAGGATAAAGGAGCTGGGACTACCACCAAGAATCAACTACCCAGAAAAAATGAGCATAATTTTTCAGGCAAGGAGATAAACATTCAATGTCATAAGGGAATTCCAGACCTTCCTGATGAAAAGGCCAGAACTCAATGGAATATTTGATCTTCAAATACAAAACTCAAGAGAGACATAAAAAGGTAAACAGGGGGAAAAACCCCACAAACCTAATTAATCAATAAAGGCAAATTATTTACATCTTCATATAGGATTATATCATCTTATGTATTATATATATGTATATATATATACATATATATGTATATGTCAATCTTGAGAATAGTACAGTTATTATCATAGACTGTGGATGTCTGTATAAAATAACTGATATAAGGATAAAAAAAATATAATTAAGAGATGTAAAAGAGGGTTCTTGGAGAGCAGTAAGGAGGTAGTAGAAAAGGGTAAATTACATCAAATGAAGAGGCACAAAATCACATTATAGTAGAGGGAAAGAAGGGAGGAAGAAGAGCAATATTTGAGTTTTACTCTCATTGGATCTGGTTCAAGAAGAGAATAACATACCCCGATAAGTATAGAAGTTAAACTTGTCCTACAGGCAGTAGGAGGGGAAAGGGGAGTGGTCAGAAGGGAGAGAAGAAGTAGCAAGTGGAAAATGGTAAGGTAAGGGAGGGAAACGAAGAGGGAGGGTAAACTGAGAAAGGCGGTGGTCAAAAGCAAAACTTTGTTGAGGAGTGGAAGGGGAAAGGGAGAAATAAAAGCATAACCAGGGGGGAAATAGGACGGAGAAAAAGATACGGATAGTAATGTGAATGTGAATGGGATGAACTCTCCCATAAAACAGAAGTAGATAGCAGAATGGATTAAAAACCATAATGCTACAATATGCTGTTTACAAGAAATACATTTGAAACAGGGGGATACACACAGGGTAAAGGTAAAAGGCTGGAGTAAAATATATTGCGCTTCAACTAAAGCAAAAAAAAAAAAGCAGGTATAGCAATCCTAATCTCAGACAAAGCAAAAGTAAAGATAGATTTAATTAGAAGAGATAAGGAAGGACACTACATCCAGCTAAAAGGCACCATAAACAATGAAGCAATATCATTGTTTAACATACATGCACCAAGTAGTATGGCATGCAGATTCTTAGAGGAGAGGTTAAGGAAGTTACAGGAAGAAATAGACAGCAATAATGGGAGACCTCAACCTCCCCTCCTCTGAACTTGATAAATCTAACCTCAAAATAAATAAGAAAGAAGTTAAGGAGGTGAACAGAATTTTGGAAAAGGCAGATATGATAGACCTCTGGAGAAAACTGAATGGGGATAAAAAGGAATATACTTTCTTCTCAGCAGCACATGGCACATACTCAAAAATTGACCATGTACTAGGGCATAAAAGCCTCACAATCCAGAAAGGCAGAAGTAGTCAAAGCATACTTTTCAGATCACGATGCAATAAAAATCTTCATTTTATGCCAACTCCAGAAATAACCAAAAAAAAATGTTATCCTTTAAGAGCCCCAACTTACTGATCAATGTAGCAATAGCATAACACATCACTTATAATAAGCTGGAAAAATCTAACATCTATCAAGACACAACCTGGTGGCTATAATTACACATTAGAAGCTTACTATATTTCAGTCAGTCAGTCAGCAATCATTTTAAGCTTTTACTATGTGTCAAGTACTTTCCTTAAGCACTAAAAATATAAAGAAAGTGGGGGGAAATTGTCCCTGACCTCAAGGTTAACAATCTGTTAAGGGAGACAATGAGCAAACTACTGTATACCTACAAGATACAGAGATGATAACTGGAAGATTACAGAAGATGGGGTTTGAGCCGAATTGTGAAAGAAACCATGGAAGCTAAGAGGAGGAGGAGTGGAGGAGAGGAGGGATAGCATTCCAGGCATGGAGGACAGCCTGGGAAAATTCATAGAGCTGGTCATTCTGGAAAGTCATTTAGAGCTGTGCCCCCGTGCATACTTTTTGACTCAATGATACTCCAAAATGATAAAAGAAAGAGGAAAAATGTCAATATATACAAATATATTTAAGACAACTCTTTTTGTGTGACAAAGAATTGGAAACTGAGGGGATGCCTATGAATTGAGGAATAGCTGAATAAGTTAAGGCACACAAATGTGATGTAACACTATTGTGATCTAAGAAATGATGAAGGGGATGGTTTCAGAAAAAAAAAATCCTGGAAAGACTTATATGAACTGATGCAAAGTGAAGTGAACAGAACCAAGAGAACAAATTATACAGTAACATCAGTAACATAAATATAATCAACTTTGAAAGACTTAGTAACTCTGAGTAGCACAGTTCCAAAAGAATCATGATGAAATATGCTATCCATCTGTAGATACAGAACTGGTAGACACAGAATACAAAATAAAACATATTTGCTTTCTCTCTCTCTCTCCTTTCCTTCTTGCCTTCTTTCTTTCAGACATGGCTAATGAAGAAATTTGCTTTGTATGGTGATACATATTTACAATTCTTTTTCCTCCTCGATAGGGGAGAGGTGAAAAGAGAGAGAAAATTCAAAATTGAAAATAAAATAAAAAATGATTTTAAAAAAGAAAATTCACAGATTTTGGAGATGGAGTATCCTGTTTGAGGGAAACCTAGGAATCCCATACTGCTGAATCATAGAGTATATGGAGAGGAGTAAAATGTAAGACTGGAAAGGTAGTAAGGGATCAAGTTGTGGTGAGTTTTAAAAGCCAAATGATTTTATTTTTTTGTCATAGAGCTAATAGGGAAATAGTAGACTTTATTGATTGGGGGCAGGGTGGCATAGACTTACAGCCAATGGGGAAAAATCCCTCTACTACAAATCCAGACTACTAAATATATCTGAGGATTTAACAAACTTTACTTGTACTAGACCAAAATCACAAGCAAAACTCTGGTCTAAAATCACTCAAACATAATGAAGCTCACATTTTTTTTAAATGTTATTAATAGACTTTACTATACCAAATACAATCTTTGTAGAATAAAAGCTTCAAAATGTAGAGAGCAAGCAGAGGAAATCAAAATGATAAAGGAACAATATAAGGCATTTGGCATACCTGGCATTCTGTTGGCTACTGGAATTACCCTGAAGCTGGCTTCAGGAAGCCTGCCAAAGAAGAGCAACTTACCTCCCAATACTTTTTTTGTTAAATTATACAAAAGCAGTTATTTTTGTGCCCTAATCTACAGTATGTTAAAAATAAAAGACTAATAGCAAAATACTGACTTCCTAGGACTATTTCTACCTGAACTGCCATTGGATAAAATTATAAGAATGAAAATAGCAGTAGTAATAATAACAGAAATAATAAAAATGACGGCATTTGTTCAAAAGTAAAAGGTTGTCAGGTGCTTTACATATATTATCTCATTGGTTCTTCATATTGACATTGTGAGGGAAGTTATATGATTATCATTACTCTTATTTTGAAGATCAAGTAACTGAGAATAGTGTTAGATTGGATAGATAACAAAAATAGACAAAAAATTTACAAGACGGGTGCAAATAACTTAATATGTGACTTCTAAGGAAGGGGAGAGGTCCTTCCATAAGTGAAGATTGGCAAGAGGTTCATGGAGAAGGGAAGTTTGTGTTGGACATAAAAAATGCATAGGAATGTAGGTGAAAGCAATACTAAGTACTGAAATGTATAGAGAATTGTGAAAGTTACTATGGATTCTATATTTATTCCCTTATTTAATTCTCAAACAACTTTACAAAGTATATATGGCAGTGATGAAGTTTAGTAAGCCTGAGATTATCTAGAGAAGGACAAACAGGATTCTGAAAGTCCTTGAGTTCATGCCTTTTATAGCTCAATTTAACAACTGGAAATGGTTAGAATGGAAAAAGGAAGACCCAAGTGGGGTATGATATCTGTCTTAGAATATTTGAAGAGCTATCCATATGGAGCAGACGTTAGACCTGTTCTCTTCATTTGTAGAGAAGAGAACCAGAAGCAACAACTCAAAGATTCAGAGATGCAAATTTAGGCTTGATGTTAAGAAAAACTTCCTAATAATTAGGATTCTCCTTAAGTTTAATGGGCTTCCTTGAGAAGTGGTAGTTTCTTCAAGAAAAGGCTGAATAACCATATTAAAAATAATAGCTACTTTTTTCAGTGCTCAGATGGCAAAGCTAAGAAGCCCTCAGTTCAACAGCTTTACCAAATTCCCCTCCAAACAAGTCTAAAATTATGCCTCAAATCAAATTCTAAACCAATAGAACCATCAAAAGGTCAGGTGAACCAATATTCCAGCCCAAGACACCTAAAGAGGTTGGGAGGAAAGGTCTGTTTTGGGGATGGAGGGACAGACCTGGAGCACAGTGAATACTGTACAAAACAGGTAGTGACACAGCGCCAGTAGTGGGTCTTAGAGATAGCTTCATTTAGCAGCAGCAGCTTCTGGAGCTCCCAGGCCACAGATGGTACATGTACGGGGCAGGGCAAGGGGGTAGACAACTGGTTGGAAGGACACTGCAGGAGACCCTTTTCTGGTGCTGGGTTAAGTACCCTGTTGAATTACCCATACACAGTTCCAGATGGCAGAACCAACACCAAGAGGAGTGATAACAGTTGGGGTCATAGCGGAGCGATCCATAGGGCCCTGAATCACTGAGTTGTGGCAGCTACCAGACTTCTCAACCCACAAACACCAAAGACAACTTAGCAGGTCAGTGATAAAACTGCTAGATCAAGGGTGAGAGGAGTGTGTGGTTGGCCCCAGCCCGGGGGGCAGTGGAGGTGGTGCAGCATGGTGGCTGCAGCAGCAGGAAACTCCTGCAGCTGCTTCCAGAGCTCCAACTGAGGTTGCTTCCAGCCCCAGGCCCACACAGTGGGAGGAATCAAGCGGTGGATCAGAGCAGGAGTGTGAGGAACACTTTGCTGGCACAGAGAAAGAGTTCTCTTGCTGTGACCTGCTTGGATCTAGGTCATGGTCCTGGTTGGCAGTTCTTGGGGGAGGAGGAGCACTGGTGTGGCAGAGCTTGCTATGTAGAAGTAACTCTGAAAACAGCAACACCATGCACCTGAAGGTTGGGACAAAGCACTTGTCATTCTGAAGGCAGTCATACTCTGACAAAAACCTCAAGGGTCAAGTAGTTGGCTGGGAACATATTGAATCTTTTTTTGGTGACAAATAGATCAAAAGATACAGCCAGAAGAAGTCAACAAAGTCAAAGAGCCCACATCAAAAGCCTCCAAGAAAATATCAATTGGTCTCAGGCCATGGAAGAGCTCAAAAAGGATCTGGAAAGGAAAGTAAGAGAAGTAAAGGAAAAATTGGGAAGAGAAATGAGAGTGATGCAAGAAAACCATGAAAAACAAGTCAAAGACTTGCTAAAGGAGACCTCCAAAAATACTGAAGAAAATAGCGCCTTAAAAAATAGACTAACTCAAATGGCAAAAGAGTTTCAAAAAAGCCAATGAGGAGAAGAATGCCTTAAAAGGTAGAATTAGCCAAATGGAAAAGGAAGTCCAAAAGACCACTGAAGAAAATACTACCTTAAAAATTAGAATGGAGCAAGTGGAAGCTAGTGACTTGATGAGAAATCAAGAAATTATAAAACAGAACCAAAAGAATGAAAAAAATGTGAAATATCTTATTGGAAAAACCACTGACCTGGAGAATAGATTCAGGAGAGATAACTTAAAAATTATTGGACTACCTGAAAGTCATGATCCAAAAAAAAAGAGCCTAGACATCATCTTTCAAGAAATTATCAAGGAAAACTGCACTGATATTCTAGAGCCACAAGGTAAAATAGAAATTGAAAGAATCCACCAATCACCTCTTGAAAAATATCCCAAGAAGAAAACACCTAGGAATATGATAGCCAAATTCCAGAGTTTCCAGGTCAAGGAGAAAATACTGCAAGCAGCCAGAAACAAACAATTTGAGTATTGTGGAAGCACAATCAGGATAACACAAGATCTAGCAGCTTCTGCATGGAGGGATTGAAGGGCTTGAAATATGATATTCCAGAGGTCAAAGGAGCTAGGATTAAAACCAAGACTCACCTACCCAGCAAAACTGAGTATAACACTCCAAGATAAAATATGGATTTTCAATAAAATAGAGCACTTTCAAGCATTCTTGAAAAAGAAAAGACCAGAGCTGAAGAGAAAATTTGACTTTCAAATACAAGAATCAAGAGAAAAATGAAAAGGTAAACAGGAAAGAGAAATCATAAGGGACTTACTAAAGTTGAACTGTTTTGGTTACATACCTACATGGAAAGATGATATTTGTAACTTATGAAATCTTTCTAAGTATAAGGGTAGTTGAAGGGATTATACATATACATAGACAACAGGCACAGGGTGAATTGAATATGAAGGGATAATATCTAAAAATAAATAAATACAATTAAAGGGTGAGAAATATATTGGGAGAATTAGAAAGGGAGAGATAGAATGTAGTAAATTATCTCACATAAAAATGGCAAGAAAAAGCAGTTCTATTGGAAGGGAAGAGTGGGCAGGTGAAAGGGAATGAATGAATCTTGTTCTCATCAGACTTGACTTAAGGAGGGAATAACATACACGATCAATTGGGTATTTTACTCTACAGGAAAGTAGGGGGGAAGGGGATAAGAGAGAGGGGATGACAGGAGGGAGGGCAGAGTAGGGAAGGACATAATCAGTTTTGAAAATGTCCAGGGTCAAGGGCATAAAATTGAATAAAGGGAGACAGGACAGGATGTAGGTAAATATAGTGTTTCACAACATGACTGTTATGGAAATATTTTGCATAATAATAGGCATGTGGCCTATGTTGAACTACTTGCCTTCTCAAGTAGGGGAGGTAGGAAGGGAAGAAGGGAGAAAATTTGGAACTCAAAGTTCTAAAAACAAATGCTCAAAAAATGTCTTTTTTTTACATGCAACTGGGAAATAAGATATACGAGCAACGGTGTAGAAATCTTGCCCTACAAGAAAGTAAGGGAAAGGGAAAGGGGATGGCAGTGTGGAATGGGGTGACAGAAGGGAGGGCATATTGGGGAAAAGGGCAGTCAGAATATGTGCCATCTTGGGCTGGGGGAGGGTAGAAATGGGGAGAAAATTTGTAACTCAAAATCTTGTGGAAATCAATGTTGAAAACTTAAAAAATATTAAAGAAAAAAACAAAAAAGAAACAAAAAATAAGTAGAATTGGTCAAATGGAAAAAGAGATGCAAAAGCTCATTGAAGGAAATAGTTCCATAAAAATTAGAATTGGTAAAGTGGAATCCAATGATTCCATGAGATACCAATAAACAATAAAACAGTCAAAATAATTAAAAATCAAAAAGTGAAATATCTCACTGGAAAAACAGATCTGGAAAATAGACCACTGTCTCAGAAAGGGAATAATATGCCCTTTCATTTGTGTTTAGAAATCTCTCTTACCCTATAGATAAGTAGGTGTGCCAGTAAGGCAAAATGGGCTTAGTTTAACGGGTGCTCTTGAGGAGTTTGGCTTTTGTTTAAGGTGAAAGTACTGTCACCTGTTAAATGCTAAGCCCCAGGCCCAAAGCCCTATCAGGTGTGAAACCTGTGTGGGTGTAGATTAAGGATTTAAGAGGGGCCAATTCCGGAACCAATGGGTCTCTGGATTCTGGTCTCTAGTCGTTGAGGCGGGACTTGAGAACGCCAGAGGCTTGGCTGCGAGGAGAGGGGAGAAAACTACAGCTGGAAAAAAATCCAAAGCAGAGCCGACCCCTGTGTGGACCCAGGAGTTGGAGCGAGGTCTTGAGGCCAGAGAATATGATTTATGCCATCTTATTTTTCTGTGGCCTCCTGGCTACTCTTGAGAGGCAGGCCTACTGGGCCTGGAGGCTTGTGTTCACTATTGGAATGGGGAGGTTGGTTTGCTAATTTGTTGCTCTGGGCCCTGAATAAATTTTTTGATGCCTTCTGCTTGGAGAATTCTGTATACCCAATGATTTCAAACCATTCAGATATTTATATGATCCTTTTTGAGATCATAAATTCGGCCTTCCTACTACAGTAGGACAGGAAGGTGATAGAAGGTAAGGAAGATAAAGGGAGGTAATGTTCAGAACCAGAACGAACTTTTAAGGAGGGACAGGGTAAAAAGAGAAAGAGAGAAGGATAAGCAGGGGGAAAATAGTGTGGAGCAAAATACATAGTTAGTTATCATAATTGTGAATGTGAATGAAATGAACTCACCCATAAAATAAAAGTGGATGGCAGAATGGATTAAGAAACAGAATCCAACAATATGTTGTTTACAAGAAATACACTTGAAACAGAGAGCCATACAAAGAGTAAAGATAAGAGGCTGGAGCAGAACTTATGAATCAGCTGAGGTTATAAAAAAGGGGGGGGGTAGCAATCAGGATCTCAGATAAAATAAAAGCAAAAATAGACCTAATTAAAACATGTAAGCAGGAAAATTGCATTTTGATAAAAGGTACCATAGGTGGTGAAGTAATATTAATATTAAACATTTATGCACCAAATGGCATAGCATTCAGATTCTTTAAGGAAAAGTTAAAAGAGTTATATAAGGAAATAGAAAGACTATAGTTGTGGGAGATATCAAATTTCACCTCTCAGAACTAGCTAAATCTAACTGTAAAATAAACAAGAAAGACATTAAGAAGATGAATAGAATTTTTAAAAGATACACACACACACACACACACACACTTCTGGAGAAAACTGAATGGGAATAGAAAGGAATCTTTCTTTTTCTCAGTTATACATGACACCTGAAAAATTGACCATGTAATAAGGGATAAAACCTCACAACCATTTTTTTAAAAGCAGAAATGTTAAATGCACCCTTTTTAGGTCATAATGCAATAAAATTTTATGCAATAAAGGATCATGGAAACATAAATTAAAATTGAACTAGAAACTAAATAGTCTAATGCTAAAGAATCAATAGGTCAAAGAACAATCATAGAAATAATCTATAGTTTCACCAAAGAGAAAGACAACAAGATAACACCCAAAATTTTATGGGATTCATCCAAAGAAATACTTAGGGGAAATTTTTTTTATCTCTAAACTCTTACATCAGTAAAATAGAGAAAAGGCAAATCAATGACCTGACCATGCACTAAAAAAAAAAAAACTAGAAAAAAGAAATTTAAAATCCCCAATTAAACAGCAAATTGGAAATCCTGAAAATCAAAGGAGAGATTAATCAAATTGAAAGTAAGAAAACCATTGAGCTAATCAATAAAATGAGGAGCTAGCTTTATTTTAACAAAACAATAAAATAAACTTTTGGTTAAATTTATTTTAAAAAAAAGAAACAAAAAAATTAAATTACCAATATCAAAAATGAAAGGGGTGAATTCACCACCAACAAAGATGAAATTAAAGCAATTATTAGGAGATGTTTTGCCAATTGCCTATTTGCCAATTAGGAGATGTATGTCAATAAATCTAAAAATCTAAGAAAAAATGGATATACATTTACAAAAAATTAAATTGCCACATCAACAGAAGAGGAACTAGAATATTTAAATAACTGTATTTTAGAAAAAAAGCAAATTGAATAGGACACAAATAAACTTCCTAAGAAAAATCACCAGGACCAGAGAGATTCACAAGTGAATTCCATCAAACATTTAAAGAACTATTAATTCCAATACTATATAAACTAATAAAAAAAAAAAACAGTCACAGGAGTCCCAGAAAATTCCTTTTACAGCACATACATAGAGCTGATATCTAAATTAGAGGGAGCAAATTCAAAGGAAGTAAACTATAGACCAATCTCTCTAATGAATATTGATGCAAAAAAAAATAAGTAAAATTCTAACAAGGAGAGTGCAGCAATATATCAAAAAGATCATACACTATGACCAGGTGTAGTTGGAAGGCCGAATTTATGATCTCAAAAAGGATCATATAAATATCTGAATGGTTCGAAATCGTTGGGTATACAGAATTCTCCAAGCAGAAGACATCAAAAAATTTATTCAGGGCCCAGAGCAACAAATTAGTGAACCAACCTTCCCATTCCAGTATTGTGAACACAAGCCTCCAGGCCCAGTAGGCCTGCCTCACAAGAGTAGCCAGGAGGCCACAGAAAAATAAGATGGCATAAATCATATTCTCTGGCCTCAAGACCTCGCTCCAACTCCTGGGTCCACACAGGGGTCGGCTCTGCTTCGGATTTTTTTCCAGCTGTAGTTTTCTCCCCTCTCCTCGCAGCCAAGCCTCTGGCGTTCTCAAGTCCCGCCTCAATGACTAGAGACCAGAATCCAGAGACCCATTGGTTCAGGAATTGGCCCCTCTT
>CM053622.1:784281941-784302765 GCA_028646595.1 Phalanger gymnotis
TATGCAAAACCCTTCCACAATACTCATGTTGTGAAAGACTAACTATATTTTGCTCCTTCGTATCCTACCCCCCTTTATCCAGTTTTCTCCCTTGACCCTGTCCCTTTTCAAAAGTGTTTGCTTTTGAATACCTCCTCTCCCAACTGCCCTCCCTTCTACTGTCCCTCCTTTTTATCGCCTTCCTCCTTCTTTCCTGTGGGGTAAGCTACCCAATTGAGTGTATATGTTATTCCCTCCTCAGGTCAAATCTGATGAGAGCAAGATTCACTCATTCCCCCTCACCTGCCCCCTCTTCCCTTCCAACAGAAATGTTTTTTCTTGCCACTTTTATGTGAGATAAATTACCCCCATTCTATCTCTCCCTTTCTCCCTCTTGCAATATATTCCTCTCTCATCCCTTAATTTGATTTTTTTAGAAATCATCCCTTCATATTCTACTCACCCTGTGCCTTCCATCTATATATTTATATATATATATATGTATATAGTGTGTGTATGTATATATACATACATATATGTACACATACATATATGTATACATGCATATACATACATATATATGTATACATACATATACATATATATACATATATATGTATATTTCCTTCAGCTACCATAATACTGAGGTCTCAGGAATTACACACATCATCTTTCCATGTAGGAATGTAAATAAAACAGTTCAACTTTAGTAAGTCCCTTATGATTTCTCTTTCTTGTTTACCTTTTCATGGTTCTCTTGATTCTTGACATCATCCATTCATATTCAACTCACTCTGTGTCTTCTGTCTATATATATGTATATTCCCTTCAACTACCCTAATACTGAGAAAGGTCTCATGGATTACACATGATCTTTCTATGTATGTAAACAAAACAGTTCAATTTTAGTAAGTACCTTATGATTTCTCTTTCTTGTTTACCTTTTCATGGTTCTCTTGATTCTTGTATTTGAAAGTCAAATTTCCTATTCAGCTCTGGTCTTTTCAGTGAGAAAGCTTGAAAGTCTATTTTATTGAAAGTCCATATTTTGCCTTGGCACATGATACTTAGTTTTGCTGGGTAGGTGATTCTTGGTTTTAATCCGAGCTCCATTGACCTCTGGAATATCATTCCAAGCCCTTCTATCCCTTAATGTAGAAGCTGCTAGATCTTGTGTTATTCTGATTGTGTTTCCACAATACTCAAATTGTTTCTTTCTAGCTGCTTGCAGTATTTTCTCCTTGATCTTGGAGCTTTGGAATTTGGCAAGAATATTCCTAGGAGTTTTCTTTTTGGGACCTTTTTGAGGAGGTGATCTGTGGATTCTTTCAATTTCTATTTTAGCCTCTGGCTCTAGAATGTCAGGGCAGTTCTCCTTGATAATCTCTTGAAAGATTATATCTAGGCTCTTTTTTTGATCATGACTTTCAGGTAGTCCAATAATTTTTAAATTCTCTCTCCTGGATCTATTTTCCAGGTCAGTGGTTTTTCCATTGAGATATTTCACATTGTCTTCCATTTTTTCATTCCTTTGGTTCTGTTTTACAATATCTTGATTTCTCATCAAGTCACTAGCTTCCACTTGCTCCATTCTAATTTTTAAGATTGTATTTTTTTCAGTGGTCTTTTGGACTTCCTTTTCCATTTGGCTAATTCTGCCTTTCATGGCATTCTTCTCCTCATTGGCTTTTTGGAGCTCTTTTGCCATTTGAGTTAGTCTATTTTTAAGGTGTTATTTTCTTCAGTATTTTTTGTTCTCCTTTAGCAAGTCATTGACTTGTTCTTCATGGTTTTCTGGCATCACTTTCATTTCTCTTCCCAATTTTTCCTCTACTTCTCTAACTTGCTTTTCCAAATCCTTTTTGAGCTCTTCCATGGCCGAGACAAGTTCATGTTTTTCTTGGAGGCTTTTGATGTAGGCTCTTTGACTTTGTTGACTTCTTCTAGCTGTATGTTTTGATCTTCTTTGTCATCAAAGAAAGATTCCAAAGACAGAGTCTGAATCTGAGTCTGTTTTCACTGACTAGCCATGTTCCCAGCCAACTACTTCACCTTTAAATTTTTTGTCGGGGTATGACTGCTTGTAGAGTAGAGAATACTTTGTACCAAGCTTGAGGGGTTGCGCTATCGTTTTCAGAACTGTTTCTACACAGCACGCTCTGCTGCACCAGAGGTTCTCCTCCCCCAAGAACCGCCAACCTGGATTGGACTCAATCTTCAGCAGGCTCTTCACTCCTGCTCTGATCTGCCACTTAATTCCTCCCTTCCTGCCCCCAGGGTGGTGGCCGAACCGTGAACTCCGTCCCGACGTACAACTTTCAATGAATGGGAAGGTGGACTTTGATAATTCACCTCCAAAGTTCCCTTCAATGTTGTGAGATATATATTCATGTGCATATATATGTTATATATGTATATACATGTATATATACATATATATATTATTTTGAGCTAATACAGTATTGCAATATTTTTGATAAAGGTACCAAATTTATGATTCTATAAATTACAAAGAGGCAAGTCCTCCTGGGAGGGGGAGTCCAGTTTAATGTCACACAAACCTTAATTTGCCTAGAATGGCTTTTATCCTCCACTTCTTCACTTGTATAATTCCAACTCCTTCTTAAAACTTCTTCCAACTTCTTCCTCATCGTGTCTCTTCTATTCTACATCTCCATTTGGAGCTGAACAGACTGTGGTGCTGGCCTGGGAAAAAATGTGCATAGTATTCTTTTAAAAATAATAATTTCCCTTCCAGGAGTCTATAAGGTTATCAGCCCTGTCCAGAAGTGGCAATGCTTTGGTCTATTAAGAATGGCTTCATATATGGCTTCAATAAAGGATTAAAAAGTGGAACCATGTCAGAAGTCTTCAGGAATGAAGATATATCTACTATGAACAACCTACTGGCCAATAAGACATCTATGACCTCTGCATTTCTCTTCTACCTTTGGACTTTCAGCGCATGGCTGTACAGTTACAAACCCCATGCCTGGAGTTTCCTCAAGAATCCATAATGACCTTAGACAATGTCCACACCACAGATGGGTAATTTATTTTTAATCTGGCATGGGAAAATAATGCAACAATCATTCCCATTTAATGGATGAGGAAACAGAGGCTCAGAGAGATGATTTGACTTGCTCATTGTCACAAAGTTTATAAGTTGGGACTTGAACACAGGTCTCCTGAATCTGTGTCCAATACTTTTTCCATTAACAAAGAGAACAGATCCAACCTCACTGCTTTGTAGATGAGGAAAGGAGTGACTTGCTTGTCATAACACTGCTAAGAAGTTACAGAGCCAAGATAAATCAATGTCATGACTTCAGATTCTGGGTTCTTTCCACACTACTCTGACACCATGCTGGATTTGGAGTCAGAGGACCTCAGTTTGGAACTGATATATCAGAAACACCACCTTCTTTCATTTAGACATTTTTCTTGTTCAGGCACAGATCCGAAGAGTTGTTTCTGAAATACTTCCCCTTTTGACATCTCTCATAGGCTTACTGATGAAGAGCCTTGAGTAACTCTCCTCTTCTCTAGTTTGAATATGTTCTACTCTTCCCTCCTGGTAAGGATGTTCCATTTCTTTTATCATTGTTGTTTCTTTCTCATTTCTCCTTGACCTTTACATGTATAGTGACCAGTATTGGACTTGTATAAAGACAAAATGCCTACAGAATATGGCATAGAACCACCCATGGACTAGTTTAAAATATCATAGCTGGAACACAAAAATACCAGGAGTAATACAGGACCCTCAAAATGTAAGATACAGGACAAAACTAGAAAGTAACTTAGTTCGTGGGAAGTAAAATGCTAGAGCTGGAAGGAATGTTGGTCCCACAAAGTAGAATGTTCAAGTTAGAGCATGGACTAGAGAATTGAGAAATAGATGGATTACTGGAAAACAGAATATAAATAGTCAGAGCTATAAGTCATGTTGAAAATCATGCAGAATAATCCCTTCAGTTTACAGATGAGGAAACTGAGATCAGAGAGGCAGAGTGAATTGTTGAATGCTATAGTGAGCTTGAGTTAGCTCTAGATAGAGCACTGAGCCTGAAGTCAGGAAAACCTGAGTTCGAATCCAACCTCAGGTACTTACGTGATCATGGGCAGGTAGTTTAACCTCTGTTTGCCTCAGCCTCCTCAACTGTGCAATGAGGATAATGTTACGAACTACTTCTCAGGGTGGCTGGGGCCTTAGCACAGTACCCAACACTCAATAGGTGCTATATAAATACCTATTCCCTCCCCCATCCCTTTGCCTTCAAACTAGAGCTAGAATCAAATTCTTGTGACTCCTGCCTAGGACTCCATCTGCTACTCCTGTGAATGACTGTCTATCTGGAATTTCATATAACTTTCTAGATAAATCCTCTTAATAGTAATAAGTAATCTCAATAATGAGGTCTGTATATAAAGAAGATATAAACCCATGCCATGGCCCATTTATGTAAAACCATACTAGACACAGCCAAATTTTAATCTAAGTAACAGAGAGAGGGTTTTTGCAATTCTTCGTGACAAGCTTGGCATTCCATTAACCTGACCATGTAATCACTTGGAACATACTTTGAACAGGATTGCCTCACCAAAAAATAATAGTTCATATTTGCATAGCATTTTATGTCCATTATCTTATTTCAGATATACAACAAGCCTAAAAGTTAGGTAGTGAATATATCATTATTCCCATTTTACAGATAAAGAAGGTGAAGTTGAGAATGCACGTGACTTGAGGTTCCACATCTAGTAAGTGATGGAGCTGGGATTCTAAGTCAAAGATTGCTCCTAATTACAATGCTATTTCTACCCAGCTAATATGCTTGAATCTTGAGACAATTTTTGCTAGCCAGTAGAAGTAAATTTATTCGTAGGCAAGTAATAAATAAGCAGTTAGGTGGTGCAGTGGATAGAGTGCCAGGTTTGGAGTCAGAAAGTCTCATTTTCCTGAGTTCAAATCTGGCCTCAGATATTTACTAGCTATGTGACCGTGGGCAAGTGACTTAACCATGTTTACCTTAGTTTCCTCTTTTCAAAATGAACTGGAGAAGGAAATGGCATAATTACTCTAGTATCTTGGCCAAGAAAACCCCAAATGGGGTCACAAAGAGTCAGACACAACTTAAATGACTAAACAACAACAGATTATCAAAATTACTAGGCCAAGACAATCCAGCAAGGTAGCAATAAAACAAATTGGACTCTGAGATTCCTGACTTTTAGATCAGTACTCTTCCCAGTATTCCATATTTTCTCTACCTACTCTGTAATTGTTAAGCATATGGATGCGTAATTTGTTTCTCTTATTATTTTAATTCAATATGTCCATAAAAGTTCCATGTGGATTTCTTATCAAAGCATTAAGGTTGTTGGTGGATTCTCGAAGTCTATATTAGTGAACTATAAGTAATAGTGAGTCCTCCCAAATGAGAAGGATTTAAAGTGTGAGCTGAACAATGGGTTAGGTATGTGACATATGAGGAGCTGCGTAAGTGGAGAAAGTAATACAAGTCAATCAATAATGCATATATATACCTAAGTATATATGAACAAATATGTATATGCACATGTACATGGTATGTATGATGTAATAATATGTAATGTAATAATATATAACATTGAATGACATAACATAGCATAGTATGATATAACATAATAATAATAATAATATAACATAACATACCTAAAAGATATTTAAGAGGGGAAATTAGCATTTAGGAAAATCAGGAAAGTCTTCAAGTAGAAGATGATATTCAAAAAAATTGGAAAGTATTATTATTGTTGTTATTTTATAATCTCTTAAAGACTTTGTGCAGGTATGTAAAGCTTTATGAAATCATAGATATTTAGTTCTTGGTCAAAATGGCTCATGCAAACTGGTCTGACACTCAAAATATCTGTCAAAATAGTTACAATTTGAAAAAAGTTGTGATTTTTTTCTATTTTACTGCAGTTAGAGAAGAGAGAAGGCCATGGATGGAGGAAATGAAACAGATGTGACTTATTTTATTCTAGTTGGACTCTCAGAGTATCCCAGAGCCCAAGTCATCTTCTTCTGCTTGCTCTTGATGTTCTATCTTATCATATTACTTGGGAACAGCCTCATTCTCTTCTTGATCCACTTTGATTCCCGGCTCCACACTCCCATGTATTTCTTCCTCAGTAACCTGTCCTTCCTGGACATGTGTTACACTTCATCTAGAGTGCCTCAGGTTCTCATCAACTGCTTGGTCAAGATTCCCTCCACCTCCCTGGGCAAGTGTCTGGCACAGATGTGTGCTGGCCTTTACTTTGGGGTTGTGGAATGCCTCCTACTAGCCGTCATGGCCTATGATCAATGCATTGCCATTGGAGATCCACTGCACTATCCAGTTAGGATGAGTCCCCAGCTCTGTGTCAAGCTAGCAGTGGTGTCCTGGGTAACAGCCTTTCTTCTGACTGTGGCTCCAACCCTTACAATGCCACTGGAGTTCTGTAGCCATCACATGATCAATCACTTTTCTTGTGAACTCAGCCATCCTCAAGCGAGCTTGCAATGATCTGAAGTTATATGAGTGGTTGATGATGGTCACCAGTTCCTTGACTCTCCTTGCACCCTTTGCCTTCATCCTTGCCTCCTATGGGTGCATCCTTGTGGCTCTGCTGAAGATGTACTCAGCAGAGGGTCGAAAGAAGGCTTTCTCTACCTGCAGCTCCCATATAACTGTGGTAGTTATCTTCTATGGTACAGCTATATCTGTGTACATGATTCCTCATGACAAGGCCAATCAAGACCAGGATAAGATCATCTCTATGTTGTATGGTATCCTTCCACCCATGCTCAACCCCTTCATCTACAGTCTTTGGAATAAAGATGTGAAGATAGCATTAAGGAAGCTAGTAGGGGAGAAGAATGTCTCCTAAGAAGAGCTGTTTGGTTATTTTTTAACAAAACTGGAAAAAATGAAAAAAGTGATGTCTTACTAACCATAAAATAGAGTTTTCCAAAAATCCCTGTAATCACTGGGGCATTAAATGATGAGGCAGCATCTTAGGCAGTTGCTTTCTCAGAAGTGGAGCTTTAGCTGTCTCAGAAAATCTGAACATTCTCTTTTCACATAACAAATGCACCTTGAGGAAGAATCTCAAGAATCTCCATTAATTCAACAATGACCCTTCCCTGCACAGAAGCTCACCTTGAGGTAGTCTGAATCAGTGCAAAGAACTCTGGGTTTGGAATCAGAATCTACCTCTGCCATTCTGCCACTTATTGGTACTATAAATTTGGGCAAATCACTTAAACTCTATGAATCTCACTTTTTTGTTGTTCAGTCATTTTCAGTTGTGTACAACATTTCATGACCCTATTTTTGGGTTTTCTTGGCAGAGATACTGGAGGAATTTGCCATTTCCTTCTCCAGCTCATTTTACAGATGAGGAAACTGAGACAAACAGGGTAAAGTGACTTGCCCAAGGTCACACAGCTAGTAAATGTCTGAGGTCAGGTTTGAACTCACAAAGATGAACCTTCCTGACTCCAAGTCCAGCATGCATTGTACCATCAAGCTGCCCTGTGCCACCTTACTAATATGTAAAATGAAGGTATTTTACATTTGACTAATAACAACCATAATAATAACTGACTTTTGCAGTGATTTAATTCTGCAAAACACTTTATTTTTTCCTCATTTTGTTCTTTACAGTTACCTTTGAGCTAAATGAAATCATTGTCACTATTTCTTAGATGTGGACATAGACTGAATACAGTCAATTAATTTGACTATGAACACCAAACTAATGAGTCTGGGGTAGAATTTGGACTGAGGTTTTCTTGACTCCAAGTCTAGTTTTCTACTCACTCATCCAAAATGTCTTTTTGAGGTCCCTTCCATCTCTAAATCTATGATTGTATAATAGAAATCATTTTTTTGTGAAATAATGACTCTTCCTAAAAGCTCACAATAGTGGGCATTCTGTAAAGTACTGTAAGTCTCTAGACTTCTTCCTGAAACTTTCCTGATACCTGCAACATTTGCATGCTCTTAATGCCATCATAAATTACATGAAAAATAAAATTTAATATTTGTTACCAGTGTTTAAAAAAGATAACAATAATAACAGTAATCAGCATAGCGCCAAAGTGTGTGTATATATATATGTGTGTGTATATATATATGTATATATATATAATATGTATGTACATATGTGTGTATTGCTTTAAGGTTTGCAAAGCACTTTAAATGTTAATGAAACTCAGCAGAATGTAGTTATTTTTTTCTGGCCATGGTGCTGACTTTGTCAACTGCTACACACTTCATTGCTACTCCTTATCATGATATTGGCATGAAAGAGAATGTGCCGGATCCCTGCTGAGCACAGAATTACTGCAGCAGCACTATTAATCTCTCACACAGCATTTCTTGCAACTATTTGGGATTCTCTTGTTTAGACCAACTAAATGAGCAATAATCACCTCTCCTATATTCAGCACTTCAATCCCTTCTGTGTTCTTCATAAGCATTGAAGGGACTCTTGTACACAAGAACCTTTAATAATTCAGTCAGCCATAAGGGGCTCTTGAGAGCCTGATGAGATTGGGAGTTGAGGCCCAAGGACAGTCCTGTGGGAAATAGGAATTTTCTGGGGCTACACAGTCCGGCTCGGCTCCTCCTCCTCTGATAAGGCAGGCTGTGAACAGCACATGCCCCCTTTCCAAATAAGCACTGGACATGAGTTGTCCATGAGCTGTGATGCTTGGCCCTGGGGCTCCTGATAGGCTTAGAGGATCATGCACGAGCTTGCTTGCACCCAGATACGAAGGCTAGTACTGCATAAAAATCCTGCTTGCTGTAACAATAAACAGAGTTGCCCACCATCTTGCCTCCTGCCTCATTCATTGTCTGTGAGATTCTTCCCTCTTGCTGGTCAGGAGTGGGAGGTAGAGACCCCCAATAGTCAGCACCTTGGAGAGCTCCCAGAACTCAAAGTTGGCTCCCCTCTTCCAGAATCTCTAAATGTATCAGTGTTTCAAAATCTTACTTATCTGATGAAACCACTGGTTTGCCCCTAGGTTTACTTTGCATCACTCTTAGTTCACAGAATTAGGTCCTCCCAGAGGCGAAAAAATAAACAAAAACATCAGAAGTTCTCAAAACCAATTGTTACAAGAATGTGCATCCTTTCCACAGTTCCCCAGCCTCTGCCAAAAGCATCCAGATTTAGGTAAATTTGATCCTGTGAAGGCAACCTATCCCCTTTAGGTGCATTTCTACATTAGGAAGTATTCCATTCAACTGAAATCCACCTCTGCGATTTCCACTGCTTTGACTTCTACTCCTTGAGGACAGGTACAAGAAGACTAATCCTTCTTTCACATGAGGGCCCTTCAGGCATTTAAAAATTGTTACCATTTCCCATCTAAGTCTTCTCTACTACCAAGCCCCTTCGGCCAATCTTCGGGAGGCAAAATAATCAACCATACTCTTGCCGTCTTGGTTGTTTTCCTCTGTTTGCCCTCCCATTTTTCAATATTTTACCTAACATTCAACATTTTACCTAACATTTACCTAAAAATATTTTACCTAACATATTCAAAACTTAATGCAACATCCCAAATACTGTCTTATGAGTGCAGAAGATAGCAGGGCTCTGCTGTTGCCTTGATGTGATTCTTCTCTGTTCCTCACCCAGTTAAAATCTGAAGGAAAAAGATGTAGGATATATTCAAACTGTCCACAGAAAGGGCACTATCTACTTCAACCAAAGCTTCCTTATCATTGGAAAGGAATATCCAGACTAGCAAAAGAATGGAAAAAATTGTGAGAGACAAGCCAGCATGGCATGATTTCTCAGTCAATGAGAAAAGAAGAACCTACTATATCATCCATCCTTTCAAGGTCCATCTTGTCTCATCTCATCCATGGAGCTATCTCTATCTACTCCATTGTATTAATTTCCAGATGCCTTAATTTACTTATATCCTACTACCTCTTTTGTGTGTTTGTGTTTATGTGATTAGGTAAATAAGACTGGAACAGAGAATTTCTATCCTTTGCTGCTTATATTACTGGAATAAGCTAGCAAAGTACTAAACTAAGAATAGACACTCAATTTTTAAAAATTGCTGAGATATACTGGTGCAAACACTCCTCCTCACTTTCCTGTGAATATCACCTTGAACAATTTTATATATGTGCAGATCAACTCTCAGTCTCCTCCAAATCAGTTCAGAAAGATATCAGGAGTAGGAGCTGCTGAATATATGAGAGGTAGATGTAATGTTGTTTGCTCGTCATTTTCGAAGAGGACCAATGACATCACGAGAGTGACGTCTTAACTTGAGTGTGAATTGGACTTAAATGAGGCAAAGCTGCACAAAATTGTGCATCTCCCTTTTCCCTTTTCCTGAGTCATAGAAGTCCAGTGGTGAGACAAAAGTTAAGATGACTGGCAATGACCCAGGATGCAGAGTATGACCTTGGTGTGTTTGATGTCTGACCAAGCTCTAAGCACTCCACATTGACTGCTTTAGCTGCCTTCATGTTGTTTCATTGTTCTCATCTGCCCATTCTACCAGAGGAAGTCTTCACATACTTGGAGTAGACACCCCCCTATCTCGCCAGTGGGTTTAAGGCCCGTCAGTTACTCTCAACTTGGTTTAGCCCATCTGCTGAGATGGTTTACTAGGGTGTGCATGCTACAGTTTGTTGGTGAGAGTACGTAATGAGAGCTATGAGGTAGCTGGGGGAAAACAAACAAATGAACAAAGTATGACAATTCAAGAAAGCAAGATTTAGCCTGGTTCTCCCAGAAATTGACTGCTTGACCATGGGTAGGACATGGCTCATCTCTAGGCATCAGTTTCCTTGTTTGGAAAATGAGAACAATGGAATAAATTATTTCTGAAGTCCAGTACATCTATTACTTTCCATGGTCTAAGATTGTGTGATCACATTATACAAGGAAAATTTGCCAGGTTCAAGGTTCCTGGAGATCACCACAATCACATTACCTCAGAGTAAGAATTTATTTCAGAGGTTACCTAGTCTTGCCTGGATATGAATAAGTAATATGTCCAACAAGTAGACACCCAGCACCCACTTCCAAACCTCTACTGGGCCAGAGCCCATGTCTCCAGAGGTAACTGCCTCTGTTTCACTTTGGGGCAGTTTCAACAATGAAATGCTTCCCTCTCCACAAAGCCTCATTCTGCTCCTCTGTAAGTTCAATGGCTCCTAGTTCTGCCGTTTCAATCCTAACAGAAGAAATTTAATCCCTCTTGCACTTCAAAGTCTATCCAGTACTAGAGGACAGCTATATCTGACCCCTCTTCTCCAAGGCTGATCATCATAATAATATCTGAAATACACAAAGTGCTTTACATTGGGAAACCTATTTGAATCTATTTGATCCTCACATCAATAATTTAATATTATCCTCATTGTTACATATGTCTCTGATATCATAAATATCACCAAATTCTCTCTAGTGATGGAGGTGACAATTTATCCATGTCTGTCCACTCTTAGACGATGTTTTCCACTGCCTCTTGTAAATCTTCCACCATGTGTCCATTGAACATTCTTTTAGACTTGGGTTACTCTTTATCTTAGAGCCAAACAACTTTACTGGAAAGGTTAAATTTCAGTGCTTCCTTTCCCAAATCCTGTCACTATATGTCCATTTAATTTCTTTCCCCATATACTTCCTCACTCTTAATCACTTGTTATCCTTATACATTTCTTTTCTAATTTTTCTCATTGCCTATTCTTCTCTCATCTTCCTAGGCTTCCCTAAAAACATGAAATGTGCATACTTGGAGACATCTCATTCCCAAATTTTCATATGGACTATCCTGGGGTAGAGATTTCTGAGCTCATATTGATTTATTCAGTCACAATTGGACATATTATACATTGACCCTGACATTGTAGTGTCATTTTGGTCTTCTTTGATTACTAAAGATAACAACATTTCTTTTTTCTTCCCTAAATATTTCATAGTGTCCCTTTCTAATGCTTTCCATCACTTGCCAACTTATCCTTCATTAATGCACTTTCTTACCTGCCCACTCCCTGTCATCCCTTACTCATATCCTGTCTTCCTCTACTTCTTCATTCTCTGGTCTTTTTCCATTTTCATATCTTCATCTGTTCATTTCATAGTCAAACTTTTTTTCTGTAACCCATGTGTCAATTGAGGATAGACAGGCTAGGTACAGTCCTGGAGATCTATCAATAATAACTTCATGATTCATGCCCTCACCAAGATAAATATGGATTTCACTGATGCATAGGATATTTGATTCAGTTTATGTGGTAGAAATTAAATAAACTTATCAGCATATGTTTAAACATAAACATGCTTATTAGGAAACAGGAGGATGTAAATGGTACTCATATGCAAGTCCATTTGCAAGGGATAAGCTCATATCATGAGAGAAATCCTTGAAATGTAAATAGAGTTGAAGTTTCTTCAGTGAGGGCTGTGTGGATGTTTCCCTTAGACTTTGGCTCACACTTCCTCTATCTTTCTCTGGAATATTATTGTACTCATTCTGTTTGGTTAAGAGCTTGGTATAGTTCAAGAATCCCCATCTTGCTCAACCACTAAAAGATCATGGTCCTACCTGGTCCCATATTAGGATCCCCTACCATTTTCCCCAGGTTCAACTTCCTCCTGCCTCCACAATTCTACAATTTAAGAAGGAGGGAATAATTCCATTATTTCATGTGGTTCTCTCTCTCCCAGATATCCCCCTTAAATTCTTTCAGGAATAATCAACATGTAATTATGTCATGGGTAATCTGCTGGGTGTTATATGAGGTGTATCTGCAACATTTGCCATTCTGGCATAAGATAGCATCCAGCCTTGAGTGTTACTCTTGTTCACTATCAGACTGAATGATTATATATTTAAAATAAAAGGTATCTCCGAGATCATCTAATCCAACCTCCTCATTTTACAGATAAGAACATAGATTCAAGTTTTCTCAGGTCCACAACCCAACTGTCAAGACCCAATCCATCAGACAACTGGAAGTAATGAAGACAGCCACCCACTACTAGGAAACCAGGGCATAATCAGTCATATCTCCATCTAACCTTCTACTGTTCTCCTTTTATCAACATGGAACAGCTAATCTCTGGACCATGAACTTGACCTCCAAAGATTATGCCTCTCCTTCAAAATCAGGGAAGATCTCTAATGGCACATAAATTCTGAGTTCATTGCTCATTTCAATGCTATTAATCCACTCTTACCTCAATAGTTTTAAGTGAGCTCCAAGACCCTAATTAAATCTGAACCAAACGCTCATCCTTCTAAAATAAGAAATTCTCTCTCTGCCTCTGTCTCTCTGTCTCTGTCTTTGTCTCTGTCTGTCTCTGTCTGTCTCTTTGTCTCTCTTTGTGTCTCTTACTCTATCTGTCTGTCCCTCTGTCTCTTTCTCTCTGTCTTTGTCTCTCTTGTTTATAATACATTACCACGGCATTATAGTCATATAACTCATAAAAGCATTCTATGTATATATTGGAGGCATGCATAATCAAAAAAAAATTAACTGATATGGGTGTGCATTGTAAAAAATATTGGAGCCCACTGGCATCCAGTACACAAAGGGGAATAGAATGAGAAGTGGATGAATGAATAGAATGAATGGTGGATAACAGGGGCACACTAACAGTTTCTAACAGAATGTAACATGCAAAAGAAAGCTTATTGGGGAGTGTCTGGATGGATTAGGGCATGGATACAGAACTTGTGGCCTTGAGGCTGCAGGTTTCCCACTCCTGGATTAGAGTATAGAGACACTAGATGTGGCAAAATGAGTCAAGAAGGGATAGGTGGATGGCAAGAGAGGAGTACACTGGAGAAGTAGCAATGCGAAGAGACAGTAGAGGATGCATGAAAGAGATTTAGATATCTGTCCCTGCTCCCACTCCCCTTGGTAAGAGATTAGTATATATGACCAGAGAATGGATGTGTATATAACATTGTCAGTTCATTCTTTTAGGCTTCTCACTCTCAACTACATTTTAACTTGGGTTTTTGAAAAGCAGTTTTGACACTTGGTGAAATTTAACCCAATAAGTGAACATTGTGAAAAAAAGGTTATTTGAATTTGGTGGGATGCTACAATTAATTCAGTAACCATTGACAGGCAACTGTGCTGTTTGAGTTCTCTTTGAATACAGGACAACCAGGACATGTCAGTGTGGTATACAGGAAGGACCACAGAACTGGAATCAAGAGAACAGAGGGACAGTGCTGAAATTGGCATTTGTCACTGTGACCCCAAGGGGTTACTTCCCTTATATGAGCTTGTTTCCTCAATTGTAGAATGATGGGGTAGACTAAATGATGATGATGATGATGATAATATTTATGAAGCACTTGCTATTTGCCAAATGCTGTGGTAGGTTATCATTATCTCATTTGATCCTGGGAGGTAGGTGCTGATATTATTCCCATTTTAAAGATGGGAAAACTAAGGCAGACAGAAGTTAAGTGGCTTGCCCAGGGTTGTAAAGCTAGTAAGCATGGATTTGAATTCAGGACTTTCTGACTCAAGGTCTAGTGCTCTAACTGCTGAGCCACCTAGTTGTCTTCTGGTATAGATAATCACTATATCCACTACCAGCCATGACATTCTATGGGCATATGCTCTAAAAATAAACTAGTATACCTTCAAATCCCTCTTAATATGGGAGTCAATGATTTAGATTCATTACACATATATAGTGTGTAATATGTACATATATTATATTGTTATGTGTATATGTATGTATACATATGTGTGTGCATGTATATATGTATGTATATGTGCATAAGCTTATCATGAATGAGGATTTCTTTCCCCTACTCTCTTGACCTCCAGACTCTGGCAATCTCTGTACTGTGTTACCAGTAAGGTCAATTAGTTATTCCATAAATACACTAATTGTACTTGTAGTATGGCCTTTCTATCTTCCACTGTGTTGGTAAGCAAAATGGGCTCTTAAACTTAGTTCGACCAAGTGCCTTTGAAGAGTTTGGCCTTTGTTTCCTTTGAGTAATTCAGCCTATTTCATTGAGCCTTACTAGGTGCTAAGCCCCAGGCCCAAACCCCTATTAGGTGTGGAACCTGTGTGGGTGTGGATTGGTGACTGGGGTGGGGCCCAAGGTGGGGCTGGCTGAGGGGAGGTGCTACCTCCAGAGCTATGCGCGTCTTGAGTCTTACTAAGTGCTAAACCCCAGTCTCTAACCCCTATTAGGTGTTAACCTAACCTATGCGGATGTGAACCTCCCAGGGTCCTAAGGGGAGGGGCTAACTCAAGAGCCAATCATAGCAGCCTAAGTTCTGGTCATTCAGATGATGTTTGATGACATCTGAAGCCCTATAGGAAGAGAGGACTGGGCCATTTGTGCAGGGGCTCTCACTCGAGATGGTGTTGATGCAGAGACTCCGGGCAGCTGTAGCTAAGGCTTTCCAGCTTGTAACCTGGATGCTGAGACTTTGTTGAACTCTGGTAACTGTACTGGGATTTGAATCAGACAAGGTCTGTCTGTTGATGTTTGTAATTTGTTTGTAATTTGCTCTGAAGTTCAAGGTGCTGGCTTTTTCCCCTGAACTAAGTGAATGATATTTGTATGCTGAATTAAAGTAAGCTTATCAACCCATTTAACCTTGTTTTCCTTATTAAAGCAGATCAAAAGAACCTGTGCCTTTGTAGTGTGCTGGCAGCTTTCTGGGTGTTGGCTGTTGGTGGATCTTACACCCCCACAGCAGCTGCTAGCCGGATTGTTGAAATATCCACCTTAGCAGTCAGAGTATTTTCTTAGCCCCTGAATGACTTGTTTTTTTTTTTATTTGATCCAATAACTACACCTTCAAAAACTTTCTAATTCTAAGTGAGTCAGATCGTTTCCTCCTGGTTCCCCAACCACTCTCAGAACTTCTGATTTTAATGAGCACTTGGTCCCACAGAGGCCTCCTCCTTCAGCCCCTGGAGACATTGAAGAGCAGAGGTGAATGGCAATTTTATTTCCTTCTCCAATAATTCTCCTCCTTTTATTTTTTAACTCAATCCAAGGACCAGCTAGTCTATCACAAGGGCTATTCCTGTGATTGCACGAGTGACTGGAAAGGGAAGCCTCAAAGGAAAGAGAAATAGTGACCTTGGTGACCTCTCCAGCTCAACAAACTGATCTTCAGAAGAAGCTGACTGGTTCTTGGCATCAACCTAAAGCCACCCATGATGCAGTGGGGAGAGACAGATTAGACGTCTTTGGAGAAGACTTTCTGTCCCAGGTGTGAGTTCGGGGAGCTACGGAAGTAGGAAGGGATTTTTTCTTATGCAAAGCCAGCTTCAAATGTCTTTCCTGCTGTCCCCTTCAATGTGCTCTGTTGGGAATGCCACAGAATAAGAAATGACAGGGAGTGTCAGGAGGGGACAGCATGGAAGACAATGAGAGCATATTTGAGACAAAGGAAGTTGTAAAACATGGTGAGAGCTAGGCCTCCTTGAAGGATGCCATTTAATAAAAGAAAATGTCAGAGGTGGAAGGTATCTTCAAATACAGAATTTGGAGAAACGTGAGGACATAGGAAGTTAGCATCTTTGGAATGAGCGACATAAAATGTGGGACCTGGGAATGACTTTAGAACATAAAATATTAACTCTGGGTAGGCTGATAGAATATAAAATGTCAGAGTGAGAAGTGTCCTTAGGACACAGAATGTCAAAACTGAAATAGACTTGAAAGCACATAGACTCATACCACATAGACTCAAAGCACATAGACCCTTTCTTTTTTAGATGAGTAAATCATGGTTTAGCAATAAGAAGCACTGTCCCTGAGACCTCACCACAAGAGTGGTCAAGTTTTAACGAAGTCTACATGACTGGAAATGAGAGCAGAGATAATCAGCTGGCATTTATTTAGCTTTCTCAAGTTTTCCAAACACTTTCATGCACTATTTCTTTGGAGCCCCACAACATCCCTCTAAAGTTATTACTAGAAGAATCACTGTTCCCACTGTACAAGCGAGAGAACTGAGATTTAAGGAAATTAGGTGATCTGCCCACTGTCACACTGCTGGGAAAGTGTGAGTGGTAGGGATGAAAGGCCATGGTGAGAGAGACAATAAGAACCTCTGGCATAAGCAGAGCGGGGTGATCAGGTTAGCAAACGGTCTCACACACACACGGCATGTTTGGATTGGTTGGACAAAATGGAGATGGTATAAATGGAAAGGAGATTGAGTCAAGGACTTGATTGCTATTTGAAAATATTTTTAGGTCTCACACATGGAAGAGGAACAAGATATTTTCTACATGACTCTAAGGGGGAGATGGAGAACTTGTTAGCATGGAAAGGTGCCTTGGGCTTGGAGTTAGAAGCTTTTCTGTGAGTCCTAATTTTGGTGTTTAGTATCAGTACACTATTGGGAAAGTAATTTAACTTTTCTGTCAGTGGATAGAATGCCAGGCCTGGAATCAGGAAGATTCATCTCCCTGAGTTCAAATCTGGCCTCAGACATTTACTAACTGGGTGACCCTGGGCAAGTCATTTAACCCTGTATGCCTCGGTTTCCTTATCTGTAAAATGGGCTGGAGAAGGAAATGGCAAACTACTCCAATCTCTTAGATGCCAAGAAAGTCCCAATTGGGGTCATGAAGAGTTGAACATAACTGAAAAAGAACCGAAAAACAACATAAGGGGAGGATTGTATTATAGATGATCTAAGCTTCTTGGTGTGGCTAGGTGTTACAATGAACAGACCGCTGGCCTTAGAGGCAGAAGGATCTGTTTGAATGAAGCCTCAGACACTTACTAGCTGTGTGACCCTGGGCAAGTCACTTAACTTCCATTTGCCTCAGTTCCTCATCCATAAAATGGGGATACACTGGAAAAGAAAATGGCAAACCAATCCAGGATCTTTGTCTAGAAAACATAGGCAGACATAACTAAAGAACAACAGTAACAACAAAGCTCCTTTCAGCTCTCAAGAGCTGGGATCCTTCGAATGTATTACATTAAAGGTAGGCAAATATTCACCCAATTTTTAAAAATAATCTCAAGAAATCAGATCTGAGGAAGAGCAAGATAGTAAGTTATCTTTCCTTAGATGGTTTTGAGAAGATTGTGGCTGGCCATATGTCAAGAGCACTCTAGATGTGACCACCCTGCTATCAATGAGAAGTCGACCTCTAAATCACCTCCAAATGAATGGGCTAAACCTTCCACTTATAAATGCAAAGTGTCATCTTTATGGGTCTATAATTGACAGGGAAGGTTGTGGTTCAGAGAAAAGGACATTGAATACAAAGTTGATGAACCCAGATTAATATCCTTAAACTGCTATTCTCTACTTGTGTGACCATGGCTAAATAACAGGCTTGCAAAGTCTCAGTTTCCTCAACTGTGTGAGGAAGAAGATGTATTAGATGATCTCTAAAGTCTTCTCCAGATGCAAGTCTATGGTCTTGTGGTCAGCCATCTAGCAATGTAATAACTCAAAAAGAAGGCCAAGGCCAAAAGCGTCAACCCACTTCATTCCTCCCTGCCCCCATCTGTGAAATTCCTGCCCATCTTGCAAGCTCTCCTCCTCTGGATTCACTGAAATGTCTCCATAGCTTTCTTAAAGTGGGTTGTCATTGTTTGTCTTACATTCTCGAAGAGGACCATGACATCAGGAAGATGATGCCATGACTTGCAAGCAAATTGTATTTAAGCGAGGGAGAGCTGTGCAAGGTCAGCAGCCTCACTTTCCTCTCAAGAGCTATCCGGGTCCAGACACAGGTCAGAATGACTGGAGATGGCCCCCTCTTGAAGCGGGAAGGGGGAGGAAAATGTATTAGATTCACGAAACACATTAAATGAGATGGTCATGGGTTTGGTTGCCTGGCCACACTCTCCGTTCCTATACTTGAGGATCCATGCCAAGGTGGATGGATCATGGGGGTAAAGTTTTTGAAGGTCTTTTTAAATGACTTATTTCCCTTTAATAGATCTCTTAGAATAGCCTCTCCCTCCAGAAGTATCGATGTTCTGATGGACGGAGACAGAGAGATGAATGAAGATGCATCCACAAAGGTTAATCTGTTCACGGTTGGTATTTCTTTTCTTTGCCTTTGGTTCAAGCACTAGACAATAGCAAACCTCAAAGCCTGCAGGTTCCTGAAGGATCCTTGATGACCTCACAAGATGGACATGATAGGGGTAAGAGCTTCTACCCCATGGTGAAAAAAACTACTCTTGCATGGTCCAGTCACAACACTTCAAATGTCCCTAATGTCTTAAGGTATACAAATATGTTTCCTGAAAGATATTACCAATATTATTATTATTCCTACTTTTGTTGTTGTTCTTGGGTCATTTTTCAGTCCTGTCCAATGCCTCATGGCCTGATTTGGGGTTTTCTTGGCAGAGATACTGCAGGCGTTTGCCATTTCCTTCTCTAGCTCACTTTACAGATGAAGAAACTGACGCAAACAGGGTGAAGTGATTTGCCCAGGGTCACACAGCCAAGACGTGTCTGAGGCAAGATTTGAACTGTGCTTGCCTTCAGGCCCAGCACTCTATTCACCACCTAGCCACTCATTCCTACTTTACACGGAAGAAAATATTTTTTAAATTAGAAAAATTATTCTGACTTTACAAGGAAGATAATTTACATTCAGAGAAAAAAATTGACTTCCTTGGGATGCTAAAGAGAGCATCTGAATTGTCTCTTTAACCAAGGTCTCCTGGATCAAGGTCCTGTGACTTTTCCACTTAAAATGTTCACACTAGAATCTTAGAAATAACTCAGTTCAATATCTTTGATTTACAAAAAAGAAAACTGGTCACAAAGGTAAAAGTACTTGCTAATACCATGTGACAGATAAACTTTAACAACGAACTCAAACCAAAGTCCTCAAATACCACATTAAATCAAATACCAATGCTATTCCCACTACATCACTCTGGGTTCCAGTTTCATTGTACTTTATAGGGTCATAAAATGCAGAATCATTGATAAACCCAGAAGGGATGTCAGAGATCATCTAATTATACCTGCTTGTTTTACAAATAAGGAAACTAAGATCCAGGTAAAGAGATGAATGTCTTGTCCATAATCTTATTCAGTCATTTCAGTTGTGTCTGATTCTCATCTATTTCCTTGTCCAGATCATTTTACAGATAAGGAAACTGAGGCAAACAGGGTTAAGTGACTTACCTAGGATCACACAGCTAGGACGTGTCTGAGGTCACATTTGAACTCAGAAAGATGAGGCCTCTTGACTCCAGGTCCAGCACTCTGCATTCCACACTGCACCACTTGGCTGCCCTGTCCATATTCACACAGTGGCTTTAGCAGAATTGGAACCAGAACCCAACTTTCATGTCTTTCAGGCTGAGGCACAGTTCACTTCCTGACACAGTGAATGCCAATTGATCTCTGGAGTTGGATATTGCTTATCAGAATCAGACTCATGCCTAGCAAAACCATCTCAATGACAGTGCTAGCATATCAAGAGAGTCTTTGAAGCTCTTCGGGTAGCTCACTTAGATGAAGTCATACCAGACATGAAGGCCAATAACAATAAAAAATAAATGAATAAATAAATAAATGGATAGATAGATGAATAAATAGAAAAAGGAAGGAAGGAAGAAATGAAGAAAGAAAGAAAAGAAAGAAAGAAAAGAAAGAAAGAAAGAAAGAAAGAAAGAAAGAAAGAAAGAAAGAAAGAAAGAAAGAAAGAAAGGAAGGAAGGAAGGAAGGAAGGAAGGAAGGAAGGAAGGAAGGAAGGAAGGAAGGAAGGAAGGAAGGAAGGAAGGAAGGAAGGAAGGAAGGAAGGAAGGAAGGAAGGAAGGAAGGAA
>CM053622.1:784303265-784326000 GCA_028646595.1 Phalanger gymnotis
AAGGAAGGAAGGAAGGAAGGAAGGAAGGAAGGAAGGAAGGAAGGAAGGAAGGAAGGAAGGAAGGAAGGAAGGAAGGAAGGAAGGAAGGAAGGAAGGAAGGAAGGAAGGAAGGAAGGAAAGAAGGAAAGAGAGAAAGAAGGAAAAAACAGGCTTGTAGAGTTTCTTGTGATAGGTTTGCCTTACAATCCTATGAACCTTTTCTCAAGGAGTAAGAGGCCATTTCAAACACTACCCTATGATGATCATAATCATAATCATAATTCAGATTATACTAATGTTTTATTTCCGGAATGTTTAATAGCTTTGCAACATCTCTATGAGATAGATTTCAACCACATCTCCATATTACAAATTAGGAAACTGAGTCTGAGAGAGAGCAAGGACTTGACTCAAGGTTATACAGAAGTAAGCTATTGAGCTAGGACTCTAAGCCAGATCTTCTTTCTAAGTCCTGTAAATTTTTCAGTACACCAATAATGGGCTTGACTCTGGGGCACACTTTTATAGCTAAGGAAATTGCGTTTCATCTTGTTGAGACAGTAAATAAATACATAGGGATGTGAATGAGAGCCAAGTGGAAGGAGTCCAGAGAGAGCAATGCTGTGTGTTGTCGGACCCATTTGATGTGTCAGACTTGTAGAGCTGCTTATTTCCCCTTCTTTCTTTGTTGTTCTTCCTAGCAAAAGATTGTTCATTGGGCAGAACCAATAAGTATGTATAATGAGATAAGATATATGTGGATATATCTGGATATAAAGATGATAAAAATATAAAGCATGAGTAAATTTTAATTTTTTGTAATCAAATGCCAATAGGCAAAGCCCTGTGAAGTACATTTCACATCGGTGGTCAGGATATCCACCTCAGTCTCCTCATCTTCAAATGGGTAGCAAAATGCATGCCCCATGTAGCTCTGAAGACTGTTATAAGGATGAGATCCTTTATGCCAGACTATCAATGAAAGGGTACCTCCCATCCCAGAGAGGGAACTGACTTGTATGTGGCCAAACAAAATTACTGAAAGAACTGGGATTAGATCCAGAGCCTCTAGATTTCTAGTCCAGTGTCCCCTACTCTCCGCACCTACCCCCTACTATTCTTGCCTCTCTCTAAGTGCTTTGACAGCATAAAAGACTACATACATCTAAGTTTCTATTTATCTTGTTATTGTAATTGCTTGTCTTAACTTATGTCCCATGCCTCCTGTCTCCTTATGGAATCAAGGTAACTCTGAACCCTTGAATACGATATTTTATAATGCAAATCATGATGGAAAGTCTTTATATATAAGTTCAACACTTATGACACTAGATGACACCTATGAACCAACTTAGCTAAATGTAGAGAAAATTCTTCCAAGAAAGACACCAGCTCCAGAAATGCTTTGGCCATAGACACCCATGTAGATCCTCTATGGAGGCACTGATGGGTACACAAAATCAAAAAGATTTTGAGCTAGAAGGTAAGAATGCCCCCATGCAAACTGGTCTGTCACGTGTGCAAAAAAAAATCTATTATAATTACTTTGCAACCTGATATGTTTTTTTTTAATTATTATTTCAGGTAGAGGAAAAGAAATGCTATGGATAGAAGAAATGGCACAGCTGTGACTTATTTCATTCTGGTTGGGCTTTCAGAGTATCCCAGAGCTCAGGTCATCTTCTTCTGCCTACTTCTGGTGTCCTATCTTGTCACCCTGCTGGGGAATAGCCTCATTCTTCTCCTGATCCACTATGATCCCCAGCTTCACACCCCCATGTATTTCTTCCTCAGCAATCTGTCCTTCCTGGATATCTGCTTCACATCATCTATTGTACCTCAGATGCTCATCAACTGCATGATCAGGATTCCCATCATCTCCCTGAGTGAATGCCTGGCACAGATGTGTGTCCTTCTCTACTTGGGAGTTGTAGAATGCCTTCTTCTAGCCATCATGGCCTACGATCGGTTTGTAGCCATCAGCGACCCCCTGCACTATGCAGCTAAAATGCGGCCTCAGCTTTGTGTCCAACTTGCAATGGTACCCTGGTTCATATCCTTTCTACTTGCTGTGGTCCCAGTCCTGACGATGCCACTAGATTTCTGTGGCCACTACATTATCAACCACTTCTCTTGTGAACTCTTGGCTATCCTCAAGCTTGCGTGTAATGATTTGAAGTTCTATGAATTGCTAATGATGGCCACCAGCTCCCTAACCCTCCTGGTACCCTTTACATTTATCCTAGCCTCCTATGCACGCATCTTGGGAGCTGTGTTGAAGATGCACTCAGCTGATGGACAAAGGAAAGCCTTTTCCACCTGCAGCTCCCACCTCACTGTGGTAGTTGTCTTCTATGGCACTGCCATCTCCATGTACATGATGCCCCAGGACAAAGCCAGCCGAGATGAAGACAAGATCATCTCCATGTTGTATTGCATTGTGACACCCATGCTCAACCCTATTATCTACAGTCTTCGAAACAAGGATATAAAGGGGGCTTTGAGGAAACTAATGGGGAGAAAGAATGACTCCTAAGAAATAGATCTTTGGTTCCCTTCTTAGAATATCCAGAAGATGAGTGGCTATTAAAGCAAATTGTTTAAAATGAAAGGAAGTTGTGGTTCTCAAGGTATCTTTTCTTTTCCAGAAATCTATCCATCCCCCATGGAGATCTTTGTTATGGTTTCCACCACACAGGACATGAATAGGGCATAGTTTTAGCCAGTCATTATTTCAGACATACAGCCTAGTCTGAATATTTGTTATTAGTTTTCTATTTTTGAGTTTTATGTAGCTCAGTGGGAGTGAAAATAGTGGGAGTGAAAGACACTGAATGCATTATACACATGTACAAATAAAAGTAATGAAAACATGTTGTCAAGGCAATAATAAAACAATTACTCTCATGCATTGCTGGTGGCACTGCAAATTCATCCAAACTTTTTGGAAAGAAATTTAGCAATATACAGCAAGGTTCATAAAAATGAACCATACCCTTTGACCCAACAATATCCTTATTAGTTATCCACCCTAAGAATATTTTACAAGAGAAAGTATCTATACAATAATATTTGTGGTGGCATTATTTGTAATAACAAAAACTGTAAGTAATATAAGTAACAAACAGTTGGGATATAGCTGAATAAACCCTAGAATATAAACATAATGAAATGATACAGAATGATAGAAATTGTAAATATATTGTATATGAAGATATATAAAATAACACAAATCCAAGAAAGCAGAAACAAACGTGTTGCATACATATTGACTTCAATATATTCATATATCTATATGTATATATGTGTGTGTGTATGTGTGTGTGTGTGTGTGTGTGTGTGTGTGAATCCTAGAGGGACATGTACATAGAGAGTGAAGGGGACATAAAGAGAATAATAGAAATGTTATCATTAAGTTTCTAAAGTTGTAAATAGGTGTAGATTTTGTTTCATATTGGTTTCTTTATTGTATTGAATTAAAAAATGAATAAAATTGAAGAAACCAGAAAAAAGTAGTCTTTATCCTCACCTCCATTAGAGGACCATCCCTGTAAACAGAAACTTGGTAAGAAAAGATTGGGAAGCCCCAATTCCAGCTGGATATATCCCAAACTAAACATGTTCAAAATTGAAAGACACACACACACACACACACACACACACACACACACACACACACATCCCTCTTCCAAACACCTTTATTCTATTCCTGTTGATGGCATCACTATCCTTCCAGGCACCCACATTCACCACCCGGAGTCCTTGGGTCTTCCTTCTCCATCATGTACCTGTCCTGTCAGCTGCCAAGTCTTGTCAGTTCTATCTCCAGAACATGTCTCTCTTCTGTCACCTACCTACACAGCTTCTACTGGAGTTGATCGTCCCTATCTCTCACTTAGATTATTGCAATAGCTTCTTAGTCAGCCTCCTAGACTTCTCTCTCTTCTTTATCACTGAGGAGATCAGAAAAAAACCTTCATACAGGAGATGGCACTGAGCTGATATTCCTGAATCACAGATCTGATCAGGGATCTACCCTACTTAAAAAAATTCCATTGGCAAAAATCCTCAGTGCCTTTAACAATCTGGATCCCACTTACATTTTCAGTATTATTTCATGTTCCTCTTCTCCACAAACATTACACGTCATAGAACTTCACTTCATAACTCTTTCATCTCTGCCCTCCATGAATTTTCATGGCATTAACCCATGTCTGAAACCCACTCCTATCTCCCTCATGACTCTTGGGATTCTTAGCTCCCTTCAAAGAACACTGTGCTTTCACCTCCTACGTGAAGTTTCTAATTTCTGATTCTCTCAAGATACTAATAATCTGTCCTTCTTGACATTAGTCTATGTCTGGTTGCATTTACTTATTAGTGTATATGTTGCATCTCCAAGTTTTTTTTATTTTTTTTTATTTTTTAGGGGAGAAGGCAGGGCAATTGGGATTAAGTGACTTACACAAGGTCACCCAGCTAGTAAGTATGTCAAGTCTCTGAGGCCAGATTTGAACTCAGGTCCTCCTGACTCCAGGGCTGGTGCTCTACTCACTACACCACCTAGCTGTCCTGCATCTCAAAATAAAATGTAAGTTCCTTGATGTCAGAGACTATTTTTTTAATGCATGTCTCCATCGCCTTGCACTGTGCCTTGTGGATATAGAATGTGCTTAGTAAATGTTTACGTTGAACTGAGTGAACTGATCAACAAATGTTCAGAGGTGGACAACCAAAGGGCTGTAGTTTCTCTAGTTCATGCCAAATGACAATTGTCTAAGAGAACTGGGGATGCCCAACCATTAGAAGAACAGATGTTAGGAAAGTCTAAGAGTTGTCTTCACATATGTGAACATTAATGAGGTGGAAGAGGAACAGGTTTCTTTTACTTTGCCCAAGCAGAAGAACTAAGACTAATAGGTAGATGGTGCCATTGATTCTGGTAGATTCTGGCTTGATATAAGAAATTTCTAACGGCTATCCCCATGGCAGCTTTGAAAGGTAGTGGGTTCCCTATCACAGGAATTCCTAAGGAACAACATTAGCAAAAAACATGGTGAATGGAAATTTCAGAGGGGGTCTGGTAAGCCAAATTGACCAGTTTGTCTGGAGCATCTAGTCGTGGTCTCAAAATTGTGTGTGTGCACCCAAGAAGTGCATAAGAGGATCCACTGGGGGCTGCAAAGAGCCTAAAATGGAGAAAAGCAATAGAGATCTTCAGCATGCTTCTGCCATCACCTCCTTCTGCTGTTCTCTTTCCCCTTCTGTACCTCCCATGCAAGCCACTGAGACCCAGGAAGTGCTGACCCATGGGTAAGCAAGCAAGCATTCAAACCCGACCCCAGTGCCATCTTTCCACCTGCGCTTGATGTAGGCTAAACTGGGTGGTGAGTTAAGTGTACTACATCCCAGCCAGCCAGCCAGGCAGAAATGCAGTGGCTACCGTAGGGAGAGGCTTTTCCTTGAGAGGAGGTGGCTTTCTAGAGCCCCACACTTAGGGGCAGAGGTCATGGATAGGATGTGGGCTTGTCTAGTACACAGGTTTATACCTAGCTCTATTCTCAGCAGAGTGAAGGGAATGCTGCTCAGACATGCGGGGGGTCAGGGTACATGAGAGAGCCATATTCTGATACTAGGAGAAGGCATCATTCCATGACCTTAGGTGTCTGGGGGATGGATAAGATGGATGTGCCCTTCCTAGCCCTTATGAGAGCTACAGGCCCCATTTGTTCAGATCCCAGGAGACCCTGACAGCAGCAAATGGTGACAGAAAGATTTGGCTTCTTTACTGGTAGTCAGAGACTGTCCCAGAGCTTCGCTATCAGAAGACAATGATGGAATGATGGAAGAGTCTGGATGGAAAGTGTACTGTGGATGACCCTCTGAGAATTTTGTGTATAGTGTGTATAGAAAATGTGTATATGGGATATCTAAATATACAGACCCAAGTCTTGAGTAGTGCGGATCCATGCTCTAAGGTCCAGCTTATGTTTTAGGTAAGTAGGAAGAGGGCCCTGCCTGGAATCAGCTTCTTGATAATTCGTCAGCTTTTTGCTTCATTAGACTTTGGGATTCTTGCCCTTTGGAGTGCGTTATTGTTGGTGGTATTGTCCTATCCTCTGTTCATCCCTTCCTTCCTCCCTAGGTTCCACTCCTGACTCCTTAGTTTTCTTTCTCCAACATTCCCCCATGGAGGTATCCTCTCCCTACTCCTTTCTCAGCTTCCTTTGAGGAGCTGTCTTTAACCAGTAGAATGTAAGCTTCTTGGAGGAAAGAACTGTATATTCTCAGCACTTAGCACAGTATCTGGAACACAGTAGGTGCTCAGTATCAGTAAATGTTCATTATTGTGCGTAATGGGCAGCTAGGTGCAGCGGATTCAGTGTCAGGCCTAGAATCAGGAAGACTCATCTTCTTGAGTTCAAATCTGGCCTCAGAAAATTACTAGCTGCGACAAGTCACTTACGCCTGTTGGCCTCAGTTTCTTCATCTGTAAAATGAGATGGAAAAGGAAATGGCAGACCACTCCAGTATCTTTGCCAAGAAAATCCCAAATGAAGTCATAAAGACTCAGACATAACTAGAAAACAACAACATTATGGATATCGCTGCAATAACTGTATCTCTTGGGCGTAATTCTTATGTTGGACAGTTTTAAGAGTTCTTAAGTATTAGAAAAAAACTTTCTTCTCCATCTTGTTAGTCATATGACCTAGTAATCAGTAATGATTTTTTATACATCACATGCAAGTTTTATACTTCCTTGTGACATCTATAGCTTTCTTGGACTAGTAAATTTTTTTTCTTATCATCTCTCGGACCTTTTCTTAACTCGTATGCCCAAGGCTATCAAGGTATTCGTACATATTGGGCAACATGCTCTTGGTAAAACCAGCTGTTTCCTGTTTCCGTGCTGTGGAACAAGACATTCCAGCTCTCAGCTTTGGGCATTCTGTGGCTGACCCCCATGACTGGAATGCTCCTCTCCTCATCTCTGCTTCCTTCAAATCACAGGTAAAATTCAATGTTCTATGGGAAGCCTTTCCCAATCCTTCTCAATTCCAGTGCCTTTCCTCTGTTGATTATTTCCTATTTATCCTGTACATAGTTTTTTTATATACATAGTTGTTCACACGTTGCCCCCCCCACTTTAAGTTGTGAACTCCTCCTGGGAAGACACTGTCTTTATATCCCTTTATGTCCCAAATACCTTTCTTTGAATCTCCAGCACTTGGCACAGTGTCTGGCACATAGAAGGTATTTAATAATTTCCTGCTGACTAATAGTACCATATTCCACTGTATAGCTCCACCTTTTGCCATCGTCACGGAATGGAGGTGTTGTCCTGCTAACAATTTCAGATTCTGAGAATCACTCTTTTCTGTGTTTTGTTTTGGCTTGTATTACTTGTTGTCATCCCTTGTCAGTTACCTGTTCTCACTGCCTGTTATCTGCAAACAACTGTGACAATGAAGGTTGGTTCAATGAAACAAAGTTTGTCATTTGTCATCCTATGTGGTGTAAGTCCCAGACTCTCAACTCTATTTCAATTTGATCATGGTCTAGCTCTTTGGCTGTCCTCCCACATTATTCTGATCTCACCACAGCTCTCATTTTAGGTGATGTTTTAGACAAGGCATCCTCAACCACATCAGACTTGCTAGGCCAGTAGAAAGACCTGAAATCCTGATTTGCCAGTGTTACCACTCAGCATCAAAGTTGGCACTGGTCAGAATATGTCAATGGATTATTGCCCTCCATACTTGGTGTTTGGATCCTTAGACACAGTCGTAGAACTCTCAGTGATAGCTTACTTCAAAGCCAAGAACTCAAGCTTGTGGACAAGATGATGAGATTCACAGGAGTCAAGCTTGCGCCTCTGCATACAAATTGGGTCTGTTTATCAATATGCCTTTGGTAAGGGACATCCCTCAAACTTTCCAGGCTGGAGTCTGTGTGGAGAGCAAAAGATCTGCTTGTTTCTGTTAAAGCCAATACTGATGCATAGGTAAGCCGCTGATTGATGTTTCCCTGCCCATCTATCTCCAAAAGACTTTCTAGGTCTTAAGATAATATTGGATAGTAATTGACAAACATAACAATAATCTCCAAATCCCAGAAAATTTCTTGATTCTAGGATTTTGTAGGCTTACCAACTCATAAGGTTTTCTTGTGGGCAGCTATGTAGCACAGCCAACAGAGCGCCCGGCCTGGAATCAGAAGACTCGAGTTCATAACCAGCTTCAGTCACTTAACCCTGTTTGCCTAGTTTCCTTAACTGTAAAATGAGCTAGAGAAGGAAATAGCAAACCACTCTATTATCTTTGCCAAGAAAACCCCAAAAAGAGGTCACGAAGAGCCAGACACAATTGGAACAACAACGAAGTTTTCAATCTTTCTCTGAATCAGTGTTCACATCTTGTTGGGAAATAATGTGGCTCATATACTTAACAGAACCTCTGAGAAATTGGCATTTGTTAATTCAACACATTGGTCCATCTTCCCACGACCAATCTGACACTTTCCTCAGTCTCTCCTCCTGTTCCTCCAGTATCTTATAGATAATGATATCACCAAGGTATATTAACACTTCCAGGTAATTAATATCCCCAACTACTTTCTCCAAGAGCCTTTGGAATGTTGCTAGGACCCTTTGGGCCTTGTGCCTTAGAATATTTGCTCAAATTGGTAAAATTCAGCTAGACCTGTGAAATTAGTATTTGGGGGGGGGGTCTTCTTTCAGAAACAGGAATCTGTTAGTATCCATTACTGAAGCCAAAGATTGAATGCCACTTGCTGACTAGCAGACACTCCAGGGTACCTTGAATCCAAAGCCACAATGTATTTGTTGACTTTATTTCCTTTTTCAAAGTTCAGCCCTCTACACACATCTAGATCTTTCCATTTTTCCTGAGTGCCACCAAAATGTGTGATGAATAAAGACTGCTGGATTCTGTGATAATGTCACTTACCAACTTTTCTTTGAGATAGTTCTGAGGGTTTCCATCATAGATAGAGGAAGCTTCCCAGATTTTTTGTCGATTGGTAGGGAATGGGCAAAATGATTCTATGAGTTGTACCCCTAAACAGACCCTACAGAAAGGACATTCTTTTCATTTTGCTGAATTTTAGCTCCAACCCATCCTTCCATTCTTCTGGTACTGGAGAATTAGCAAAGTCCCATATCTCAGTGTCCATTTCAGAGACTGAATAGTGAAATTCTTTGTGGTGTTCACTGGGTTCTCTTGTCTCTATCCTGCATAGTTAAAGTGTGCAGGTATGGAGCACTGGTTTGCTGCTTAAAATTCTTGCTAGAATTTTGAAAAAAAAATCTAGAACTTGTTCCAAACAGTTCTGACACTGTAGTGAGTGCTAGAGGGTGTGGACACGCCAGAGTCAGTGTCCATTCTCTTGTTGACACCACCAACTTCCCTGGAGAAACTCAAGCTCACATTTATGTATCTGGAATATGGATGTTCTTTATAATACACAAGAGTTGATGAGATCTTCAGCTGGAAGGGAGATGAGATCTCATCGAAAACCAGGGTAGAGAGAAATATCCCACCCATGGGAGGTCCATTCTCAGTAGTCTCTACAGCTGCACTCCCTTAAAGTCAAGAAACATAGTGGAGCCTGACTCCCGTACAAATCTGTTATTTCTAAGATCTATAATCCACTATTAAAGGTTGCACCATTTAAAAAATCTCTTAAATGCTTCCCTGGTGATCCTCCCTCAGTTTGTCTGCAAGCAACAGAATTAAGCCATTTATAGCCAGTATACAACATCTCACTCAGCATCCCCCCAGTCAATCAGAATTCCTGTCTCCCTCTGTATAAGCAGCATATTGTATAATATTGTTTCTGGACGTGGGGGTGTTACATTTGTATGTGCCTACTAATTTACATGTTGTTTCTCCCATTAGAATGTGAGATCATTAAAGGTAGGGAATGTTTTTAATCTTTCTTTGTGCCTCAGTATTTAGGACAGTACCTGGCATGTAATAAGCACTCAACAAATACCTGTCGATTGACCAGTTGGTATTCTGGGACAGAATGGGTACACGACATGGAATCGTTGGTATGGAGAGCCTCATTGCTCCTTCAAAAACATTGGGAAATGTTTCCTGATGAGCCGCCCTGGTTTTCCTCTCCCTCACACTCAGGAGAATAAGGGAAGCTTAGGTCAGACCCAGGAAGATCCAGAGCAAGAAGAAGCAAAGAGAAGTCAGCACTTCAGTGGCTACAGTGAAGGCAAGAGTGGAAGCAAGGGCAAACAGCAGCTGTGGATGGGTACTCAGGGGAAATGCCAGGACTTGGGACCCAAGTAGCCAATGACAAAGTTTTGGCAGAGCAACAACTCTGCTCTGAAGAGAGCTCCAAACTCATCAGACATCTTAGAAGTAAATGTGAAAGCTATCCATCACCAGGACACCAGGACAGACTCGGCATGCTGCCTTCTACTCTGCCACTGCCCTTGCTTCCACCCACATGGAACAGCTACCCATTGGACCTTAGAGATTACCTCCAGAAACCGTAGACATCAGGGAAAACAAGCATTTCCATAATTGATGAATGAATGTCATGAATTGGTGAGTGTGAACAGCAGGTGGCAGTAGAGAGCTGATTAGGTAACGTGTTCCAACCTTTGAACCTTAAAATCTAGGGAGTATAATCATCACCTGTTCCATCTCTCTTCATGGGGATGGAGTTTACCCAACAACTCATTCCCCTTCAGGGATGCAGCTGCCCCCTTCCAAGTAACTCACTCCCCTTCCCTTCACAGGATGTGGCTCTATTTTCAAAGCCTAGACTACCAAATAGCCCTCAACAGTGAAAATGCCATGCTTGGCTTGCTTCTCTGATCGATGGCTGTCCTTACAAGCTTGGACTTTTATTTTTAGGGGCACTCGGAATCTAGATTCAGTGCCACGCTTTTCAGTTATATTCTCCCACTTTACCCAAGAGTGCTAGGTTGTCTCTAAGACCCCTCATACATTCTGAACCAAACATATTTTCCCCTAGAAAAAGGAACTTTTATCTCTGCCTAGGAGTCTCTATCTCTGTCTCCCAGGCTCCCTCTGTTTCCCTCTTTCTATTCCCCTCTATCTCCCTTCCTCTTTTAACATCCTTCCCACCCTTCTCTTTTCCTTCCCCTACTCCTTCTCTCTATCTCTCTCTCCTCTTTCCCCCTCCCCTTCTCCACCTTATCCTCCATCCCTCTCCTCTCCTTTTCTCCTTCCCTCTCTCTCTCCATTTTTCCTTCTTCCTCCTTTCCTTCCCCTCCCTGCTTCACCCCTCCCTGCCTCAGTCTCTCTGTCTCTGTCTCTCTCACCATGTTATAATTGCAATCATTAAATAATGAATACATACAGCGTAGCTTTTCCATTGATCAACAATAAATCATATTTACAAGTTTAAGAAACTGTTACCAACTGCCTAGCTAGTGGAGGGGAGGGGTAGACATTAAAGTGAGAAAATGAACAACTATACATTCTACTATGTCTAGGAAGAAAGAAAGGATGGTCACCAGTCTCAGGCTTATACCAAACTGATACAACACCACAGGATTCACATAGGAAATTGTTCAAGTGGATATTGTCCTCACGTCCTATTGGCTTAGGATTCCAAAAAGCCATTATTGACATTCTATCCACTTTCCATGGATCATCACAAATGTCTCCTTCTTTTCTGATGGTGTTTCTTCCCTCTTCCCCCTGCTTAATGCTCGCTTGGTCTCTTGCCCTTGAGCCCCCTCCCTCCAAGGTAATAATCAGTAGGACTCTGGGAAGTCTTCCAATTCAATTCTGAAATGTGTTCAGAGTTTAGCAGATGCTGGAAATACGATTGTCAGCCAGAAGGAAGTCCCACGGCCCTGTGTGCTTCTTGTTTAAACTTTGGGTCAGTTGTCAAAAGGTGAGTTACATTAGTAAAAACTAAAATGAACTTCTCTCATTTAGTTTGGGTTGTCTTTCTAAAGTCTGTTTTTCAGCTACGAAATACATTGATACCAAATATCAAAATAAACCGAATTTAAAACCAGACCTTCAAGTCAAAACAGCACACAGTTTTCAGCCAAAATTTTCAAAAAGAATGAAGCATATTCAATCACATTCCTCCCACTAAAAATATAATAATTTTAGCAAGGTGAAAATAGTTTTAGAATTAACACTTTTGAGCTGTGGTGCTGGAGAAGACTTTTGAGAGTCCCTTAGACAGTAAGGAGATGAAATCAGTAAATACTTAAAGAAATTAATTGAAACTATTCACTGGAAGGTCAGATACTGAAGCTGAAGCTTAAATACTTTGGCCACATAATGGGAGGATGGGATTCATTGGAAAAGACCCTGTTGGGGCAGCTAGGTGGGCCAATGAGTACAGCTCTGGCCCTGGAGTCAGTGGGACCTGAGTACAAATCCAGCCTCAGATACTTCATACATTTATTAGCTGTGTGACCTTGGGCAAGTCATTTAACACCAATTGCCCTGCCTTCCCCCCTCAAAAAAAAAAGGAAAAGACTCTGATGCTGGGAAAAATTGAAAGCAAAAGGAAAAGGGAATGGTGGAGGATGAGATGGATAGATAATATCATGGAAACAATGAACATGAACTTGGACAGACTTCGAGAGATGCTGGAGGATGGAAGGGCCTGGCGTGCTATGGTCTCTGGCATCACAAAGAATTGGTCACGTCTGAAGAACAACAAGAATCCCTCCATTACTAAAAATCTGCAATGACAAAAGTCCATAAGAGTCAGTATTAGAATAGTTGGCAAGAAATGACAGGATTGAGACACAGTTCCTAACTTCAAGTCTACAGCCGTATGCCATATGGGCAGTTTGAGGATGATCATCCCGTCTCACTGCAAATGGGAAAAACTCGTGTAATTTTACTCTCCAAGACTTGGGCTTCGTGTGTCCCACAGAAATCATAGTGGTTAGTCATTCTGCAAAAGAGTTTTAGAAACTCAAACCTCAGGGGACTTGCGCTTCAGCAAATTCCTACTTCTGGTGTCTTTTATGGGTTAAAATAACCAAGAAGCAAGTTTAAAATAAAATTAAAAATTGGCAGATCAAAGCTGGGTGACTCTGGGAAAATCTAATTTCTGTCTGCCTCAATTTCTTCATCTTTAAAATGGGGAACATAAGAGCACATCCCAGGGTTGTTGAGAAAATTAAGAGACATGATGTACATTAAGCACTTTGCAAATCCTAAAATGCTATATAAATGCTTATTATTAATTCCAATATTACAGAAACTATTTGAACAAATAAGAAAACAAAGGATCCTATTAAATTCCTTCTTTGTTGCAAACATGATCTTTTTTTCGAGGGGGGAAGGCAGGTGCAATTGGGCTTAAATGACTTGCCCAAGGTCACACAGTTAGGAATTGCGTCAAGTGTCTGAGGCCGGATTTGAACTCAGGTCCTCTTGACTCCAGAGCCAGCGCTCTATTCGCCGTGCCACCTAGCTGCCCCAGCAAACATGATCTTGATACCTAAACCAGGGAGACTTAGAGCAGAGAAAGAAAACTATAGATTAATATTTCTAATGAGTATTCATGTGATAATCGTAAAAAAAATATTAGCAAAGAGGTTACAGAATCATATTGCAAAGATTATATACACAATCACCAGTTTGGATTAATACCAGAAATGATGGGCTGGTCCATTAATAGGAAAACTATAAACATAATTGGACATATTAATAAAAAAACAACAAAAATGATTCTATTACAGGAAAAGCTTTTAACAAAGTATCATAACCATTTCTGTTAAAAAAAAATTAGAAAACCTAGGAATAAATGAACTTTTTCTTAACAAAATAAGTATTTGTCTAAAACCAAGAGTCATCATTATACACAATAGAAATATAATAAAGGCCTTGCCAATAAGACCAGGAATAAAGAAAAGATGTCCATTGCCACCACTATTGTTTGATATAGTGCTTCAAAATGCTATCTATATCAATAAGGGAAAACAATTGAGGGGACAAGCATAGGTCTATAGAAAACGAAATTATCATTTTTTCTGGATGATATGGTAGGCTTAGCGAACCCTAAGGTCAATTAATATTAATTGAAACAATAGCTCCAGAAAAGACGTAAAATTTTAAAAATCCATAAAATCATTAGCTTTTCTATACATTCCTAACAAAAGCCAGCAGCAAGAGATAGAAAGAGAATTTACATTTAAAATAATGGCAGAATGTATAAGATACTTGTAAGTCTATGAATCAAGACACAGACAAACTATACGAATACGAGAAAAAAAATTCTTTATACAAATTCAGACCTAAATAATTTGAGAAATAACAATCTTTAATGACTATGCCAAACTAATATATTAAAACTCACAAACTATCTAAATTAATTTACTTAACCAGTACTATGCCAAATAAGGCTACCAAAAAATTCTTTTTTAGACTTAGAAAAAATATTAATGTAATTCATCTGGAGAAACAAAAGACCAAAGGGTCTCAAGGCAAATGATGAAAAAAGTGGAAATAAAGGAGGCCTTGATTTCAAATTGTACTTTTGTTCCTGTTGTTGGTTGTTCAGCCATTTTAGTCGTATCCAACTCTCTGTGGCCCCATTTGGGGTTTTCTTTTCTTTTTTTTTTTTAATAGTTGCAATCAATTTATTAAAAGAGATGATTGGTTAGGCATCTGCGATGGTGACTTCAACTTCTACACCTGGTTCAATGCTGATAGAAGTGATCTGTTTAACAATTTCAGAAGGGCTGTGCAAATCAATAAGGCGTTTGTGGATTCTCATCTGGAACCTATCCCAAGTCTTTGAACCTTCACCGCAAGGAGTTTTTCTAGTTGTGATCCGAAGTGTCTTAGTGGGCATTCGAACAGGTCCCTTCACTTTCAAGTTCTTTTCTTTGGCTCCTCTAATTAGGTCAGCACACACTTTCTCGAGTGATTTCACATTGCGGCTGGTGAGGGTGATGCGGTTCCGGTGAATAGCCACTTCGGGCTCCACAAGGGTCTTGCCGGTGTCTTTGAATGCCATGACAGTGGAGCGGCTTCCTGACCGACTTATTCCTCGGTGAGAGCGAACAGCGGTGAGTCAGGAGGAGGAGGGGCACCACGCGGCTGGAACGGCGATACCTTCACCAAAGAGGAGATTTGGGGTTTTCTTACCAAAGATCCTGGAAGGGTTTGCCATTTACTTCTCCAGCTCATTTTACAGATGAGGAAACTGAGACAAACAGGGTAAAGTGACTTGCCCAGGGTCACACAGCTAGTGAGCAGCTGAGGCTGGCTTTGAATTGCATCTTCCTGACTTCAGGCCTTGCACTCCATGCACTGCACGTCAACTATATTACCAAGCATCAATCGACAAAATAATATAGTACTGGTTTAGAAATACACAGATGATCAAATAAAAAGGAAAATTAGTCACAAAAATATACAGCATTCAATAATATTATTAGATTAGTGTTTGATAAACTCAAAGAGCCCAGGAAAATAAGCCCAGAGACTGTGAGGAAACTGAGACAAACAGGGTTGAGTGACATGCCCAGGGTCACCCAGCTAGTAAGTGTCTGAGTCTGGACTTGAACTCAGGTATTCCTGATTTCAGGCCTAGCATTTTATCAAGTGCACCAGCTATCCCAAATGTTGAAAATTACTAGGATTTTAATATGAATTAAAATGACATATGTTAAGTTTTCCACAGTCAGGACCAAGCCAGGAAGGGTCAGTGTGGTACAGAGACAAGAACTCAGGACTCACTGTCAGGAGACCCTGGGTTCTAGGGCAGGCTCTTCCTTTCTGCATTTGCTTTCTCATCTGTAGAATGAGGAGTACGGATCAGAGAATTAGGAAGGCCTCTCTCAAGTCTGTTTCTTCACATTCTGTGGCTTCTCTCCCTTTGGGCATCTGATGCTTGAAGTTTCCTCCGAACTTGGGCATTTTATATTCCAAGGGCCCTCTGAGCTCCATCATTCCATTTTCTAAGGTTACGCCCAGTTCTGACGTTGTATGTTCTAAGGTACCTCCCAAACCTCCCAATCTAACTAACTTAGAATTAATGTTCATCCCAAACCTTAAATTCTATGATGCTAATACCTTACAGCTCTAGGGCCCTTTCAGTGTCTGCCATTCTGATTTAGTTTTATCCACACATAAATTATTATGCTCTTGTAACATGGTCTCTCTGTCTCTTCTTCTCCTCTTTCTCTCTCTCTTTTCTTTTCTTCTTGTTGAGGGGGGAAGGCAGGGCAATTGGGGTTAAGTGACTTGCCCAAGGTCACATAGCTAGTGTGTCAAGGGTCTGAGGCCAGATTTGAACTCAGGTCTTCCTGACTCCAGGGACAATGTTCTACTCACTGTGCCATCGAGCTGCCCCTTCTTTTATTCTTCTTTCTCTCTTTTCTTACTCCCCTCTCCTGTCCTCTCCCCTCCCCCTCTCCCCCTCCCTTAGCTGTCACAGGGTGTTTTCTGAGCAGCTGATTTGCTTTTTCTTTGAGTTAATCTGATAACTTCATCTTCCAAAACTTCTCCCCTAATTACTCTAAGTGAGTCAGAAAGTTTACTTCTCATTCCCAAGTCAATTAAAACAATCTTGATTTTAATGAGGCCTTGCTCCCTCAGAGGTCTCTCCCACAGTCCCTGGAGAAAGTAAGGAGAAGTGAAGGCCAACTTTGCCTCCTTCCCCAATTATTCCCTCCTTTTCCTCTGGCTTAATTGAAGTGCTAGCCCCTCTTTACAGAGGGATTCCTTTGTAGATGTTACAGGAAGAGAAACTAAAGGAAAAGAGGGGGCAAGAACTTGGCCTTGGGAATCTATCTAGAGGTTAAGTTCTACTTCATTCACTTTCTTCCCTATGGAAGGCTCTGAGGATGCACCCATGATGCACCGGGGTGGGGGGGAGATGGGTTAGTCATGCTTGAAGGAGAATCTCTGTTGGAGGTGAGTGTCCATGAGAGCCTTGACAAGGAATAGAGCTGTAGACATGGGAAAAGATACTGAAACAGGGCTAATTTCATGTTTTCCTGTGTCTTTCGAACTGTAAAATTAGACATAACACAGAAGGAGTAAGGAGAGAAAGCCTTGGGAGGGAGATGCATGGAGGGCACTGACTGTACACACATAAGAGAAAACTGTGAATCAGTGTGAGAGCAGTACCTTCTTAGAGGGTTCATAGTCATAAAAGAATAAAACGTCAGAGGTAGAAGGGACTTTAGAACAGTAAGCATTAGGAAATAGAACATAAGATATTAGTGTTGAGGGCGATTTTATAACAGAGAACAGAAGAGCTGGGAGTGCTCTTAAAACACAGAACTGTGGAACTGAATATCTAGAATTGTAATGGACCTCAGAGGCCAATTCGTCATCGGATTGGATCTGGAGCTAGAAAATAACTAAAGGCCTTCTCAACAAACGCCAGAATTTTACAGTGAGCAGACAGAGGCTCGGGGAGCTTGATTTGCTATGAAAGCTCACACAGACAGTAAGCATTAGAGGTACCATAGGATGTGAGAAATCAATGAGACCTTCAAAGAAAGAAAAACAGAAATGGAAGTGATCTTATGACTTAAAAACTAAGAATGGTCTTAGAAATGATCTTAGAATCTTAAATGATCTTAGAAAATCCTGAGTTCAATTCCCTGCTTTCAAGAAAAATGAAAGAGAGTCACAGGTAAGATGGATTAAATGCACACACAGCAAGTCAGTGACCAAGCTGGGACTCATGCCCTGGCCACTAAAATAATCTCCTTTGAGGCTTACTTAAAACAACCTTGTGGGGTATAGCTGTTATCAACCCATTTTACAGATGAGGAAACTGAGGCTCAAAGAAACCAACTGATTTTCCCATAGGCAAACTAATAAAAGTCAGAGGTTAGGTCAGAACACAGATGGTCCTGACTCCAAGTCCAACACTCTAGGAACAAAATTGCACCATGTCTCAAAAACAGTCAGCCTAGGTCTACGAATCTATGCCCAACTGCTTCCCTACCTTTTGGTAAAGACTATATAATTGACATATCTGTCAACGGTCTAGAGAGGTGATGTCAACTCAAGTCGATGGACTGACCACAAAGCATGAGGTGGCTGGTTAGTTTGGCCCGACCTGCTTTGAATGTATTCTTTCCCCAAAGAGAATTAGTTGCCTGATCCAACGAAATTAATTGATTCATGACAAGTCCATGTAATTCTTTTTGAGGATATTATTCATTGACCTACATAACTAGAAAGGAATGTCGAAGATGTAGTACATTCATAAGAGGGTCGAGTCATCGAGAATTTATTAAGTGATGATCATGTGCCATTATTGTGTGCTAAGCATTGGGAATGCAAGGAAACTCAAGAAGAAAGGCAGCCCTGCCTTAAAGGCCTTACGTTCAAAAGAGGAAGGAGGAAGGGACTTTAAGGGGGGAAGGGAGCAGAAAAGTGTCTGGGAAAGTTGAGAAATTCTAAACCAAGGCACATTTGGATTGGCTAAAAGAATTGAAGATGTTGAGTCTGGAGAAGAGAAGGTTCAGGGACAGATTCACAGTCTTTCAATATCTAAAAGTCTGTCACATGGAAGACTTTTTCGATTTGTTCTGTGTAGCTCCAATGGAAGGAATAAGGAACTGGTGAAGCAGGAGGATCACTGGACGTAGGGATTTAAGACCTGGCCTCCTGCTTGGCTCTGACGCACCATCACTTTGGGTTACTATACACCTCCATTTCCTTATTGGGAAAATTAGGGGGCCACAAAATAGGGCCCCTCTGCTCACTTTCAGCTCTCAAAATTATAACCCTAGGGCAGCTAGGTGGCATAGTTAGTAGAGCACCGGCCCTGGAGTCAGGAGTACCTGAATTCAAATCCAGCCTCAGACACTTGACACACTTACTAGCCGTGTGACCTTGGGCAAGTCACTGAACCCCAATTGCCCTGCCTTCCCCCCTCCAAAGGAAAAAAAAGAATCACAAAATTACAATCTTTTAATTCTGTGTTATTGGGGGAAAAAAGAAGTTGGCTGCTTATTTTTAAAACTCAGACAGATGTGCAACTGGCTTCCTCACAATGCAATGAGAGGTCTTAGAGGTTTTCAAGAAAATCTTAGATAGCCATGTGCCTTGAGTGCTTTTGGTATGACCATCCTGCAATCAGTGGGAAGTTGTACTAATTATGTCAACAGTGATTTCCAATTATGTGAGAGAAAATGAATGTTCCAAACTTCTAAAGGCAAAAAATTCCAAGTTTGTGGTTCTATAAATTTATGAAGAAAGCAACGTCCACTGGAAAAGGCTCTGGATTTATGGTCAAAGGTCAAAGAACAAGAATTTGAAACCCGAATCTGCTACTTACTAATGTGACCTTGGATAAAGTCACTAACATCTCTGAGCTGGGGTTTCCTCATCTAGAAAAGGAAGGAGATGGGTTAGATGAACCCTAACGTCCAGCTCTGCATTTTTCCAAAGTTCTTATAGTATGCCTTCTGGTGACATCATCTCCTAAGAAGTAGGCCAAGGTCGATAGCATGTATCCCCTTCTCTGAATAGAATGTCCTCCCTCTTCTGCTTCATATAAGAAATTCCCATGCATCCAGAAATGACTCCTACTCTGAATATGCTACACCTTCTCCAAATCCCTCTTGGCAGAGAACCAATGGGAATCAGAAGCCAAATGGCACGGCCTAATCACAAAACAGGCTGCTGGGATGCATTTCTCTTTCTCCTGTGCTTGAGCTATCTGAAGATGATTGAATCATGGGACATAATACAGGTAAATGTTTTATTTATATTCTTTTAAAATGGTTTGTTTGCCTTTCAATGGCTCTCATATAACAGCCTTGCTCTTCAAAAGTATCTTTGTTCTGATTGATAGTGCCCAGTTTTAATGATTGCTAGACAGAGAGATACAAAGCAGACAGAGCCCTTTGGTCCTTATGAAGGAAGAAACATTCACCAGGCTCAATCAACTGGCCACTAAGTGACAGATTTCCTTTGTGTTACTTTGTCTCTCCTGTGCCTTTGGCTAAGCACCGTGAAGTTATAGCTCCCAAACCCTGACATATCCTGAAACATCAATGATGCTTCAGAGGATGACCGTGGTATGAGCTGGATTTGCTCTCCCCGTTGGGGTGAGGATTAACACTCTTGGATTTCCTTAAGGAACACAACGGTCTGATTATGACTTCACATTTTTGTGTATTTTTAAAATGCTGCAAGTTTTTTCCTCTCACAACGAGCCAATGAGAAAAGTATTGCAATTATAATTGTTTCCATTTTACAGATGAGGCAAATATTCCTGAAAAAAAAATGAAGAGACTTGCCCAAAGTCACAAAGCTCCTAGAAGGTTGAACTCAGGTCTTCTGGCTCCAGGTGTAATAGTCTTTCTATTTCATAGAATTCTAGATCTAACTAGGACCTCAAGACCAACCAATGCAACTCCTTTGCTTTACAATTGAGAAATACATGGGTAAGAGAGTCTGAGTGATTAGGCTGCCATCACATAGCTAAGAAATGGGTGGACCTGGATTCAAATGCTTGAAGTCAAATGCAGTGATGGCTTTGCCACCCCACACCTGTCATACTGCCTGCCCCAGTTTCGGTTTCGGAGTTAGAGTGCCCAGATTCCAGGCACAATCCAAGTTTATAGGACCACATGATACAGAATCATTGGCATAGGAACGAGGGCTCTCAACGATCACCTCATCCAGGCCCTTCATTCTACAAATGAGGAAACAAAGATCCCAGTAAGTTAAATGAGTTAACCCAAGGCATACAAAGCTTACTGCAGTCGGAGCTAAAATCCAACCTTCATGACTTCGAATACAGGTCTCTGTTGACTAACTCCTCCAGGAAAATCCATGCCTATTTCTTGAATTTCTTGTTCCTTTCAGAAACAAACACTCTGAGTAACGTGATCTCAATGACTGTGTCTGAATTATCAACAAGACTTGAAAATCCTACATACGAGTGAGACAATTCTAGACATAGTCAAATGCCTCTAGTCAGCCAATAAACATTTATTAAGCCCTTCCTGATTTCCAGAAACTGTACTTAGCACTGGGGATACAAAAAGAGATTAGAATCCTTGTGACAGATATGACCTGACTTTTCACAACCTTCTCCATGACCCCCACTTTGAGTGTTAGCGACTCTAAACAACACTGACCCAGAAAAACATATGTAACAATAGGTATTTCTGTAGATTTTATTTTCCAGTATCTTATTTGAATTTTTAAATGGCCCTAAGTAGTAGGACCTACAGAATATATTAGGACTGTGATTGCGATTTTAGAGATAAGGAAACAGGCTCAGAGAGGGTAATTGAGTTCACTCAAGATTATGGAACCAATAAGCAATGGGATGATTATTTAGCCCCACTTCTAATTCTGTTTCCACTTTATGAGAAATAGCCTTGACCTAGGGGCAAAGGTCCCAGCTAAGGAGAATTTTTGAGGGTTTTTTTTTCTATCTGTAATATGTTGTCTCACCATAGAAGAAGGTATTATCCTTCATGTTTGTGAAGGATGTGGAAAGACAGAAAAGGCAGCAATTGCCCACTGAGGAGGATGGCATTTAAAGTTGGCATCCCAGAAATAAGCAACTCTTTAGCTTGGGCCACATAAGAATATTTATAAGATATGTACTTCAAACTCCTCGGGTGCAAAATATATCCTTACCTTAGGTGCCCAACAAAGCTGTTGCAAAGTCCAATAAGATCATTTATGTCATAGAATATATGACTTAAAACACACCATTCTCATTCAGCCTTAGCCAGAGAAAGAAATTGCTTTGTGGAGGGTCACAGATCAAGTTAGTGTCAAGACTAAGATTAGAACCTAGGTGCGTGACTTCCATGCCAGAGATCTCCCTTTCACTCTCTAATGGTTCTGCAATCCGCTGAGATTGTAAAGGGGAGCTGAATGGGAATTGCCATGGTTATTGTTTTATCATTATATGTCCCCACCAAATTGATCAGATAAAGGCTTGGAGCTGGAAGAGACTGAAGAAAGCACCTAGTTCAACCTTTTCATTTTGCAGATGAGCAAACTGAGACCTAAGCTGGTACAACTACTTGCCCAAGGCCTCACATTAAATATTTGTTTTCCCCAGATAAAAATATAAGCTCCTTGAAGATAAGAACTGTTTTATTTCTGTATTTTATATCTCTTCATTCAGTGTGGTGCCCGGCAGATAGGAAATGCTAAAGAAATATGTATTGAATTGATTGATTGAATCTTAGATGCAGGATTTAGAAATTAGTCATCTGACATCATTGCCAGTGTTCTTTATGTGATAACATTCAGCTTCCCCTGTTCTTAAGGGAATACCTAATCGTATCACAGAGGTCACTATATACTCTTTTTTTTTAAATTTTTTTATTTTTAGATTGCAACAAACAGTTCTACATAATTTTGGTTCCAGATTTTCTTCCCTCCCTCCCCCCTCCCTCCCCAAGAAGGCATGGAGTCCCATATAACTTCCAGGTATAACTAGGCATTGAATTAATTTATACATTTTCTCATGACTCATGAGAAAGACGAAACAGAATCAAAAAAAAAAAAACCAGAACCCAACAACGAATATAAAAGAGAGAAGGGAAAAAAAGTGGAGGGGAAAAAAGGCGAGAATGAAGTATGCCTCGATTTGCATTCATACTTCATAGTTCTTTCTCTGGATGTAGATAGCCCTCTCAATCATGAGTCCTTTGGAGCTGTCTGTGCATATTGTGTTGCTGAGAAGAGCAAAGTCTGTCAGGGTTAGTCATCACAGAATCAATATATCTGTGGTTGTGTATAATGTT
>CM053622.1:784326500-784350759 GCA_028646595.1 Phalanger gymnotis
GTTTTTCGCTACATGAGTATTGTGGAAGGGTTATACATAATGATATGCATGTGGCCCATGTTGAATTGCTTGACTTGTTAGGGAGGGTGGGTGGGAAGGGAAGAGGGGAGAGAATTTGGAACTCAAAGTTTTAAAAAATAGATGTTCAAAAACAAAAACAAAAAAATTTTTGCATGCAACTAGAAAATAAGATCCACAGGCAATGGGGCATAGAAATTTATCTTGCGCTACAAGAAAGGAAGGGAAAAGGGTATGGGAGGGGAGTGGGGTGACAGAGAGGAGGGCTGACTGGGGAACAGGGCAACCAGAATATACGCCATCTTGGAGTGGGGGGGGGGTTGAAATGGGGAGAAAATTTGTAATTCAAACTCCTGTGAAAATCAATGCTGAAAACCAAATATATTAAATAAATAAATAAATACTTTTTTTTAAAAAAGAGCTATAAAAAAAAGAAAAAGAAAAATGACAGCCTTGTCTCCTTCTTGGAATATGATCAACCAACACTTTGTTTTCTCAATGAGGGGTCTACAATAAAGAGCTGCTGAATCAAACTGATGGAAATTTTCCTTTAAAACTTTCCTATATTGATCACCTCAGATAGCTTTTCTGACTGTAGATTCATTCTCATCAGTAGTGAGATACAGCCACCAAAAATGCTAATATATGAGAGAGAGTATGTATGAACCACACCAAGAGCCATAGCTTCTTGAAGGGAGTGGGGGAGAGGGAGGTTCTTCTTCATAAAAGCATGAAATATTAAAGGTCAAATGGACCTAAGAAAAAGGCAATGCGGTATAGAGAAAAGAGCACAGAAATGGGTGTCAAGAAACTAATTTAATATTTCTCTGTTATTTGTAGCCTGGGGCCAGATTCTTCCTCTATTGATCTATTTTCTCATCTAGAGAATGAGAAGTCCTGACTAGATAATCATTAAGGCCCCTCCCAGCTATAACATTCTTAGTCCTAAAAACCCTCAGAGCCCTGACATCCCCTGTTCTAAGGCCTTTCCCAGCCCTGACCTTCCTTGTTGTAAGGTACCTCCCAGCTCTGACATTCTATGTCCTAAGGACCCTCCCAGCCATAACATTCTCCAGTCTAAGGACCCTCTCAACTCTGACATTCTATAATCTCAGGCCCCTTCCAAATCTGACATTCAATGTTCTGTGATTAAGTGATTAGACTAAAAATACAAATGTTCTTGTGCCATATGCTCCTTCTCTCTTCCACTCTAGCTATCACAGGGAATTTTCCCAGCATCTGAAATGCTTATTTTCTGATTGGATCCAAAAACTACATCTTTACAAACATCTTCTGTAATGACTACAAATGAGTCCAAAAGTTAACTCCAGATTCCCAAGTCACTCTCAGCACTTTGGAATTTAATGAACACTTGGTCCCTCAGGGGTCCCCTGCAAAGCTTCCTGAAGGCAGTGAGGAGGAGAAAAGAAGGCTCATTTTACCTCCTTCCTCAGTTATATTCCTCTTTTTACTTTGGTTCAATCCGAATGTCAGCCACCCTTTACAAGTGGGTTCCCTGTGACTGTGCCAGAGATTAGAAAGTAGAGGCTAGAGACGAACAAAAGGCCGAGTTTTAAAGGCTTTAGAGATCAGTCCCAAGGCCTCTATTCACAAACTTTCTTTTATTTGGAAGACTGAACTCACTGATTCCTGATATCTCCCAAAAACCACCCATGATGCACCTGGAGAAGATGAGTTGTACATCCTCAGAGAATGGTTGTTTTAAGTGTGTCTTCGTGGAGACCTGACTGAATAGAGAGAGCTATGGAAGGCGAGAGGATATAGAAATAGGGACAACTTCCAATTTGTCTCATCCTTCCTCTTGTCTCCTTCCTTTTGTACAATTGGGTATGTAACAAATGAGTAATGAGAGACAACTGAGGGAGGGGCATGGAGGGAAGTGAAAGGATGTATGAGAGAGAGAGAGAGAGAGAGAGAGAGAGAGAGAGAGAAAGAGAGAGAGAGTATATATGAGCCAAACTGGGAGCTATAGCTTCTTGGGGGTAGAGAGTGAGGGAGCTCTTTTCTCAATCATCAAGTGGGTTATATATCAAAGGTTAGAACCCAGAAAGGTCAGGTCAAATGGTTTTAGAATATACAATGTTAAAGCTTGAAGAACTGTTAGAACACTGAATTGGAGAAACACACATCTAGAGAGATTAAGTTACTCTCGAGGTAACACAGGAAGAATTTGTCAGGAATGAGATGGCATGGCAGAGGTGTCAGATCTGGAATGGACCTCAAAGTTAAAGGAATGGGTCACCACTGAAAGGGAATGATTAATCCAATCCCCTCCTTTCAAATAAACTAAAACATGAGCCCAAAGAGAAGGCACAGATAAACTGACCCCACAGCCAGGAAGTGATTAAGCTGGAAATCACGGTTGGGCCATATACATAGTTTCATCACATCCTCATAATAACACTATGAGGTAAGTCCTACAATTATTATTATTATCTGATTTTACAAAGGAGGGAACTGAGGCAAACGATCCTAAGTGACTTCTCTTGATCATGCATCCAGTAAGAGTCAGAGGCAAGATTAGAACACACATTTTCCTAACACCAAGTCTAATCTTTGAACATACTACACTACACTGTCTTTCAGAGATAGTCTCCCTAAGAGTACAGGACTATAGTCAACTGCTTTTACTTTTTGAAATCAGCCTAAAATTTCCAGGTCCAATAGATAGTCTGAATACGAGAAGCTGATGGAGTGATTACCATTATTGAAAAGCCTGTCGGGTTTGGTCCAATAGTATTACCCTTGCCCCATGGAATTATTTATCTGACTGAATCGGATTAATAGTTTTATAACAAAGATTTGTTTATAACAAACTTGTTTATAATAATTTGTTTATAACAAATCCATAAAACTGTTGACCCCTTTTCCTACATATATATGGACATGGAGAAGAAGTAGTACATTGAAAGGAGGGTGGTCAAGAGGAAGATGAAATTCTAAACCAGGGCATCTTTGGCACAGTAGAAGGAGGCTCTTTGCCCTGCGACTTTTGGTAAGTAGCCAGAATTCTTTAGACTCCAGTTTCCCCTAACTTCCCTTCCAAATCTCAAGGACTACACGTTTGAATAGAGCAGTTATGGCAAAATAAATGTTGGCTCAATAGAAAAATGGACTCTCAAGTAGGTTGCCTTACAAGGAAGTGAATATTCCAACAAGAGTTTTCCAAGAAGATGCTGGATGAGTATATTCCATACATAATATAGGCATGACCAATGCACAATCAGTGGAAATTTGGAACATGCGACCTTTAAAGTTCTTTCCAAATGTGTGAGATAAATTAAGTATTTCTCTGTAAAGATAAAGTTTCCAATTTACGCTTCTCTAACTTTCTAGCATAGGGCATAGTATACTGGAAAGGGCTCTGGCTTTGTAGTAAGAGAATAGGATTGGAACCCTTCACTTTCCACTAAACTATATGACCCTAAATAAATCACTTCCCAACCCTGCATCTCAGTACCTTTAGCTGTGAAATGAAAATGATAGATTAGATAATCTATAAGGTCTGTTCCAGCTCTGATTATGATCCTCTAATCTTTGATGCTGTGGGGTCATCTCCCAGAAAAGAGAGTCGTGCCTGAAACATCTTCCCTCCTCTTTTCCATTTGTGAAACTCCCATACACCCTGAAATCTCTCCAATGGATTGCTATACCCTCTCCAAACTCCTGATAATACAGGGGTAGATTCAGCAAAGAATTCAACTAACAAATCCATTATTATTGTTTTATCATGAGCCAGGTTCCCTAGCCAAACTTCTTCCATCCTGTCCTTGGTAATATATCTTCAGGTGGAGGGATTGTAGGGGTTGCCCAGGGCAAAGTTTCTGAATTTCTTCTTTTGAAGTGATTATTTTTCTCTTTTCAGTAGTCTAAGAGAACAGCTTCTCTATCCAGAAATATTCAAATTCCAAATGATGGTGACAGTTTACTGACTGCTGAACAAAGAGATGACATCCAAACAATGGCTTTTGGTTCTCAGAAATGAAAACCAAACCATCAGGTACAATCTGCTGGCCATAAGTGACCTGCTTCCTTTGCATTTCTTTTCTATGCCAATACTTTTGGACAAACACCAGTCACTTGCAAACCCCAAAGTCTTCAATTTGCTGAAATACCTCTGATGACTTCATAAGATGTTGAGGGTAGGGACAACCATTGGCCTCTTGGGGCTGTGCCCTAAACCAAGGAATATTGCCCTTGCTTCTAATGTGAGAGCAATGTGGCCCAGTAAAAGCTGCTTCTGTTTTCTGTATATTTATAATTTCTTTTCTCCACCAAATCCATAGAACCATAAATTTAGAGCTGATAGGGACCTGAGAGAGTATGTAATTCAACCTCTTCGTTATGTAGGTAAGAAACCTGAGGCTACTGGTGGGGGTGGGGTGATTAAGTCACTTGTCCAAGGTAACCTAACAAACTTGACACATAGCAGGCACTTAACAGATAATCACTGATCGATATGTTTCATTTTCAAAGGTCAGAGTTGAAACCAAGTGTTCTACTACCATGGCTCCAGGGATATTTCTGCTATATCATGATGCCTCCTTTAATCATGCATGAAGACCTCATCATTTCAAAGGAGTTACCATGAACCATCAACCATGGTGTACTTGCCATACACAGTGTGGCAGGTTCTACCAATGCAAAAAAATTCTAAGTAGATGCCCAACAATAGAGTAGGGATCTGTTATCTCAGGACCAGCTTTCTTTAGTGCAGAGAGGGTCCTCACCACAAAATGATGAACTGACCTGTTCATCACAACTAGTGAAGACTTAAATCATGGAATATTTCTTAAAACCATAGATATTTGGCACTAGAGGACTGAAATAAAAGACTTTGGCCAACATGTCTGACATGAAAAATATAAAATGTTGGTGACTACCACATTGCCACCCCATGTGTTTCTCCTGCTTTGGTGATGCAGATAGAGAAGGAAGGCTATGGATGGAAGAAATAACACAGCCATGACCTATTTTATCCTGGTTGGGCTCTCAGAGTACCCCAGGGCTCAAGTCGTCTTCTTCTGCCTGCTCCTGGTGTCCTATCTTGTCACCTTGCTGGGGAATGTCCTTATTCTCTTCTTGATCCACTATGATTCCCATCTCCACACACCCATGTATTTCTTCCTCAGCAATCTGTCCTTCCTGGACATCTGCTACACTTCAGCTAGTGTCCCTCAGATGATCATTAACTGTTTAGTCAGAATTCCCATCATCTCCCTGGGCCTGTGCTTGGCACAGATGTGTGCTGGCCTCTACTTGGGAGTTGTGGAATGCCTCCTTCTGGCTGTTATGGCCTATGATCGTTGCATAGCTATTAGTGACCCTTTACGCTACTCAGTGAGGATGGGTCCCCAGCTCTGTGCCCAGCTGGCAGGAGCATCCTGGATCTCAGCTTTTCTTCTCACTGTAGTCCCAGTCCTGACCATGCCATTAGAGTTCTGTGGCCAGCACATCATCAACCACTTCTCCTGTGAACTCCTGGCCATCCTCAAACTTGCTTGCAATGATCTACAGATCTATGAATTGTTGATTATGGTGACCAGTTCCCTGACTCTGCTGGCACCTTTTGCCTTCATCCTCACTTCCTATGGGCACATCCTTGGGGCTGTGCTGAAAATTCATTCAGCTAAGGGCAGAAAGAAAGCTTTCTCTACCTGTAGCTCCCACCTCAGTGTGGTAATTATCTTCTATGGTACAGCAATCTCCATGTACATGATGCCCCAGGATAAAGCCAGCAGGGACAGGGACAAGATTATCTCCATGCTCTATGGTGTTGTGACACCCATGCTCAACCCCCTTATCTACAGCCTTCGAAACAAGGATGTGAACTGGGCCTTAAAGAAACTATTAGGAGAGCAGAATGTCCCCTAGTAAGAGATCTTTGGATCCCTTTTCTATAGCCCAAAGGTGATGGGCTCACTGTTGTTAAAACATAACTGTTGGAAAAGAAAATGACTGGTTATCAATACAATCATTGGTATTACACAGATCCCTCCAACAACCAGGATTGTTTTTTCTATGGTACTTTCTCTTTGCTTATTTGTTTGGACTGAATCTCCCTGTATCACCAAAGCTGAGTGTGCAACAGCCAATCAATGGTCCAATCCAATTATTGACCAGCTTTGTCATGTGCTGTTTGCAACCTCAGCTAGTTCTCTCCTCCTTAAACAGCCTGGTCAGCCCCTGTCTCTGGAGCTCATATCAGTATTGGAGTTACTGTGGACACTTAAGCAGCTTAGTTTACTGCAACTCAGAACTCCTCCAATTATTAGAGGCTGCATTACTACACTCTGCCCATGGCACTTTCAAACACAACCTAATGTAAATGGGGCAGAGCCTTTGCAATATCAGAGGTATAGCATTAGATGTGTGTCAGAAAGGTCTTTTATCCCAATGATTGACAACCCCCATACCACTACACGAGTGCCAAGCATTGTCATAGCACCAAGGTGCTTCAGAGAAAGAAAAATCCAGATGTGACATACAATTTCTCCAATCTCCTTCTTATGGACCACTATAAAAAAAAGAGATCTAGAAGCAATGTCCAAGTTGCAGATGCTTCTCAATTAATGAAGCCACATCTTTCCCACACATGGCATGGTGGAATTATGGTGGAAATAGCAATGGGTTTTTAATCAGAAGATCTATGGTCTGACCTTGATTATGTCAATTAACTTCTTGATTTTCTCAACCACAAAATGAGAGGTTTGAACTATATATTGTAAAAGCCCAAGTTCTCAGAATTCTGAATCTATGATTCTATCAGAATCACTCCCCATGAACAAATAAATACACTCAAAGCCTACACAATTGTGGACATTCTATTTACTATCAACAATAATCACCAATCTTCCTCTGCCTCGAATTAACCTAATTCACTCCACCTCTGCATGCTTATAATTACATCAAAATAATACTGAGTTATAGCCAAGTATGCACTTTCCTTGTCTAGAGCATGCAAGAGAGCTAGCTACCATTCACTCTTCCACCACCCTTGTCCAAAACACTGACACAAGAAAAGATATCCTCCTTGTCACCAAGACCTACCAAACTATTACATAAATAATATTTTCCCCTAGGATAACTTCCTCCACAGTTCTACAACCTCTGTTACTTTTCAAGGAGCTGCTAAAACAACCAGCAACACTTTTCTTAAAATCTGTACTTTATTTTTGCCTTCCCTAGAGTGCCCTCTCAACCTTGAAGTTTCTCATGTACCTAGGCATAACCCCTGAGTTCAAGCACATCACATAATTTGGTCAACACATCAGACAGCTCCTCATCCTTAGGCTAGACCCTGACCTTAAAGCATCTGGAAGCCATAGTTTTTCAGGACTGTAGGCAGCCTTCCAAACGATAAGCTATTTTTAGAAATCCTCTACATCCCCTCATGCAGAATCATAGAACATCTGAGCTACAAGAAACATCAGAATTCTTTTACCCCAACCTTTGCCTGAATATAAAGCATCTCTACAGCATTTCTAGCCACCTAGCCTCTGCTCATAAATCTCCACAAATGTGGGTAGGAGGGTGGGGTGGGGAATTACTTCTTTCCAAGACAGTCCACTCCAATTTAGGAGAGTATTGATGTTTTAGAAGATCTTGTTACAAAATATTAATCTGCATCTCTACAACTTCCACTAAGAGCTCTAGTTTTTGAACTCTGGTCACAAACGGAAAATGTCAAATTTTACTTTCTTATGACAAAGTATCAATTACTTAGACAATGATGACATTTACCCTGTGTTATCTCTTCTCCATGGTAAATTTTCAGGACCTTCAACTAGTCCTCACATGGCATAAAATCTATTTTCTTCACCATTCTAGCTTCCTTCTTCAGCATATGTTCCAATTTGTCAGGGCCCCTTCTGAAATAGAGCATTCAGGAGTGAAAACAGTGCTCTAGGTGTGGTCTGGTCAGGGTAGAGGAGAACAAGACTCAATCTCTTTAAGAAGAAAGAGGATCTCTGTTCAAGGTCCATTTTGAAGTAGATGGCTGGGATGTACTATCTATTCTGATTATTCACAACATGGGCACTATCCACTTCAAATAAAGTTCCTTACTTACTAAAGGGAGAAAATTAATATGGAATCTCCCCCCAAAAAATGGACTATAATCTTCAGACAAGCTTGGTGTCTAATAGTTATAGTTCCTAGACGTGTTAAATGAGAAATGGGGACACACACACACACACACACACACACACACACACACTATTCATTTTCAAAGTTCAGGTCTCACCAGAACCATGAAACTATCCCCAAACATTTCAGACCACACTAATATTTCCTTCTTCTCAATGGTTACATTTACTTTTTAAGTTCTTAAAATTTAATATTTTATTTTTCCACTAACATGAAAAAACAAGTTTTATAACCTTTGCTTTTTTTCAATTTTGAGTTCCAAATTCTCTCCCACCATCCCTCACCTACCCTCTCACTGAGAATGCAAGGAATTTGGTGAAGGTTATACACGTGTAATCATGTAAAACATATATCCATATTAGCCATATTTTGAAAAAAACAGATTTTAAAAAATCAAGAAAAATAAAGAAAGTTTAATATGCCTTGATCTACACTCATATTCCATAAGTTCTTTCTCTAGAGGTAGAGAACATGTTTTCATCATACGTCCTTCAGAATTCTCTGGAATCTTTTTATTGTTGAGAACAACTAAGTCATTTAAGGTGATCATCATACAATATTGCAGTTACTGTATACAATGTTCTCCTGGTTGTGTCCACTTCACTTTGCATCAGTTCATATAAGTCTTTCCAGGTTTTAAAAGCATCCTGCTCATCATTTCTTATAACACAACAATATTCCATGACAATCATATACCACAACTTGTTCACCCATTCCTCAATTGATGGGCTTTCTCCTTGATTTCTAATTCTTTGCCACAATGCAAAGAGCTGCTATAAATATTTTGCACATGTGGATATTTTTGCCTTTTTATGTCTTTGGGATACAGACCTAGTAGTGGTATTGCTGGATCAAAGGGTATGCACAATTTAATTATCCTTTAGGAATAGTACCAAATTGCTCTCCAGAATGGTTGATCAGTTCATGACTCCACCAATAATGCATTAGTGTCCCAATTTTCCCACATCTCCTCCAACATTTGTTATTTTCCTTTTCTGTCATGTTAGCCAATCTGATTGGTACTTCAGAGTTGTTTTCATTTGGATTTCTCCAATCTATAGTGATTTAGTGCATTTTGTGTGTGTGAAGTCATTTTTACCAAAGTATAGGCCTCCACTTTCATCACTGCAACATTTATATTATTCAATGTCTTATAAATCAAAACCATTTTAGATAGTGATTCTGCTGTCCAATATGTTCATTATTTCTTACAGCTTCATATCATTCACAAATTCAGTAATACCATCTATCACTTTGCCCTTGTAACACAGAAAGGTTTTTTTTTTAATATAAATTTCACATTGCCTTGATTAAATTAAGGGAACACATAAGGATCAATATTAGACCAAGTTTAAATGTCCTACTATATTTCAAAGCAATCTTAAACACACATGTAATTGTGAAAGTTTCCATCCCCTTTCCAATTAATATAATCACAGAAAGCCTAGTTAGCTAGATTGAATTAATCTATCAAAGGTGGGAATTAGATTTGAATAATTCCATAATCATTTTGGTAAAAACCTTTATTATTGCATGAAAACAGATGATCCAATACAAAAAAAATCTCTTTTAATTGCTGAAAGAATAAGAATATGGTCCCATATATAACACAGCAAACTAGTTTGAAATCTCCCATTCCAGTAGCAAGTCAGTAGAGTTATCGTTGAATTCAATGATGAAGTACTCCTCAAAAGAAATTGTTACTCACTCCTTCCCCACCTTAAAAATTTCATGACCTTGTGAATGTTGATAGGTTAGAAGATCTGGATCTCTTATCATAGTGAATATCAGTGGCCCTGAAACAGCATGGATTGATTGACAGCACAATCATCAAGAGCTAAAAGAAATATCAAGGACAAGTGAGGCACATCAAGGAAATACAGCTTCAGGACTCTACAAAGGCACCAACTCTTGGAACTGAATAGACAGCTACACCTGAAGGAAACTTCATGAAGAACTCAAAAAGAATGAGAAGGATAGACAATAACCAGGAGGAATGGATAGACCTTTGGTCCAAATATGCCCTCTAAGTTTGAGCCAACTCTATTCAAGGAAAATATGGGTGCAAAAGGAGAATGTACCCCATGTTGGAGGCACATTTCTTTAACAACTATCCTTACTATACCTGTTTCTCAAATACTGCCCTTGCTAAAGGCAAACTTACTCTGGCTGATAACTAATGAAGAGTACACTGGTAGGAAATCAAGAGTAACAATGCTAGAAAATAACCCAATCTCACAGGGTTATCCATACAATCTTGGGGAAATTAAGCAGTAATATGCTATTCTTTGTGGATCCCAACTTGTTAGTACAAGATCAAGTTGAAAAAGTGGTCTCAAGGCAGGAAATACTATAAACATCATGAAGAAGAGAACTGGGCGAGTACTTGAAATTCTATCAAATAAAAGAACCTTTTGGTTGAATGACCAAATTCATATACAATTGGCTTCAATGTTATGTCATGAATAATAAATCTCTCCAACTCAATCACATGGCCCAATTCTACTTTCCATGCAATTGGATTGTCTCTCCCTTCCTGCTGGTAGATTCTAAGAATCTATCACTAGAATCCACTCCATCTTCCTGCCACCACCTACCTGCCAGTATTTTCCTAAACAAATGTTGCCTTCAACATTGACAATGCTAAGAAAATAGATGGAAAATTATCTCGTACGGCAGGATCTCCTCTATATTTCCAGCTTCACACTTTCCAGGCATCTTTATTCAATCTAAGCCCAGAAAGTTTTCTGAAAATATAACGATATTTCCCAAGTTAAATAAAATAGAGATATGAGGGGCTGGGGCACAATGCCTGGCCCATAGTAAGTGCTTGATAAATGTTTATTGGATTATTTAACTGGGTAGGAAAGTATGGATCTGTGATGGTGGGGTACAGGTTTAATCAAATATAGTCAGAGTTAGAATTCACTTGCATGACCAAGTCCTACCAGCAAAATCAGACTCTCTCCCTCCTTCATCATTTCCTCTCCTCCCCTAGACAGTTCTACATTTATTTCATTAAATTCTTTAGCCCTCTTCTTGATATTCCTGGCTGGCTTTTACTCTGCCTGCTAACTTCCAGGTCTCTGAAAATTGATTATATCTTACTGTCCACTCTTTGTCTTCCTCTACCCACTTCCTGTATTCTCCCATCTAGTTCAAACTCTTTCAAGCTTTTGCTATAGGGAAAGAGAGGAAAATATAAAATATAGAGATCTAGAATCCCATTGTTTAAAGAGAGTCACAGTCACAATTCAACGTCACATCAAAGTCTCATCAGCGTAGTCTACCCTTTCCCACTTCCTCTCTCCATCTGCCCACTTCTCTTTCCCTGTCCAAATCTACCACAGTTAATTATGTCTCTTCCATGTGTGATTTCAGTCTTATTTTACCAAATTCCTGTTTTCTCCCCTGACCGTTCCACACCTTTACCTTTTAATTCCCTATTATCACCTGCCCAAATAATTTCTTATCTCTTCTACTTCCTACCTTCCCCACACCCCTCATTTCTATTTCCTATCCTCACCTGACTACTTTCTATACAAGCTAGTCTTTGGAACTCGTGTGTTAAGTGAAGACAAAAGAAGGGGCAAGGCCAAGATGGTGGCTGGAAAGCAGGGACTTGAGAGAGCTCCCCCCCCCAGGTCCCTCCAAACACGTATAAAAAACGACTCTGAACAAATTCTAGAACTGCAGAACCCACAAAATAGCAGAGGGAAGCAGGGCTCCAGCCCAGGACAGCCTGGAAGGTTGTGAGATAAGGTCTATTGCACGGAACTGGGAGCAGACCAGAGCCCAGCATGACCTGTACCTGGACCAACCAGATCTGGAGCCAGGCAGAACAGGCCTTAGCATTGTGAATCAGTGAGGTGTGGCAGTTACCAGACTTCTCAACCCACGAGCACCAAAGACAACAGAGAAGGTTAGTGGGAAAAGCTGCTGGGAGAGAGTGAAAGGAGTTTGCAGTTTGGCCATCACCCCAGAGGCAGTAGAGGTGATGAAGCTCTGAGGCTGCTTACAGAGCTCCAGCTGCAGTTTCTTCTGGCCCCAGGCCCACCTGGTGGTAGGAATTAAGTGGCAGATCTGAGCGGGAGTACAGAGCCAGTTTAGATCTGAGTCCGGTCTGGGTTGGCACTTCTTGGAGGAGGAGTAGGGCTGCTGTGGCTGAGCTTGCTGTGTAGAAATAGCTTTGAAAACAACAGCATGGCCCCTCAAGCTTGGGACAACACACACTATACTCTACAAGCAGTCATACCCTGATGTAAAACTCAAGAGTCAGGTAAGTTGTCTGGGAACATGACCAGGCAGCAAAAACACAGTCAGATTCAGACTCAGACTTTGGAATCTTTCTTCGGTGACAAAGAAGATCAAAACATACAGCAAGAAGAAGTCGACAAAGTCAAAGACCCTACATCAAAAGCCTCCAAGAAAAACATGAACCAGTCTCAGGCCATGGAAGAGCTCAAAAAGGATTTGGAAAAGCAAATTGGAGAAGTAGAGGAAAAATAAGGAAGAGGAATGAGAGTGATGTTAGAAAACCATGAAAAACAAGTCAATGACTGGCTAAAGGACACCCAAAAAATACTGAAGAAAATAACATCTTAAAAAATAGACTAACACAAATGGCAAAAGAGCTCCAAAAAGCCAATGAAGAGAAGAATGCCTTGAAAGACAAAATTAGCCAAATGGAAAAGGAGGTCCAAAAGACCACTGAAGAAAATTCTACCTTAAAAATTAGATTGGAGCAAGTAGAAGCTAGTGACTTTATGAGAAACAAGATATTATAAAACAGAAGCAAAGGAATGAAAAAAATGGAATACAATGTGAGATATCTCATTGGAAAAATCAGTGACCTGGAAAATAGATCCAGGAGAGATAATTTAAAAGTTATTGGACTACTTGAAAGCCATGATCCAAAAAAGAGCCTAGATATCATCTTTCAAGAATCCAGCAATTGCTTCCTGAGAAAAGATCCCAAAAAGAAAACTCCTAGGAATATTGTCGCCAAATTCTAGAGCTCCCAGATCAAGGAGAAAATACTACAAGCTGTCAGAAAGAAACAATTTGAGTATTGTGGAAATGCAATCAGGATAATACAAGATCTAGCAGCTTCTACATTAAGGGATTGAAGGGCTTAGAATATGATATTCTGGAGGTCAATGGAGCTATGATTAAAACCAAGAATCACCTACCCAGCAAAACTGAGTATCATGCTCCAAGGCAAAATATGGATTTTCAATAAAGTAGAGGACTTTCAAGCTTTCTCAGTGAAAAGAACAGAGGTGAATAGAAAATTTGACTTTCAAATACAAGAACCAAGAGAAGCATGAAAAGATAAACAAGAAAGAGAAATCATAAGGGACTTACTAAAGTTGAATTGTTTTGTTTACATTCCTACATGGAAAGATGATGTGCTTAATTCATGAGACCTCAGTATTAGGGTAGCTGAAGGGAATATATATATATATACACATACATATATACACATACATATATACATATATACATATATATATATATACATATATATACACATACATATATACACATACATATATACATATATATATACATATATATACACATACATATATACACATACATATATACATATATATATGGAGAGAGAGAGAGAGAGAGAGAGAGACAGCAAGAGAGAGAGAGAGAGAGCACAGGGTGAGTTGAATGTCGATGATACCTAAAAAAATAAAATCAAATTAAGGGATGAGAGAGGAATATATTGAGAGAATGAGAAAGGGAGAGATAGAATGGGGTAAATTATCTTGCATAAAAGTGGCAAGAAAAAACAGTTCTGTTGGAAGGGAAGAGGGGGCAGGTGAGGGGGAATGAGTGAATCTTGCTCTCATCAGATTTGGCCTGAGGAGGGAATACCATATATACTCAATTAGGTATCTTACCCCACAGGTAAGAAGGAGGAAGGAGATAAAAAGGGGGGATGATAGAAGGGAGGCCAGATAGGGGGAGGAGGTAATCAGAAGCAAATACTTTTGAAAATGGACAAGGTCAAGGGAGAAATTTGAATAAAGGGGGATAGGATAGGAAGAAGCAAAATAGTCTTTCACAACATGAGCATTGTGGAAGTGTTTTACATAATGATACATGTGTGATCTATGTTGAATTGCTTGCCTTCTTAGGGAAGGTGGGTGGGGAGGGAAGAGGAGAGAGAATTTGGAACTCACAGTTTTAAAAACAGATGTTCCAAAAAAAAGTTGTTGCATGCAACTTGGAAATAAGATATACAGCAACGGGGCATAGAAATTCATCTTGCCCTACAAGAAGGTAAGGGAAAAGGGGATTTAGGGGGGAGTGGAGTGACAGAAGGGACGGATGTCTGGGGAATAGGGCAACCAGAATATATGCCATCTTGGAGTTGGGGGAGGGTAGAAATGGGGGAAAAAATTGTAATTCAAACTCTTGTGAAAACCAATGCTGAAAACTAAAAAATATTAAATGAATTAAATTTTAGAAAAAGAAAATTGAAGAAAATAAACAAATAAATAATGACATTGGCATTGTACAAAGCACTAGGGATACAAAAAGAGGCAAAAGACAGTCCATGCCCTTCAAGAAGCTCACAATCTAATGGGGAAAATAACAAATAACATGTATACAAAAATGTGCATACAAGATAAATAAGAAATAATTAAGAGAGGGAAGTCGCTAGGATTAAAAGGGCTTGGGAAAGGACTTCTATAGAAGGTGGGATTTTTAAAAATTTAAAAATCAAAGGCTATACAAGGCATGATGCCACTTTCCCTATGGAGACCTCACTGAGCATGACTTTTTAGAACTTTAGAGTCATTAAGGGACCTCAAAAGTGTTCTAGCCAACCCTGTACTGGAATTATGAATCCTCCCACCGCCCACAATACCACTAGGAAATGGCCATCCAGCCTCTATGTGAAGACCTGCAGAGATGGGGAGCAGAGCACATGCCCAGGAAGTCCATTCCACTTTGGGCCAGCTCAGACTATTCAGAAGCTTTTCCTTCTGCTGAGCCCAGCTCTTTCTTTCTATAATCTCTCTGCAACCTTCTGGGCCAAGTCAAATAAGTATAATCCCTCTTCGTCTGCATGAAATCTTTGAGACACTCAAAGATATCTCCCATGTCTATCCTGGGTCTTCTCTTCTCTGGCCTAAACACCTATATTTCCTTCAACTGATTTTCATAAAGCTTAGTTTCTAGTCCTTTTATCAACTTGATTCCCAGACTCTTATCCGGACACATTATTTTTTGGTCAAGTATGTCTTTGCTAGACTGTGCTTCCCTCTGAAACAAGCAAAATATTGTAGATGTAATCTTTTTGACTGACCTCCTGAGCTGACATGGGATACCCACCCTACATATCTTTTTCATACTAAACACTCCTTCCTGGATCTGACCCTCCTCTAGACTCCCATGACAGTAATTGTTGATACCAATCATCTGAGTTGCCACAATGCTTCTTTGCTATACAATGCTACCTTGTATTGTTGACTATTTTTCAATGCCTATATACCAAATTCTGAGCTCCCCAAGGGAGATATCTTATACTTTTGTGCTTTCCATATTTCCTAGTACAGAGCCTTGCTAATAGATGCTAATACAACGAATTATATTTAGATTGAATAATTGTTGATATACACTCTTCAGTGCCTGAGAACCTTGAAGAAATCCCATGGTTTAGACTGATGCGATAAAACTCTAATTGACCACCTTCTCACTTCCCATCCCCAGAGAGGACACGGACTGGGGCCAAGGTGGCACAGCTCAAGGTCCCACTTTCCCAGCTTCATTAGCAGAGTCCCCAAGGAAGGTGACAGTGACAGCAATATCCTCTGCCCTGATACTACCAAGGGACAGAGGGAAAGAGAAGACATACTGCCACCTTCTTGGATTCTTCCAAGGGAACCTGAACCATCCCTTTGTCTCTCCTTTCCCTGGCACTGGGCATTACTCTTCTTTATCTACACTGGCCTCTCGCATGCTTGGAGTCCAGGCATGTAACCAGCTGATGTGGTGGCCACAAGATGCTGAGCTGGGAGTTAAGCAGTTAACACAGTTGACTAAAGAAAAACTGAGGTCTGACCCTTAAGAGCATCAGGAAGAGGTAAGTCCACCTTGGGGGTGCAAAGAAACAAGACTAGTAGGACCAATTCTGCTGAGATGTGGATGCTATTGATAGATATAAACACAGCATGGAAGAGCTAGGAGAAACCTTAAAATGAAGAACACAGAGACTTCCAACTGGAAACTGTTTTAGAACACAGGCCATAGCTTAGAACATTGACCTGAAAAAGCCCTCAGTGATCACCTAGGCCCACCTAGGCCCTATTGAGGAGGACCATTCACTAGGTCTCCACTAACGAGGAATGAATGGTCATTAATCTTCTCCTCCACCAAGAAGGGTGAGCAGATACAATGAGTTCACTGGGACAGAGCAGGGAGCTAGGGCTAAATTGGATTGAATCCAAAACAGGATATTTTAATGGGAATAGAAGTAAGGAGAAGGGCAAATCCCAAAGAGCATTAACTGCACCAAGACCTTCAAATACCCGAGGAAGAAAGGAGTGGAGAGATAGAGCATGGAGCTGGGAAAGAGCCTCATACTTGGAGCTGGAAGACTACTCAGGTTTAAGCCTTGCCCCTTCTCCTAGCTACTTGAGTAACCTTGGATGAGTGATTTCCTCCACCCTGCACCTCTAAAACTTGGGAGCTACATTAGATTATCCTAATGGCTCCTCTGATGAGCTAAGAGTGGGGAAGGAGGAGAGAAGATGTAGGAACTCTTATCCCGGTGGTAATCAGAGAAGCTACATCCAAGGAAGGAAAGATGTGTGCTCAAGATTTCTGCTCTGCTGGAAAACCAGTCACTGTTGGTGTCAGGAGAGTAGAAGTGGAGGGGAGGGGTGCCACGTCTATGGGGATAAAGTATATCCCCAGATTAAAGTTTCTGCCTGGGGCCTGGGGGAGCCTGGAGCTGAGAGGGAGGGAGAAGGATGGCCCTTCTACTATACTATGCACATTCTAAAGCTTTCGCCCTAGGGCAAAGACACAGTGGCTTCACTCAAGTTTCAGCTCTAATCCCACACATACCTTACCCTTCATGCCTAAGTATTCATTGTCCCATCATTTCCTCTATCCACTGCCTCCATTCAAATTTAGAGAAAGGTAATGGGTACAACCTTAAATTTAGAAGGGGGTTGGGAGAGGGGGCACTGGGAGAGGTCCAATCTTGTCACCACCCAGACATTTGTCCCTACTTTGCCATTCATTAACTATATGAGCTTCTAAAGAGTTTTTTGAGTTTGAATGTAAATGGGTGATAAATTTGGTCTGTAGGAAATGAGTTCAAGTCCTACCTTGGACACATATTAGTTGGGCGACTCTGGGCAAATAGCTTAACCTCTTTTACCTCAGAAAATGCCCTAAGACTTTTTTATAGAGTTGTAAATAGGGTTTTGTGCTGCTTTTATGCCATCTGTAACAGCCTGCTTTCTTTCAGGCATTCTCCTCCTTGGGTGGCAGAGGTGAGGGTATACTATGATATAGCTATTAGGAGAGGGATCACATGGGCATAGACAAGCTAGGCAGGGCCATGACAGAATTCTCTGATGAAATAGCTAGGTCAAAATTCTCATTGCAGCTCTACTTCTCAATTAAGTCAGAGGACCTGAATGGTGAGCAGAGGCAGTCCAGGTAGAAGATGGGTATATGCTTAGTATCTGTTTCAAGCTTAAGTGACAACCCAAAATGATGAGACCAGGCCAACTATAGTAGGGATCGAGATGGAAGTTCCTCAGATAATAGTGATGCTAGCAGATTCTAATTTTGATTTCATAACATTTAAAGCTAGAAAGGACACAGAGGCCAGGTCACAGAGGTCAGGTCACAGAGCTCAGGCCCCTGCTTTTATAGACAGAGAAACTGAGCAAATGAGAGAAAGAAAATAATTCACACATGAAATAGTGAAGCTGGGATTTAAACTCAGATCTCTTGCTTCCAAATTAAGTGCTCTTTCTTCTGTGCCACTGGTTAGTAACTGCTAAGAAGAGATTCCTTTTATCAAATGGTCTCTGTCTCCACTGAAGTCCCTTCTGATGCTCCATCATGGCATGAAAGCAAGTTGGGATTCTCAAAGACTGTGCTGGAGAGAACACAATCTAGAACCTCAGCCTGATGGAAGTCCTCTGAGCACAGAGCCATAGGAAGCTGCATCTCTCTCATCTCAAGGCCAGCCCTGAGATCCGAGAGGCTTGAGCACCAAAAGTCTGGCCACTGGGCCAAAATAAAATGGCCATAGCAACTCATGAAGACCGTCAAGTACAGTGTAAATGTAACTGAAATCAGAGGTTCCTAAGTTCATTTTATTCACAGTACCTAACACACAGTAGGCACTTAACAAATTCTTATGGAATGGATGCATGGACAGATAGGTGGATGGATGGATGGATGGATGGATGGATGGATGGATGGATGGATGGATGGATGGTGGTGGTGGGAAGGTATAGATTGAGGAAAGAGAAATTAGAGATTAATTCATTTAATCCTATTGTTTCATACATAAGGAAATTGAAGCCAAGGGAGATGAACTGATTGTCCAAGTTCCCACAGGTGTATAGCAAAGCCAGAATTAAAACCTGTGTCCTAAAACTTGAAATGCAGAGTCCTTTCCATTGCATACCACTGTTTCTCCAGCATTTTACACAATATTTCTCATGTGTTTTTGTTCTTGACTTTTTCCTAATTATGAAGATGCAATGGAATCTCACCATATTCACATGCCATAGTTTGTTCAGTCATTTCTCTGCCACGTAAACATGGACTGTCTACAATGTTTTGTTATTATCAAAAGCCAACAGTTGTACATGCTATCGACTTCAGGCTTCTCTTTATGACTAGTAAATCCTCACTAAATCTCAGGATGAGAGATGCCCAACCAAAGAGACATTTGGCGTGTGGCAGAGGAGATCTGGCCATCCAGTGAGGGGTAGAATACTAAAAGATTGTCAATTTACCAGGGCAGAAAAGACCAATAAAACCAAGAAGAGTGCAGTAGAGGTCAATTTTCCTGGGAAGAGGAATGAGGAGAGGAAAGCAAAACAAGACTTCATGGCATTCAGTGGGAATCAAATGCTCCCTTACAGATCTTGGGCAACTGCCATCTCTTTGGACTTGCTTCCACTCTTAAAAAGGGAGTTACACCAGATGAAGGCTCTTGCCATCTCAGACAAGCCACATTCTAAGAACCCTCCAAGCTCTGACATTTTACATTCTAAGGGTGACTCCTAGCTCTGACATTCTCTGTTCTGAGGCCTCTCAGAGCTCTGACCTTCTGCATTATAGTCTGAGGGTTCCCTCTGTTCTAACAGCCCACCTTCCACGTTCTAAGTGGATTTAAAACTCTGACATGCTATATGGTTCTGTGGATCACTAAGCCGAGAAATCAATCCATGCTAAGATATGACTGGGCGCTAAAGAGCTGGTGTGTTCCTTCTCCCAGACAGCATTTGTGCCATCTAAAAAACTCTAAAGGGCTTTATTCAAAGAAGCAAATCATAAATCTCGAGCATGTACATGTGTTAGAGTAAACGGTATATTTGGGATCTATGGGGATTTTGAGAAGATTGGGAGGAAGAGAAATGAGATGAGAGTCTTGCCAATTTTATCTCCAAAGGAAATCTCACTTCAAACCTCTGCTCTCCATTCACATTTACTTCAGGTCTTCGTTAGCTCTCACCTGGAACGTTATAATACCTTCCTGATTTATCTCCCTGACTCAATCCCTTCTCTAATCTGTCTTCCATAATCTAGGAAATGATAATACACAGGTCTGACCAATGGCATTCCCTGCCCCAAAATCCATTATCCCAATTGTCTATGGGACGACATACAAACTCCTCATTCTGGCACTGAAAGTAGTCCATAACTTGGTGTCCACCTACCTTCCTAGACTGAGTTCACATTTCCATCTTTCACCCACTCCAACTACAAGCTGGTGCACAATGCTCTCACTATGCCTAATCCTCCCTGGGCATGGCTACTCAGCTGAGTGCTTTCTATGAAGAGCCCCATGGCGGCTGCTGGTGAATCCTAGGGATATAGTGTCATTTAGACTTTGTTCCCACAGTCTCCTGATGTTCTCATCCCGTGAATTGCTTGGTTGGCTCCTCCTTGCTATTCAGGTCCACCAGCTTTCCAGTTCCAGTGTATCAGAAATTCTGAAAGCATCTTGCGGTTTGGGGACTAGAGTTTTCCCCTAATTATTTATCTTTTTTTTTTTCAAAAAACTGGGATGATTAACTTTTTATCTTATGTAGTTTTTATTTTTGATTTCTTGAACTATAGCTCTGGAAAACTGGGCTTTGATAAAACCCACTAAGATTCTTGACTATGCCTTTAAACTCAAATCACTTTGGCTTTCACTGATTGGCTAATAATAGGTTACTGGCCAAGGCTCGCTTGCGCAGTCTTTGGGTTTTGATGGCTCCGAGTGAGTTTAAGTAGCAATTATTTCTGTTTTGGTCCCTCCCAAATGATTCTTTTGTGAAGACAATTTATTAAGTGCCTACTATGTGTGTGACTTGTCCAGAGTCATACAGGAAGTATCAAAGTCAGATTTGAACTCAAGACCTCTAGGGACAATACTCTTCCCACTGGACAATACCCATTAGATCTGTGCATTGGGAAGGTTACTTTGGTAGTGTAGCAAAGCAGTGACCTGGAGAGGGAAAGACTAAGGTACAGGAGATAATCTTGGAATCAGGAGGGACATGTCAGTGAGCAATGAGTGCAATACATACCTGGAAAAAAAGAATTCCATGTAAATATATTGGACAAATGAGATGAGAGTCTTGCCAATTTTATCTCCAAAGTATATCTCACTTCAAATCTCTGCTCTCTGGCCAAATACCTCCTGTAAGAGGGAACTCATAACACCCAAAGGTTGTAATGTGTAAAATGTAAAGCTCATTTTACTTTTTTTAGAGCTCCAGCTGCTAAAAAGGGTTCTTTCTCTCTTTTTTCCCCTTATATTAAGCTTAAATTTGCCAAGTTGCAACATATGCCAAGTTCTGCCTAGTGAAGCTAAGGAAAAATCTCTTCCACATAGCAGTCACTCAAATAAATGCTTGGAAATATTGTATGATTTCTCCTCCCCCTCAGGAAAGAAAAATCTCCTTTTCTCCAGGCTAAACATCCCAAATCATTCACTCCATTCTTATATATCATGACTTTGAGACCCTTGGTCACCCCAGATGCCCTCCTCTGCACATTCTTCACTTGGTCAATATCCTTCCTAAACATGGCACCTAAACTGAACACAATTCTCCAGGTGGGGACTGATCAAGGCAAGTCCAGCAGCATCAGCAGCAGCAGCAACAACAACATCTCACCAGTCTTGCATATTCGTCTCAATAAAATCTAAGATTTTTTTTGACTGCATGTCTCATGGTCACCAGGGGCAGCTAGGTGGCACAGCGGATAGAGTACTAGGCTTGGAATCTGGAAGAGTTATGTTTGTGAGCTCAAAGCTGACCTCAGACATTTCTTGACTGTGTGACCCTGGTGTCACCATAAAACCCCATCTGCCTCAGTTTCCTCATCTGTAAAATGAGCTGAAGAAAGGATGGGCAAACCACTCCAGCATCTTTGCCAAAAAAAACCCAACTGGGGTTGTGGAGAGTTGGACACAATCAAAAAGAGACTCAACAACAACAACCTATAGCCATCACACATTCAGCTTGTAGTCCACTAAATACCCCAGGGAGTTTTCAGGAAAAAAAAATTCATTTCTAGTTGTGCCCCTCCCACCACATGTTTACAAAGCTGATTTTTTAAGCTTTTATTTCTTTCCTATTAAAATTCATCTTGTTAGTTTCAACCCAACATTTTAAACTTTCAAGATATTTTTCGATCCTTTTTCTGCCATCCAATATGGTAGCTATCCAACCCAAATTTGGGTCACAAGTCTGCCATATACACTTTAATCCAAGTCATTATTAAAATGTTAAACAAAGAGAGTTAAGCACAGCTTTCTGAAACACCCCTCTACAGTCCTCCTAAGCTGACATCAGATCACTAATGACAACACTAAGCCTGGTCAGTTAGAAAATGTCAGAATCCATAGCTGTATTAACATTCAGCTCACATCTCTCTGTTTTGTCCATGAAAGAGGTATGAGAATCTTTGTCAAATGTTTTCTAAAGCAAAGTTAATCCATATGAGTACCACTTCTTTGCTCTACCTGTCTAGCAGGCCTGTCACAAGAGCGAATCAGGTTAGTCTGGCACAACCTGTTGAGTCAGCCATGCAGACTTTCTGTCATCATCGCTTCCTTTTCCAGGTGTTCTCTCTCGTGTCTTTAATTATAGAGTCAAGAACTTTTGCAACAAATCAGAGTTGAGCTCACAAGCCTAGAGTATTCTGACTCCATCCTCTTCCCTCATTTGAAAAAGAGGACAATGTTTAGCCTTCTCCAGCCTTACGGCCTCTCTCCCATTCTCCACGGTCTTTCCAACACCATGGATAGCGGCTAAGCAGTCATATATGCTAAAATTATTCCCTAGGGATAGCGTTCCTATGGGTGTGAGGGCAGCACAATCTATATACAAAATTGACTAAATATAGATTCTATACAAGGTACCTAGTGTGCTCCGCATTAGACGGGACCACGGGATGCCTAGTGCAGGAAAGCTTTGAGAAAAAGCTGGGGATTTTAGGAGACAGAGATGAAGAAGGTCTTCCCTGGTTTGCCTGTCTCCTTTGTTCTCCTCAGGCTTCTTTCTTCCTCTACTCTCCTCTTCATCTCTCTGTCTACTCTCCTCTCCAGCCCTATTTTCTTCATCTCTCTGCTCCCTTTCCTGGGATCACGACATTCCAGGCCTCTTGTGTCAAGGCCTGATGCTAAGAAGACAGAAGGTCAGGTAGGAGGAACAGCTATGTAGGTCAGCTTAACTGGAAGAAGGACTGGCCGAGAGGAATATTTTAAACTAAGACTGGAGAGGGAGGTGGGATTCAGATTACAGAGGGCTGTAAGTTCTAGGCTAAGGAGTCTCTTCTTGGTTTGGCAGCTAATTACAGAAGGGAAAAGGGGACAGCAAGGGAAGAGAGAGCAGGGGAGGAGAGGAGAAAGGAAGAGCAAGTAAAAATTGGATCTCCCCTCCCACCCCCTGACTCTAATCACCCTTCTGTCTCCTCATCCCACTCTCCACAGGATGGGCCAAGAGAACAGGACAGCTCTACCTGAATTTCCCCTCCTGGGCCTCTCAGCCCGCCCTGACCTCCAGCCCCTCCTCTTCACAGCTATGCTGGCCTCCTACCTGGCCACTCTTCTAGGCAATGCCCTCCTGGTGTCTCTGATCCTCCTTGACAGCCGGCTGCATCGGCCCATGTACCACCTGCTGACTCACTTGGCTATGCTGGATGTGTCCTATGTGAGCACCATTCTGCCTCAGGCCCTGGCACACATGCTAGTCCAGAAGCGGTCAATTCCTTTCGCTCGCTGTGGTGCTCAACTTTATTTGGCCCTCTCTCTGGGCAGCACCGAGGCCCTCCTCCTGGCCTCCATGGCTGTTGACCGCTGCCTAGCTGTCTGCCGGCCCCTTCACTATGCTGCTATCATGACTCCAAGTCTTTGCGGAGGTCTGGCAGGTAGTGCCTGGGCCCTGGGCTTCTTGCTCTCTGTGCCCAATGCAGCTGCTGCTCTACACCTGCCTTACTGCATCAGGCACCCACCCATTGACCACTTCTTCTGTGAACTGCCAGCAGTTCTAAGGGTGGCCTGTGCTGACACGACCCCCAATCAGGCCCTGGTCTATGCCATGGGTGTCCCCATCCTTCTGGGGCCCTTTGGCTGCATTCTGGCTTCCTATGGTCTCATCTTGGCCACTGCCCTGCGCCTCCCCTCTGCCCGGAGCCGCCACAAGGCCCTCTCCACCTGTGGAGCCCACCTGGCTGTGGTTGGCCTTTTCTATGGAACCGTGATGGCCATGTACCTCAGGCCCAAGGGACCCACCCCAGCTGGGCACCACAAGCTTACAGCAGTCTTCTACACAGTGGTCACTCCACTGCT
>CM053622.1:784351259-784384207 GCA_028646595.1 Phalanger gymnotis
GTGAAAAGACCAGAGCTGAATAGAAAATTTGACTTTCAAACACAAGAATCAAGAGCAGTGTGAAAAGGTAATCAAGAAAAAGAACAAGGAAGGAGGGAAGGAAGGAAGGAAGGAAGGAAGGAAGGAAGGAAGGAAGGAAGGAAGGAAGGAAGGAAGGAAGGAAGGAAGGATTGGAGAGATGGAGGGGAGGAAGGAAGAAAAGAAGGAGGGAAGGGATTAGTGAAAAAGTTAATGAATGAAAAATCATTTAATCTCTCTTTTTGACAAGGAAGGAAGTTGAGGCTCAGAGGAGAAATATGCTTGCCCAAGATAACATGGCAAGAACAGAGGATCAAAAATAGAACCAATACCTCCTGACTCCTAATTCAAGACACCTGGACAGTGATAGAAAACTTCAATGTCACTGACACACACATATACATGTGGACACCAAAGGTTATGGGCATAGGCATTGACACATATCCCACAATCATGAACATACAAACTTGTCCATAAGCACATGCATCATCATATCAAGAACCTGGGATTTTGCTAGTGCGGAAGCACAACACCTCCACTAAAGCCCTTCACAGGTCATCAACAGTACATAGTCTTTACAGTCAGGTGTTTTTCCCAAGGCCACAGGGCTAGTGTCAGAGTCAGATATTCAAAGCCAGCTGTCCTAACTCCTGTTGCCTCTTCTGTGGGGGTTTGCTCAGTAGAAGGATCCTCCACCCTGCCTCCCGGCCCAGGGGCAGTGGAAAAAGATCTGCCCAATTCTATGCCTTAAGACAATTTGGATGATATAAAAGATCATAGATCTACAGCTTGAAGGCCATCTAGTCCAACTGGGGCCCAGAGGAAGAACATGGCTTGCTTAAGACCATACAGGTAGCCAGAAGCAGAGCAGGAGTCAAACCTGGTGCCTTTCTCTGACAGGGCCACTTTCCTCCCAATGTCCTGCCTGTCCCCCATGCTTTCCCTTGCGTGCACTTCAAGGCTAGCCCCTCTCCTAGTTGCAAAGCTTCAAAACCCCAAAATTCCCATGCTTCAGCAATGTAACTTAACAATTTGGACTAGATGACATCTTCTAGTTTTCTGTGTTTCTTAGTCCCCAAGCTAAGTAGTGAGCATCACAAGGACTGAGTCTACATATTCAAATTAGAGACCTAAGGGGCCTCAGAGGCCATCTAATGCAAATTGTCTCTTTTACAGATGAGGAAACAGAGAAATCTAAAGGTATGTGACTTATCCAAGGTCATTTAGGTAGTAAAAATCTAAGGTAAGGTTTGAGCTGAGGTCCTCTCTGTTTCCAGAGTCCAGTTCTTTACATTGTCCCACACTGCTAAATTTTGTTTCCTCCTCAGTGTCAACCATAATGATATATAGATACAGATATAGCTACATAGCTTTATATATATATATATATATATGTATGCATATATATAAAGCTATATCTATAGTTAAAGCTTAATACATGTTTCCAATTAACAATCCCCAACCTACGTTTAAATGAATCTCAGTTTTGCAACTAGCTATGAGATCTTGAGCAAGCGATAGGTAGGCTCTCCAAACCACCATTTTCTCATATGCAAAATGAGATATAATATGATCTGGAAATAATGTTTACACTGCCTGCCACAGGATTTCAAGCTGGGAAGGGCCCTTAAAGGTTGCCTAACTCAACTCTTACACTTTATACTTGAGGAAACAGTCCCAAGAAGGGGAAATGGTGCCGAGGACCAGAGCTGGGATTCAGACCCCAATCCTCCCAAAATGTTTGGAGTTTACATTGTAATATATGGTAAGCTTTCCACTCTACCACACTGCCTTATAAGAAGTTCCTCTGATAATCAGGGCAGGTTCTCAGCCACCTCAGCTCACTTATCAGATAACTACCAAGGCCCTGTCTAACTCTACGATTTTATGATTCTGTGATATTAGGGGCAAGGCAGGAGTGGTCTGTAAGTGCAGACTGAATGATTGGCTGTTGGGGATTTTGTAGACTCTACAGAGGAGGAAACTAAGACATGGGGAGGGTTAGTGGCTGAGTCAGGGAGTAAATATTTGAGGCAGGATTCAAGCCTTGGCATAGCTGGCACCGGGGTCCTCTGTGATCCCATATTCTTCAGCAAATAGAAAGGATGTGACTTTGGTGAATTGCATCTTATAGATTTCATTCCTTCATCTGTCAGCCTCCATCCAAAACGTCTTTGTTTTGGACATCTTGAAGAGAGGCCTGTACCCCCAGCAGCACCTCCTTGTAGGTGATCCTCATAAGCCTTCTTTGTTATTCTTTCTCCTTGCCTAAGCTGAGGACATCATGCTCATTAGTTACTCTCTGTTCCTTCCAGCCTTCACAGAACATCCACTTGTCTCTACACTCTCATTCATTTTAGTCGACATCTAGTTCATTTGGTTGCACAGCACAGTCTTGACTTCCCTGGATGTCTTTAAGTCCCAACTAAAATCCCTTCATTTACTGGAAGCCTTTTCCAAACCTCCTTAATTCTGGTGCCTTCCCTCTATTAATTATTTCCTATTTAACCTGTGTATAACTTGCTTGGTATATATTTGTCTGCATATCGTCTCTACCATTAGGCTGTAAAAGGTCAGGGGCTGTCTTTTGCCTCTCTTTGTGTCCTTAGCTCTTAGCAGAGTGCCTGGTAAATAGTAGGAGCTTAATAAATGTTGACAGCTAGGTGGTACAGTGGATAGAGCTCCAGGCCTGGACTTAGGAAGATTATTTTCCTGAGTTCAAATCTGGCCTCAGACACGTACTAGCTGAGTGACCCTGGGAAAGTCACTTAACCCTGTTTGCTTCAGTTTCCTCATCTGTCAAATAAGCTGGAGAAGGAAATGGCAAACCAATCCAGGATGTTTGCCAAGAAATCTCCAAATGGGGTCATGGAGAGTTGGATATGACTGAAGAATAATAAATGTTGATTGATTTATTAGTGCATTGTAAGTGTCTGTCACATTTCTTTTCTATCAAAGCAGGTTAGGTATTCACATGAAGGATTATTATAGTGTCCACAGTGTTAATCCTCAATTCAGATCTTCCCCTGGTACTTCCTTATGACACATAGGTGAACATGCATTCTTGAAGGCAGATCTTACCTACCAAGCTTGTGTGGTGATTTAAAAGGTTCAAGAGACATGATTTCTAGGTAATTTAATTAGTTATTTTTTTAATAATGCCAGCATTTTCATAAAAGGACAGTCATTTGATGATCTCTCTCTTAGACCAAAGACCATCATGGCGGAGGGCTCACAGCTTACATGTTCTTTTGGAAGAGGAGTATTCAAAAAGATGGCAATCAACTCTGATTGGTTAACAACTAATGAGGGCCTGGACCTGAACTTTGATTATGTCATCCACTTCTAAGTTCCCCCCTCCCTTTGGGCAATCTCTTCAAAGAATTTATGCCCCATCTTAGCCTGAGCAGAGCAATATGGTTGCCTCACTTGGGTGGGGTCTAGATAAAGAAGGTTAGCTTTCAGAGACTGAAATCTTAAAATGAGATTAAGAAAAGAGGGAAATCTGAATCTCCCAAACACTGGTTATTAATAATCATTTCTCTCACTTTGAATATGGGCCCAATTTCCTTATTCCACGACACTGTCTAAGTACCAGCTTAGTTGAATGTAAAGTGACTTATATTGTATACTAAACAAGGAATTTTTTTGGTCCCACTGAGTCCTGAAGTTACAGATTTGTGGAGGGGTCGAGATCTGCTTCAGGGACTGAGCGGAAACCCCAATGGGGCCACAGAACCCTAGGATGTGGAAGAATTAGGTGCTCCATATGTCTCTTGATTGTCCAGGACATTCTTTGTTTCTTGTGACCACAAAGGAAAAGAGCCTTGGACGTGCCAACTTTGGTACCACAGTCTTGTTCTTCTTCCCAGAGCTGAGAAAGAGGTGATCAGCACATAACAGTCTTACAAATGGATTGAGAAGACAAAAGATAAGTGAGGCTGTTACAGAGTTGAAGGACAAACTGGGGGTGGAGGGGGTGGTGGTACAGAATACTCTCAGAACAATCAATAAGCATTCATTAAGCCCATACTACGGCTATGTGCCAGGCATGGTGCTAGGTACTGGGGATACAAACAAAAAAATGAAAGTCCCTGATCTCAAGGAGCTTACACTCTTCGAGGGAGACAATATGTCTATAATTGAAAATACAACAAAGTAAATACAACATAATATTTTTGGAGCAAGCGTCAGCATCTGGGAGGCTTCATGCAGAAGATGTAACTTGGAAAAGGTTTTGAAAGAAGGAAACTTGTGTGAGATGAGAGAGAAACCTACACATTGGGGCACAACCTGTGCAAAGATGTGGAGCTGAGACAACATAAGAAATTTAGAGGTAGAGGTACTTTAACGATGCACTGTCATGTGAGAGGAACTGTAAGAAGTCCAAGTCAGCTGGATATCAAATGCAGGCAGAGAAGGGTAATAATGTTAGAAAGTTAGATTCAGGCCAGATAGTGAAAGATTTTTAAAAGTTCAATAGAAAAGCTTACATCTGATCCTAGAGGCAATAGGGAACCGCTGGAGTTTTATGGATTAAAAGAGTGACTTAGACCTGACCTTTAGGAAAGCCACTTCAGCAGCTGTGTGCAGGAAAAGCTGGAAAGCAAAGAGATCTGAGTCAGGGAAACTAAAATTGATTACAAAATGCTGAACAGGGTCCTTCCATTGTTCTGCATAGAAAAAGCAATGTTTCCCACAAGAAGGACACTTTCTGAATAAGAGCCATTCCCCAGCTGACAAATGGTCAATATGGATATGGATATGGATATGAACATGCATTTTTCAGAGTAAAACATCTAAGCTATTAATAACCCTATGAAAAAATATTCTAAATCATTAACAATTAAAGAAAAGTAAATTGAAACAACTCTGAGGACCCACGTCACACCCATCAGATTGACTAAGACGACCAAAAAAAGGAAAATGACATGTGCTGGAGGGGATATGAGAAAATAGAAACACTAACGCACTGTTGCTAGAGTTGTGAACTGGTCCAGCCATTCTGAAGAACAATTTGGAACTAGATCCCAAAAGCTACTCAACTATCTATACCCTTTAAGCCAGTGATACAGCTGTTAGATCTATACCCCAAGGAGTAAAAGGACCATATGTACAAAAATATTTAGAATGGCTCTTTTTGTGGTGGCAAAGAACTGGAAACTGAGAGAGTGCCCATCCATTGGGGAATGGCTGAACAAGTTATGACATCTGAAGGTGATAGAATAGTATTGTGCTATAAGAAATGATAAAGAGGATAGTTTCCCCAAAATATGAAAAGACTCGTATGAATTAAGTGAGTGGAATCAACAGGATAAATTATACAGTATAAGCAATATCTATAGATAATCAACTTTGAAAGACTTACTAACTCCAATCAACACAATGACCCACCCCAATTCCCAAGGACTCATCATGAAACACGCTACCCGCCTCCAGACGAAGAAATTGACTCAGTGCAGATTGAGGCAGATTTTATTCTAGTTCTTTCTCTTTCTTGCTGGGTTTTGGTTTTGTTTTTGTTTTTGGAGGAGAGGGACATGGCTAAGAAGAGAATGTGTTAAATGACTACATATATATATATACACATTTATAATATATGTGTATGTGTGTATACATACATATGCTAACCTTTATTTAGCACTTACTATATGCCAGCCATGGTGTTAAGTAGTTTACAATTATTATCTCATGACAACCTTGGCTATTATTCCTATTTTACAGATGAGGAAACTGAGGCAAACAGAGGTTAAGTGACTTGCCCAGGGTCACCCAGGTAATAAGTGCCTGAAGTGCCCAGCTGCCTGGTTGTTATTTTATATAATATATTAAAATATCTACAATAGAATAATTTATATAATATTTTATGTATAATAAATATATATTTGTATAGTTCTATTTTTCTTGCCTTCCCAATGGATGGAAGAGGGAGAGGAGGAAGGGAGAGAGAAAATTTGGAACTGAAAGTAAAACAGAGTTTAAAAAATAAAAAAAAAATAGAAAAAGACACTTTCCCATAGTCAGGGCAGCGATGTCTCGTCTACCCATGATGCTTTTCAGCAATGTCAAGCTCTAGAAAAACAGCACAAAAGGATAGTCCTGGAATACTGTTTCCACAAAATATGAGTCTAATTAAGGACCACAGTTGGTTTGGGAAAAGGAAGGGAAAGACAACTCTGTAGATTGGATCTTTTTTTTAAAGACTAAGTCTCCCCATTTTGTCCAGACTGGAGGTGCAGATGATACTCATGGGCTGATCTCACTGTTGGTAATCATGGGAGCTTTGTTTCCAACCTGTACCTTTCTTTAGGTAACTTGATGATTTCACGCCACCCCACTCTGATGGACTCATCAATGGCTCACTCACTCACTGGGGCCAGACTGAGGGTTGACACCCATCCAGTATAGTCTGAACCCAGAGCTCTCATGCTCAAGCAATCCATCAGCCTTAGGAGATTACGAGAGTAAAATCTGGCTACAAATGGAATCTTTACAGTTCTTTTAAAGCTAGACAAGTTGCCTGACACAGTGAGTATAGTTCTAGACCAGAAGTCTAGGTTCAAATCCTCCCTTAGACCCTTGCTATTAGTGACTTCAGTAGACTAATAATCTGAGAGCTTTAGGTAAGCCAGTCAGTAACTGATGAAGAAGGCAAGGAATAGGAGGGGGACACAGCTTACACAATGCCCAAACTGATAGATTCTCCAACCCCACTAAATTGAGATAGAGACATCTGTACCAATGTGGAGCCCAGGGATCTTACTCCCAAGCTCCAGCAACTCTCAAGGTACAAGGAGAGACAAATGGTGCAGGTGCTGAGGGCTGCAGGTGGTAACAAAGAGAGATGAAATACAATATGAAGGCAAGCCAAGATAAGGTGGTTTGCAAGAATTGCAGAAGAATATGAGACTTCAATCAGAAAAAGAAGGAAGAACCCAAAATTAGAAGGGGCTGCATCAAAGGGAAATGGAGTCACCATCTCCAAGGACCTAAAAGTAGATTATATAAGGATTGGCTGGAGAAATTAGGATGTTTAGCCTAGAGAAGCCACTAAGGTCCCTCCCAGCTCTGAAATGGACTTGGAAAACCTGAGTTCAAATCCAGCCTCAATCCCTTCCCATCCGTGTGACCCTGTTACCTGACCAAGTAGCCTCAGTGTTCTCATCTGTAAAAATGGGATAATAATAGGGCCTACCTAACAGGATTGTCATGAGAATTTAATGGCAAAATACATGTAAAGGCTTTTTCAAAACCTAAGGTAAATGTAAATGTAAATGTAAATGCCAGCTATTGTTACATTTAAAAAGTTCAAGAGACACAGTTTCTGGGTAATTAAGCATTTTATTAATAATGTTAGCATATTGCCAATAAAAGGGGTCAGTGACACCTGGGGATGCCAAAGACCCCAGTGCTTATATGCCCTCGGAAAGGTGGGTCTTCCCAAAGGTGGCAATCAACTCTGGTTAACAATGAATGAGAGAATAACTATTATAATGGGAGGTGGGCTTTTTCCAGTGTAGGTCTCGGGGTATGTGACACTGAGCACCCAAATCTTGGTCAAAGAGACTTAGCAATTTCCATATCTCTTGTCTGACAAAAGGGAAAATCCACATTTTCCCAGACCTGAGTAAACACAATGAGCAGAAATCTAGGCATTCACCTAAACTTAGAATTTCTTTACTGTTTTTGATTAGATCTTAGCCTGGTAAGTCTTTGCTCAAAATTCACCACACTGGTTGATTTCTGGATGAGGAAGTAGAAAAGGGGAAAAACTTTGGTTCTGATTCAATAATTAATAATTAAATACAAGAGAGAAATAATCATTTCTCTCACACTTGATCTAATGACCTGCCCAGATCTGATACTGTCTGTTCTAAGGCCTCTCCCGGTTCTGACATTCCCTATTCTAACAGCCCTCCCAGCTCTAACATTCCCTGTTCTCAGGACTCTCTCACCTCTGGCTATACAAAAAAAAAAAAGAGGTGAACAACAGTCCTTGCCTTTAAGAAACTCACATTTCAGTGAGAGATACAATAAGCAGATAACTGTGTACGTATACATACAAATCATGTACAGATATATACACACATATGTATATACACATAGGTAGATATATGTGCATATGTATGTATATACAGATACACACAGAGACATGCGTATATATACACGTATGTATTGTGTATGTATGTATGTGTTGGAAGTAATCTCAGAAGAAAGAGTCAGAAGTATAATAAAGGAAGAGTTTCTGGGGACCTCACCTGTAGAAGGTGGGATTTGGGGTGAGTCTTGAAGGAAGCCATGAGGCAGAGGTGAGGCAAGGAGACAACAGGTGAAAAGACGTGGAGTTAGTGTTCGGAAAACAGCAAGTAAGGCACTAACACATGGAAAACACCAGAAAGGCGTCAAGGCCCCATGTTGTAAAGAGTTTTAAAGGCCCAGCTGAAGAGTTTGTATTTAAGCCTATAAGTCATAAGGATCCATTGAAGTCTATGGAGTAAAGGGCCTGGCCGTGGTGAGACCTGCACTTTCAGAAGATCACCTTGGCAGCTGACTGGAGAATGGCGTTTTAGTGGAGAAGTCCAGGAGGTGGGCAGGCCCACCAGCAGGCTGTTCCCATAATCTAGGTGTGAAGTGATGAGCGCTGGCACCAGGGTTATAGCTGTGCAAGTGAAGATAAGGGCTATATGTAAGAGATACTGAGTGGTAGAAAGAAGATTCAAAACATATTGAATAAGCAGGTTAAGTTCAGGAGAAATCAAGGAAAGGATCTAAGTTGAAAACTTGGATCACTAGGAGGATAACACAATTCCTGATGTTTATAGAAAAGTTGGGAAGGGGAAGGTTTAGGGGATGTTGTGGGCTATGTGTAAATCTGGATTATTCCAAAAGGTTCAAGGTTTATTTAAAATGTAATAGGCATTCCTGAACTACAAAAGTTTGATTAAAGTTACTTTAATACTCTAATGAAATAAAAATAATGAAATAAATGTGAAATATGAATATATATGAACATAAATAAAATATACATGAATAGGAAAGAATGAAAATAAACAGGAAAATTAAATTAAAAACATAATACAAAAGTGAAAAGGATATGGAACATAATTTCCTCCCATAGTCAGGAACTGAAGGAATCACCCTACAGGCAGTTGGAAGTTTGGAAATTGCTTCTAACTAGCTTCCCACCCCCAGGCCAAACCTTTTATAATTCAAACCTAAAGTAAGCCTAAAAAACCCATCAGATAGGGCTCAGTCAAGAGATGAAGCAGAGCTGTGGTAACCGCAGCTGCAATAGCCCCAAGAGCCCCAATCTTCCTCTATATCCCACCCCTTGGTGAGAAAGAAGGTCCAAACAATTTTATGGAGCATCCTTCGCCATTAAAATAATCTCAAAATAATTTTAAACTGGGGGGCTGAGCTCCAAACAAATTAAAATAAAATATAAAACAATATAAATACTCTTTTAAATAGTGGGAGAGATGATGTAAGGACAGTTTATTAAAAGTATATGGGATAAAATAAGTGTGATGACTAGGAACAACATATCAGGTCCGCTGAATGGGTTAGAACATTTCCACTGTCAGTGGTTGCCACTGGTCCCTATCTCCAGTACAGACCATTTGAATTAAAACAGCTAAGAGGTCACAGACATCTTATATATAACCTATCCCAAGGATTACATTAATATCAGGTCTTACCCTATATCATCATTCAGACAGTGTTCCCTGGACTACCAGCCCAAGAACCACCACCCTCTCTCCATCATCCATAACTCTTTCAAAGACAGGTCACTATGCCATATCCTGTCATTGTCACCATTTGTCTTGTGGTGAGGTTCTCCTTCTGGTGCAATTGATCCCTCTGACTGAAAGAGTTCAAACAACTAATTTTGGTAAAAATACACAGGTTGTCCAAAAAGTCTTAGTGCAGCATTGAGCTCTGTTTGCAGAGGCTAAAACAGGTCCCTTGACAGTTAAAAGGAGGACAGAGAATAAAGCCAATGAGAGACTCAAAAGCAATCAGAAAGGAGGTTCCCTGGGGACTCTGGGAGCTGACAAAAGTCCTAACAGATTTGACAAAGTCCTAAAAAAAATGGTTTTATATTCTTGTGGTCCAGAAGGCACAGCCAGATCCCAGATCAATAACCAAGGGGCAAAGTTAACCCCCCCTCCCCCACCCCAGTTCACCATCATCACCTCCTTGCTCAAAGCATTCCAGCTGGTGTGGTGGGAATATAGAGGGTTAACACATACTCTCCAGTTCTACCAATGTCCTGGCCACAACATCTTGCTGGTGTCAGATATGGGGCTATGTTCCCAAGTGTTTCAACAATTCAGCTAGCAGCTACTGCGGGGGTGTAAAACCAACAACAACCAGCTCACAGAATGCTGCAAGCCCAGGTTCTTTTGATGTGCTTTACTAAGGAAAGCAATGTTAAGCAGATAACAAGCTTACTTTAATCCAGCATACAAATATCATTCACTTAGTTCAGGGGGAAAAGCCAGCACCCTGAACTTCAGAGCAAATACAAACAAATTACAAACATCAACAGACAGACTTTGTCTGATTCGAATCCCAGTACATAGTTACCAGAGTTTAACAAAGTCCCAGCATCCGGGTTTACAAGCTGGAGGGCTCTTGGCTACAGCTGCTCCGAGTCTTCATATCAGCATGCCACCAAGAGCGAGAGCCCTAAGCAAATAACTCTGTTCTCATTTTTTATGCAGTTTCAGACATCATCAAACATCATCTGAGCAACGAGAATTTAGGCTCTTACTATTGGCTTCTGGAGGTAGCACCTCCCTTCATTGGCCCCACCTAGAGCCCCACCTTAGTTACCAATTCACACCCACATAGGTTTAGCACCCTAATAGACAGGGGTTTGGGCCTGGGGCTTAGCACCTGGTAAGATTTGATCAAAGACACCAAATTAATCAAAGGAAACAAAGGCCACACTCTTCAAGGATCCCCAATACACCAAGTCAAGCCTAATCATGGAAGATATGCCTGTGGAGGCCGTAAGTCCCAAATTCCTGGAACAGACCTTTTCAGGGTAAAGAAGTTAACCTCTTAATAAATTTTCACATGAAGAATGTCCTTTAACAGACCACAAACCATTAGTCTTGAGTGGACTCCATACATACATGCCTCTTCACTTACTGTGTGACCTTTGATGAGTCCTTTCTCTTTTCTGGGCCTCAGCTCTTTGATCTGTAAAAATGAAGCAATTGGACTAGACAGTCATGGAGGGCTTTTCCAGTTCTGGACCCTGAGAACTGGCCCAAGTTTGCTCCAGAACATAGCATTGAAGATAGGACTAGAATCCAGCTCTCCCTGACTGATTTTCTTTCCACTGACCCTTTGACTAATCCTAGAATGTAGTACCCACCACACTCTGATTCTGCCTGCCTCCAGGCCTCCTGTTTCCATTCTTTATCTCAGCACCAAGACAGAGCCACAGTAGAATTAAGCAGTTTGCCTGTTTACAAGCAAAGAGCTCCATTTATGGAACACTCAGTGGTATGGAATACTTGGAGAGCCAGGCCACCCCATCATGGGAGGAGAAAACCTGGATTCAAAACTCAGCTCTGCCGATCATCACCTGGTAAGTCCCTGGACGAGTCCTTAGCTTCTCTATGCCTCAGTTTTCTCAGATGCAGAATGTCAATAATAACTCCAAGTCTACTTACTTCGTGAGGTTATGAGGAAGAACAATTGAAATAATGAATCTGTTAGCCATAAAATGTGATATAAATGTCAGTTATCGTTCCTGAAAAGTCCCAGTTAGCAGCCGTAGAACTAGCTGGTGATAACTTTCTTGATGGGAGCTAGCCCCTCCTAAACACTTCCCAGAAACAAGTCATGGCCAGTCCATACCACATCCCCTCCTCTTTCATCCATAGAAGGCAACACCATGCCCTCTAGAAAGTGTTCCCACTGAGGAGACAGGAGGCCTGTGCTCTGAGGCTGCCTCTACTGTGTGACCCTGAGCCAGCTACCTCTATGGTCCTCTCTCTTCTCATCTACAAAATAACAGGATTGAACTAGGAAGCCTTCAAGTGTCCTCCCAGCTCTTAGACCTCCTTCTTTTCACCATCCTGGGGGTGTGTTTGTGGGTGTGATTCTGGAGATCCTAGCCTTGCTCCTCTCTTTCTCTCTGTCTTTATGCCTCTGTTTCTTTTTCTTTCTCATCTGTCTCTCTGTCTTTCTCTGTCTCTGTCTTTATCTCTCTGTCTCTGTCTCGCTCTCTTTCTCTCTCCCTCTCCCTGTCTCTCTGCTTGCCTCTCTCTCTCCCTCCCTCCCTCTCTCTCCCTCCTTCTCCCTCCTCCCCACATCCACCAGTGCCCAAGGAGATGTTAGCTACATACCCTGAATGGCCACAGGGGGACAGCAATAGTCTAGGAAAACAATGCAGAGTTAACCATGACTTTGGATACTTGGGTGTCTGCAACCTCCAGCCCAGATCTTGCCTTTCAGAACTCACCACACCACCTCCACTCCTAGGGAACCAGGCTTAGGGACCTTATCTCCGGATCCCCTTGGAATCCCTCCCCCCAAATACACACACACACACACACACACACACACACACACACACACCTTTCTCACAGGAAGCTCTTTGGGGATGAGTCTATAAAGAAAGGAGTGAAGGAACCAGGCGGGATAGGCCCGTCACATTTATTTAGTCCAAGAGGCCAGGCCGATTATTCAGGGCAGGAGGGTGGTCTTCAGGTCTGAGGGTCCTAAGGTCTTCTCATTTCTGGGCCTGGGATTGAGACAGAGATAAAGACAGTTGACAAGGACCCAGGGAGGCAGCAGCACCAACTCCAGGTTGACGGTCAGCAGCAACCAGTTCCCTGCCTCTCTGTCCTCGTAGCCTTGGTCCTGAGTGTGAGTCATTGACACAAATAGACTCAACTGCTATGTGCAAGGCTGCCCATTCTCAATGCTGAAGATACAAAAAACGAGAGATAGGCTTTGCCCTCAAAGGGTTTACAATCTAATGAGTGGGTTAGGATAAGTATCTTAATGCAAGATAGAATGTGATGGAGTCAGACAAAGAGCATCTAAGAAGTTTGAGAAGATATAAGTTATTTCAAGCTGGGGGGCCATAGGAAGTGTGTGGGGGAGGGCAGTGGCAAGGGAGGCTTCCTGGAAGAGGTGGCACCTGAGTTAGGCCTTGAAGGATGGGAAAAGGATGGGAAAGGATGGGAAGGATGGGAAAAAATTAAATAAACTATAAGATCGAGGCAGGGGATGGGGCACAAAAAGGAGGCTAATTCAACTGTGGGGAATGGTACCATCATAGGTTCCAAGGTAGGTGGGAATAGGAGAGTGGAGACAAAGTGGTTCAGTCCAATGCACAGTACTGAAATGGTTGTGGGATGACATCATCTGGACTGGTGACATTAGGAAGGGCCTTGAATGCCAGGACTAAAATCTTAAACTTTATTCATTGTAAACAGAACCATTAACAGGATTTTGAGTAGAGGAGTAACATGATCTTAGCAGTGGCTTGGGTAAGTCTCTTCTTGCTGAGCTTATTCCCTTGTCTGTCAAATGAGAGGTTTGGAATTAAGGGGTTTCTAAGGTCCCTTCTACTCTCCACATGTGTTGGGTCATGGGTTCGTGGAGGTAGAGCTGGAGAGGACCTTCGAGACAATCAACTCTGAATCCCTCATTTTACAGATGAGGAAACTAAAGATCGAAAGATTAATTGATGTACCCAATGTCACCGAGGGCTCAAGGCTGAGATATGCAAGAGACCCAGGGAGAGGGGGAAATAGAAACACAGAAACATATAGGTGAGTACATTCCCAAGACACACAATACCCTTTGCTCCCCAGTCTCCCCTCACCTTGTGGAAGAAGTAAATGGAGGCAAAGATGGTGACCACTGCCATGGCCGCAGTGACATTCTGGGGAAAGTGGAGAGTCAGAGGTCAGGTTTTCTCCAGTTCCCCTCCCCAATCCTAGCTTTCTTCCCCTCAGTGCCCCCTCCTCCATTTCCCTTCCCTAATCTCTTCTTCCTTAAGACTCTCATTGGCCTCTTTCTTGTGACCCTTCTTTATTCCTCTTTCCCCCTATTTCCCCCACCTTCTAACCCTGAATATTCCTTCTTTCCCATTATCCCTTCCTAAGCTCTTTTTCCCTAATAATGCCCCCTATTCCTCTTTCTCTCAGCACCCAACCTTCCTCCTTCACCCTCCACATCTCCCCCCACCACCTCCTGCAAGTTCATCGCTTCTCCTGCCTTCTGTGGCCTGAGGACCCTCTCCCTCCAACCTCTTCTGGGACTATGGGACTAGGCTCAGATAGGCCAGGGTTGGACATGCCATCACCTGGGAGAACAGAATGTTACCAAGGAGATGGTTCCTCCCACCCTGTGGCTCATGGAGTGGGGGGGAAGACTTAGAGAACTTGAACCAGGGCAGAGTCAAGAAGGAGGTTAATGCTGGTTTGGAGTACCCTCAGTCCTCTTTTGGGGGTCCTCCCATGATCCCCTATACACTTTAGAGAAGGATGATCACAGTGACTTTGGGCATCTAGGTGTGACTGCACACTGGCTCCCCCATGATTCAGGATTGTTAAGTGCCTCCTGGCCTTGATATTTGGGTAACATAGCCTCTCTAATCTTCAATTTCCCCATATGTAATTTGTGATACCTAAAGGCCTCCCTTCCTCCTCTAAATCCTATCATTCTAAGCCAAAATTGAAAGACAGAGACACAAGTGAAAATGTTCTTAATCTCAAGAGATCGCATTCAATGGGAGAGACAACATGGGGATATATGGAAATATGCAAGACAACCATGAGATCATACAAGGCAACCTTCGAGGGAAAGGTGCTGGCAGGTGGGGATGAGGGAGGGAGCTTTGGTACAAGGTGGACCTTGAGCTGAGACTTGAAGGAAGCTGTGGATGCTGAGAGGAAGAGGCAAGGAGGGAGAGCATCCAGCCACCACAAAGGCATGGAAACTGAAGGGGAGAATGTTGAGTGTGAGGAACACTGAGTAGGAAAGTACAGCTGGGATGTAGAATTGCAGAGGGGACTATGGTATAAATGGACTGAAAAGGTAGGGAGGAATCAGGTTATTGAGAAATTTAAATACCAGACAGAAGAAGTTCTTTTTAATCCTGGAGTTTCTTGAGTAGGGGAATGAATGATATTAAAAAGGAGTAGATATTATTTGGTATTTTATATTCAACTCTATTGTTTCATCCCGTATGTTATGTTTTATTCTATTCTGTAAGTGATTTTATTCTATAACCATATTCTGTACTCTGTGAAACAGGCCTAATCCTCCTCTTCCTATCTGGGCAAAGCAGCTCATAAGTTCAAAAGTGTAGCCTCCCTCTCTGAAGCTCGATATATATGCTGTAGCTCTTCCATGATTGCTGCTAATTAAAGAGGAACTCTGAGCTTGGGAATTGTTATCTTAGTAATACCTGCCAATCATGCCTGCAAAGGGAACTTTGATATTTCATATAGCTTCAGTCTCTGGGGAGCTGAGAAACCAGAACGAGATGACCATGGCCCATCCTACGGCCCCATCCTTATCAATTCAGGTGGCCTTATCTTATGCCCATGTGCCTTACAGTCTGGAGTCCCTCTCCATATCTAGGACCTCAAGATGCTACTGGACCCTGTAAATTCACAAGAGCACTCTTTAGAGACAGAGAGAGGTGGACATTCTCCCTATGTGTGCTTTATGCCTCTTCATTATTCCAACCAATCATAATTTCCCAATTCTGTGATGTTACTAATCTCATAACCAACTATGTGGTATGTTTTGTTCTTTATTCTATGATTATAAAAATGTATTCCACCCCCAATTTGGGGTCTTTGGACTATTCAAAGAGTCAAGAGACTTGCTTTATTGGTGGATAGTGCCTCTACTAATAAATCCTAACTTTGCTTAGAGTAGCCTGACTCGATTTACATTTTTGTTAAATTTCATTCTCAACCATGTTTCCCTGAAGGAAAGTCATTTTGGCAGCTGCATGGACGATGGACTGCAAAGAGAGAGACTTGAAACTGATAGACCAAAATGACCCAGTCCCTGCCCCCAAGAAGTTTACAGTCTACTGAGAGGTACGATGTACACCCACATAGAACACAATGTGATAGGGACAAGGAGGAGAGATTCAGTCAAACAGCTCTTGGCAGTGGGGAAGGAAAGCTCATCTTTAAGTGGGGAGTCCAGAAATGGCCTCAAGGAAGAGATGGCACCTAAACTAGAAACTGACTGAAGAGAATCTGAACAGGTGGCAAGGAAGGAGGCAGCACCAGCTACTTCTTAGCTGTAAGAGACTCAGTTTTCTCTGCAAAATGAAGAGAGGTGACTTCAGGGATTCCTTCTGGCTTGTAATTTATTAAACATGAACCACCTACCATGGGACACAAAGGCCGAGAAATAAGACAGTCCCTGCCCTCATGGAACTGACATTCTAGTGGCTGATACAATGTGTACCCAGACAAGTAAAGGCAGGGTTGTTTGAAGTGGGAGGGAGCACTCCCAAGGGGAGGGTCAGGGAGGACTTTCCAGAGGAGATTATGCCTGAACTGAGCCTTCAAGGAAGAGGATTCAAAGAGGATTGTGTGTGTGTGTGTGTGTGTGTGAGAGAGAGAGAGAGAGAGAGAGAGAGAGAGAGAGAGAGAGAGAGAGAGAGAGAGAGACAGAGACAGAGACAGAGACAGAGACAGAGACAGACAGAGACAGAGAAAAAAAGAGAAAAAAAATGGCAAAGAGGGGTGGCTTGCACAGAAGCTTGGAGTTAGAAGATGGATGGAAGGCTAAGTCCCGGGAACAGCAAATAATCCTGTTTGTCTGGAACCTGGAATGAATGAAGGGGTTGGTGAGGAGGAAAGCCAGAAAGATAAAATGAAGTGAGATCGTGGTGGCCTTGAGCACCATGCTGAGGACTCTATACCTTAGGGCAATAGGGAGCCACTGGTCTTTCTGAGCAAGGGATGACACTGGGCAGAGGTGTAGATGGTGGATTAAAGAGAGGGAATGTGGAAATAGGGGGTCCGATTATTAATGTCATCGTGTTATATAAGATTGATCCTGTAACTTCTGATCCAACAGCCTTCCCATTCCATGCTGCCCCAGACCCACTAGAGTGCATGAAAAGGTACAAACTAACCACAGCATTGGGAAGAGGGACCGTAGGATGGGGTCAGACTTCCCTGATCAAGGGAAGCTCACTGGAGGATAATAACAAGAACATAGATCTAGAGCTGGCAGGGACCTTGGGAGCACTGAGTCCAACCCCCTCAGTTTACAGATGAGAAAACTGAGGCCCAGAGAGGTCGAATGGCTCATCTAGGGCTGCACAGCATCTGGAAGGGTATTTGAACGAGGTGTTTGTGGCTCCAGGTCCGGCGGCTTCTCCCTCCACCACAGAAGTCAAATACTGTGGGGGCAACACGCTGTACTCTCCAGTGCAGGAACCAGACAAAAATGTGATTGGAAAACACTGAACAAAGTAACAGAGAGAATGTCAATACAGTGCACTGGTATCCTTATGCATGGTCCAGTGACCACCATTTCTATGCGAGTTTAGCACCAGTGCGGGACCCTAAGGATCATTCATCTGGAGAAGAGGCAGGATTGCCTGGGGCAGAGCTGTCAGGGAAGCACATGGTGCTAGGGCTACTTTGGAGGAAATGGAGTTAGCTAAAGAGGGGAGGGAGAAGGCTGGGGAGGTGGTCTGGGGCCTGGTGGAAGAGGAAAGACTTAGGGGAATTGTTACCAAGTTTTCTGCTTATTGGCCCCCTGGTTATTTTAAATCACTATGGGAGGAAATGAAAGAAGGCAGGAATGAGTGAGGGAGGAAAGGAGGGAGGAAAGGAGGGAGGAAGGAAGGAAGGAAGGAAGGAAGGAAGGAAGGAAGGAAGGAAGGAAGGAAGGAAGGAAGGAAAGAAGAGAGAGAGAGAAGGAGGGAGAGAGAGAAGGAAAGAAGAAGTGAGGGAGGGAACAAAGGAAGAAAGAGAAAGAGAGAAAGAAAGAAGAGAGAAAACAGAAGGAAGGAGGGAAAGAAGGAAGAAAAAGAGAAAGGAAGGAAGGATGAAGGGCGAGAAGGAGGGAGGGAACAAAGGAAAAAAGAGAAAGAGAAAGAAAGGAAGAAAGAAAGAAGAGAGAAAAATGGAAGGAGGAAAAGAAGGAAGAAAAAGAGAAAAGGAAGGAAAGAAGAAGGGAAGGAAGGAAGGAAGGAAGGAAGGAAGGAAGGAAGGAAGGAAGGAAGGAAGGAAGGAAGGAAGGAAGGAGTGGGGAGGGAATTGGAATGGGAATTTCAGGGGTGTCCATCAATTGGGGAAGGGCTGGAAAATTGTGGTTATATTAATGTAATGGAATATTATTACACCACCAAAAAATAACAAAAGAGACCATCTCAGAGATTGCTTGGTGATATGAGATGAAGTCATGAAGTGAGTAGAATCAGAGGAACAGTTTGTACAAGGGCAACAGTATTGTAATGAAAAACAATTTTGAAGGCCTTAAGAGCTGTGGGCAAGGCAATGACCACCCATGTCTCCAGAGGCCCCAGGGATGAAGCATGTGACCCATCTCCAGAAGAGATGGGATGGACTCAAGGTGCATAAAGACACACATTCCTTTCACTTGACTGTTCATCGATTGCTTTTGTTTTTCCATTTTTTCTCTTGATTTTTAAAGTAAGAGAAGAGGGGAGGGTGCAACAATAGGGATGAACAAAAGATAGGGTGTTGAAATATACAGGTTGTCCATGTGCAATTTACAAGTTACAAGTATTTTAAATTGCACAAGAACTTTATGGACAACCTGCACATACTAGAACAGATAGAATTGTAGAAGGAACCACAAGCAAACAAGATAATTTTGAAAGTAATAAAAATGCAATTTATTATACACCCTTTGAAAAACACTCAAGCAGCGTGAGCTGGAGATTCATAGTTTCATATCCAGTCCTCTTGTGTTCTGCTGTGTATATGGAAATGCTGATTTGGGGATGTTTGAGTTTAGAATGCATATTATGTGTGTGCATATGTACATACACATATATATGTGATCAATACCCATGAACGCACAATATAGGCTAACACAAACATGTACATGTACATATACTACAATACCTGTACAATCTACATGTGCCTACCCATGTGCATGTACACATAAATGCACACACATCTATATATGTATAGCATATTTGCATATACCTATAAATGAAGTCCCAAAAGGATTATATCTTATTAAAAGGCTTTGGTATTCTCTCCTCCCTGGCCTCCTTTGCCTTCCCACTTCTATGCCATCTCTAGACCACTGTTCTTAGCCTCTCCTCCCCCTTCCCTAATCTGACAGTAGAGTCTGTCCCCACTCAGTGTCCTAGCCTCTTCCTGCCCCCACCCCCTAGGCCAGCTCTGGCCCTATGCCCATCTTCATCCCAAGCTCTGTCCCTGCCCCAGTCCCAGCTTCACTCCAGAGGAAGCCTCAGCTCTCATCCCCACCTGTCATCATGAAGAGGAAGATGCCCGCCCATGTCACGTAGTAGTTTATTTCCAGGGTGTAGCTCATGCCCTCCTGCAGGTAATTCCAGGCCTGAAGCAGGTAGAACAGGGCACACAGGAACAGGAACAAGCCTTGTCAGAGGACAGGAAACACAGGTTACAAGAGGCAGGGGTGGGGAAGTGAAGAGAGAGTGCAGGCCTGGGAGTCAGGAAGATATGTGGCTCCTAAAACATGACAACTACCATCCTTGGGGCCAAGCTCATGGACCTGGGCTGGGCTGTCACCAAAATATAAGCAGATCTGGAGAGAGATCAGAGTCTGAGAGGGGACTGGATCTCAGAGGCCAGGTTGGTATCTTCCCAGCCAGAGGGAGATGGTTCAGTGCGCAAAGCTGGAGTCAGATCAACCTGAGTTCTAAACCTGCCTCACACACTAACTGCTTGTGGACCCTGGGCCAGTCACTTAACCTCTCAGCCTCATTTCCCTCAATAATAGCCCCTCCCTCACAGGGCCATCTTTAAGACCATATGAGATAATCCATGAAGCACTTTGCAAACCTTAAAGTGTTATGTGGCTGCTATTCAGAAGCTATCCAGGCCAACACTCTCATCTCACAGAGAGGGAAACTGAGGCCCTGGGAGACCAAGCAATTGGCTCAAAGTCACACAGAGAGTAAAGGGTAGGGTAGGACCCCTGGCTCTTCACTCAGTGTTCGGTAACATTCTTAGAAGGACCCAACCCTACCAAGAGGCAGATCTTACCTCTCTTGGATTTCCCAGAGATTTAGGCTTTTTTTAGACTCCCTATCTTGCCAAGGTTGGACATGCAATGGAGACTTGCAGGTATGGTCCAGCTCTGAATGCAATTCTAACCTGTCCTGTTTCCAACTTAGGCCAGTTCATCCCTCTGTGGGCATCCTTGGGGCTTACTGCCTCAATGCAGTCCTTGCTGTGGACACCCAAAAGGTTTAGCCCACTGCAGCTCAGAACCCCTGATCTCAAGAGATCTCCCTGAGGAGCAGAGATGACAGGCAGATGCTACCATGCTCAGAAATGTGGGCTCTCTTAGAACCAAACAGGGGCTCTTTCCCTTTGGTCCCTGGTTTTCCCATTTGCCATACTTTCTAAAGCTTCTTTAATGTTTGAGCTCCCAGATCCAAGTGCCCCGATCTGAGCTTGCTTGGCGCCCAGAGCTGACAGATCTACCACACCCTGTCCTTAGTCACCACTTCCTCCACCTGCCATGACCACCATAACAAGATGCTGGACCCAGTCACCTGCCTGCTGTTTCCTGGACTGAGTGGCCACTAAGGTCCCCTCTTGCCTTTCAGCCACAGATGCCAACCTATAAGCTTGAGTTCTTTTGGTTTATTGACAAGGAAGCCTCTTCTAACACTCCCCCATTGCTCAATATGGCATGGAGCCGACCTTGGATTCACAACACTTGTGCCAACAGATGAGCTCTGACCCATCCTGCCAAAGTGGGCAGGATTTGAATGTAGGCCCAGCCCATATTAATGGGTACTTCTCATGGGAGTATTGGCCTGTGTTTGCCGGAGCCCAGGATTGGACCTTCTGATGATGGTGTTTTGGTCTTAACTACAGAGTTGTGAGGGGCTGGGATGCCCATTTGTGGGTAAAGCATCTACAGCAGTGAAGTCACGGGCCCTCAAAATAGGAAGTATTTAAGAAAGAAAAGCAACATCAGGGAAAAAAATACTTGCTGTTTAAAGTAATTACAAGTGACTAGGAAAGAAAGTCACCTAATTCCAGGCTCAACTCCTTCACTATTTATTCTCCCTGGCTCCTATTCTGGAGGCCTGGCCGGATCCAAGATATTCCCTACGCTTGGAAACTCTGTGCCTCAGGCCCTAGAAAAAAGGGTTCAAATGCCACTTATGGCACTTCAATCAGTAGATAAACATTAAGCACCTAATATATGCCGGACACTGTGCTAGTCACTAGAGGTACAAAAAGAGGCAAAGACAGTCCCTCTCTTCAAGGAGCTTATGATCTAACAGCAGAGAAAGCAAGCAAACAGGTATGTGCAGAGAAACTTAGAAATAGGATAACTAGGAAATTATTACCAGAGGGAAGGCACTGGAATTAAGAGGGATTGGGAAGGCTTCCTGTGGAAGGTGGGATTTTAGTTAGGACTTAAAAGAAGCCAGGGAGGTCAGTCATTGGAAAAAAGGAGAAAAAGGATCCAGGCATGCGAGAACAGCTAGAGAAAATGCCCAGAGCCAAGGCATGATGGAGAATCATGTTCATTTAACAGCCAGGAAGCCAGTGTCAACCAGATTGAAAAATACAGGTAGGAGATTAAGGGGCAGGCGATTCTGAAGGGCCTTGAACTCCAAACAGAGCATTTTGTATTTTATCCTGGAAGCAATACAGAGCTACTAGTGCTTGTTTAGTAGAGAAGAGACATGATCAGACCTGAACTTTAGGAAAATCATTTTAGTGGCTGAATGGAGGGTGGATTGCTGTGGAGAGAGACTCCAGGCAGGCAGACCCACCAGTGGCTATTGTAATAATCCAGGAGTGAGGTGATGACAGTCCGCACCATGGTGGTGGCAGCATCAGAAGAGAGAAGAGGGTATATTGGAAAGATGCTGTAAAGGTTGCATGGACAGGTCTTGGCCACAGATTGGATGTAGGTGGTTAAAGGGAGTGAGGGATCCAGGATGACTCCAAGCTTGGGAGTCTGAGGGCCTGGGAGCAAGATAATGACATTGAGTTTAAGACGTCTCCTTGCCATCCTGTCCTAGAAGTCCGAAAGGCATTCAGAGAAGTGAGATTGGAGATCAGCAGAGAGGGTGGGGCAGGATTGGGAGATTAGAGAATCATTAGCATAGATATGTGGATTGATTAAATCTGTAGGAGCTGATGAGATCACCCAGGGAAGTCTTATAGAGAGAAGAGAAGAGGGCCCTGGACAGAGCCCTGAAGGATGGTTAGAGGGTATGATCTGGAGAAGGACTGGTCAGATGAGTAGGAGAACCATAAGAGAAAGGAGTGTCCCAAAAACCCAGAGAGAAGAGAGTATTGAGGAGAGAGTACTCAATAGTGTCAAAGGCTGCAGAGAGGAAGAGGATGAGAATGGAGAAAAGGCCACTGGATTTGACAAATAGGAGACCTCACCGTCCTGCATGCTAGCAATCAAATGCATGTGAACGTGGATTTATATTATCTATCCACCACTAATACACTAACCACTCTAAGAATAAACCACCAACCTCATTTCTTAGGTCTTCCCAATAAGCATGCCTCCTACAGGTACTCAGTGACAAGGTTCCAGAAGAGACAAGGTCTCTCTTCCTAACCCTTCGTAATCTGTCTTCCAACATCATCACTGCACCAAAAAGTCTCTCTCCAAGGTCCCTAATGATGTCTTAGAAATCAACTCCATTGGCCTTTCCCCAGTCGTCATCCTCTTTGACTTCTCTGCAGTCTTTGACACTGTTAGTCACTCTCTCCTCCTCCATACTCTCTTCTTTCTAGGCAATGGGAGCACCCCTCTCTCTCTTGGTTCTCCTCTTCCCTCTCTGAAGGCTCCTTCTCTGTCTCCTTTGCAGGATTCTCTTCCAGGTCACACCCTCTAACTGTAGGTGTCCCTCAGAGTTCTGTCCTGGGCCCTCTTCTCTTCTCCCTCTATACTCCTTCACTTGACAATCTTATTAACTCCTATGGATGTAATTATCCTCTCTATACTGATGGTTACCAAATCTACCTTTCTTGTCCCGATCTCTCTGCTGACTGTCCAACCTGCATCTTCAATTGCCAAACTGGATCTCTAGTAGATATCTTAAACTTAGTATATCCAAAACAGAAGTCATTATCTTCCCCCCTCCTCCTATATTTCCTTTTTACTCTAGAGGACAACACAATCCTCCCATCCCTCAGGCTCACAGCCTTGGAGTCCTTCTGGACCCCTCACTCCCTCACCCCCCACAACCAAGCTGTGGTCAAGGCCTGTCGATTTCACCTTTGCACTGTCTCTCAAACACACCCCTATCTCTTCTGATGCTACCGCCTGTTCTCTGATGGAGGACATCATCTCCTCACTCCTGCTTGGTCTACCTGCCTCAAGTCTCTTCCCACTCTAGTACACCCTCCATCTAACTGACAAAGTTATTTTCCTGAAGTGCAGGTCCAACCACATTACCCCCCTACTCAGTAAACTCCACTGGCTCCCTATCACCTCCAGGATCCAACACACAATCTTCTAATGGGCATTCAAAATCTTTTGAGATGATCCCCCTCCTATTTTTCCAGTTTTCTTACACCTTCAATGCACCTCCTCTTCCATCCAGTGACACTGGCCTCCAAGCTGTTCCTCAAACAAAACCATGCATCTCTCAGTTCTGGATATTTTCTCTGGTTGTTCACCCACACCAGCAATTCTCTCTCTCCTCTCTTCCTCATGCCTTCCCTGGCTTCATTCAACTCCCACTAAAACATCACTTTCTACCAGTAGCCTTTCCAATCCAAGTTCAATCTTTCCCTCTATTGATTGTTTAGAATTTATCTTCCATATAGGAAGCTTGTACATTTTTTTTGAATCCTGTCTCTCCCATTAGATTGTGAGCTCCTTGAAGGCAGGAACTTTTACCTTTTTTTGTATCCCCAGTGCTTACTACAATGCCTGGCATATAATAAGTGCTTAATAAATGCTTATTAACATATACATACACATATACATATGCATATATATACATACACATACATATATTTGCATGTATGTGTATATATGTATGTGTACACACACACACACACACACACACACACACATACCACAAACCACTCCAGTATCTTTGCCAAGAAAACCCCAAAGGGGATCACGGGGAGTTGGACACGACTGAAAAATGACTCAAGGATAACAATACTCATATATGCCTACATGTAAACATGTTCGTGCACATGTGTATATACACGTGACCTATGTATGTACTGTGAGTACACATGTGTATACAAAAACGCATTACATGCATATGCATATATATTGGTATACATATCGTTCGGTTGTTTCAGTCAGGTCTGACATTCTGTGACCCCATTTAGGGTTTTCTTGACAAAGATACTGGAGTGGTTTGCTATTTTCTTCTCTAGCTCATTTTACAGATAAGGAAATTGAGGCAAACAGGGTTAAGTGACTTTTCCAAGGTCACCCAGCTAGTAAGTGTCTGAGGCCAGATTTGAACTCAGGTCTTCCCATCTCTAAGCCCATCATTCTATCCACTGTGCCACCTGGCTGCCCGATATATAGATACACACACATACATAATATGCATGTACACATAAGCATATAGATGTACACCTATAACATATACATATCAACATACATGTGATTGGCTGAGAAGTTTGGTGGATGACTTCATAAGACCTTGCTTTTGGTATGTTTTTTCCCAAGCATCAGGCATTTTTCACGCTACTGTGTATGTGAAGTAACTGCTAAATTCATGGAGAGAATTTTGACATCAAACTTGTAATGCACAGTGCACATGCAAAACCAATTTATTGATACTTAAGCTAACTAGTATGACATAAATACTCTTTAGACTTACTCTTCTCAATCACAGCAATGAAAATTTATCAACCAAATGCATCTAAGTATTCATTTATGTAATCAATTAGACAGTACATACATTAACCCTACTAGGAATAAACCACCAGCCTGATTTTCTGGATATCCCAGTAAACATATCTCTTACCTACAATCGATGACAAGGCACCCTTTTTGACCAGTGTAAGACATGTATCTCTCTCAAAGACATTTGCCTTCCCATTTGGCAAATCTCCATCAGCCAATCAGCACTGCCCTAAATAGAACAAACGTGGGATATTTGAACCTCAAGTGCAGAGAACACAGGAGTCAGACTCAGACTTGTCCCTAGGCAAGGCTGCTGACAGGAGGTCTGGCTACACCCAAATTTTGATTGGTTACTTAAGCATTATGATTAAAGGAAATTATCAATTAAAACTCACATCAGGAGTAAATATTTGTCAGGGACTGAGCAATTGTTTGGGAAAACTCAAACCATTGACAAATTATACCACTCGAGTACCACTCTTAGGGCACCTAAGTGGCACAGCAGGTAGAGTGCTGGACCTGGAGTCAAAAAAACTCAAGTTCAAATCTGGCCTCAGACACTTACTGTGACCCTGGGCAAGCTACTTCACCTTGTTTGCCTCAGTTTCCTCATCTGTAAAGTGAGCTAGAGAATATCATATGTAAATCCTTTTGCAAGCCTTAAAGCACGACATAAATGCTGGCTATTATTATTATTATTATTATCAGTATTATTATTCATTATTTGAGATGGACTTTTGTGTAGTCATCATTTTGTGCTAAGTTGCTAAGCTTGAGTGTAACCACATCCCTTAAGAGTCACTAGGGAAATTGACTTTTGTTTTGAACCTTTCAAACAGCTGGACAATCAATATTTCAGTGAGTAGATGGGACAAAGCGATGGTAATTCTAGTCCAGTAGCCCTCTCACAGATTGGAGACAAAAGGCCCAACCTCATGGCCCTTCTCCTGCTTTCAAGACAGGAGACACAGTCTTGTTTGGAAAGGGAAGGGGAATGATTCTGGAGATATCTCTTTTTGTCTCTTGGGAGCTATTTTTAGACCACCTGTGTTGATAGGCAGACAGATAGATGCAAGGACAGGTCAGTGGTGAGGGGTAGAAAGAGATTGGTAGATAGATAGATAGATAGATAGATAGATAGATAGATAGATAGATAGATGGATACGTATGGCTGTGGCTATGGCCATGGATAAGAATAGTGTGTATGGATATGGATAAGAATAGTGTGTATGGATATGGATATGGATATGGATATGGATATGGATATGGATGTGGATATGGATATGGATATGGACATGGATATGGATATGGATATAGATATGGATATGGGTATGGGTATGGACATGGATATGGATATTTATGTGTGTGTATGTATCTTTATATAGAGATAAATATATCTTGTGTGTGTGTGAAAGAGAGAGAGAGAGAGAGAGAGAGAGAGAGACTATCTTTTTTTCTCAAACTCTCCTCACTTCTAGACTATTACTGTCAAAGACACAACAAGCCTTATCCCCCGGACTCATTATGTAGGTGTCATTCTTGACTTTACATTATCTCTCCTCCTCCACATCCAATCTGTTGCCCGTATGTGTCCATTTCACCTTTGCAACATCTCTTGAATATGTCTCATTCTTTCTTCTGATACTGCCACTACCCTACTACAAGTGCTTATCTCTTCACATCTGGACTAATGTATAATCCTGTGATTGGTCTACCTGCCACAATTTTCTCCCCATTCCAATCTGACCTTTCTTTAGCGGCTAAAGTGATTTTGCAAAAATGCAAATCTAACCATGGCATCTTCCCACTGAATAACCTCCAGTTGTTCCCTATCACCACATGTGTGAGGAGCCAGCATCAAACACGAGACCAAACTGAGGGATGAGTGGGAGAGGAAGAAGGATTTGGGAAGGCCCCAATGAAAAGCTTGAGGATGAGGATCAGAGATTTGGGAAAGTATTAAGGAGGGAGAGTTACAATGACAAAACCCTTAGTTTGGCATTCAGAGTCTTTCATTGTCTACCCATCTCCTATATTTCCAGTGTTCTTACCTACTCTTCAATACAGCAACACTTTTCTTTGCTGGTCCTCAAACAAGACCATCCATCTCTCAACTCTGGGCATTTTCACTGGCTGTCCTCCACATCTGAAATGCCCTCTCCACTCATCTTAGCACAGTATCTGACACATAGTAGATAGATAATAAATGTTTACTGAATAACTCACTGATCCCTACCACTTAGCTTCCTTCAAATCTCAGCTAAAACACCACCTTCTACCAGAAATCTTTCCAAATCTTAATTCTAATTCCTTCCCTCTGCTCATAATTTTCATTTTATCTTCTATATAGCTTGCTTATTCATATTTATTTGTATGGTCCTTCCGTTGGAATGTGAGTTTCTCCATGTCTGGGATGGTCTTTTGCCTTTGGTTTTGCCCCCAGAGCTTAATATAATGTCTAACACATAATAGGTTTTAACGAATGATTGACAGATGTATCATGTATACATGCATATACATATACATACATAATACACACATGTAAGTATATATATAGGCACATGTAGACATACACACAGACATGCATACATGTATAAGTATATGTGTGTGCATACACATACATACACATGTACACATATACATACGAGGCTATTCTAGGCATGAGGTCCAGCCTTTACATCGGAATACATATAATTTTACCTTTATTCCTGGATTCCTAGGCCTAATATCTATATTCTTTATTTCAGTCCTGGATAAAGTAGCATATTGCATAGAGAAACAGCTTGGATTCAATGCTGACTCTCACCTGTATGACTGTATGACTCTGGGCAAGCTGCTTAAACTCTCAGTGCTCTGGGCCCCACCTTAAGGCTATTAGGTGTAGGGAAGGTGCCAACCTACATTGGTGGAGAAGATTTCCGTACAGGGGAGCTTAAAAACAAACCAAGCTTTTTCAAAGAGATACTTTGAAAATATAGCAAGAGCAAAAGTACAAATATCCCACCCATCCACCAACCCCAACACTGGGGAGATATACTCTCTTTTATACCACCTAAGTCCCTAGAGACAGTAGGCTCAGACTAAAGGCAGTTTTCATATAGCATGGCTCCCACCAAGTTCAGCATTATCTAAATCCAGTATCATTCAAATTCACCATAGCTGTTAGAAGAATGCTACAAATGGAGTGCATCCAAAAGTCATTCCTTAACTCAGGATGGGCTGCAAAACCTGTCATTGACTTTGCTGCCAAACCTCAGGTGGTTTGATCTCTTCAATATCACAAGGTCATAATCATCTCCAACGTCCTTCACCTAAAATAGAAAAACCAATGTGGAAGCAAAAAACCAAGGTAGATATTCCTGGGCCATATGTCAGTCTCAGATGGAGAGGGTCCAAGGCCTCTGTTCTCATAGACTTGTCTCTCACTTCTCTCTGGAACCCAGACAAGCAAGGAGGAGTCAGACCAACCTCGATAGTCAAAGTGTTGGTATACTGAAGGGATGGATGATTGGCTTGGTCCAAAGCACACAGTCATTACTCGAGTCTGAATTAATCCTACTCCCCTGCTCCAGTACCTCACTGCCCTGTCTTTTTGGATTTGAAGGCTTCTCTGTGAAGACTCTGTGGGTTTTTCTCTAAGGATCTGCCATGGAAACCTCCATTTCTCTTCCTTTCTTCTTAATCTCCAAGTCTTTCTAGGCCCTTCTCTCTCTCAGATCTCTAAACTAAAAATTCTGTCCTGGAAGGGTGGGAGTTAGCAAGTCTGAGTGTTCTATGGCAGTTGCTCAGGTTAACTGAGATTAAGGCTATGGATGCAATGCCAGAAAAATTAACCTCAGCAAAGAGTGATATTGCAAGCCTTCACTCCCCAGCATTTGGAAGTAGTAGTAAAATTGTGGAATTGCAGAATAAAGAAGGTAAAAGAAGCCTTCACGTATTGGGAAGTACAGGTATGGAATGGGTTCTGGGGATTTGGCGATTTGGGAAGATAGAATTAGAAAATCAGACTTCAGCTGCTTGAGAGGAAAGATGAGGATAGAGATGAAAAGTAAGGATGGCAATGGAAACAAGGGGTTCATGGCGTGGGCGGGAGCTTTCTGGAACTTTGGGTAGAGATGAAAGAAGAGGGTATAGGATCTCCAGCAATTGTTTGGGGGGTCATTACTTGCAATGGGAAGAGTGGGCTCAGGAAATGACAGAAGTCAGAAAGTTGTATAACTCAAGGTAGAGATGGAGACTGTTATTTGGAGGTTTCGATTTGGGGCTTAGGGAATGTGTGGGGGTGAGCAGTTGAGAATGCAATCTCAGGGAATAAGGACAAGAGCAGAGGGTTTGAGGATTAGGAGATAGGGACAGAGGTCAAAGGCTTAGCAGGAAAGCCCAAGTTCAATGAGTTAAAAGCTGACAGCTGCAGTTTTCAGGGAATCAGAGCAAGAATTAGTGCAAGGGCTATGGGAACTCAGAAGATGAAAACGGGGCTGGCAGAGATGAATTATGATTCCTCAAGAAATAAAGACTATCCAAAGTCATCATCTCCCCTCTTCTCCCCCACTCACCCCCCAAAACACCCAAAACCAGCCTTGTTCTTCCTCTTTACATTCCTGTTTTTGTAAACAGCACCACTATCTTCTCTGACATTCCCTCCACAATATGGCTCTGATCCATCTTATCTGTCTGTTCACGCTGTTTAAAAAATATTTTACTAATGTATTTTGCCAAACTCCATTTACTTCCAAGAAATCCTTTCCTTTACAAAAAAAAGTAAGCACAACTGTCTAATACTCCTACCATGAAGGGTAGAGGATATGTTATTGTCCAAATCAATCATCTGAAACAGTAGTAATCTTTGCACTTAATGGAGGATCTGTGGTCATCAAGTGCTTTTCTCATTTATATTGTTGTACATTGCATGTATCATTTTCTTGCTTCTTGTCTCTTCATGTTAAATCCATTCAAAAAGTCTCCCCACGTTTCTGTGAATTTCTCATTTTCAGTGCCCCTTTGAGAATAGTGATTCTTAACACAGGGTCTGTGAGTTTGTTTTTCTTTTTAGATAACTATTGCAACACAACTGCTTTCCTTTGAAATTCTATTAATTTATTTTTTGCATTTAAAACCAGTATTCTGAGAAGGGGTCCATAGGCTTTACCTGACTAAAGGTCCTTGAGGGCAAGGATGGTCTTTTGCCTCTTTTTATGTCTCCAGAGTTTAGCACAGTACCTGGCACATAGTTAAGTGCTTAATAAATGTTTATTGAGTGACTAAAAGAGGTCTATGACACAAAAAATTAAGAACCTCTATTATAGAGAAATACTATTACTCATGCTCAGATACCCGTCTCCTGAGAGGGAATTGATGGACTCAATGCAGATCAAAACATATATATATTTTTTGGACATGCTCAATGCAGGAATTTGTTTTGTTTGACTAAACATGCTTCTAACAATAAAGTGTTTTTTTTTCCTTTTTCAATGGGGATCATGGTAGGAGGGAGAGAAGATGGGTTTCTGTTGGCCAAAAAAAAATAAAATCTAATTTAAAAAATTAAAAACCATCAAAAATAAAAAATCACACACAACTATTTATTTGTTCAGCCATTCTCCAATAGATGGACAACTACTTAGTTCTAATTTTATTTTTAATACAAAGAGTGATAACATGAAAACTGTGTCTGTCATTGACTTAGGGTATTTGTCCAATAGTGAGATTGTTGAGTCAAAAAATATGGGCAGTTTAGTAACTTTCTAACATAATTTCACGTGCCGTGGATAGAGCTCTGGGCCTGGAGTCAGGAAGACTCATCTTCCTAAATTCAAATCTGACCTCAGACACTTGCTAGCTGAGTGACCCTGGGCAAGTCACTTAACCCTCTTTGCCTCAGTTTCCTCACCTGTAAAACAAGCTGGAGAGGGAAATGGCAAACCATTCCAATAGCTTTGCCAAGAAAACCCCAAGTGGGGTCATTAAGGGTCAGACATAGCTGAAACTACTCAACAACAGTTAACAACAACAACAAAATTGCAAATCAATTTCCAGAAGTTTGCTACTTCACCAACAATGCATCAGTGTACTGTCTTCCCACAGCCTTTACAACATGGATTATTTCCATCTTATTGTCATTTTTAACTTGATGCATGTGCAGTGGTGCCTCAGTTATTTTAATTTATGTTATTGGAAATTTGGTATTTTTTCATGTGGTTATTGTTAGATTGTATTTCATCTTTCGAAAAATATTTGTACATATCCTTTAACCACTTGTCTATTGTGAAACGGCTCTTAATCTTACATATTTGGGTCAATTCTTTATATATTCAGAGCGTGAGGCTTTTTATCAGAGATGTTTGATGCAAAATCTTTTCCAGGGAATAGTTTATCTTCTCAACTTAATTGAATAGATTTGCTCACAAGGTCTTTTAAGTTTGAATCACTGCAATTATTTACTTTGAATTTTATAATCTCCTGGTCTTTTATAATCTCTCCCTTATCTAGCTACAAATTCCCTTTCCACTCTCAAACCACAGTTGTTAAAGACAAACTGTCAGTCTTCCTTGCAATGTCCTTTTATATTTAGGTCACTTGTCTATTTGGAATTTATTATGACATAAGGTATAAGATGCTGGTCTAAACCTATTTTCTACCAATTTTTTTCCCCAGAAATTTTTCTTATACAAGGAGTCTTTCTCCCAGTAGTTTGTATTTTGGGGTTTATATAAGGAACACTGAACTGCTCTGTTTATGTCCTTCAAGATCATGCTTGCCTCGTCTGATTCAATGATCTTTTCTTTCTTTTCTTTTTTTTTAACCAGCCCAAATAGTTTTGAAGATTATCATCTTTAATGCAGAATGCCAGGCCCCCTTCATTCCTGCTTTTTCTCCAACGTGTCACATTATTTTTCTATACATATCCTCATCTCCTTATAGAACATTAGTCCTCAAATGTCTAGGATGGAGTTTGGTCTTTCTCGTCTTTGCACTCTTATTGACTGACTTACACATAATAGGGACTTGAAAAATGTGTGTTTAGTTGAAATCATTTCCTGATTCCTACTTCCCCTTCATTTCCCACAGCCAGGCTTTCTCCATTTCATCTCTGCATATCATCTCTAGCTCAAAACCTTTCACTGGCTCCATATTACCCATCGGATCAAATTCAGACTCCTTAGCCTAGCATATTGTCCAGATTGACCTCAGTTCTGCCCACCAGATTCCATTCATTCTCCCCAAATCAGCTTCTTTCTTCTGGAGGGATAATAGCAGCAGGAGAAAGAAGAGATGACTGAAGAAATGAAGGTTCAATCTTCCAAGAATATTGATTTATTAAGCAATGCATGCCAGTTGCCTAACAAAGCAGGACAAGACCCCTTCCTCATCTTAGGGCTGGACTCTGAGTACAGGGGGAAACAGACTTAAAAACAATTAAAAACCCAACTAATCAAATAAGGCCAATTAATTGAAAGGCAACAACGACACAACATTAAGTAATCTGATTTCTAATTGGACAAAAGATTAGGGACTTTCCAAGTTGGGAGAGGAAGAGTGAACAGATGTAATTCCCTGAAATCAGAAAAAGAGGTGACCCACTCCCCACCTCAAGTGTCTGCAAAAAATCAAAGGAAAATGGAAACAATAACCGATTGATGAGTATGGACCAGTGTGTTGTTAAGCAAAATTGTCTCATTAGCATGGCTTTTGTTTCTTTTGAGTGGAAGTACTTTCAGCTGTTAAGTGCTAAGCCCCAGGCCCAGGGCCCTGTCAGGTGTGAAACCTGTGTGGGTGTGGATTGGTGACTTAGGAGGGGCCAGCTGGGGAACCAATGGTCTCTGGTCATTGAGGCGGGGCTTGAGAAC
>CM053622.1:784384707-784417207 GCA_028646595.1 Phalanger gymnotis
TCAAGGTTCTGCTGCAGTGGGGCCTAAATAAATTTCTTGTTGTTTTCTCCTTAGAGAATCTCTCATACCTTGCGATTTTGGACCATTCAAACATACACATGATTATATTTGAGATCATAAATTCGGCCTTCCTACTACAACTCCAGAATTGAGTCACCAGATAGAGTCAATGGGGTTCACTCAATTCCCATAATTAACCATTTGCTGTCCTATTCCCTTCAATTCCCTCACAATGTGGTATAGTGGAAAGTAGGCTGGATGTGGACTCACAAAACCTGGCCACCTTCTACTTCTGTGACCTTGGGTAAATGTATTGGTAATTAAGGTGGGACTTTTTTTTTACTCTTTTCTCTTTTAGCATTTTTTTAATCAAGTGCCCTTGTAGAGTCTGGCCTTTGTTTATTTGATTAAATCAGGAGTCTTTGATGATCTCCTTGCCTCAGGAGAAAGCCTAAGCCACACGGGTTTAAGATGCATGTTTGTGAGGCTTTTAGGTCATGTGTGTGAGTCACATGTTGTGATGTCCTTTGACCCTGAACAGAATATATAAACTCAAGAGCTTGGAGTCTTCCCTTTGGGCTCTCACTCACTGGAAGAGTAGCATGTAACTTGAAGAGACTCTGTGTAGCTGTTAAGAGCCCCCAGGCTTGTAAACCCAGATGTTGGGACTTTGTTAAACCCTAATAACTATGAATGGTGATTTGAGTCAGACAAGGGCTCTCTGTTGATGTTTGTAATTTGTTTGTATTTGTTTTGAAGTTCAGGGTCCTGGCTTTTCCTCTTGAACTGAGTTATATTTGTATGTATGATTAAAGTAAGATTAACCCCTTAAAGTTGCTTTTCTTAGTAAAGCAGATCAAAGAACCTGTGCTGGCAGCGTTCTTCTTGTTGGACTTGTTTGGTCTTTCACCTCCACAACATCTGCTAGCAAGATTGTTGCTATGGTAAATCACTTTGCTTTTCTGCTGCTCTGTTTTCTCATCTGCAAAATGAAAGCAGACTAGATGATCCAATGACATACTCAAAATCCTGCCAAGTTCCATTTGATTCAACCAAAACTAACAAGTATGAGCTTTGTGCTAGGTCATGGGGCAATACAAAGAAGACCTCTTGGACACAAGCAAACTAATTACTTTGACGCATGGGAAAGTGACATAAGTGCCAAGGAGAGCCAAGGAAACTGCTATAGAAAAATAGGAGGAAGGAAAAATCCCCTTTACACATGGGGAAGAGAGATCCAGGGAAGGCTTGTCAGAAGTGGCACCTGAGTTGAGGTTGGACAAGAGAGAAAAATGTTCATCTCTGGTGATGGGGAAGGGTTTCTCTAATGGTCTCCTGGGATGGTATAAATAAGGTCACACCCACAAAAGGCAGGATGAAAATTGGGTTGGAGTGGGGAAGGTACTCAGCTCAGGTATTATGTACTCCCTTGACCCTCTCAGTACCTTGTTTGTTCCATTTTTATTTTCTGGTGAGGATGAGAATAAATTGAAGTGTGAGATGGGGATGACCTGGGGTGTGGGGTAGGATTGGAGGTGATGAAATGAGAGAATAGGGACAGAGATATGAAGATGGGGTGAGTTTGGATGACAAAGTTAAAAGTGGAGTTTGGACCAGGGTATAGAAATAGGAATAAGAACAGGCATAGGGCTGGGGATGAGCTTGGGGGCAAGGGGATAGAGTCGGGACTGCATATAATGAATAGAAATCTCCTACGTCCCCTGCTCTCCTTGCAGAAACTGTCTTAAATCCCATCTCCTTTGTCCCTTACTCTCCCCCAGAAACTTTGTCTCGAATACCTGCCACCATCTGGGATGAAAGTCGATTCGTCCTGAGGGCCTGGGCTCTCTCCATTAGCGCTTTAGCATTTCTGCTGCTGCTTTCTTTGGCTGATGGTCGATTGGCTGTCATAAAAATGTCAGCGACTCACAGTGAAGTCCTGGGCTACTGGACCAACTGTCAACATCATACCTGCCCAAACCTAGGCAAGATCACAGGTATGGATGAGAACCTTAGGCAGGTGGGGCTATGGGAGGACAGAGGAGAGGAGAATGGCCAGGCTCACATTCCACAAATGATAACCTTCATCTTCCCTATATCTAAGCCCATCCTAGTCTCATCCTTATCCCCATCCCTATCCCTATATTGAGAAAGTGTCTGGGAGGAAACTGACCAATGGCTCTACCAACATCATTTCTTCTCTCCAGTTAGCAAACACCTGGGAATGGGTTTCATGATACTTGCCCTAGCCACTGAGACATTCTGCCTGCTCTTCATGGCCTTCTCTTTCCGACCCATCTTCCGAAGAATCAATCGCTGTGACTTGGTCTTTGGTATCCTCAACTACACCACAGGTAGGATGGACTTGGAGTCAGACCTGAGGTGCAGTGGAAGGGAGGAGATGGGATTGGGTCAGGATGAGAAGAGGTGATTCCACCCGAGAGAGGAGACTTGGACTGAGGAGTTGGAAGGGGGAAAGAGGAGTGGTTCCAAGGCCATTCTGTGGATCTTTGAGCCTCTTCTGTGCCTATCTCTCCTTGGCAGTATGTCTCAACCCTATCCTGTCTTGGTCTCCCTCTGTTTCTGTCTTCGAGTCCCACTGTCTCATGTTCCACTTCATATGAGTCTGTCTGTCCTCTGGGTCCTTTCTTGGTCTCTGTCTCCATGTGCCTTTCTAAAGTCTTTCTGTCCTGTTGTGCCCCTGTATTTCTGTCTCTGAGTCTATTTCTGTTCTCTCTATATTGATGCGAAAGATGCTTTCCTCCATCTCTGTTTTGTTGCAACCTTGTCTCTGTCTCTACCTTTGTGCCTCAGTCCCAGTATATTTTACAACACAGTGTTCTTCTCTCTTTCTCTCTCTGCCTCTGTCTCTGACATTCTCTCTCTCTCTGTCTGAGTGTCTGTCTTTGTCTCTCCCTCCTCTGTCTCTCTCTCCCTCTCTCCCTCCACCCCCGCGTGGTGTGTGTGTGTCCCTGTCGCCTTCCTTCCAGTCTCTCAAGTTCTCTCAGTCTCTGCACCTCCGTCTCTGGAGGACCTCTGTTCTGAGGTTACTCTGAGACCAAGCAGCGTGGCAATAAGAGGAAGATACTGAGTTTCTCTGGGCCTCTGTCTCTCTGGCCCCACTGGAGCCCAGGGGTCCTGATTTCCCTCAGTATGCTGCTCTTCACCGTCGAATGCCGGACCCTTCACTTCGTCACGGTCACCTACATTCTCCCTTACTATCTGTGCTGGGTTAGCTCCTTGACGCAGTTCTTGTCAGGTAAGGGAGGGGAGAGTGGTGAGAGGGAGAAGAGAGCCGAGAGAGGAGAGGGGATGCGAGAGGGGGAAAGGGGAGAACCGGAAAGAGGATGCAAAGAGGGCTGAGAGAAGAAAGGTGGGGGACAGACGTGAGAGAGGGAAAGAAAAGGGAGAAAGGACGGATCGAGACACAGAAGCAGGGGGGAAAGAGAGGATTAGCGGCGAGAAGGAGAGAAGGGCGGGGAGGACAAGTTAAGAAAAGGGATCCCCACCAGAGGACAAAGAAGAGGGGAAGGAGCGGGAGGGGCTGACCAGCCTCTACTCACCCCACCCCCACCCCCACCCTTCTTGCTTCCGTGGCCTTGCCTGCCTTCTCTCTTCTCCCTTCCGCTTTCCCTCCGCCTCCCCTCTCCTATTCTCCCGTCTTTTGGGGAGCCGGACCAGCTGCGTCTCCACCCTCCTGGTTCCAGGAAGCCTCTGCCTGATCAACCACTGGCATACCTTCAGAGTTCCTCACTCGCCCTTGAAGTCCGCCTTGGTGATCGAGCTGAAGCCATCCTACTCTCCTTACTCCCAGGGCGCCCCGAAAAGCCTGCGAGTGGGGCGGCGCAGGACCACGTTCCAATTTACGTCCCACTCCACCTTGGAGACCTAGCGAGCACTGGCCTCCCTACTGCCTCCCTCCCCTGGCATGGTCAGGTTCCCCAATAAACCCTGCCTATCTGTTGGCCCATCGCCGAGTCCGAGAAATTGCAGTCTGGTGTGTCTGGGTTGGGGGCTGAGAAGGCGCGGGGCGGGGGATCCTATTCCAGGATCCATTTCAGGTCAGAACAGTCTCTTAAACCAGTATCCTTATCTGTACAAAGGGAGTAGGGTAGGCAACAAGTCTTTCAAGGCCCTCTCAGGACCCTTCGAACTCTGTCTACTATTCGGTGACTTGGGTCCTTTTGTTTCTCTGTCTCTGTGTCTGTGTCTCAGTCACTTCCTGTGTGTCTCTGTCTGTGTGTGTCTGTCCCTTTCTGTCTGTCTCCCTCTGTCTCTCACTTTCTCTCTGCCGCCCTCCCTCCTCCCCTCCCAGACTCTGTTTGTCTCTAATTCGCTCAATGTAGGTCTCTCTGTCTCTCTTGCTCTATGACTCTCTGTCTTTCTCTGTGTCTCTGTGTCTCTGTCTCTGTCCCTGTCTCTGTGTCTCCTCACCTCCCAGACTCTCTCTAATTCGCTTTGTGAGTCTCTCTGCTTGCGTTTGTGTGATCCACAAACTAAGTGTGTGTTTCTCTGTGTGTCTCTATAACCCATTTCTCCCATTATAACTCCCCCGACCCATCCTCTTGCCTTTCCCTGTCTTCTCTAGTTCAAATGTGTGTAATTGCCTCACATCCTTTGGCTCTCTCTCTGTCTCTGTTTCTGCCTGTCTTGTCTTTGTCTCTCAGTCTCTGTCTCTCTTTCCTCCTCTCCTTGATCTCCCTTTCCTTTTCTCCCTCCTTCCCTCCCTCAAGTCTCACAGTATCACTGCCTCTGTATTGATGTTTCTCTTTGTCTCTCAGTCTTTATCTCCAATTCTGCCTAGGTTATTGGGGATTTAAAAGGAGTCACAGGTCCTTAGAGTTGGAGCTAGGAAGAAACCTTGGAGACCCTCTGACCAAGCCCCCTCATTCCCCAAATGAAGAAATGAGACCCATGGAACATAAGCATTGAAACACCTCTCAGGAGCCTCTGTCAGCTCTGGGGTCCCCTGTCCCCATGAAAAAGCCATACAATTCTAATTCATGGATATGACTTCTTTAATGTGACTAAAAGAGGCAATATGCTCTGGAATCAAAAGACCTGGCTGCCAATCTCACCTCTCCTACTTGCAACCCGAGTGACTTTGGGCAAACCAATCAACTTCTCCGGGAGTCAGTTCGTTCTTCTGTGAATGAAGGAGTTTCTCTGTAGCCTCTGAGCTCTCTTCTAGGTCTAGAGCTCCAGGAACTTCTATCTCTATGACTTGCCCAAAGCCAGGCAGGAATCGAAATTAGGTCCCCTGATTCCAGTTCTCCATATCCAGGTGTATTTCCGCTACAGCATTGGAGAAGGGTCTGGACTTGGGACTATGCTTGGCATTTAGTTGAGGCAAAGAAAGGAGGCAGACACTTGGGAAGTGCGTCTTTTCAAAGTTTACAGGAAGCAGGGCTGGGCAGTGAGGGATGAGGATAGGTCTGAAGGGGACACTCAGTTATTCATAGTCTTCTGGATCCAAACTAAGTGTTTCACCTCCCCCCACCCCTTAAAGATATTAGGTTTCCCAGCAATCCCACAGGGAATATTACCCCAAGATGTAATGTTTTGGAGGACACCACTACATAAGACTCTTGAGAGATGAGAGAGGCCAGACTGAGCAGGAAGGTTTCCCTCCAGCCCAGCTCCTCCTTGCCCTCACCAAATCCTGGTTCTCCAGGACAATTGGCCAGATCTGACCAATGGTCAAAAAGACATTGTCTCTATGGTCCAATCTGATTGGACCATAGGGACCATTGGGAGAGATCTTTGGTAGTGCTCTGTCCTCTGGGAAGCATCTGGAACTGGGGTGCCTGAAGATTTTGGTGGGAGTCTCCCACCCTTTTTTTGGCTATCGGTCTAGGAGAGAGCAATGACAAGGATCATCCTTTTTGCCATCCTGGGAGGGGGGCGGGGGTGAATCTCTTAATTTAGACAGAACAGGGGTGGGGAACCTGTGGACTCAAGGCCACATGTGGCCCTCTAGGTCCTCAAGTGTGGCCCTTTGACTGAATCTAAACTTCACAGAACACATCCCCTTCATAAAAGGATTTGTTTGTAAAACTTGGACTCATTCAAAAGGTCATACCCAAGGACCTAGAAGGCCACGTGTGGCCTTGAAACCACAGGTTCCCCAACCCTAGACTGGAAGATGCTGAGCACCCAGCCTTAGGCTGCCAGAGCCCTTGCACTTTTATACGGAGCTCTTCAAAACAAGGAGTAGATGCCTAAATCTCCAGCTCTTCAGGTCCTCCTCTGATCCACCCCAAGATAAAGGCCTTTTATTTCACCCCTCAGTCCATGGAACCTTAGAGATGATCTCAAACTCCCCACATCAGAGAGAGGGAGCCGAGGTACCAGGTGATGCAGAGAACACCACACACTGAGGTACCAGTGGAGGTGAACTCTAGCCTCAGGTTCTAGATTCTCCAGCTATGACTCCTCCACATTAGCATTGCCCCCACCCCCACCCTGGACCTCTCTCTCTGCAACCAGATAGGTTAGAGTTCATAGAGGGCTGTATGTGTCTTCTCTCTAGCTCTCAATTTTATCCTACTTAAAATGCAGTATAGGAATTAAATGATTTCTAAATCCCCCTCTCTATCTGACCTTGGTTATGAGTTTGTTTGCTGGGGTGGGAGAAGGGGCCAAATTGTGCCAAGGGCAGCAAATTGTCCAGGACTAGGAGTTTGGGAGAGAGAAGGAGTCCCTGAACTGATCATTGGACTCTACAGAATGCCAGAGCTGAATGGTACCCTATGGATCTTTGCCAACCTATTCATTTTACCAATAAGCAATCTGGACCTCAAAGAGGAGAAAATAGTTGTCCCTGGCTATAAATAAGTAGCAGAAGTTGGGATTGACCTCATATCCTGCATCTCTACGATGCTTTTTCAAATCACCCCTGCCCTGAGATACTCAATCCACTACCACCTCCCAAGGGTCCCAGGCCTTGGAGAAAACTTACTAGGCATCCCTCCTTGCGCCCAGCTAGGTTCTCAGCACACATGTATTGGGTCATGCTCTAGGGGCAAGCATCAGCATGAATTTGGTTGGATAGGATTTCCAAATCCACACAATTCAGTTCAGTGGGGAAGGTTTCTGGGGAGAAAGAGAGAAGTCAGGTCCAACACCATGCTAGAGATAATCTCTTAGCTCCCCTACAGTTCTGGGACTCAGGCACTGAGCACTTCATATTCCTGCTTTCTAAAGGAATTCATGTATTCAGCCTTTAAGTACCTACCCTTCTGGAACTGGGGCTTCCCCAGATGCAAGTGCCCAATCCACATTCTCTGCTTTCCCCAGTTAATCCAGGCACCCCGATCTCTCTGATTCTGTCCACATCTGAAAGTCAAGAGTCCCCATTTATTCTGCATTAATTGTTCCTTCAGGAACCCAGACATCCTGCTTGCCCAGTCTCTTACTCCTTAGGGACCCAGACATCATGGTTCCCCCAGTCCTTTTCTCCATATGGACCAACTATCCTGATCCTCCAGCCCCCTACTCAATAGGAAGCCAAGAGTCCATACTATTGGGGCTGGTGATACCACCCCAGCCTGAAGCCTGGCATGTGGTACCCATGGCAGGCTTTGAATGTGGCAGAGTTATGGGCCTAATGGACCTATTGGACCTGACTGGAAAGGCCAATTATAGCAGCAGTCAAACTAGGGAGAATAAGGAGCAAGGGTGAATTAAGCTAGTCTTCACTGGGAATGACTTACCATTCTCCTCTTAGGCAAGAGATGAGAAAAAGTGGTAAAAATGAAGGAGAAAGGACAATGAAAAAGTGATTGCAAAAAAGAGAAGGAAGATGGTGAGAGAGTAGAAAGGGAGGAGAGAAAGGGGACAAGAGGTAAGGAATGGAAGGTGGAGGATAAGGGTAGGAAAATATGGAGAGGGAAAAGGAGAAAGAAAAGAAGGAGAGAAACAGAACAAGGAAGAGCAGAAAAAGAGGATAAAGGAAGGCATGGGAGATGAGAGAAAAAATGGGAAAAGAAGGGACAGGGGAATGAGAAGGATAGGGAAAGGAAGGGATAGAAGATGAGAGGAAAATGGAAAAATGAGAGAAAGGAGAATGAGAGGAATAGGAAAGGGAAGGGAGAGTGGATACCAGAAAGCGGTCCAGGGAAAATGGAAAGAGGAAGAAGAACAAGGGAAAGGATTGAAAGGATTCCCAAAAAGAGGAGAGAGAAGGATACAGAGGGAAGAAAGAGTAAAAGGAGAGATAGACAGAGCAGGGAGAATGGAAAGATGAGGAATAGAGGGGAAATGACAGCAAGAAATCAGGACAGAGGAAGAAGCAAAGAGGAGAAGCAATGTGAAGAAGTATGGCCAATTGGGATTAAGTTTAGGGGAAAAGTTCCCTGATTTCCAAGGATGGAGCCTGGAAATCTTCCCCTGAGGCTGCCTCCCCATCTCCTCCCCATCTATTCCCCTTTCCCTTCTCTCACACAGGCAGCTGGCCAGGACTCCCAAGTCCCCAAAGCCCTCTCTCTTCCTCCTTGACTCTCTTGGCCCCAGGTTTGGAGCTGACAGACTCCGCACCTCCCCAGTTCACCAGGTGGCATCTGAGAGTACTAGAAAAAGCCAGCCAGCCCAAAGAGCAGAGATCAACTGATATATAGCACAGGGAGAACAGTGACAGAGAGGTACAGGCATGGCCAACAGACAGAATAACAGACATAGGGACTACAGGGACAGTAAGACAGATGAGTGATGTGGACAATGGAAGTGACAATGGACAAAGAATCAGACAGATACAGATGGCAGATCAGTGAAGACCACTGAGATGGGCAGAGATAGATGAAGAGCCACAGATGCCGGGGATAGCTGGGGACCGAGGAAAAAGCAGTCAAAGAGCTGTAGTTAGGAGGGAGGGAGAAGCTCTTGAACTCCCTTAGTCTTGCAGGGGGCAACAGAGAGTGCCCACTTGGGAGTGATGAGGACACCTCCACATGTGAAGTTATTGGATTCATACAAGGTAGCTTGCCATGGGTGGGGTTACAGGACAGCCAGGATCATCCAAGATCTGAAGTTGAGGGCACCTTGATTTTGAAGGGAAAGGGGGACAAAGAAGAGAGCTCAGGTGCCCCGGGGGAGAAAAAAGAGGTGCAGGGAGGGAACTGGGAACCAGAGCTAGACAATAGGTGGGGAGATCCATCTCTTCTCCAGCCCCCAGCATAGCCTGGACTCCCAGCCTACTCCCTTCCATCTTACCTGTGCTGGCTAGAAACACGGTTAGGACCAGGGCTAAGGACCGCATGGTGGCACTTGGGGGCCAGGATGGGAAATGGTACTCAGTGTGTCTGAGTAGATGAGGCAAAAAAAAAAAATCATTCTCAGATCTTCTCAAAGGGGCCATGACCTCTGGTCGCCCATGTGCTAAATTGGCACCCCAACAACATCAGGAAGATACAAGCGATTCTATTTCCCACTTCAGGTTCCTCCCCCTTCACACCTCAAGCTTCACGTCTGTGCCCTTACTGGTTCAGAAGGTGGAAAGGCTGTTTTTTGATATGGCATCAAGCACCCTGGATGGCCTGAAGTGACTCTCAGCTGCATCTTCTGGCCAGGTGCCTGTCCCACCATGCATCAAGTGCATTTAGCACTACCATTCCCCTGGACCCCTGCCATCCCAATAAAAAGCCAGAGAAGGGCTTGGGGTCAGTGTTGGTAGATCACAGTGGAAGGGAAAAGATGGAGGTGAACAGGGGTGAGATGGGGATCAATTTTAATAACCTTGTTTGGTATTTAAAACCTTCAAGAGCCAATTTAATTCCTTATTTTCCCCATCTTGTTCTCTATGGTTCAGCAAGACTGTCCCACTTGCCTTGTCCTTATTCCATCCTTATTCTGTCCCTGCCCGTTTCAAAAATGTTACCCGAAACCAGTCACCCTCCTCTTCCTCCTCTCCCTGAAGCCCTGCCCCGGGACCTAATAGGTGACCTTTGCCCTCAGCTTGCTTAGAACCAGGCTACCACCCTTCAGCTGCAAACCTCTCTCCCCCATTTTCTATGTGTGGTCTTCCTCATTAAAATGCAAGCACCCTGAGGGCAGTTTGTTTCAAATGTGGGGAGCTATGAGGCTTAGTGGGTAGAGTTCGGGAGCTGGATTCGAGAAGACCCCATTTCAAATCCGACCTCAGATACTAGCTGGGTAGCACTGGGCAAGTCATTTAATCACCGTTTGCCTGTTTCTTCATCTGTAAAACGGGGATGATAATAGCACCTACCTGACAGGGCTACTGGGAGAATCAAATGAAATAATATTTGCACAAGCTCTTAGCACAGCGCCTGCTATACATTAAGTGCTATATTATTAACCATTTGTATTTCTGTCTTAGCATGGCTTAGCAAGGTGCCTGGCGCATTGCTTAATAAATAGATTTTCCATCATTCATTTACAGAACAAGCCACCTCAACTCCTGATGCCTTGCCCTATGTAGGCCCTTCCCCATGCCTCCAATGGCAAGACTCATTCAAAGACTGCTGCCTTCAAGAGGCCTTACCTGACTCCTACACACACACATACACACACACACACACACACACACACACACACACACACACACATTTAAATCACTTTGTATTTATTTTGCTGATATTTTGTATTTATTGATATGGAGTCAACTAGGTGGGTGCAGTGGATAGACCACCGGGTCTGGAGTCAGGGAGACCTAAGTTCAAATCTGGCCTCATACACTTACTAGCTGAGTGACTCTGGGCAAGTCACCCTGTTTGCCTCAGTTTCCTTATTTGGAAATGGGAATGATAATAGTCCCTACCTCCCAGGGTTATTGTGAGAATAAAATGAGATAATAATTGTAAAGCCCTTAGCACATAGTGGGTACTACATAAATGCTAGTATGTATATGTATGTGTATGTGTGTGTATATGTATATATGTATATATATATATATATATATGGAGAGCGACAGAGAGAGAGAGAGAATTGTACATAATACACTGATTTCCCCTCAGAAGAATGTGAGTTCTTTGAGGGTAGGTACCATTCTGGTTTTAATTTGCATTCCCAGGACTTACCACAGAGCACAGCACTAAGGAAATGCTTTTCGAATGAAATACAGGTGAATGAGGGGGAATCAAGGTGAATGAGAGAATTAAAGACAAGTCAATGATGGGAATGAATGAGAAAACTGGGAGAGGAATAGAAGGGAAAGAGGAAAGAGAATTGGATGGAGAAATGAAGGGGAATGTGATAATTTGGGTTTTCTGGAGCTCACTTAGCAGAGAATCTGACAGAGTGAGTGCCTAATAAATGCTTGTTTACTGGCTTTGGAGAAAAAAAGAAATGAATAACAAGAAAAGAGATGAACAAAGAAGAGTAGTGAATGGTAGAATGGAAGTGAACAAGGAACACGGAGAAACAGAAAGATATAGTAGAAAGACTAATGGTCTTGGAGTCAGGAAACCTGGGTTCTAATCCCACATCAGATATCAACTGACTGTATGACCTCCCAGAGTCTCTGTTCACTCATCTATACAATGAGGAAGATACCATCTAAGTCACAATATTGTTGTAAGAAAGGTGTAAATTTTTATTTTGTTCCTATATTGTAAAAAGAAGCATATAGGATGGGAATGGTGGAATGTAGGGGAAATGAGCAAAGAGAATTTTATGTATTTATGTATTGGGGATGGAGTTATGTATAAATTTAACTATAATAGGCAATGGTGAGATAGAAAAGGACTACATTTCCCAATATGCCTGGGCTCAGAACCTGACCATCCATTGGAGACATCAAATCCATAGCTAAGTTATGGAAAAATGGCTTCATGGGAAATAAAGTTCTTGCTTTTCTCCCATGGCTATTTGCACTCTTGAGCCTAAGCATCTGAGAATTGGGTTTAAAAAAAACATGCCTGTTACATAAAAGAATATAGGAAAATAATGACAGTCATAGGATTGGGAATTGGAAGAAAACAGAGACTAGATGGCCTATCTAATCCATCCCTCTCATTTTACTGGAATGGCCAAGAAAGGAGAAATGACTTTGTCTTGGGTCATACAACCCACAATCAAAACTGATCCCTCTGGCTCTAAATCCATTGTTCTTCTTGTTGCACCATACTGCTTCCTGTGAAAGGAGGTGAAAGAAGAGAGATGAACAGGAGAAAATGACATCTTACTGTGTTCTAAATGGTGAGCTCCCTGAGGGCAGGGGAAATGTGTTACCTAATCTTTACCTCTCCATCAATTTTCACTGTGCTCAGCTCAGGACTTGCTCATCGGAACAGAGAATGAGCTAGAATTTGAGGTGGAAGGAATTAAAGAAAAATGATGGGAACCAAAGCATGGGAGGTTCGGGCTGGGGGAGGGGGGATGGGGGAAGAGAAGAGGTAGTGGGAGAGACTGAGGATGAGATTTTCTCCAAGCAACTACTTCTAGGTCTGGACTTAAATGAAAACAGGCAGCAGTAGGAAAGGTGCTGTCTGAGGACCCAGGTTAAAATCCCACTTTGGGCATTTAGGAGCTATCTTAAACCAGTCACTTCCCTTCTCTGTGTCTCAGTTTCCTCAGCTGTAAAATGGGACTAATAATACTTATACTGCCTACCCCACTTAGTTGTCATTAGCCCTGAAGAAAGGAGAGCAATTAATGAGAAGAAAGAAGGATAGTTTGGGTTGGTTTTCAGATCTCAATAATATCTAGCATTTGTAAAGCACTTTAGCAAAGTGTTTTACAAATTTTATCTCATCTGATCTGCACGACAGCCCTGTGAGGGAGTGCTATTATTATCCTCATTTTACAGATGAGAAACTGAGGTAGACAAAAATTAAGTGATTTGTCCAGAATCACAAAGCTAGTTAAGTGTCTGAGACTAGAATTGAACTCGGGTCTTCCTGACTCTAGGTCTAACATTGTACCCACTGTGACATTTAGCTTCCTACTACATCGGATCCCCGCTGATCACACCACACTCAATCAGAGCACAGTGCCTGGCACATAGTAAGTTCTTAACATGTGTTTGTTACTTGTTGACTTGATGTGAAGACACAGAAATGCCAGGCGGACTAGTTCAAATTATAGTCTTGATTACATGGTTACTTTGAACAGAATCTCTGGCGGAGCTCCAGGTTCTTAAAGTGAAGCATTTTTCTTAGTCAATATCCAGTTCTTTGGGCTGGAGTTTAAAGAGGTCAGGTCTCTGTCTTGCCCCAGACAAGAAGGAGATGGCAGGGGGCGCTCCTAGGCATCCACAGGGGAAGTGTGAGCAGCTGCCAATGAGCAGGGATCCTTCCAGATCAGTCAATACTTCTTCATTACATCCCGAATCCAACCCAAGTATTTGCATACTTTGGTGTAGACCCCTGGCTTGGCAGTGGTATCACAAGGGACATCGCCCCATGAGACAATACCCTGCAGCATTCCCCCACAGACCAGGGGGCCTCCTGAGTCACCCTGGGGGAAGAAAAGGCAACAGAAAGAGCTGCTATCCCGACCATCCTCCTTCCACATCCTCACCCCACCCCTAGCCAATAACCCAACTCCATCCCTAAATCCATTCTCTCTCCCTATCCCATCTTCATTCACATTATCACTTCCATCCTCAAGCCCAAATTCATTCTCCTTCCACCATCCTTCCTTTGCCATTCCCATCCTCATCCTTATTTCCCTCCCCAAGCACCAACTACTCCCATTTTCCACTGCACTGCTATCTCCCAAGATGAGCAGGTGCTCCAAGGCTCAAACCTCGCATGAGTCGGTGCCTCCTCCCGCAACACCAGCGCACACCATGGTATCTGTCACCTGCCCACGATAGTCTTTGTCACAGGAAGCAGTTGATATGATGCTGATGTTAGCACAGTGCAGAGTGTCTGGGAGCTTCACTGTGGGGACAGCAGCTAGGAAGGGACCCAAGGTTTAGACCCTAGCTCGCACTCCCATCTCTCCAGCACTACACCTCCAATCAGGTACAAAGATGACATTATCCCCATCCTTTCAGATACAAAATATTTCAGGCCCCAGGGCTCCTGGGCCAAATTAAAGCCCCTTCCCTGGGACATAAGGGTGAAGGGCCATAGCTCACTCTACCTAGCGACTCAAAAGTCCTGGTCCCTAGTCTATGTCTGCAGAGCACTTAGTCACCACTGTTAAGCAACAGCTTAACCCATGAAATCCAGTTGTAGAATTGGACATTGAGGGGATGCCCATCAATCTGGGAATGGCCGAACAAGTCGTGGCATATGAATGTAATGGAATACTACTGTGCTATAAGAAATGATGAACAGGCAGACTTCAGAAAAACCTGGAAAGACTTATATGAACTGATGCTGAGTGAAGTGAGCAGAATCAGGAGAACACTGTACACAGTAACAGCCACATTGTGTGATGACTAACTTTAATAGACTTAGCTCTTCTCAGCAATGCAAGGTTCTAAGACAACTCCAAAAGGCTCATGATGGAAAATGCTATCCACATCCATGGAAAGAATTACAGAGTCTGAACACAGATTGAAGCTTATTATTTGCTGTCTCTCTTTTTTGTTTTGTTTTGTTTCTTCTTTTTTGTGGTTCATTTCATTGGTTATAATTCTTTGCAACATGACTAATGTGAAAATGTGTTTAATATGAATGTATATGTAGAGTATCTATGAGATTGCATGCCCTCTTGGGGAGGGGGGAAGAGGAGAAAATTTAAAACCCCAAAGCTTGTGGAACTGAATGTTGTAAACAAAAAATTAATAATAATAATAATAATAATAAAGAAATCCAGTTGTCGCAAGCTAGATCCTCCCCTCTCAAATAGCTGCCCTCCCGGTTCCCATACCGCTCTGGCCACGGGTGACCCAGCTGTCCGGCCATTCCACAACTTGGAGTCTCAGACTCCTGCACTTCAGCTCCCTGCCCAGTCCCGCCCCACCATATCTTCACTATTCTGTGGCCCTCCTTTCCCCTACCCCCAGTCCCTCTGTCCCTTGGGTCCCCAATTATCTTAATCCCTCCCGCTCTCACTCATATCAGTGAGCCAGGCCTTTGGACCTCCAGGGTCCTTCTCTCCACGCACCTCGGTCTCCCAGGTCTCTCGGGCCCCCGTCCTTGGTTTCGGCCACCAGGCCCCAGCCCGAGACCACGCACTGCTCCCCATGACGGGGGCAGCGGGTGGGCAGGGCCACCGGCCGGACGCTGTCAGACAGACGGGCCGGTCGGGTCAAGCGGAGGAGCATGATGTCATCGTGGTGGCCATGATTCTTGTAGCGAGGGTGGGGGAAAGCATAGGCCACGCCCCGCAGCTGCTCCACGCCTTCCCACACGCGGAGGTTGTGCTCTCCCAGCCGGACCCGCATATTGCTGTGGGACAAGTCAGGCGACGAATTGGGGGCGGTGCCTGGCCCACTTAGGGGCCAGAGAGTGCAGATTCCCATTTTCCCTTTAGGACCCCAGACGTCCTCATCCCCAAGCCCCAGATCCCTAAGGGACCCGAGAGTGCAGATTCCCGTCTCCGCCTTCAGGACCCAGGCATCCTCATCCTCCACTCTGCTAAGGGACCCGAGAGTCTTGATTCCCACCTCCCCCTCAAGTTCTCAGGCATCATGACTTCCTTCCCCCAACTCATGCCACCTCAGGAACCTTGATATCCTGAAAACTGCCCTTCTTTTCTGAGACCAGGGCATCTTAATCCCCCCAAACCCCGCTCCACAATCCACTCCACCTCATCCCATTCATGGATCTGTGTGTCCTGGCTCGCCCTGGCCCTCTCGAGAACTCAGGTGCCTATGCCATAGACAAGTCGTACAAGACTAGAGAGGGGAAGAGCCTTCAGCATAGTCTAGTCCAACCATTCCATTTTACAGATGGGGAAAGCAGAGGCTCAAATCACTTATTTGTTTTCCCATGGTCACACAGCCAATTACTGTCAAACAGGGCTAGCAGAAGAACAAAGCATACCTGGCCCCAAGCCCTACCCACTCAGATCACGTGGTGTCAGCCCCCTCCCCATGCACTAGCGGCCAGACTCCCACGTCCATACCCGGTGATGCAGTGGGCAGCGGTAAGCAGCCACTGGTTGGAGATGAGGGAAGCCCCGCAGTTGAAGCGACTCCCTTCGAAGAGTGCTGCCTGCCATGGCTGAGAGTGGGGGCGACACTCCTCCCCACCTACGACCTTGCCACTGTCCTGTGACGCTTGAGGAGGGAAGGTCTGAGGTCAGTGAGGACCGTGACACATCCTAGCCACAGAGCAGGTACACATGGGCCAAAACAGGCACAGAGGATGTGGCTTCTGGACATCCCACAGCCTAGGGTCTAAGGTAGGATTTCCAGCATCTCTCCCAGGAATTCCCCAGAGGTCTTGCCATCATATTTCTTTTTAAAAGGCATCCTGATTTTTAAAAAAGAACAGCCCTCCACTTCCTAAGGGCTTATCTAATTGCTGCTGCCTCTCTGCCTTCTCTGCTCTTTGCTTTCTAGGGACCTAAGACAAGGGATCTGAAATCACTGCTTCCTCCCCGAAGTCCATTACCCCATTTTATAATGAAGCTATCACCAGCTTTCCAGACTAACAGCTTCATATCCCATCCCACAGATCTAGATGATTCCCATCCTGACTCTAATCCCCAGGTCTCCTCTTTTCCCTCTGCCCTCCAATTCTGGGACCAGTATATAGTAAAGATAAATAGATGAATAAAGAAAAAAAGAAAAAGTTAGTGGGGAGGGAAGGCAAGAAAAGGAACCAGGCTTAACTGGGGAGGACCCTTGCACAAAGAGACAGGGATGTGCACAGCTTTGGAATGCTCAACATCTTGTACAAAGCCCCATGAGTCTGTGCACACATGGCATATACGTGATCATACTTGACTCTGAACTTATGAAAGCATAGATGTGGGCATAGCCACTCAAAGACACATAGGGATGGTGTCATCTGAGGTCAAAGAAACACAAAGCCAAGGAAGTTGTCATGATAAAGCAGACCCTCTGGGACAGTGGAAAAGGCTCGGCCAAGAAGTCTGGTCACTTCTCTAACCCTCAACTTCCCCATCTGTCAAATGAAGGGGCTGGACTTAATTCCTTCTAAGGTCTCTTCCAGCTCTACATGGAGGGGTGGGGAATCTGCAGCCTTGAGAGCCTCAAGGGTAGCCCTTTGACTGAATCCAAACTTCACAGAACAAATCCCCTTAATAAAAGGATTTGTTCTTGAAAACTTGGACTCAAAGGGCTACCCTTGAGGATCTAGAGGGTCACATGTGGCCTCATGACTGCAAGTTCCCCAGCTCTGATAGGATATTATCATGGGATATCAATACATTGATAAGGCCAGGCAATATTTCAACACAGATCCACACGTGCCACATACACAAACATATATTTAAGTAAAAGGCCATGAATGGGAACACATTCCATGTTAGATCCGAAAGGTATCATAGAACCTAATCTACAAGATGTTAGAGCTGGAAGGGTCTCGAGAAGAGGGTATTAAAATTGGAAGGGACGTAGGATGTCAGAAGTGAGAGAGACCCTGCTACAGAATATCAGAGCTGCGAGAGGCCTTAGAACATGGAAAATCAAAGGTGGGAGGACCTTAGAACGTACAATGTCAGAGCTAGGTGAGTGATGGGAATAGGGAATGTCAGAGCTGGGGAAGATCACAGATGATATAGAACATAAGATGTGATGAAGGGAGTAACCTTGGGGACTGGCTAGTTCAACCCCTTCATTTTGACAAAGAAGGGAACTTAGGCTCAGAGAGAGAAATTAAGCTTGCTCAAGATCACATAGATAGAACAGGAGCCAACCCTAGAAAAGAAGCCTCTTGACTCCAGATCCAAGACTCTGCTCCCTGGACAATGGTATCATAGAACAAATGTCACATGCATATACAGTATATATAGGAAAGGCTATAGACGTGAAACATATGTGCATTGCATATGATAGGCCGTGGACATGAAACATATATGTGTATATGTATATACATATCTACGAAAGGCTATGGACATGAAATGTGTGTGTGCACATATGTGTATGTGAGAATACACACTTAACAGGTACACATACATATGTATGAAAGGGATGGACACAAAAGGTCATGAGCACACATGCATGGTTACATATTCTGCAGTCAGAAACATATGAGCTTGGCTGTAGGCACAAACATCAAAAAATCAAGGACCTATGATTTCCCTGCACTGATGTGTCTCTTGGCCTCTCTATGTAGCTCCTAGCTCAGTCCTTTACAATTGCCTATGAGGCCCAGAGAAAGTAGAATGGTTTGCCCATGGTGGTGCAGTCAGTTGGTGTCAGAAGTGGGATTTAATTTTAGGCATTTCCTGGTCCCACGCACTCCACTGCCTCTCAACAGAGAGCATATAGCTGAACGGAACAAGAGGCAGCTTCAACGTGGAAGCTCACCACATGTCCTAAGGTCACTCTGGGCCAGAGAATCTACCAAGGATAGGAGCGATCCTTTGTCTCAGGGCTAGGAAGAACTTGAGGGAGGAGAGTGTCTGAATTGTAAAGACCATTTACAACCCTCCCGTTTCAAAGATGACCTAGTTTGTGAGCAAACTGCAAGTGAAGTCATCGAAAGTACTGGGACTAACATGCCCAAAGAAAAGAAGGTAGGAGGGGAGAGAATAAGGGTGGGAGGGAGACAGAGAGTGTTGGGCGTTGTCTTCAAGTCTCTAAAGGGACTCTCTTAGTAGAGGGGTTATGTGTTTTGCCTTGCCCCAGATGGGGTGAACTGGAGCAAGGCGGAGAGAGAGGCAGGTTACAGAGAGACAGATTTCAACTGCATGTGAGCAAAAACTTCCTAACAGTCAAAGGTGTCCAACAATGGAGCAAATTGCCTCCCTGGGTGGTGAGCTGCCTGTCACTAGAGGTCTTCAGACATCATCTAGATGGCTCATTTACACATACCACAGGCATGAGCAACAAGTAGGAACACAGAGGATGGGATGCGTAGGCACAGAACTTATAAAATCACACATACAGACACACGAGTTCATAGAAACCAGACCACTGATGCGGTTATGCCAAAATCACAGATATGTATACACATACGTAGTTGTGGGCATGAACGTATGAGAGGAAGGATGGAGCCGTGGGAAGACGGTTGGATTTGGAGTCAGAAGACCTGAGTTTAACTCCCAGCTCTGCCTCTTACCACCTGTGTGGTCCCAGGCAAGTCACTCCAACTCTGGGCTTTCCTTTCCTCATCTAAATAATGAGCAGGTTGGACAGGATGGATTCTGGGGTCCCTTGGAGCATGAAATCTAGGAGGTGTCTTATGGCTTCCTGGCCAGCTCCAGGCCCTACCTTCTCTATTCAGACCATTACTTCCACATTCTCCCCATGGGAAGCTTAGACTCCCCCCCTGCCCCGGGCCCTTTGGCTCTGACAGCAGACATTTAGCCTTACCACGCAGAGGCCCAGGCCTCCACCACACTCCCCTTGACCTTCCAAGCTCTTCTATACATGTAGTCTTCCCCAACTGGAATACAAACTCTTGTAGGACACAGACTGGTTTTACTTTTCCTTGTACTCACAGTGCCTGGCACAGAGTAGGTATTTAATAAATTATCAATTTATCTATATCTATATCTATATCTATCTATACGTCTATTCATCCATCCATCTCTCCAAATCTGTCTCTATCATCTGTTTATTTATCTATCTATCCATATGCATATTTACCTCTTTTTCCACCCATCTCTCCAAATTGATCATTTGTCTATCATCTATCATCAATGCATCCATCTATCTTTTATCTATCTATATCTACCTGTATCTATATATCATCTCTGTCTCTCCCATGACCCTTTGAACAAATATCTTCGTAACTGTGGCTGTGCCTAATTATGGACTCAATAACCAACATAGTCATGGAACTGGACATACAGTGACAATCACAGACACAAACACACATACACAGTCACAATTGTACGTATATGAGGGTGTGGCTCAAGGTCACAGACTCAGCCACAAACACGATCCAGGCCCTCTTCTCACCTGTGACTGTCAGGAGGCAGAAAAAGGTGAGGAGCCGATGCATGGTGGGTCAGGGCCTTGGATGAGGCCCTTGACCTTGACTCTGAGTAAGGAATGAGAAATGGAATGCTGGGGAGTGGAGAGAAGAGGAATGGGCCCTGCCTCTTCTCCCCTCCCCCATACCCTCCCAGCCCTCCCACAATCTTCTCCAACACTCAGGTTGCCCCCTTCCCCCCTTAGTCTCGAGCCACCTGTTTACAATTCCAGACTTCTTTGCTATCGAAATCATAGAACATCAGATCTGGAAAAGTCCAAGCTCCTCTTTCAACAGAGGAAGAAAATGAGACCTAGAGGTGGGAAGGGCCTGACCCAAGCCAAGTTTTAGATTCCATACTGAAGGCTCTCTCCACTGAAACACACTGCCCCTCAAGGCCTTTTAAGTCTGTAAAGCAAGTGTCTCAATGGTCAAAATCTATAGCACAAACACCCTCTACCCTCCCCTCTTCTCCTTCAAGCCACTTCTCTGTTGTCCAACAGGGTTTCCAGCTCCCCTGCTCCAGGAATCCCTCCGAGAATTAATCCAGCCCTCTCAGAACTGTCTGTCCTCCATTCTTTGGCTCAAGGCCTGAGCACCAATGATGTCCCCTTCACTGGACTCCCTTAGCACCTTCTCCCCACTCTTTCCCTAGACTCTGCCCCTCTGCTTTCTGGGCCTCACCTGATCTGAGGGTGTGAGCAGTCTAGGGCAGGCAGCTCAGGCTTGGGCTCGGTCTGCTCAGGAAGGGGGAGGCAGGTCCTGGGATGCCCAACTTTATAAGTTCCTGAGCCCCACCCAGATTTAGAGGGGTGGGTAGGAAGACAATGGCAAGGGCCCAGTTTATGGGTGGTGACGCCTCAGCAGGAGGGGGGCAGAGTGGGCCGGCCATAATGAGCGTTTATGAGGCTGGCACTTTTGTTCCGCGTCCCCAGTTAGGAGATTTTTCTACCACAGGCCACTCCAGTCCACCCCAGAGCCTGGAGCAAGGATGAGGCCATGGGGCCAGAGCTTAGAACTCAAGGTCAGTGAGTCATGCACCCAGAGCCAGAACTCCCCAGAAGTCAGAGCTTCTTATCCATCATAGCATCTCATTCAACCCACACCCCAACAGGAGCCTTCTTCCCATCCCTAAGAGTTAGCCAGTCAGTCTCCTGCTTGATGACCTCCAGGGACAAGAGCTCGTTATCCAACAAGATAGCTCATTCTACTTGGGGGCATTCCTAATTATGAGAGAGTTAGTCAAGAAGTCAAAAAACACATATTAAGTCCTAATGTGTGTTTTTGCTAAGAACTGGGGATCCAAAGGCAGAGATGGTCCCAACCTCAAGAAGCTCACAGTCTAATGAGGAAGACAGCATGCAAATAACTATGTACAACCAACATAGGCAGGATCAATTGGAATAAAGAATGAGCAGGAATTTCTGAGGGCATTCATCTAGGGAGGCCATTCAAGGCCTGATGCAGAATCTCCAACCGTTGGTTATCCACCCTCCAATTATGGCCCCTCCGGGATTTGGCTGATATTAAAATGAACTACAGCTTCCCACAGATCTCTCCTCACCCCCTGCTCTCCCTGCATGTTGTTCCTAGCTCATAAGGACAGCACCAAAGGGTGAAACCTCTACCGACCTGAATTGAGAATGGCCAATCAACCAATCAAGAAGAATATATCAAGTCTTACTATGGTCCAGGACTGATGGTTTTCCCTACTTTCTTCAATTTAAGTCCAAATTTTGCAATAAGAGGATGAGATAGATAGACAGTGTCTTGGCAACAACAAACATCAGCTTGGACAGGGATAATGGAGTTCTGAAGGGCCTGGTGTGTTATGGTCCACAAAGAGTCAGACACAACTGAATGATTGAACGACAACAAAAATGCACCAGGCAGTGCACTAAGCACTGGGGATACAAAGAAAAAGGGAAGAAAAAACATTCCCTGCTGTCAAGAGCTACATTCTAAAGGGGGAAACCACATGTCAATAACTGGGTCTATGCCTAAGAAATTCAGAAGAGATGGAAGGTAAGCCCAGAGAGGAATGCACTAACAGGTGGGAGGCAAGATTGGAGTTAAGCCTTGAAGGAAGCCATGGAACTTCAGAGTTGAGGAGACAGCACACCAGGATGCAGGATGACAAATCGTTAGATCCTGGGGCCATTTGGACAAGTCTAACCTTTCCCCACTTAGCAAAGCTTTCATGTGCTAGAAGATGACCGACCATCGGTTCCTTCAAATAGCCTGTTTTCCAGTCCCCTCCCTGTTCTTCTTGTCTTCTTCCAGGTCAATGTTTTGATCATTGGGGTTAGGTTCAGAGAAGGAGTTAGGGTTGGGATTAGGGCTAGGGTCTGTCTCCTTATCATCCAGAGTCCTTATTCCAGCTGGGCAGCTCATTTCATCTTCCTAATCTATGAGATTTTTTCTTGTCCACATCTTTCATCATTTCTTCATGGAAGGGTCACCCAAAGCCCCTAAACCTTCCTCTGGTTTTTGGATAGTTCACAAGTGGATTGTGTCACATGTAACCTGTCCATCACTTATCCCTCACTTTCACTTACTACATGGCTGGCCCACCTGGTTTTCAGGTCACTCCCATCCCCAGTGGCTTTTATTAAATTTTTATTATACTTCTCCCATGCAAGTCATTGGTGATAATGTGCCTTGATAATGAGCTTGTTTATGCCTGCCGTGTTCCTATTGCCCTCTGTGTTAACTGAGATTCTGGAACTTCTGAGATCTTAGTGGGATGCGATTCCCAAGACATTACTGAAATGTACTGACAGACCCATGGTCTCACAAATGTGGGGATTCCTTCCAATACCAGTCACAACCCACCATGCCTGCTCATCCTATCCAACTCTCATCTATATTGTGGTAAAGCAGATAAGATGATAGACTTGGAGACTGGAAGAGCTAAGTTCAAATCCCACCTCAGACATTTGTCATGGGCATGTCACCACTTCTTTCTGACTCAGTTTCTTCATCTGTAAAATGAAGGTATTGGATTTGATGATCTCTAAAGTGCATCCAGCTCTCAATCTATGATCCTATAACTTTGCCACAGAGAATCCAACCATATCATTAAGAGCTTTCCTCATTTCCTCTTGATATCATGGGTATACCAATGGATCACATAACCTATCCATTGGTTATCCCTCATTTTCCCAACTTGGCCAACCCAGCTATTTGTTCCGTAATATATTTTTGTTGGCATCTTCCCCCAACCCCCACTCCCCAGTGACCCCTCGTGTGTAATCCACTGTCAGCTCACACCTGCTATGGCCCTCTCCATGGCCCACTGGCTTATACTCATTTCCCATTCTTTGAAGATGGTAGCATGCTCTGGCTGTCAGCTGGCAGTGAAGCATTTCCTGGTGGCATGAGAGAAACCCTGAACCTTCAAAAGTTAGATCTCTGGCCTTTGTGTTGTCTAGTCTGCTCTCTTCCTCCTGTTCACCTCTATGTTTAACACATCTCCATGTGACAGGGAGTTGAGAACTACCTGGAGTTCTAGGATTTGCAGTTCAGAAGGATAAGTACTCCCTTGCAGTCCTAACAGAGGTTTAGGTTATCTTGATCTTTGAGCCACAAAGGAAGAGAGAGGCAGACTTGCTAGTAACTTGTTTTTATTATATACGCTCAGTCATCAGTTCCTCTGGCTCTGCAGCCAATTAGGGGACATCAATAGTGAAGCCCCTCAGCAATGACTCTTACAGGATTGGAAGCCTGCAAGTGATTTCTGCATATAATTTTCACAGCTCATGTTATATCATTTATACATCATCATCTATATACATACAAATGGACTGACTCAATGTACTCCTGTCCAGCTGCATGCCATTGTCTTTTCTTCCACATAATTTTTCATCCACTTTGTTTTTAAGTGTAGACGGTTAAATATAACATTTATTAATTTCTGTAAGATTTTCAAAGTCCTACATTACCTACACTGATCCTTATAATACCCTTTGAGGTAGAGTTTTTGTTTCTGCTTTGTTTCATTTTGTTTGGCCTGACCCCATGATTTCATAGGTGTAAGTAACACCTGGTGCAGAAAGTCCTTCCACAAATGCAATCAACTATATATTTCCAACTTTTAAACACTTACCCAGGAACAGAGCAAGGTTAAGTGACTTGTCCATCATTACACAGCTTAATGTTAAGAGTTTTAATTAGGGAAGGGATTTGAACCCAGGTTTTTCTGACTAAATCAACCTTCAATCCACTATACCACCCTGTATATTATTATATAAATTTTACATTTTATACACATATTATATCCCTTTTGTAAATGAGGAAACTGAGTCTCATAGAGGTTACACAGGCTCACCTAGCCAACAGCTTTAAAATCCAGTGGGTCTGTGATATGATGGAAATGAAGGCCAAACCAGGTTTTCCTAATTCTAAATCAATTGCCTTTCCCCACAATGCCCCTCGGATTAGGCAGACTACACCTAATGAAACCATTTGATAACAACCTTCCTGAAATGTGGTCCACCAGACTGGACACAATGCCCCAGAGGGAGTCAGCCCAGTACCCGAGGGAAAATGATAACTTCTTTTGAACCTGAATCCCATGGGCCATGGAGCAGTAGAAAGAGCTCAGAGGATTTGGGTTTGAACCCTGATTCTTTCATGTCCTTATCTTTCTTGTCTTTATTCCCTCTTCTCTCTTTCAGAATCTTCATTTCCTTCCCCAATAGGACTGCCATGCAAAAATTGGTATTGGAAAAATTGGGATAACTGAGTCCTGTAAGAGTAACAATGGTAATTATTGGTATTAGCGTATGCATACTTCTTTGTGAATTGCCCCAAAGTAAAAACGTATTACAGTAAGTACAATGAATGTGAAATATATTTTGATTTTTGTTAAAAAATGATAATTCTTTAATATTTCTGTATTTTCAGGTCTCTTTCTCTGCCTTTAATATTTCAAATACAATATATCAGATATTTATATTTCAAATAATATTTAAGATACAATGGGAAAAGCCCTTTATGTCCTGGTATCGTGTTTACCTCTAGTCTATGTGACAGAAGTGACTGAAAATCAATTGCCTTCTAGAGTACTTGGCCTCCCTGCCTCCAGGGTCTCTCTCCACTCCAATCCATCCTTCCCACAGATGCCAAAGATCCAATCCTAAAACACAAGCCCTGACCACATCCCTCCTTTATGGTCCAATGTCTCCTTCTTACCTCTAAGATAAATCCAAATGACTCAGTTTGGTATGTAAAATTCTTTATAATCTGGCCCCAGCTGACTCTTCCAGGCTTAGTCCATGTTACTTCAAGTACTCACCTAGCATTCATCTCCTATTCCCCACTCCCAGAGTAGCCATGATAGCTCAATCCCATCACCCAATTATTACAATCATCTCCCAATTGGTCTCTTTTCTATCTAACCTCATCGAGGTCCTCTCCTCTCCTCCACATTGCTGTCAGAGTCCTTAACCTTCTTGCTATGTGTAACCTTGTCACTCGATTCACAAACTGTCACCAACTCTCCATTGCCTACCAAGTAAAAGGGTGGATCTTGATTCCAGGATTCAAGCAACTCTACAATGTGGCTTCAGCCTCCATGTAAATTTGGCCTTATCCCGTTCTAATTGCATTCATAAGGACAGAGATTCTCCAGCCAGTATTCATGAACTTAACTATACTCAATTTAATTGGGATCCTTTGGAATTTGAAGGTTTTATTTTATATACTTAAAAGTATTGTGCAAAGAAAGGACCATAGGCTGCACCAGATGGCCAAAAGGGTCCATGGCCAAAAAAAATCTCCTAAAAACTCAAAACACTATTCTAGATAAATTGGACTACTCTTCATCACCATTCTCATCTTGCCTTCCTTTCCTCTCTCCATGTTTTATTGCTTGAATTCCTAAACTGTAACATCAAGTTCTCTCTACTTCTCTCTATTTCTATTCACTGATGTCCTTTTCTTCCTTCACGTCCTAATTCAGAAACCATGTAGTCCAGGGAGCTTTATCTCATGTGAACAGTCAAGCTTGTTCTCTCCTGCCTCCAATTTTTCACAGGACTTTGTCCAGATCTCTTCCCTGCTCTTATCATATTCTATCATTGGTGCCTGGTCATATTCCTCTGTGAGACTATGAGATTCTTGAGGGCAGAGGCCGGGATATTTTCATCTTTTTCCCCCTCTGCACGTTGTACAGGACCTTCCACATAAGAACTGCTTAAGAAAATGTTTATCAAATTGGAAAGTTCAGTTTTGTTGTCCTATATAAACTTTCACTAGTCTCAGAAATGCACAAGAGGGACTCTAGTAACTGAGGACTCCTTCCCTGAGTGAAAACTTCATCTGTTCCAAGACAATCCCCTTCCATATAGATGGAAAACTCTGTCCAAAGAGGAACTGTTACCCCAGAATGAGCCCTCACTAGTCCCAAGAAGCAGCCCCATCAGGACCAGATGAGATTCTCTTGCCTGTCCCACGGGAAGCCTCATTTCTGTCAGTGGTTTCTATTGGTCCTGGAGGAACCTCATTCATGCCAAGTGGAAGAAAGAACCCTCGTGTATCCCTGAAGGAAGCCTCATCAATGACAAGAGGAATCTTTATCCATCTCAAGTGGAATGGAGACCCTCATATGTCCCTGTGGGGAGCCTCCTTGGTATCGGTGGTTGCCAGTGATTGGTCCATTCATGGACTGTATAGCCCTCAGATGAAATATTTATTGTTTCCAGGACAAATCTCCATCAGCCTTCCCTGGTCTTTCAGAGGAAACCTCAGCTATCCTAGGATAAACTCTCTTCATTCCTAGATGAGAGGAAGCCTTATCAGCCCCAGGGACTGATCCCAGAAGTCCTTCCACAGGACATCCTCCTAGGTTGTAGAGTCTGTTCTCATCCCCTTTCCTAGGGTATCCCTGCCAAGGAATACTCCTCTCTCTTCCTCTGGCCAAGGCAGAGATATGTGATGACAAGGCATGAGGTGGAACATGGCCATGCAACGATCCAGGTGGTCAGATGCCTTCTTCATCCAGATGAATGGTAGGACCGTATGGAAGGAGCTGGAAGGCACCTCAGGAGTTGTCAAGCTTAATCCATGCATTTATAGAAGAGGAAATTGGGGCATCAGGGAGATGAAAGGACCAAGGTCACACTGGGATTAAGTCATGGAAGTAGCATTTGACCAGTCTTCAGACTCTAGAAAAAATGGTCTGTGCTGCCACTGTGTCCCTCAGCCCTTGCCTGAGTTACACAAGAAGTGGATAAAAAAAACCCTTCTCTGACTCTTTCCACTAAACCAAAGTGATCTCTTCATCAGCCCCTTTAGGGAGGGGGAAGTAGGAGGGAGAAGGGAGGGGAGAGTCTATGGGTTTTTCCTGGGAATAATATAAATAGCTCAGACTCATGTAACTTTAAAGTTTGCAAAATGTTTTATGTACATTTTCTCATTTAAGTTTGAAAGCAATACTGTGATGCAGTTCCTGTTATTAGCCTTATTTACAGAAGTGGAAACTGAGGCACAAAGCAGTTAAGTGACTTGGAGTTTAAACCCAGGACTCCTTGATTCCAAGTCCAGATTCTCTAATTCCACATGGCAAGCAGAGAGATAAGTGGAGACCCAAGCCCAGGTTGGAGAGCTTGGGGAGGGACAAAGGTATGATGGATGGGCTGGGGGACCCACAGAGGGAGGAGGCTCAGATAGGAAGAGGGATTCGGGTAAAGGGTTGTATGTGCTCAGGTAGGGAGGTGGGGAGGGAGGGCTGGGAAGGGCCTAGGAGACAAACAATGAAAGTGGAATTTGGGGAAGAGATAGGAGGCTCAGGGGATAAAGAGGAGATGGGGAAGAGCCAAACAGCAAAGAAGGCTCATGGAGAGAGGCTGGGAGGGGAAGTAGAAAAGAGGAGGGTGGGCTGGGAAACCAGATGAGAAGGTTAACGTCCCTTAGGCCCCCAGTGGAGACACAGATCCTCCTACCCCCTTACTGGCTTCTGGGTGGTGTTCCACAGGAGACTTTCCTGTTCTCCGAGACAAAGGCAAAGGTCAAGAAATTATTTAGTCTCAATCTCTGAATGGACTAAAAGTTGGAGAAGGATATGCAAACTCCATGGTCCCTATAGGGGCAAATTCCCTGGGTCCTGAGGAGACACGAGCTGAAAGTCTAGATGATGGGTGTCCCTGAGCTATGTGGAGATGGGGATGCCCAGATTCCTGAGAGACTAGGGAATAAGGGTTGGAAAATCAAGGGGCCTGGGCTCCTGGGTCTCTGAACAGGACATAGACTAGAGATCTATGTGCCAGGGTCTGCTTAAATCAGTTGTTTTTGATGGTGTCTTCGATCCACTTGTTGAATGGGTAGAGGTTGGTGTAGACCCCGGGCCTGTTGGGCTTTCCACAGGGAACATCCCCCCAGGATACCAGTCCCTGCAGCTTTCCATTGCAGACCACAGGGCCCCCGGAGTCACCCTGGGAAGAAAGAACAAGGAAAAGAGAGAAGGGAGAGATGGGGAGGGATAAACAAAGATGAGAAAGATGAGGAGAGTTGGGGACAGCAAGAAATAGAGGGGAAAGGAGACAGAGGGACATAAGGAGAGACACAGGGAGGAAAGGAGCCAGAGACGGAGAGAAATAGTGAGAGGTGGGGACAGAAAGAGACAAGTACAGGTGGAGAGACACCTCAGAAATACCCATTTCGATCCCTCCCCTCCCCCACACCTGCCTCCTTTCAGTCTTTCCTTCCCTCGCCGGCTCCCGCTTTCTGGCTACTCTCTCTATCTCCGTTCCACCATCTTTCGGCCTTTTCCTCTGTCTTCCTTCCTCTCCTTCCTCCCTTGCCTCCCTTATTTCTCATATTGGGTGAGACATTCAAAGCTTACCTGACAAGAGTCTCTGCCATCTTCATCTCCAGCACAGAACATGCTAGAATCAATCACCCCAGGGTAGGCCTTCTGGCAGGCCTCCTGAGACAGGATCTTGATGTCAAGACACTGCAGGACCTGGGGATAGTGGACTGGGAAACCAGATAATGGGGTCAGAGACTGGGGATGGGACAGCCACACCGACAAGTTCATAGATCATTAGAGCTGGAAGAGATTCAAGAGGCCAAGATCAAGTCCAACAAAGCCCCCTCTCTTTTGGGGGGAGGATGGGAAAGATGTGGAAATAGGTCCAAGGGGGTTAAGGTTCCTGCTGAAGAACACACAGGGATTTAGGGGCAGGGGAAGATTTTGAGCTCAGATCCTAAGAATCCAAATTCAACACTCTTTCCAGGTAGCTATGGAAACAGACACAGACCAGATGGAGAAAAGGAAGACCCATAGAAACAGAAGTAGCCCAGGACTTACCTTGAGGGCTGCTGGTGGTCCCCCAGCCTGAGACGAGGCACTGGGCCCCAGCAGTTGGGGCCTGAGTTGAGATGTTGATGGGTTTGATGCCTTTTGTGTCCAAGACCTTTTGGTTCAATTTTATTAGCATGAGATCATTAGAGTGAGCTGGCCGGGTATAGCTGGGGTGGGGGAAGGACTGGATGCCACGGAGAATCTTCTGGCCCGCCTCAAAACCATGGAGATGATACCGGCCCAGTAAAACAACATAGGACCTGGAGAAAATGGTGGATGGGTCACTCCTGCACCCTCCCTCTACTCCCATTGTCACTGCCAGTCCCATAGATGCCCATGGAGATTACACATAATTTAGAGTCGGAGTTCTGTCTCCGTGTCTATAAAATGAAAGTGTAGAGCTATCGGTCTTCTAAGGGTGGCCTGCGTTCTATATCCTCCCTGGTGACTGTGATCTGTCTAGGTGGAGATGTCTCAGAGACAGCTGGAAAATTGAGCCAGATTTGAAGGACGGAGCACCTAATGACTTTAGAGTCTAAAAGAACTGGGTTCAAGTCCAACTTCAGACATATACTGATGTTAAAGTATTTGCTTATAAATTCGAAGCTCTGATATTTTGCTTCTACACCTGCAACATGATGAGGACCAAGTTATGACTCAGTTTATAAGTTATGCCTCAGTTTCCCCACATGGAAAACGAGATTTTCGAAACCTGAATATCCACTTCCCAGGACTGTTAGGTTCAAATAAGGGAGAAAGAGAAAGGAAAGGGAATAAGCATTTGTATAGTACCTTCTACCAGATGTTTTTGCCAATAGTATCTCATTTGATTCTATCGCCAACGCTGACAGGTTCCAGTTATAGTATTATCACCATTTAAGTTGAGGAAATTGAAGCAATCAGAGAGGAGCATACTTGTTCAGGGTCACATGGTTAGTGCCCGTGGTCAAATTTGAACTCAGGTCTTCCAGCCTCCAGTGATCATGATGCTAGTGATGTGATAACAGAATCCTCTAGACTAGCACTTTACAAACAATATCTCATCTCAGACTCACAGCCCTGGCATTTAGGTGTTTACAGATGAGGGCACAAGATCAGAGAACAGAAGGGCCTTGGTCAAAGTCACACAGCTATTAAGTGTCTGAAGTGGGATTTGAACCCAGTTTTTCAGGGCTCCAAGGCCAGCACTCTATCCACTAATCCATAGTACCTTTGAGTGTCAGAGACAGAATCTGAACCCAAATTTTGATGACTCCAGGTTCACTACTCTCACTTCCCCTTTATCCCCATCCCTTTTTCCTTCCCTCTCCTCCCCTTCCTCATCCTCTTCTCTCTTCTCCTCTTGCTTTCACTCTCCCTCCCCATCCTTATTCCACTTCCTCCCCATTCTCATCCCCATCCCCATCTCTCCTTCTTCACTTACGGTTTCTGGCAATGTGCAGCGGTGAGCACCCACTGGGGATGGACCAGCACTGCCCCACAAAAGAGGCTTTCTGGTCTCAGAAACAAAGCTGCCTGCCAGGGTTGGGTTCGGGGTTCACAGTCTCTGCCATTTAAGATTCGACTCTCATTATCGCGATTGACTTTATCGTCCTGATGGCTCTCCACCTGACGTCCGCTCCCAGTTTGCTGGCGGTTCCTATGCTCCTGGTAAGCCTGGTTCCCCAGGCTGGCCCCCTTCTTCTGGCCTGGGGGTGGGATGAGGGTCATGGTAGGGAGTCATAGGGTCAGAGTTCAGGGTGGCGCCTGGGCTCAAGAAGTGGGCCTTGGAGTATAAGACTTAGGATGGAGGTGGTAGAGTGTGGCTTGATAGAGCAGCTCCAGGTCGAGAGGGGGCAGGAAATAGCTCTTGGGCAGCTGGTCCATTGAGTTATGGCTCTAAATTCTGAGCCCCTGCCTCCTCTCCCCAGAGCCCCCTCACTTGTTCCAGCTCACTTCTCCCCTCCACTGCCTACTTCCTTGAAAACCAGTGTGCTCACCCAAAGCCTTTTCATCTGGCTCCTCCTTCTCATCACTGCTGCTCCACTGAAGTGGCTTTTTTCAAGATGGCCAAGGCCACTTTCACTCATCAGTCTTACTGAACTAATCATTTTGTCCTTGTTTTCTCTGATTCCTCTGCAGCTGTTGACACAGCTGCCCACCCTTTACTTCAGAAACTCTTGGCTCTCTGGCTGCTTACGCTTTCCTACTCAGGACTCTTCCAGAATCCATCTCTCCTACCAATTCTTCCCTTAAAAACTTACCTTGTTTTCCCCTCCTTCTTTTCCTCCTCCCTTCTCCTTCTCTTCCTTTTTCTCCTCCTCTCTCTCTGTATCTGTGTCTCTGTTTCTATCTCTGTGTGTCTGTATGTATGTCTCTGTCTCTTCCTCCCTCTGTCTCTGTCTCTTTCTGTCTCCGTCTCTCTGTCTCCATCTCTTTCTGTCTGTCTGTCTCTCTTTTCCCCTCTGTCTCTCTTCCTCTCCCTCTCATCCCTCTCTGTGTCCTGTATATCCACACTCTCCCCACATGACCCTCTATACAGACACATATTCACACAATCCAGGTTCACACACCCTACCTCTCAGATCTGAGTCTCCCATGATCAGAACTGACATCAGGAGTGCTGAGATCCAGGTCCAAGGGGAATGCACTGGAAGCATCACTGTTGTACCTGGGAGTTGGGGATAGGAAGTAGGAGAGGGGGTCAGCCTCTAAGGCCCTGTCCTATGATAACTCACACTTCTTTAGTATTTTTGACTTTTTCAAAACAGTCCAAGGAGGCAGAGGGTGCAAGTTGGTATTGCTGCACCTATTTTACAGATGGGGAATCTGAGGCTTAGGTGAAATGATAGCTAACATCACTTTTACACCAAATAAATGATGGAGATGGATACAAAGCAAACATGTTTTCATGGGGTTAGAGATCTGGAATTGGAAGGAAACTAGGAGATCATCTAGCCCAACACTCTCACTTAGTAGAGGAGGAAACTGAGTCCCAGGACCATTAAGTGACTTGATTGAGGTCATATGGGCAGTAATTGGCAAAGCCAGAATTTGACTTGCCAAATTCTGATTCTGGACCCAAGCCTTTCCTCTGCGTCCTAAGCCCTAACCCAGCCCTTTGACTTCACTCTTTCTCAGGCACTCCCCCACCCCTCGCTGGGCAGAGACACAGGGGATAGAGAGCTTTGTAAAGGAGGTCTGGGCTTCAGTTGTTAAGGGCAGGCCCAACGTGAGACCGAGG